>CAJGYO010000018.1:3560850-4260850 GCA_904845875.1 Miscanthus lutarioriparius
CGATTGGGCCATTGTGTAGCTGAATGAATATGTGCATATTAGTAAAGTTGAAGCTGAAATGTCACCATGCAAGAACCATGATATTACATACATATGCTCTGCATTGCAATTCTTTGTCATCTTCACCCCATTTTTTTTCTTTCTCTCTCGCTCTCTCGTTTTATTTACACCACACGTGAAGCCATGGAATGGAATCGGTAAAGGCGTAGGAATGGAGATTTTTACTAGTGCAAGAATTTACCGTATCCGTCCGTGTCAGTGGATGATTGCAGGCCGTCCCTGCGGAATCGAATCTGGCTGGGCTCGCATTCTCGCAAAGAACGGGACCTCTCTCGACTTTCTCCCGTCTTTATTCTCCGCTGGATTATCTGATCTGACTCGGACTTGTAGATATATATCTCCTCTTCTGGTTTGCTGTTGCTCATTGCCCATGCAAATGCAACTGTGATGGCATATATTCCCTGGCGTTGTTGCTTTTGGTTATTCGAGATGGCCTCTTGTGAAAGATAAGATATATATCTTCTTCTTCTGTTTTTGGCGACAGGTGTCTGCTTCTAGTATAGGCTTTTACAAGGGAAAAAGGTTGCCATGTTGCGAAAGATGAAAATGGCAGATGCAATGTGAAAAGGTTTGAATCAGAATGTTGTCGTGGGACACGGAATGGGTTGGGCTGGTCATCTCGGCCCATTTGCTAGGCATGGCTGTCGTCGACATTTTTCTGGGCCCTAGTCCACCAGCCTGCATCTACATTAACCTCGGTAGTAATAAATAAAATAAATTTTGCTCAAATAAATAAATAAAATAAATACTCCTTTTTTATTTTTTTTGCCAGACAAATACTCCTTTTTTAGGCTATAGAAGATGGTGCTTGGATTCCAACGGATTATAGTAACCAGCTAAAATAATATGAATGTGATCCAAACATCTTGAATTATTAAGGGTTGGGTTATACTAATCCAATAACAGAAGTGTTGTAATTCTATAATCCATTTTAGACCTGCTTTTTTTTAGAATATAAGCATCGTTTGTACTCTAACTAACAAGAATCCACCTCTATAACTTGAGGATCCAAACGGTCTAGATTTTTATATTATTATAATAACTCTTACGTAATCCAGACAATTAAGATCCAAACATGCCCAAAATAAGCATTGGATTGAGAGACTCACTGCCCACTGATCACAATCAGGAATGAGGGCACAATATTCTCATCTCTCCTAGACGCAAAAGCACCCGACATTAGAATCCAAAACCTGAATAAATGGAAGAAATTAAGCCAAACTAAATTACACAAAGAGCAGAGACAAAAGCACTGACGATGATCCAGTCAACCCGTGTCGACCTTGGAGTGAACCAGCTTGCAGCTAGTGGTGATGCCCTCCCCCAATGGTGGTGATGAGATGATGAATGAGGATTGAGGAGGCACAAGGCGCTATTTGAGTTGACGCGAAGGGCGTTGAGTGTCGTTGCCGCAATCGTGGTCGCAAGCATATGCCAACGGGAGATGCTTCTGTTTTTCCTCTAGTATCCCTTGTATGCTTGGACCCTAGGTAATCATCCCTTAAGCTTAGCCCCAGAGTTGATCCAGATGCAAAGAATCTATGTACACCATGATTCAGAGCTCTATTGCATGGAGTCAATGGACATTGGGTGTTTGGGGGTGGTGTAGGGGGGTTCCTGCCCCCGTATGCATGAGCCCCTTCAGAAAAAGATAGAAGAGATGCTGAGAAGGAGAAATCAGTTCTCCTAAAGACTAAGCCTCACGTCGCTCATCTACTCCTCTATACTCTACTAATGCACCATCATAAACATTGCTAAGTCCACACCATATAACCTCTCCCACTGAGATGACCCTCCTCCACTCACCCCCAAAAAAATATACCCAGAAAAACAATCTATATACTTACTCTACTAATGCACCATCATAAACATTGCTAAATCCACACCATATAACCTCTCCCACTGAGATATCCCTCCTCCACTCACTCCAAAAAAAAAAAATACCCAAAAAACAACCACCTATAAATTAACCATTCAGATTGCTTCTTAGTCTTCTCTCCTTACCCAAATCCGCCAATCAGGATCACGTGTATTGTCCTTCTCAGCCCGCTGCCATCTGCCTCGCGCAAGGAAAGACATCCGCGCGAGTCCCCGCCCCGTGCCGCGATCGCGCACCCGCTCGCCACTGGCGCCGCGATTGACGCGCGCGTGCCGAGCGCCATCGCCCTTCCATCCATGTAGAGCCGCCGCAGCGCCGGGTCGCAGAGGAAGGAGTAGTAGGCCAGCGGGTAGAAGGAGGTGACGATCAGCGCGGCGATGCCGGCGTAGTCCAGCCGGAGCGTCACGTACGCCGTGCGCTCCGAGTGGCACAGGATCAGGTGGCAGACGCTGCTCGTCAGCAGGCACACCATCGCGCCGCCCAGGTACGCGAACAACGGCCACCGCGTGATGGGGTCGGCCGCAGTGCCGGCGTCCATCGTGGCCGCCGTACCGGTGCTGCCCTGCATGCAAGCACAGACATCACATACAGATCATCAGATGCAGTTCTTGTCGGATTTTTTTTTTATTTACTGCAGTAACGTCACCGTTGTCCGGCAGCCGGAGCGTGCCATCCCTGCCTCACTCCATGTCTGTCCACGAGTCCGGCCTGAAGGAGGTCTGAACGCAAGGAAGCTCGGGGACAGGACGCAGGTGTTAAACCATGTACTTTCTCTTGTGAAGCATTACCTGCAAATCAGATTGATATGGAACCATGGCTGTGTCTTGTATTCTTTTGATTGGGTACTCACATCACACGCATACACAAGCATGCGCATCCGTACAAACAAAAAAAAAGATTGGGAGGCGTCGCTTCCATTGCGTGGGAAACGCAGCAGTACCACCGAATGCCATTCACGCTATGTCTTGTATTCACTATCACTGGCAAAACTGAATTTGGTCATCCTCTGACGTTTCTCTTGTTTGGTCTACAGACTGAGAATGTTTCCAATCATTATATGAGAAATATGAGAATGATTCTACCAAATATGTTATCTTCAGAGCTCCCTTTTTTTTTGTAGTTGACGTGAGAAATGGAGTATTGGAATATGGATCTTCCGACTTTATGTTTCGCTTCTCTGGTGAATTTTCTAATTTTCTTTATGTTTGTGTCAGTACATATAAAGTGCAAAAGCTGACTGCCCATCCAAAATACGTGTTGTCTAAGATGACATTCTTATGGTAGTTATAGTTAGCTTAGTGAACGTGAACACATCTCATTTTTTAATGATCTGATGGCCAATTCATGCACAACAGACCAATGTTTTATGGACCCATCAATATAACCACTCTACAATTCCTCTTCAGCTTGGATCTTATATCTATCTCATCATATAGAAGACGACCAAAACAAATATTCTATATTGCCTTGTTTTTTAAATTTACATGTCTGAAATATCGCCGTAGCGTTAGCACATGCAATATACTAGTTAGATTAAGTCATGCACATGACTCTAGACCCAACAAATGACAACATTATGGTTTTAAGTGTTTGTAGTAGGTAATAAATGATTATCGACAATCTTTTGTGTTGGATGGATGCCAGCGATTGTAACGTTTATATGTTATAAACGATAATATGATCATAGAGATCGGGGTATGTGCATGGGTTCATATGAGTTGGTGTGCATACACATATGATTGTTTGCTTCATTAAAAAAAATAAGGTAAAATTTGCTTGTTTGCTTGCTTATTAAACATGCTGTCGGTTTGATTACCTAGCCTGACGTATCAGGTAAGAAATTTTGTGGCAAAGATGGTCATTTATCATTGAGTAATGGAAGTGGTACGTTAGGACTCTTCCCCACACGGGGCTTGCCCAGTTGCCCTAGTCCAATCCATGGAGCAAGGAACACTGTCCTTGGCCTCCAAGTTGGCAAGCTGCTTCCTTAATCATGGAGGAGGGAATTGTGTTCCAAGATATAATAAGGGATAAAAAACCCATCAAGGGTCTGTTTGGAACGAATGAATGCAAAACAGAGGAACGGAAGAAAACGGAGGAAAAAGATATGAATAAAGTGGCAAAACATAGGAACGGAAAAACATAGAAAAATATAAGAAGATGTGTTTGGAACGTAGGAATAAAAAACACGGTAATGAGAATAAATTAGAACTAATTTGGTAGTTGTATGTGGGCCCTCTTCAATCAGTCTTTGTCAAAGTGCCAAGCAAAGCCAATTAGCATCCAACGTTGCTGGCTGCCTTTGGACTTCCGCGGCGGAGACAAAACCAGAGATAGCAGTGGATTTTTGTTTTCCTGTGAAATGAGCATCTGGCTACAAAGTTCTAGAGGAAAGGGTTGAGTGAATCTCTTGTTCCGAACAACAAATTTGTTGCCGTTCCATAGGAATGTGAATTCCTACGTTTTTCGTTTGATTTTCCCGTGATCCAAACAGCCCCAAAGAGGAAAAGGATAAACGGACCGCCGTGACCGTCGCCAACCAGAGCCACTCACTTGCCGACTGCAATCGGTGGCCCACCCGTCAGCCAGAGAGAAACAGTCCACTGCGGTTGGATTGATTCCCTCAGCTGTGTTCGGCTCGTGTAGTATATAATAATTTTTGGATTGTTTTAAATAATTAAATAGTATTTTATAAAGAGAATAAGCTGAAACAAGCGAGTGGGGCAGTCGTGCCGTGCCCGTGCGCACACGCTTCTAAACTCTCACCAATGTTACCCGCCACCACTCACGGACAGGTAGGACTCCGGCCAGGCCGGTACCCAACTACAGCCCAGAGGGTCCCACAGGTCATGGACAGCGGAGCGCCCGCCAGTCTCCACCCAATAAAACCAGCTAACCACCTCAACCACGAAACCGGGCCCCACAGTCCTCAAGCGCGTGGACCCCACCCGCCTCCCCGTCGCCACGTACGCTGTCGGAGCGCCCTATACAAGCGCCACGTCGCCGGCCGGCCGTCGCCGCGTCCCCCACGGCTCTTTCCTCCTCCGGCGAGCCATAAATCCCTCCCGCCGACGCCATCCCCATGGCATCCCGCTCCCGCGGCTCCCCTTCCTCCTCCTCCCCGTCGTCGAAGGCTAACCCTTGGCCCGCCCCCTCCGCCCCGCCACTGTACCCGACGCTCTCCATGGCCGATCTCGCGCCCGTCGAGATAGGGTCCGCCGCCTCGTCGCCGACGGCGTCGGGATCGCCCTCGGAGCACGACAACGCGCCGCCGCCGTCGAAGGACGTCCTCCTCCGTGTCCCCGGCGCGCAGCTCCACCTCATCGACCGCAGCCGCAGCCACCCGCTGGCCGCCGGCGACCTCTCCCTCCTCCGCATCCGCTCCGGCGACACCTCCCTCGCCGCCATCGCGCTGCTCGACCCGGTCCAGTGGCCGCTTGCGCGCGACGTGGCCGCCGTCAAGCTCGACCCCTGCCACTACGCCTTCTCCCTCACCGTGCCGGCATCCGCCGACGACCCCAGCCCCGACCCGCTCCACTACGGGCTCACGCTGGCCCACCCCGACGCGCGCCTCGACGGCGTCCTCGCCGCCTACACCAGCTTCTCCGTCCACTCCGTGGTCGGCACCAAGGAGCTGGAGGGCAGGGTGCGCGACGAGGTCGAGGCCGCCGCGTACTGGACGGCCGTCGCGCCCAATGTGGAGGCGTACGGCGGCGCCGTGGCGAGGACCATCGCCACGGGCGCCGAGCACCTGGCTAAGGGGATACTGTGGTGCGGGGAGGTGACCGTGGAGAGGCTCCGTTGGGGGAATGAGGTCCTCAAGAAGAGGATGCAGCCCGGCGACGCCAACGCCGAGGTCAGCCCTGAGATGCTCAGGCGAATCAAAAGGTATTGGCTGTCTCTTGTTTTCTTTTTTTTTAATAAATAATATGAAATGTCTTTTTGTCCTAGTTACTATGCAACAAATTTTGTTAAGGATGCAATGCAATCTAGTAATGTTTGCTTCGTACTCGTACAGCATTTGGGTATGGTGTATTCTTTCTAGTTGTGCGGCACCTTGATTCCTTATTTTTGTCATCTAGATTAGAAGAGGCTCCCCGATTCCTAAAACATTTTTGTAGTGATGACCAATGAAATTGACATAGGAGTATGCATTTTGGGATGGACCGATGTCCATAAATATATGCTGATGTTATAACTCATAATGAGACTATTCATTGAAGCATTGTTTTCTGAACTTGTGATTGCTTGGCTGAGTAGTATATGTTGGCGTTAAGACATTGTTCATAAGTCTATGCTAGCATGATACAGTCTTCATAGTGTATGTCTAGTATAGCGTTTGAACTTACTTTTTTATGAACATTTCTGATGGTATAACCTTTTTTCATGAACATTTCTTTTGCCAAGACCATTGCTTTGTTTCTGCCTCTGGATGTTGAATTTATGTATGGTTTGGCTGAGTGTATTATCTCATTTCTGGATATATTGTCTTTACCATTTGTTTAATGAGTACACATGTTTTTTTTATTATTTAAACAATTTTGGACATAGATAATTTTTGCATATTCTGTGGGAATTACCTTTCTGAGATATATGGTTTCAGACATTTATTCGAGTTGCTTAAGAACATTGATGCTTACAATTGCTGGCAGGGCTAAGAGGGTGAGCCAAATATCTGAGAAAGTGGCAACTGGAATTTTGTCTGGAGTTGTGAAGGTTACTGGTTATTTCACAAGCTCGCTGGCGAACTCAAAAGCTGGCAAGAAGTTCTTCAACCTGTTGCCTGGAGAGATTGTCCTTGCTTCACTTGATGGATTTGGTACGTGTTGTTATTAACATCTTTATGGTATAGGATCATGTGCTTTGTGTCATTATTGATTTTATCTAGTGGCATGTTATAGATTAACTCAAATGTGTCCACCTTGCATAAGTCAACAAATATTTGTTGTTTGAGTCTATGCATTGCCTACTATGCCTAGATCGCATTTATCTCATATGTGCACCGAGATCCTTGTTTTCCACTGATCTCTGTTGATGTCTGTGTATGTTCTACTAGTTTCTGTGTAAATAGAGATGCCTTGGGTGCCCTTTATAGTGTCCTCAATAGGTCTGAATGTTTTTCTAGTGAAGATGACTTTTGTAGTTTGACTTCTGAGAAAACTCAATTTCAGTACTCAGGTGCAGGTGGTAGTTCTTGTTTTCGTTATTTTCCACCATTTCTTTCCCACATGACACAGAGTAGCCAAATGCTTTAGTGCTGCAAAGTAATGGGGAACCATTGCCGCTGAAGTGCTGATTCATTTTGGTGATACTGGTGAGCTGGTGTTAGAAGGGCGGGCCTGGTGCAAGCGGTAGAGTCTTACCGCCTGTGATCGGAAGGTCCCGGGTTCGAGTCGCGGTCTCCTCGCATTGCACAGGCGAGGGTAAGGCTTGCCACTAACACCCTTCCCCAGACCCCGCACAGAGCGGGAGCTCTCAGCAATGGGTACGCCCTTTGGTGAGTTGGTGTTAGTTTCAGTACAGCCACTTACTGGTGATGATCTATGGTCACGTCGTTAAAGATTTCTAAACATTAGTAACTTTCACCTCATGCTCTGTAGATGGAACTCGGCTACTTTTCACCCTGAATGCTTTGTGATAGAATGGCCGATAAGTTCAAATTCAGGAAGATTGTTGGTTCCACCTGATCTTTGTGTCCCATGGATGAACAAATTAATTAGGTTGTAAGCTTCCAGTACAAAAGTGTCTGCTAGATATGTAGCCCTTATTTGATATGCTTTATTAATACTATTAGGATTTTTCATTGGTGTTGTCATTGTTGTTATCCATTTTCCAACTAGCCTGTGTGGGCCAAGCTTTTTCAACATTTGCTGACATCCCTTGTCAAAAAAAAAACATTTGCTGACATCTCTTCTGTTATCGTCAAACAGGAAAGATTTGCGACGCCGTGGAGGTGGCTGGAAAGAATGTTTTGTCCACATCATCAACTGTGACGACTGGGCTAGTATCTCACAAGTATGTGTGTGTGACATTCTCGATTCTCCACCGAAGAAGATCCCATATCCTGCATCATACTTCTCATCTTTTTTTTTTCTTTTTTGCGAATCGAGTGTTAGTTCGTCTTGATGGACGCGAGTAGACTAACATCCCTTGCACTGAATTTGTTGTCTTGCAGGTATGGAGACAAAGCTGCCGCCGCAACAAACGAAGGGCTGGACGCCGCCGGCCACGCCATCGGGACGGCGTGGGCCGTGTTCAAGATCCGGCAGGCCTTGAACCCCAAGAGCCTCCTAAAACCCACAACGCTGGCCACGTCCACCATCAAGGCCAATGTCGCTGAGCTTCGCGCAAAGCACGGCAGCAAGTAGTTCATACCTGCCGTTCCCGTTCGTAACTGCACTGATCCCGAGAACGAAGGATGTGCACCAGCACCAAGGGGAGAGAGATGTTTCCAGTCCAGTACCAGCGAGTCTTTGAGCCTCATCTCGTTCTGTCATGCTGCTGCTGGAAGCAGTGCATCCATGTCACGAGTCGCAGCGTTCGCTTGTAAATTTGTGTGCGCTGAAAGCCAGAAACTGAAAGCTTACTGCTCTAATGATGGTGCCCTTCTCATGCCGATGTTTCTAAAGCTTTTATTACTGCTGTCTTGCCCTCGAGCTTTATCATTTTTCGCCGCCTCACATCTTTGGCTCCTAAATGATGGCTAAAACCTACTTTTAGCCCTTGAACTATCACGATTGTCCGTTTTTGGCCTCTGTACTTCAACACTCGACAGCATCGGTGCTTCCAACTGTTCCAACCATGGCATTTTTGGCCATATCATTCAACTGTTTTGAAGCCGGTTCACCACGTCAACATAGGTCTAAATACAATGTGAAGGGCTCTCTTTGGAACGCAGAATTTTTACATAATTTGTACAGGATTTTTATATGAATCAAGTTAATTTTACTAAAAATGTAGAAACAGATAATCTTCTCTATTTCTTTAAGGATGCGGGAGTGGGAACTGATGCTTCTTTTAGAAAATCTCTTCAAAATCTATAGGTATAGAAAGCGATATAGGAGATCTGCTGCAACATCTTTATATCCTAAAATACTAGTTTTTAAGATAGCAGATTGGATAAGATATCTGACGAAAATGCTCTAAGGGAATGTTCACTGTTTAGGTATCAACTCGCAAGTCGTATGCCAAAGTTTTGTATCCATTAATTTCTGCCACCAAAGACTTATTTTTATAGCTTTATAGTAACTCGATAAGAAACATTCCAAAAATCGTATAAAACACCACTTGCTTTCCTAAGGTCCAGTACTGCTTTACCGTGTTTGTTCAACGAGAGTTCAAGGGTAATTACAACATTTCAAAATTCAAAAATCACGATGAGTCGATGACTGCGCGTAGACGGTGAAAGTGAAACAACGACGACCAGCCCAGCCGCGTCTGCTGCCCCACGGTCCACTCCACCATCTCCACCACCACCCATTCGGTTGGGCCCCAGGCCCCGTGGGTGGTAGGCGGTTCGGGATTCCGCCCTACGCGCCCAACACGTCCCCGTCCAGATTCATCCACCCCTCTTCCCCTTCGTCTCCGTCCGCTCCACCCCTTTTCCCCTTCTCGTCGTTGCAACCGCCGCCCATCCGGGGCTTGGATTGGCCTCCCCCCGCTGCTGCTGGTAGGTAAGGACTAAGGAACCCCTTCCTCTCTTCGCTCCGGCGGATTTGATTTTGCTCGTTCCGTTTGTCTCTAGTAGAATCTGTTCCCCCGCTGCCTTGAATCCGTTTGTCTCCGGAGCAGCGACGGAGTACTAATACCAACACAATTTTCCGATGGTTTGTCATGTTCTCAGGTGGGTGGATGTGTCCTTGACTGCCCGGCGTCCGACCGCCCGCCCGCACACCGGCGCGCCCGCAGCAGCAATGGACGACGGGGACCTGGATTTCTCCAACCCGGACACGTACCTGTGCCCGGCGCTCGGCACCGACCCGCCCAGCAGCTGCTCCATGGACAGCTACTTCGACGAGATCCTCAAGGACCACGCCTGCACGCACACCCACACCTGCAACCCGCCGGTGCACGACCTCTCGCACACCCACACCTGCGTCCACGTCCACACCAAGATCGTCGCCGCCTCGCCCGGCGACGGCGCCGAGACCGCCGAGTCGCCGTCTGAGAACAACAACACCACCGGCAACAGCAACGCCGCCTCCAAGAAGCGCCCCTCGGGGAACCGCGCCGCCGTCAGGAAGTACCGTGAGAAGAAGAAGGCCCACACCACGTCGCTGGAGGAGGAGGTGGTCCACCTCCGGGCGCTCAACCAGCAGCTCATGAAGAAGCTCCAGAGCCACGCCGCGCTCGAGGCCGAGGTGGCCAGGCTTCGCTGCCTGCTCGTCGACATCAGGGGTAGGATCGAGGGGGAGATTGGCGCGTTTCCCTATCAGAGGCCGGCGGCGGAGGTCAAGAACGTCGACCTCGTGTCTAGTGTTGACCAGGGAAGCTTCCTCGGTGGTGCTGCGGTCCATGTTACCAACGCCTGCGATTTCAGATGCAACGATCAGATGTATTGCAACCCTGGGATGCAGGGCGCTATCAGTAGTCAGGTGTTGGGACAAGGCGCCTGTGATGTTGCGAGTATCCAATGCATTGGAAGCATCAAGTCTGGATCCACTAAGCCAGTATCTGCTGTCTGCTTTCCAAATGTTGAAAAGAAGTGATGGTATGTAACTTGTCTTTCCTTGTTATACTTTTAAAAACTCCTGTCGATCTGCTACATAGATTAATTTCAATTATCATTTTGTTAGCAATCCGTAA
Source organism: Miscanthus lutarioriparius (assembly GCA_904845875.1). Classification (NCBI taxonomy): domain Eukaryota; kingdom Viridiplantae; phylum Streptophyta; class Magnoliopsida; order Poales; family Poaceae; genus Miscanthus; species Miscanthus lutarioriparius. The sequence continues at coordinate 3,571,595 of CAJGYO010000018.1, forward strand.
ATGCATCTAAACTCATGATTGTATTTTTTTTCCACGACGGTCGAAACCGAATTTCATTACGGCATTACGCACGTAACTCGTGATTGTATTGCTTAGTAGCCTTTTGTTATCTCTAGTCTTAGCTGAAAAAGAGTATAACTCGACTCTTGCCACCGAGCCATTGTTTTGTGGTTTCATTGATTTGCTGAAGTCTGGCTGAATGCAATTTTGAGTGAATTGACATCTTATTGTGAATGAAGATCAGATTTTCTTTTGTTCCATCTTGTCAATCCAGAGCTAGAGTTGTAATGGTCTATATTTCAGCTGGATGTCTTGTACCCCTTTAAAGGCATTGCTAGTCTTGTTGACACACCAGAAACTAAGATGCTCCATATGGATCAACAGGCTTGTAGTGGTCAATTTCTCAGCTGGATGTCTTTAAGGTGTCAGAAAATTCTTTTAACCTTCATAAGTCCCTTTACCTTTATGTTGTCCTTTGCACTCAGTTCAGTAATTGTCTCAAAGTGCCAGAACTAGCCAAATAATTCAACCAAGTACCAAGAACAAATGGAAATATTATATTTTCGTGCTGTCTTTTTTTTTCCTTGCGCATGTTGAGGATGGGCGGGTGGTTGGGTTCAGAGTGGGTATTGTGATAATGTTCTCTGTCTTCTTTTCGTTATAAGAAATAGCAGATTGCCTCTGTCAAAATGGCGATGGGCAGTACAATACTTTCTATGGTTTTGCACGGATTATCTATCATAAATAGGGTATTAGAACCACCACCATGTTTTTCTTTTATGTTAGTTTTCAATAGTTTGTTGTGGTGAATTGAGAGATAATAAACAACATTGAACAATCAAGGGATTCCATCAATATCTGACTATCTGTACTTGCTGGGGCTTATAGATTCAGCATTTGTGGGTTGCTCATTTCGTCATATTTCATCTTGCTAGATATGCTTCCTGCTAAAATTCTAATAGCCTTTTCCTAGGCATCCCAACTGCTACCTGCGAGCCATGATATGCTTGAATCATGTTGGCAACAATGTTTTCAGGTCATTTGGTCGCCATGGGACCGACCAGGAGACTAATCTCGATTAGTCGTCGACCAAGCCGATTAGTCGGCCCTGATCGTCCATCTAGCCGTCCATGTATATCAGGATATATATATATATATATAAATTATTTCCTACTCCCAGGGAGTAGTTACTCCCATGTGTATATCTCTAGATTTAGGGCGTATATGGCCCGACGAAGTGTATGTAGATGGAGTATATCATCATACTAGACCATCTAGGGTACTATGTATGACAAGTATGTATGTATACTTAGAGTATATGGTTATACTTATTTTATATGCTACTATCATAGTATTATATAATATATTAAAAAATATGTGCTCTTTTGATTTTTTTTTCACATAGTAAAGATCTGGAGTATCTTAATATTAGTATGTCAACATACTCAAACTGATAAATAAGTATGTACACATACGCAACGTGATTTATTGATTATGGGAGTAACTACTCCCGGGAGTATATAAAATGCACCCTATATATATATATATATATATATATATATATATATATAGTATACACAATAAAGCAAGCATCAAGACTGCATTAGTGTTTAGCTAGTGACACTAATGCAGTCTTGATCTTGACGCACCTGAACAGCAACACTGCTGCAGTAGCAAAATAACTAACATTTAGCAGACCATAGCAGCCACACAGCCAGCATATTACATAACCAAATTAGTCCAGTACAGATAAGCTAAAGTGTTCAACACAAAGTCACAAACATTGACATTCAATAGTCCCACATGTCCGCCCAGTTAAACAGGCCTAAAAACAGAGTAACCAAACTGGTCGTCCATGTCCTAGTCGGACGACTAATCATGATTAGTCGTCGACTAATCGGACGACCAGCTTTCTGGTCGAGCTAATCGAGTCGGTCCTCCTAATGGAATACCAGGGACCGACCAGGATGACTAATCGCGATTAATCGGACGACCTGAAAACATTGGTTGCCAGCAAAGGAAATCAGGACACTACATTTTGCACGCTAAAAGAAATAGCTGGGGCCTCTATGCAGGGATCCTGATTCAAGGTCTCATGGTACCGCACAACAGTTATGCATGCATTAACACCTCCAAATTTTCTCTAATCATGACTAAAGATGAGATTCCTGGCAATTCCAATTTTGTCAAATCCATAGCTAGAGTTTTATTTTCAACTGGATGCTTTCTACATTTTCAGACCTCCTAAGTCATCTGTGGCTGGTTGAAAAAATAATATTACCCATTTTATCATTATCTTTTTTACACATTTCATTAGTTTCAAGCACCAAAACTATTTGAAACATGGAAACGACTTAACCTGGGTTTCAGCCTGTTAGTATTCAAGGCTCAAGCCATGGTACATCTGTTTTAACATAACAGAGTAGCTCTTGTTTTCGACGTAGTCCTGTATGTAGCCGCTGCCTGTAGCTGAGCAAAAGCAGGAGGGAACATTTTGTCATTTTTCGTACCTGCTGCCAACGCCTGCAGTGCGCCACGCCCACACCACCGCTGATGCTTTGAAAGATATTATATGGCTTAAGTTTATGGGTTAGATTTACAGTCAGGGAGAGCCAACCGACTTGTCTTAGTCGTGATATAGTGGGTACTCAGGTGACTACATTCGACTTTACGACTTAAAAACTGCTTAGTTCTTTAGGAGAGTGATACTTTTTAAGATTGTGCTTGGCCAACTTATCAAACACAGGGCTTCTGAATATAGGTTTCCATATTTTTGTTCTCGGTGCTACTTTCCTTGTCAATCTAGCTTTGACCTGTGACCGAGCCATTTTATTGGTGAACTATGTTACCATAAAATAGTAAATTAGGACACTACATTGTGCATGTTTCAAGAAAAAAAGAGAGACAATGTTGTGCACTTGAGAAAATAATAATTAGGACATTATGCCATGGTATCATATAGCAGTACTATAGACATCAATAACCTCCAAATTTTGATACTTCTGAAGAGTATTTTGTTTCACAGTGATTTCGTATTAGCATAAGTAGCTATTGGAGATTGTAATACTTGGGTTGGTGGCTGGCCTTTTTTTGGGGAAAACTTGTGATATCTCCCTGTAAACTGTGTGTTCTCAGTTTTGAAGGCAGTTCTTTAGGTTGTACCATTTGTGTATCTTGCTGTGCACCAGTTTTCCTGCTTTATTTTGTTTATTAAGCTGTTTTTGTTATGAATTTTAATACAATCTTTTTTGTGGTATGTCCATTTGATTTTTCAATTACTGGGCTGTTGTAAAATTGTTGGTAGAATTTGTTACTGAATGTAGCTATTGCTCATATCTTACAATGGAACTTATTCAAGAAAAAAACAGAAGATGATGTCTTATTCTTCGAATAGTTCTAAGTCGTATCCATCTGATAGTCAATAGCACCCCCCCTTTTTTGCATGATTTACAGCAAATAAACCTGATAAAAAATGGTGGCATTTTATTATTTGCCACCTTTCCCGCTGCTAGGAACTTTTCATGTTCTAAACTCACAAGTAACACCTGTTCTATTACTCTTTTTTCAGGACTCCCGACAGTGTTTATGGTCTCTCCTTTTCAGAGACTGCTGGGGCTTCCCGTTCTGCCTCAAAGGAACGCAAACTGCTAGCTCTTCTATGTAGGACCGCACTGGTTCAAACTGCTATGTGTGTGAGTTCATCGCCCATGATGCTTCTATGGTGCCTGAGGCGATTCAAGTTTGTTAGCTCTAGAGCTGACAGGACATCCTTGTTTATTTTCCTTAGTTCCCAGATGCTCTCTGATCAAGTGCAGAACTGGACTGGGTCTGAAGGAGTCAGAACATGAACTGGTTAAAATTTGGCATATGTGGTTTAAGACAGCTCAGATTTTTGTAGAGATCTCAAGTTTAATGTGAACCCTGTTGCCTATGTAGATGCATCGTTCGTGAAATCCCCTGTGTGGGTGCCTTGTGTGGGTGCCATGTCTCTGCTGCTATGTGCGTGATCCGAGGTGTTTTACTATTTCATTTGCAAGTAAATAATTTGTTGCATTGATTGGAATTTGCATGGGAAGTTTAATAACTCTAGCCCTGACAATTCTGATGTATCAGCAATTCTATCTCTTACCCTGTGATGCTGTTACCGACAAGTCACTACAGTTATGGGGCAGTGGCGCAGGGCGTTAACTCTTTTGTTTGGGGGTGTCTGAAAACTTCTGCTCGGATTCTGAATGTTCATATATTTGATAGTTCTGGGTTGAATGGTTTCAGCCTAAGCACGATAATGTGTACACACCCAGCATGTTCATCGAGGACATATTTTATTGCTGACATGTGAAAGTTCAGATGGAGGAGACAAGTGAGTGTTGTACAGGTAGCAAGTAGCAAGCACATCCATGAATCAGAGGGATGTGGCAGCCAGATTATCAAGAGTACTCATTGCTGATCACTATATGATGCAGACAAAAAAAGAAAGAACAAAGTAGCCTGCGTCAGGGGGCGGGTGTCCATTAGGAGACGGAGCAGCAGCAGCCGATATAATCACCTCCGTGAAGTCAGCTAAGCTCCAGAAGCGTCTGCTGCAGCGCGGCAACTCTCCCCATAAGAAAGACTCTATCTTCAGCGTCAGGTATCACAGATGTGGTAATGCGTTCGGTAACAGCAGCAGTTGCTTCGTCGAGTAAACCCACAATCCTCCAGAAATCTTCAGGTGCTCAATGATTGGCATTAACCCGTGCATATTGTTTGAGCTGTATAAACACCTGCTGCAGCTCGCCAACTCTCTTTATAAGCAAGAGTCTATCTTGAACATCAGGTAGCACGGATGGGATATTGTGAGCCCTAATAGCAGCAGTTTCTTTACTCAACCTGCGCACCATCATCAAGAGAGGGTTTGTGTCTTTATCTGACAGGTGAGGCCGGCAGCTGAGGCTCCATTTGTATTGCGGGTGTACCGATGGAAGGAGTGTTATAAGCTTTTGATCTTTTGTTTTTTCCAGCTGCTAAATTTGACGTATTTGAACCAGTTGACTCTTCACCAGAGATCAAAGACTCACTTGATCTTGATTTCCTCCTCTTCTTGCTGAATTTATCCTTGACCTTTTCCAGAGTTGGCACGCCCCTCGTCTCATGTATGGGCGTGCGTCGCTCGAAGAAGTCCGGTGCATCACCTCGGACGGCCTGGCGGGCTGGTGCAGGAGCTGGGGATCCGCCTCCGCAGCGCTCGGCGAGGCAACCGGCGAGGTTGAACGACATGAGGGCGGATCTCCCACGCGTTCGCCGCGACGCGGAAGGGAGGGAAGTCGCCGGAACCCTAACCCTAGGTCGACGCCGCGGGAGGTGGCGCGCGCGTGCGGTGTCGCCTAGTGGATTGGAGAAAGCGAGGACGGCCTGTTGGCCCACTGGATCACCGTCCAACGATAGTGAATTAGTCTCCGACCACTAGTCTCTCAGACCACTAGTCTCCCAGACCAGACCACTAGTCTCTCAGACCAGACCACTAGTCTCCCAGACCACTAGTCTCCCAGACCAGACCACTAGTCTCCAGACCACTAGTCTCCCAGACCACTACACCGGTTGTGTCCGTACCCACACACTACAGATCGAGCTAGAAGAAGAAGGGAGAACAGAGCAAGCACGCACAATACAAGACAACAACGTTGGCCGATGCCCTGTCTGTGTGATGACAAATCTGAGCTCTCTTTACTGAGTTGCCATACATGTCTATTTATACAACTCTAACTATCTAGTCCATGTGCGCGCCCATGCCGTACAATAAATCTAGATAACTTGACAGTGTCGACTGCTGCGCACCGGCCACGCTTGCTGTTCCCTCTGGTCTTGCGGTGAGCCGTCTGGCGCCGCACTGCTGCTGCAGCGCCATCAGATCACAAAGGGGGGCAAAGTCGGCGCCGCTTCCCTTGCTTGTGTTCACACAAAGGTGGCGATGAGATTAGCTAACAATCTTCCCTAATCCTCATCATAACCCTTGTACCCTCTCCATGTCGATCATCTCCTTCACCCGTGAGTCGAAGTCGTCCGAGCGCGCTTGGTGAGGGACGTCTGCGAGTGTCGAGCGCTTTCGACGAACTTCGATGACAATTTGCCCTCCATCAACACAGTCCACCGAGGAAGTGGAACTTTACGTCGATGTGTTTACTCCGGTTGTGCGAACCGGATTCTTCGCGAGGGCGATGGCGGGCTGGTTGTCCACCATCGATCTTTGGTGGGTGAGCTTCCACGCCGGTTAGCTCACCCAAAGCAACGCATGTAGCCACACAACTTGGCACGCCATTGCCGTGGCCGCCGCTTCGTACTCTACCGCATGTAGATAGCGCCACCACCTTACGCTTCAAATGACAGACCATGAAATTGGGGCCGACCCGAGGAAGACGAAACGCCAGAGGTGCTCCGTCGTCCGTCGATGTCCCCGCCATGTCCGCATCGATCAACAACACCGTGAGTCGCAGCCTACTTCCCCCTCTTTGGGAAGATGATTCCATGATTCACCGTCCCCTTGACGTGGCGTAGTAGCCGCTTCACCGCAGCCCAATGATCCTCTCTCGGATCCTCCATGAAGCGATCGACGTAGCCCACACGAAACGCAATGTCCGACCTTGTGTGGACTAGGTAGCGCAGACCGCCGACGATGATGCTCCGGTGAGAGTGTTGCATCTACTTTCGCCGCAGTTGATCTTTGTCCTTCGTCGCCTTCACCCGCTCCTCCATCGTAGTCACGCATGGCTTGCACTCCACCATGCCGCTCCTCTCCAACAGCTTGGAGGCATCGCGCTTTGCCCGAGCGTGAGTTCCTCCTTCCCTGTCTCACCTCGATGCCGAGGTAGTAGGAGAGAGCGCCAGATCGCTCATTCAAAACGAGCTGCCATCTCTCGCTTAAAGCTGTTGATATCCTCCGTGCGTGCGCCGGTGACGATTAAGTCATCCACATACATGCCGACCACGAGTTCTTCCTTCCCTTGTCGTCGCGTGTAGAGCGCGTGCTCGGTTGCGCACCTCTGAAACCCAAGCTCGCCCAGCGTGGTGTCAAGCTTGGCGTTCCATGCTCGAGGGCTTACCTCGGCCCGTGAGGCGCTTTACCTGATCGGAGCACCTGTGCTCCTCTCCTTGACAACGAACCCTGGAGGTTGCCTGACGAAGACCGTTTCTGCCAGCTCGTCGTTGAGGAAGGCCGATTTAACGTCCAAGTGATGGACGCGCCAGTCCTTTGCTGCCGCCAAAGCAAGTAGCAAACGGACCGACTCCATGCGCGCTACTGCTGCAAAGACCTCCTTGAAATCGATGCCCTCGCGCTGGACAAAGCCTCGGGCGACGAGGCGCGCCTTGTACTTGACAATGGCGCCGAGCTCGTCCCTTTTGACTTTGTACACCCACTTCAGGCTGATTGGACGGCATCCTAGGGGTGGATCGACAAGCTGCCAAGTCTCGTTTTCCTCGATCGCCTTCATCTCCTCCAGCATTGTCATGCTAGAGTAGGATTGGAACTTAGGGTGTAAGTCTTTTGTGCGGTAGAACAATTAGAAACACTTTCTAGGCACAAGGGGTTAATTGGGCTAAACATAGGATTCAATTATTACAAAAAAAATTTAGAATTAGCCCAATTCACCCCTCTCTTGGACATCTTGATCCTTTCAATTGGTATCAGAGCCTCATGCTCATGTATTTAGGCTTAACCGCCTAGTGAAAGATGTCTCACGAAGATGGACCTCCTCCTATCTTTGAGGGGGATGATTTTCGTTATTGGAAAATCCACATGGAGGCGTACCTAGAAGCTCTAGATGTTGGAATAATTAGAGCCGCATCACAAGGTTTCCCAAAACCTCGGGATGCCGCACACCCACAAGGCGATGAGTTGAGCTATGAAAAGTGGAATGCAAAGGCTAGAAACACCATATTTATAGGTCTTTGTAAAGATGTGTTCAACCGGGTGAGGAAGCACAAAGACGCCCATGCACTATGGTCGGACGTTTGTGCGCTCCATGAGGGAACAAAGAGTGAGCGTGAGGAACGCTATCATCTTGTCATGAAAAAGCTCAACCCTTTTGAAATGCTTCCTAAAGAATGTGCTAATGAGATGTATTCAAGTTTAAATGTTCTTGTAGAGGAAGTCAATGGGCTTGGACTCACTCAAATGCAACCATCCGATGTTGTAAGAAAAATCTTGAGTGTCCTCCCCATTGACAAATATGGGCATATTGTGACCGTGCTACACCAAGGTGATCTTTCCATCGCTATATCGTCACAAATCTTGGGAAAGATCAATGCTCATGAGATGTACATGCACATCACTCCACAAGATGGCTCATCCTCTACAAAGAAGAAAGAAAAAGATTTAGCATTCAAAGCTAGCCAAGAAAAGGGCAAAGCAAAGCTTGAATATGAGAGCTCAAGTGATGATGAGGTTGATGATGAAAGCCTTGCTCTCATGGTGAAAAAAACCGCCAAGATGCTAAAGAAGCTCAACAAGAGTGGCATCAAGTTCGATGGCAAGAAGAAGTTCTTCACAAGCTCTAGAAGGAAGCCAATCTCCGAGATGGATTACTACAATTGTGGAGAACTTGGTCATCTAGCTCACCAATGCAAAAAACCCAAGAAAGACAAGTTCAAGAACAAGAACAAGGGCAAGAAAGATGACTCGAGTGATGAAGATGAGAAGAAGAAAGATAAGCCATACAAGAAGAGAGATGGCAAGAAGAAGGACTTCCACAAGAAGAAGAAGAGTGGGAAGGCATACATTGTTGGTGATTGGCTCACGGACATTGATTCATCAAGTTGCTTATCCGACGATGATAGTGATAATGAGAAGGTGGCCGCCATTGTTATTGAGTCTTCATCATCTTCACCGCCACCACCGCCATCATCCTCTACACACCTATGCCTTATGGCCAAAGGTGAACGAAAGATATCACATGATGATGATAGTAGTGGTGATGATCATGCTCATAATGATGATAGTGATAGTGATAACGATGATGATAAATATGAATCACCTTCTTATGATGATCTTGTTAAATTGCTTAATCAATACACTAAGATCATTAGAAAGGGTAGAGCTAAAAATAAAAAACTAGAAGCTAAGAATGATTCTCTTTTAGCCAAATGTGATGTAATGGAAAAGGCTAATGTTGAGCTTAGAGAAGCAAATGACGCTATGTCATTCAAACTCAAGGAGCTCAAATCTTCTAAGAAAGAGCTTAAAGATAAACATGATAAACTTGAGTGGGTGCACAAAGAGCTCATCACTAGCCACAACAAGCTAAAAGATGATTATACTACTCTTAAGATCAATCATGATAGTCTTGTCATTGCTCAAGAATTCTTATCCAATGAGCCGCATACTGCTACTAACGATGTTGTTAAGATTGATATAGCTACATCATGTGATGATTTAATTGATGAGAGCATTAAGCAAGGATCTAGTGGCAAAGGCAAGCAAGTGGTTGAGTGCAATGACTATGATGAGTATGTCAAGCTCAAGCATGACAATGAAAAGCTCAAGAAAGAGTTTGAAGAGTTCAAAATCCACAACACCATTGTGCTAGAAACTCTTGATCATGATAGTGACTTGATTCTTGAGAATGAGAACCTAAAAGAAGAGAACAAGAAACTCAAGGAAGAGAAGAACAATGTCACTCTCAAGGAAGATAAAAGTAGTGATGCACTCAAGGAAGAGAACAAGAAGCTGAAAGAGAGCATCTTAAGATTGGATTGAGGAAGTTCACAAGAGACAAGCATCTACAAAGTGAGCTACTAATGAACACCGTCATGAAGATGGATAGAAGTGGCATTGGATATGTGGCAAATATAGAGAAGAAGAAGGCTCAAGCTCAACAACAACAATCAAAGCCAAAGCTAAAGCCAAAGAGATACTTTGAGTGTGGACAAGAAGGCAATTTTGCTCATGAGTGCCAAACTCCACCACCACAACCCTTTGTCCAAGCATGCTAGACCCTTTGCTTTCAATGTTCACTACATACTTAGAAAGGACTCTAGTGGAAATATAAAAGTCATGTTCTTAGGACCTCCCAACAAGAATAGGCCTAAGAAGATTTGGGTTGTAAAGTCACTTGTTGAGAAGGTGAAGGGCCCTCAACAAGTTTGGTTTCCTAAAGCGTGTTCTCTTGTGTGTAAGTGAACTACAAGACCGGTGGAAGTCATTGGGTAATTGATAGTGGTTGCACACAATATATGACCGGTGATCCTCGTATGTTCACCTCACTAGATGAAGAAGTAGATAGACAAGAAAGAATCATATTTGGGGATAATTCAAAGGGAAAGGTCAAAGGATTGGGTAAAGTGGCAATATCAAATGATTATTCTATCTTAAATATGCTATATGTTGCTTCTTTGAGCTTCAACTTGCTATCCGTTGGATAATTGTGTGATCTTGGGTTCCAATGCTTGTTTACCGAAAAGGAAGTTGTTGTATCTAAGAAGGATGATGATCAAGTGATATTCAAAGGATTTATATACAACAACCTATATCTAGTGGACTTTATCTCCGAAGATGCAAATTTGAAGACTTGCCTATTCACCAAAATAACACTTGGGTGGCTATGGCATAGAAGACTTGCTCATGTTGGGATGAGCTCACTCAAGAAGCTAATGAAGAATGATTTGGTGAGAGGGTTGAAGGATGTGAAGTTTGAGAAGGACAAGCTTTGTAGTGCATGTCAAGCCGGCAAGCAAGTTGCAAATACTCATCCAACCAAAGCTTTCATGTCAACCACAAGAGTGCTAGAACTCCTTCACATGGATTTATTTGGACCAACAACATACAAGAGTTTGGGAGGAAATCTTTATTGTCTTGTGATTGTTGATGATTATTCAAGGTATACATGGGTATTCTTTCTTCATGATAAATCCGAAGTTGCATCTTGCTTCAAGAAGTTTGCCAAGAGAGCACAAAATGAATTTAAAGTCAAGCTCAAGAAGATAAGAAGTGACAATGGAAGGAATTTGACAACACAAACATAGAAGCTTATTGTGATGAAGTTGGAATCAAACATGAAGTCTCCACAACTTATACTCCTCAACAAAATAGTGTAGTTGAGAGGAAGAACCAGACATTGATCACTCTTGCAAGAACAATGCTTGATGAATACAACACCCCCGAAGCTCTATGGGCGGAAGCTATCAACACCGCATACTATGCATCCAACCATATATTCCTTTAAAAGTTCCTTGGCAAGACACCTTATGAGTTGCTCAATGGGAAGAAACCAGACGTCTCCTTCTTTAGGGTGTTTGGTTACAAATGCTATATCTACAAGAAGCGGCAACACCTAGGGAAGTTTTAAAGGCGTTGTGATATTGGTTTCCTTGTTGGTTACTCATCAAAGTCCAAAGCATATAGAATATTTAATCACACCACCGGCTTAGTTGAAAAAACATATGATGTGAAATTTGATGAATCTAACGGCTCCCAAGGAGCACATGAGAATCTTGATGATGTAGGTGATGAACCATTGAGGGATGCTATAAAGAATATGCCAGTTGGAGACATCAAGCCTAAAGATGATGAAGATGATGTACAAGTCATTGATCCACCTTCTTCATCAAGTGTGCCACAAGATGGTGATAAAGATGGGAGAGTTGAAAATGAAGATACTCATGTCTCCCATGATCAAGCGGTGGCACAAACACAAGATGTTGATGCTCCACAACCTCTCTCTCAAGTGGTTAATAGAAAAAATACACCTCTACTATAAGATCATCCACAAGATCTCATCATAGGGAGCCCATCAAAGGGTGTAATGACTCGCTCACAAAAACTTGCTTCATTTATTGCTCATCACTCTTTTGTCTCTTGTTTTGAGCCTACTAAGGTAGAAGAAGCTCTTTAAGATCCGGATTAGATAAATGCCATGCATGAAGAGTTGAACAACTTCACCCGCAATTAAGTTTGGACTCTTGAAGAGCGGCCAAAAGGTGCAAGAGTCATTAGAACAAAGTGGGTGTTCCGCAACAAGCAAGATGATCAAGGTGTTGTTGTAAGGAATAAGGCCAGACTAGTTGCAAATGGGTTCTCTTAAGTTGAAGGTTTGGATTTTGGAGAGACCTTTGCACCGGTTGCAAGACTAGAAGCCATCCGTATCCTCCTTGCATATGCATCACATCATAAAATGAAACTTTATCAAATGGATATGAAAAGTGCATTTTAAATGGCTTTATTAATGAACTAGTCTATGTTGATCAACCTCCCGGGTTTGAAGACCCTAGATATCCTAATCATGTTTATAGGTTGTCCAAGGCATTACATGGGCTTAGGCAAGCCCCAAGAGCTTGGTATGAGCGTCTTTGGGACTTCCTCATTGAGAAGGGCTTCACCATTGGGAAGGTCGACACCATACTATTCACTAAGAAGCTTGATGGGCATATCTTCATTTGTCAAGTGTATGTTGATGATATCATCTTTGGATCATCAAATGAAGACTCATGCAAAGAATTTGGTGAATTGATGTCAAAGGAGTTCGAGATGTCAATGATTGGAGAGCTTGCATTCTTTCTTGGTTTTCAAGTCAAGCAAATGAGAGAAGGGATTTTCATCTCTGAAGAGAAATATACAAATGATCTTCTCAAGAGATTTAAGATGGATGAATATAAGCCAATCAAGACACTAATGCCAACTAATGGACATCTCGACCTAGATAAGGGAGGTAACAAGGTTGATCAAACTCTCTACCGCTCTATGATTGATAGCTTGTTATATTTAACCGCATCTAGGCCCGACATCATGTTTAGTGTGTGTATGTGTGCTAGATTTCAAGCTAATCCTAAGGAAACACATTTAATTGCCGTAAAAAGAATCCTTAGGTATCTTAAGCACACACCAAGCATTGGCCTTTGATATTCCAAAGGAGCTAGATTTGAATTAATTGGCTATTCCAATTCGTATTATGCTGGATGCAAAGTTGATAGAAAAAGCACATCCAGAGGGTGTCATTTGCTTAGTAGATCACTTGTGTCTTGGTCCTCCAAGAAACAAAATAGTGTGGCTTTGTCCACCGCCGAAGGGGAATACATTACCGCGGGTGCTTGTTGTGCACAAATACTTTACATGAAACAAACTTTGCTAGACTATGGTGTAGTTCTAGAAAAAGTATCTCTTTTGTGCGACAATGAAAGTGCGGTAAAACTTGCAAATTATCTGGTTCAAACACCCTCGCACTAAGCACATAGATATCCGTCATCACTTTCTTAGAGATCATGTTGCTAAAAATGATATATCATTAGAAGGTGTAAGGACCAAGAATCAATTGGCGGATATCTTCATTAAACCGCTAGATGAGGCAACATTTTGTAGATTGTGGAATGAGCTCAATGTGCTTGATTTTAGCAACTTTACTAAAAGATGAGCTTGTGTTGTCTCTTGCCTTGCATTGTAATATACAACATATTTAATATTTGGTAATGCATATATAGCTTGTCTAACATGGTTAAGATAACCGCTGTAAATCGTGTGAAGAAGCTTAACCTTGGATCAAACTTGACAAGCAACTAGATTTACATTCAAGTATTGCATATGCATGAATGTTGTTTGGTCGTTTATCTTAAATCACCCTTTATTGCATATTTTCTTTAAAAAAAGGAACTATAGCCTAGTTCAAAATATTCTAAAAAATATGAGGGTTTGAGAGAGGTCACTCATATCAGTCCCAATTGGTGTTTATTTGGATCTTATTTGAGTTGGGACTTGATTGGGAATAGGCAGCACGAAGGACTTTGAAGATTGGCTGGAAAATGAGTGACCGGACGCTGCACCGAACTCTGATGTCCAGCGTCTGGTCAGTTCACAGGAGGTGAACTTGCTGTGAAGGAGTGACCGGATGTTGAAACAATGTTCTCCCAGCGGCCGGTCAGATGGAGCTTCAGCGTCCGGTCGAGCAAGAAGGCATCAAGGCTAGGTGACCGGACTCTGGCTGCGTCCGGTTGGTGTCCACCGGACGCGTCCGGTCGCTATTCCAGGGGTTTTGGACCTTACTGGAATCGACCGGACGCTGGGTGGCAGCGTCCGGTCACTGCCACCGGAGCGCCCGGTCAGTAAAAAACGTGCGAGACTCGGTTTCTTTCTCCGTTTCCTTTTCTACTCTGTGGGGGCCACCATATAATCACCGCGCGTGTTAACCTAAGCCCTATTTCGCCTCCACGCCGCTCCAACATCACCGAACAGCCGTTCCCCGCGTCAACACCGCTGCAATCCCGTCGGCCGCGCAGCAAGCTCCGCCGCGCCTGCCCTAGCCGCCGCCGCACCACACCGGGCCAGCACGCCGTCGAGATTCACTGCAGCAGCTCCTCCGCGCTAGTGCCACTGCAGCGTCCACACCCGCGCCAGTGCTGCTCCTCGCGCCGTCCATGACCAGTGCTGGTAAGGCCCTGCCCTAACATCGCCGTGCCCTAGCACCCCCATTGCAACCTCGCCCGTGACCTAGCTCGCATCACTGACTTCAATTGCATCTAGGGACATCGATTCACTGCTCACCACAAACCCTAGCTTCGTTGCCGACCCGGTGGTTTCCCGATTCTTTCCTCGTCTCGTCGTTTCACTGGTTCGTCAGGTAGCAAGCCCACGTTTAAATTTCATACATAATTGCTTGCTTTCTTAAGGTTTCGCATCTTTAGATATAATGTATTTATTTATATATCCTATCTATTCCATCGTGCAGCGAGTCGGTGCCGTTGAGATCGTGTTTGCAGTTGTCAGTTAACTCGGGGCCAAGCTCATGAGTACAGATCGAGGCCAAGCATCATAAGTGTCAGTGGTAGTTGATCTTTGTTAGAGGCAGTTGATCTTTTTCAGTTTCATCAGATGGCTCGTGTGAAGAACACCGGAGGTGGTCCAGGGGATGAGGATCCAAGGCGTCCACCTTGCTTGCCTATAGATCCAAAAGGCAAGACGACAAAGAAGATTGGAACAAAGAAGCGCAAGTATCTAGATGTAGAGACAACTAGAGCAGCCACAGTTGCAGAGGCCACAGAGCGTGCTGAGAGAGAAGGTGCTCGCAGTGGTGTTGTTATAGTAGATCCGCTTTCACCAGGAGCGAGGGCTAGAGTTGAGCGTGTTGAGCGTCTTCATGGTGGTCCACCTGGGATAGCCATGATTGGAGGACGACGAGTTCATTTAGAGGAGAGTCAGCCTTAGGGGGAGTCTCAGCAGCAGCCGCAGCCAGCAGAGCCGACAGAGCAGGCCTAGGAGGGAGAGCAGACTCAGGAGGGACAGCAGGCCGAGGAGACAGAGCAAGCACCTCAGCCACAGCTTCGCCGCTCTGGTCATACCCATGCTCCAGTCATGCCTAGGGCAGATACACAGCGGTGGGGTTCTCGTCCACCGCCTAGACCACAGGGTCCACCTCTAGTGACACATTTGGACTTGAGGGCCGCCACGGCCAAGCAGGTGCAACAGCTAAGATTTGTGGAGTTTGAGGTGTGGTTTCCTCCGAGGAGAGATGAGCGTGCATCTGAGGGTTTCTACACACCTCTGCAGGAAGATTTCTATAATGCCTATCTCAACAGTGGGGCAGTTTTCAGATCTCAGAGAGTCTGCAGCATTGAGTCTATAGTAACAGCAGCCGGAGAGCACATTCCCCCCTACCTTGCATATCTGTCGGGGCTGACAGACTTGATTGGACGGACCGGATTGTATGTTCAATCTTGGGTTCGTCAGTTCTATGCTTCTCTCTGGATTGACCCGCAGCATAACTATATTCACTTTGCATTCAGAGATAGAGACTACCAGTTGATGAGCACTAGGGTCAGGGAGATACTTAGGCTTTAGGAGCAGCCTGTTAGGTTACATGAGGTTTGCTATGGACAGACAGCGCCTCTCAGACGTCCTCATGGTGGTTTGGTGCCCCCTACAGACTTGGTTCGTCACTATTTCACAGAGCCTTTTGGCGAAGGGTCGAGGAGGAACCCCAGTGATCTTACTCCGACTGCTCGCGTGCTTGAGGCTATTATGAGGAGGACACTGCTTCCTAGGATGGGATACAGAGAGGGCTTGACTCGCATACAGTTGTGGCTTATCAACTCTCTAATGCAGCAGACAGTATTTGACATATGAGATTTTCTTCTGTCAGAGATGGAGGACACTATTGTAGAGGGCTTTAGAGGTCGCAGACAGCTGCCATATGCCCACTAGATCAATTTTCTTATTCATAGGGTAGTTACTGTGAGGCCACCAAAGATGCTAGTTGAGTACAATGGTGCTACGACAGAGTTCCCTGCTTATAACCTGATTCAGATGATCCGGCATAGTACACCTATAGCACCTAGTCAGCCACGCTATCATCCTGAGATGCCAGAGTCTGTAGCCCAGCAGGATGATATTATCAGGGGTATTGCAGCTACCGAGGAGGAGTAGCTTGCTCAGCCGGAAGGGGTGGTCCAGAGCAACCCCAGTGACAGCTCAGACGAGGACTACCGGGACATTCCTCAGATGCCTACACGTCGACATGATCATGAGGCCGACAGCTCTAGTTCAGCTCCACCTGCACCGCAGAAAGACCCCGCTCTTCTTGCCATACTTGAGCGGATGAGGCAGGATCAGGCTCGCTAGGCACAGGAGACAGCTGCTACTTTCGCACAGTTCCAGACTCACCAGGACGAGTTTTAGAGACAACAGTTGGTCATTCAACAGCAGACGCAGGCTCTACAGCAGCAGCAGGCCATGCATCAGCAGCAGATCCTCATGCAGCAGCAGCTACTTGGATTTATGCAGCATGTTGTGACAGCAATTGGGGCTCCACTGCCACAGCCTTCGCCCCAACTTGGTCAGACTGCTACTACTTCTATGACTCCAGCATTACAGCCTAGTGGGCTTCAGAGTCAGGGACAGCCACCATCATAGTTTGCTTCACCCACAGAGCAGGTGTCCCAGTATTTTGCTTCGCCAGTGGTAGCCCCGTAGTTCACACCTTTTCAGATAGGCTTCACACCGACAGAGACACCCTCGCTGCTAGTGCCAGAGACTACAGTGTCCAGGAGCCTTGGTGCTTCCTTCAGTGAGTTGACAGGGCAGCCTACTCCTCCATATCTACATGTCCTAGGTCCTTCTACCATTGCACCTGTTACTGGGACTACAGAGACGCTCTCTTCCTCAGTGACATCATCAGAGCCGGCTGCTTCAGTCATACTAGCACAACCTATAGCCGCACCAGTTACTGATCCGACCCAGACCGCTTCAGCGTCGCTTCTAGCTACAGAGGGTCACACAGCTCAGAGCTTAGGGTCAGATGATGATGGCACACGGTTCTAGCTCGCTCCTCGCACCTCGGGGCCTAACTCGTCCGCTGCAACCCTGTCGACCGACCCTTAGGTTTTGGTGTTTGACGCCAAAGGGGGAGAGGGCTCGAGTATGTTAGCCTTAGAGGGAACGACATATCTAGGGGGAGCTTAGTTATCATATTAGCTTATCGATCATATTTGGATTTTTGTGTGTGATACACTATTATGCATTCATCGTGTGTTTACTTTCATGCATTGAACTATATATGTGATAGTGATATATACGCGATCGTGATATATGACATGTGTGCTCTCTACTTTGGATTATTTATATGTCATATCACTTGTGTTATGCTCATTTGATTTGCTTCTGCGTTTTTACTCCGATGCAAATGAGCGTTGTTACTTATACTCATGCTTATTTCATATCTTTGGAGTACATTATGATGGCTTGGGTCACATAAGCTTGACTAACTCTTTTGTTCTTATTGACAAAAGCTTATATGATCCAAGCATGTTAAAAACCTCAACTCTTTCACATACTCGAGGTAGTATTGTCATCAATCACCAAAAAGGGAAGATTGAAAGCATCTAGGCCCCTAATTAGGTTTCGGTGATTAATGACAATATAAGATTACTGTGACTAACGTGTGTTTTGCAGAGGCAATTAAATTAGGTCACGGTAATAGAGATCGATTGGGCAATCATGGTTTTCATGCCCCTACGATGGAAATTGTTTCGGTTTTCAAAGGATGGACGACAAGATTAAGGATGGACTAGTTCTAAGTGTCATTTGGAGTTGGAGAGACACTTAGAGTAGTTTAGGACTTTGTTTTTCCTTTGGCCGTACTATTAAGGGGGGTATGGATGGGTAGCTTGACCTAGGTGAGTCTAGTGAGTTAGGTGTGGTGCACACTTGTTAAAACTAGCGCTGAAGATCCTATGGAGCAAACTTCATTCACGTATGATCGAGAGTTGGAAGTGAATGGAGGGTCAAATGCTGACCGAACGCTGGCTTCGGTGTGACCGGACACTGGCGCAGAGTTCGGTCAATTCATTTGATCAAGGTGATTTCATTCGGTGTGACCGGACGCTGGAAGATCAAGTGACCGGACGCTGAGAGCCAGCGTCCGGTTGTTTCCAGTAAGGTTTCAGAGAGGGAAAATCATGACCGGACGCGTCCGGTCACACTATAATCACTAGAATTTGGGGTGAACTGACCGGAGCGTCCGGTCAACATGACCGAAGCGTCTGGTCACCCTGCAGAGGCACATAACGGTTCATTTTTTAGCCGGTGTTATAAATAGAACCTCCACTCGTGTGTGGGGGTACTTTTGCTCATTCCAACAGCTGAAACACACCTTAGAGAGTGCCAAGAAGAGCAAGGTCCTAGTGAAGTGATTGAGATTTGAGAATCCCAAAGAGAGCCCTCATTAGCAAGATCAAGAGTAGCAAAGTGTGCATCCACCCTTCTCCCTAGGCTTGTCATGGTCAAGTGAGAGTTCGTGCTTGTTACTCTTGGTGATCGCCATCACCTAGACGACTTGGTGGTGATTGTGAGCTTGGTAATCATCCGAAGAGCTTGTGGATGACCCAACTCAAGTTGTGAGTGGTTGTGGGTGATTCACCGCGATAAAGTGTCAAAGAATCAATCAATAGAGAGCACTTGATCCTTGCGCGGATCAAGGGGGAGCTACACCCTTGCGCGGGTGCTCCAACGAGGACTAGTGGGGAGTGGCGACTCTCCGATACCTCGATAAAACATCGCCGCGTTCCTCCTTCTTTATTTACTTTGAGCAATTCAATTCTTATCTTTACATTCATAGAATTGTCATGCTAGAGTAGGATTGGAACTTAGGGCGTATGTCTTTTGTGCGGTAGAATAATTAGAAACACTTTCTAGGCACAAGGGGTTAATTGGGCTAAACAGAGGATTCAATTATTACAAAGAAATTTAGAATTAGCCCAATTCACCTCCCCCACTTGGGCATCTTGATCCTTTCAATTGGTATCAGAGCCTCATGCTCACGTATTTAGGCTTAACCGCCTAGTGAAAGATGTCTCACGGTATGGCCCTCCTTCTATCTTTGAGGGGGATGATTTTCGTTATTGGAAAATCCACATGGAGGCGTACCTAGAAGCTCTAGATTTTGGAATAATTAGAGCCGCATCACAAGGTTTCCCAAAACCTCGGGATGCCGCACACCCACAAGGCGATGAGTTGAACTATGAAAAGTGGAATGCAAAGGCTAGAAACACCATATTTATAGGTCTTTGTAAAGATGTGTTCAACTGGGTGAGGAAGCACAAAGACGCCCATGCACTATGATCGGATGTTTATGCGCTCCATGAGGGAACAAAGAGTGAGCATGAGGAACGCTATCATCTTGTCATGAAAAAGCTTAACTCTTTTGAAATGCTTCCTAAAGAATGTGCTAATGAGATGTATTCACGTTTAAATGTTCTTGTAGAGGAAGTCAATGGGCTTGGACTCACTCAAATGCAACCATCCGATGTTGTAATAAAAATCTTGAGTGTTCTCCCCATTAACAAATATGGACATATTATGACCGTGCTACACCAAGGTGATCTTTCCATCGCTATACCAACACAAATCTTGGGAAAGATCAATGCTCATGAGATGTACATGCACATCACTCCACAAGATGGCTCATCCTCTACAAAGAAGAAAGAAAAAGATTTAGCATTCAAAGCTAGCCAACGGTGGCGTACGGGTCGATGGAGAGCACGGCCTTCACAGACAGCGTGGCTCTCTCTCCCCGGATTGGTACCGTGGTTACCATGGGCTCTAGGCTGTTGTCAGGGACGTCGGCCCCGGCAGTGGATGGCCTACCCTCAGTAAGACCAACTACGTCGAGTGGGCTATGGTGATGAGGGTAAAGCTCCAGGTGCGTCACATGCGGAAGGCAGTCCGACACGGCGACGTCGACTACGATCAGGATCAACAGGCGCTGGATGCCCTCTTCGCTGCAGTCCCGCCCGAGATGCAGTTCTCGCTTACCAGCAAGCGGACGGCCAAGGAGGCTTGGGATGCCGTCGCTGTGGCATGCATCGGCAGCGCCCGCGCCCGCAAGTCCACACTGTAGGAACTTCGCAAGAAGTGGGAGAACCTGGCCTTCAAGCCAGGTGAGGACGTTGATGACTTTACTCTCCGTCTCAACAGTCTGTTGTAGAAGATGGTGCAGTTCGACGATGACACCTACGGCGAGGAGAGAGCTGTCGAAAAGCTCTTCCGCTGCGTCCCCGAGAAGTACAAGCAGATGGCTCGCTCGATCGAGTCCCTGCTAGATCTCTCCATGATGTCGATCGAGGAGGTGATAGGTTGCCTCAAGGTCGTCGACAGCGATGAGCCACAGTCTCTCTCGGGGCCCATCACCACTGGCGGGAAGCTTCTTCTCATTCGGGAGTAGTGGGCTGCCTACCAAGGTGACCGAAAGAAGGGGGAGCCTTCTTCCGCTACAGGCGGCCACAAGTGTGGCAAGCCGCGCAAGGCGTGTAGAGACGCCCAGGTCGGGGAACGAGGATGTGCCGAGGGTGATGCCCGTGGAGGCACCCAGGGCGGCACTGCCGGCAAGCACAAGTCGGCACGAGATGACACCTGCCGCAACTACGGCCAGCTTGGCCATTGGGCTAAGGACTGACGACAGCCATGACACGGCCAGGCCCACGTCACACAGGTGGAGGTGGAGGAGCCAGCTCTGTTCATGGCACATGCAAGCATCGATCTATCTCCAGCGACACCGGCCGCAGCGGCTCTCCTCCACCTTGACGAGCCAAAAGCACACGCCCTCCTCAGCGATGGCTCCAGCAATGACAAGACTGACGGGTGGTGCCTCGACACTGGTGCCACCCATCACATGACCGGTCGACAGGAGTTCTTCACCGAGCTTGACTCTAGCGTCCAAGGCTCCGTCAAGTTTGGGGATGCCTCCGACGTGGAGATCAAGGGCGTCGGCTCCGTCATCTTCACCGCCGTGTCTAGTGAGCACAGGCTGCTCACTGAAGTCTACTACATCCCCACGTTGAGGAACTCCATCATCAGCTTGGGATAGCTGGATGAGAATGGTTCGCGCGTGGTGGTTGAGGATGGAGTCATGAGGATTTGGGATCGCCATCGTCGCCTTCTTGCCAAGGTATTTAGAAGTGCAAATCGACTCTACGTCCTTAATGTGCAGGTGGCACAACCCCTCTGTCTCGCTGCTCATCGGGACGACGAAGCGTGGTAGTGGCACGAGCACTTTGGGCACCTTCACTTCGAGGCCCTAAAGCGGCTCAGTGCCGTGGAGATGGTGTGAGGCTTGCCGTGCCTCGACCATGTGGAGCAGCTCTGTGACGTCTACGTGTTGATGAAGTAGAGGCGACTCCCCTTTCCCCAGCGGGCGAGCTTTCGAGCCAAGGAGAGGCTCGAGCTTCTGCACGGGAACTTGTGTGGCCTGGTGACACCGGCCACACTAGGAGGACGACGCTACTTCCTGTTGCTCGTCGATGACTTCTCCCGCTACATGTGGGTGATGGTCCTCGGCAGCAAGGGAGAGGCTGCGGATGACATCAAGCGCGCACAGACTGTTGTGGAGGTGGAGTGCGGCCGTAAGCTGCGCGTGCTGCACACCGACAATGGCGGCGAATTCATGAAGGCTGAATTCGCGTCGTACTACGCTGATGAGGGCATTCAGCGCCACTACTCCGCGCCGTACAGCCCGCAGTAGAACGGCGTCATCGAGCGGCGCAACCAGACAGTTGTGGGGATGGCTCGGGCCCTTCTCAAGCAGAGGGGGATGCCGACTGTCTTCTGGGGAGAGGCGGTGGTGTCGGTCATCTACATCCTCAACCGCTTGCCTACCAAGGCGCTCGACGATAGGACATCGTACGAGGCTTGGCATGGGCGCAAGCTGGCAGTCTCCCACTTGCGGGTCTTCGGCTGCCTC
Organism: Miscanthus lutarioriparius; assembly: GCA_904845875.1. Classification (NCBI taxonomy): domain Eukaryota; kingdom Viridiplantae; phylum Streptophyta; class Magnoliopsida; order Poales; family Poaceae; genus Miscanthus; species Miscanthus lutarioriparius. The sequence goes on from CAJGYO010000018.1 coordinate 3,593,782, forward strand.
ATGTTCGCTAAGGAGCTTGGCCACATCAGCAAGCTCGACGACAGGAGCACTTCAGGAGTGTTCATCGGCTACGCGGAGGGCTCGAAGGCCTATCGCGTCCTTGCCCCGAAGACACAGTGTGTGCGCACGGCGCGCGACGTTGTGTTCAATGAAGGGCGAGGATGGGCGTGGGACAAGGCGGTGGATGATGGCTTAGCTCTGACATACGATGACTTCACTGTCGAGTACGTCCACTTCGAGGGAGCTGGGGGAGTAGGCATCTCTTCTTCGACGAGCGCGTCTACCCCAGTCCCCGAGCCTCCACCGACCCCGGCGCCTGCTACTCCGACAGCACCACACTCTCCAGCCAGGACCTTGGTTGCGATGAGTTCTTCGCGGCTCCACCACAGCCGGCACCAGCACCGACAGACACCTCTCCGGGCATGTCTACTCCAACACCAGCTCGTGTAGAGCACGGACCGGTTGAGCTCGCTACTCCGCTCTCTCATGACGAGGAGCGCATCGACGCGTACCATGACGGCGAGTCGTTGCGGTACCGTATGATAGAGAACCTTCTCGGCGACCAACCGGTATCGGGACTGGTGCCTCACAACCTGGAGGCGCAGTTGCATCTTGCGTGTGATGACGGCGAGCCTCGGTCGTTTGCTGAGGCCGAGAGACACGCGGCATGGCGCGCCACGATGCAGTTGGAGATGGATGCGGTTGAGAAGAACCACACCTAGGAGCTTGCTGACCTTCCTCGTGGTCACCGTGCGATCACCCTTAAGTGGGTGTACAAGCTGAAGAGGGATGAAGCCGGAGCCATCGTTAAGCACAAGGCTCGCTTGGTGGCACGAGGTTTCATGCAGCAGGAGGGGGTCAACTTCGACGACACCTTTGCTCCCGTGGCACGGATGGAGTCCGTGCGACTCCTCCTTGCGCTAGCTGCCCAGGAGGGCTGGCGTGTTCATCACATGGACATCAAGTCGGCGTTCCTTAACGATGACTTGAAGGAGGAGGTCTACGTGCACCAGCCGCTAGGATTTGCGATCCCCGGCAAGGAGGGCAAGGTGCTCCACCTGCGCAAGGCCCTCTATGGCTTGCGACAGGCACCGAGGGCGTGGAATGCCAAGTTGGATTCCACGCTAAAGGGGATGGGCTTCGAGCAAAGCCCGCACGAGACGACCATCTACCGACGGGGCAGTGGAGGAAATGCTCTGCTGGTGGGTGTCTACGTCGACGACTTGGTGATCACCGGCACCAAGGATATGGAGGTGGCGGCATTCAAGGAAGAGATGAAGGCCACCTTTTAGATGAGTGACCTGGGGCCTCTCTCCTTCTACCTGGGAATCGAGGCGCACCAGGATGACTCCGGGATCACGCTTCGATAGACCGCCTACGCTAAGCATGTCGTTGAGCTAGCTAGGCTCACCGACTGCAACCCAGCTCTCACTCCGATGGAGAAGAGGCTGAAGCTGAGCCGCGACAGCACGACGGAGGAGGTGGATGCTACACAGTACCGGCGTCTTGTGGGGAGCCTTCGCTACCTCTCCCACACACGGTCGGACTTGGCATTCTCCGTCGGCTACGTTAGTCGGTTCATGCAGCGACCGACGACGAAGCACCAGCAGGCTGTGAAGAGGATCATCCACTATGTTGCAGGGACTCTCGACCATGGCCTCTACTACCTTAGGTGTCCTAGGGCGGCACAGTTCGTCGGGTACAGCGACAGCGACCACGCCGGCGACATCGACACCAGCAAGAGCACGAGTAGGATCCTCTTCCTTCTCGGCAAGTGCCTCGTTAGCTGGTAGTCGGTCAAGCAGCAGGTGGTGGCCCTGTCCAGCTGCGAGGCCGAGTACATAGCGGCCTCCACCGCTTCGACTCAGGCGCTCTGGCTCGCTCGACTGCTTGTCGATCTCCTCGGCAGAGACACTAGAGCGGTGGAGCTCAGGATGGACAGCAAGTCCGCTCTGGCCCTGGCAAAGAACCCCGTTTTCCATGAATGGAGTAAGCACATCCGGGTGAGGTACCACTTCATCCGAGGCTGTTTGGAGGAAGGGAGCATCAAGGTGAGCTACATCAACACCAAGGACCAGCTTACGGACCTGCTTACCAAGCCTCTTGGGAGGATCAAGTTCCTTGAGCTCTACTCCAGGATCGGGATGGTTCAACTTTTCCACAAGACGACGCAAAAGATTTAGGGAGAGAATGATGGATAAGTCTCTGTGTAGGTCTTTGTGGGGCAGCAGCAGCATGGTGGTTTTGCTGTCCATCAAGGACAGCATCTTTGACTGGCTAGGACAACATCTTAGCATCTAGAACTAGCATCGAGGACAACATCTAGGACATCATCTAGGACAGCATGTAGGACTAGCATGTAGGACAACATCTTAGATTAGCATCTTGGCATATGCTTAGCTGGCTAGCAGCCTATAAATATATATCCCCAACCCCTCAGGTTGGCACGACATTTGTGTGAGAAATAAACCAAAAAATTGCTCCAACTCCTAGTGTCATCCTCTCTCGATGAAAGTAAAAATTCTATTACTACCAAGAGTAAGAATTCAGCGACTAACAAAGAGTTGACCCCATAATGACATTGTATTCAGCAAGTGTCTTCCCATCGTCAACAAGCTCATTGCCGTCAAAGGTGAGACTCAGTGGTCTCCTTGACATCATGGTGTTCGACGGATCAACATCTAGAGATCGTCTGACCAGCGAACATCTTCACGAAAACATGCAGGGTCTGCTCGTCCACAAGCTGCTGTCCGTTAAAGAGGAGCCTCTGCTGGTCCTGAACCTTCGCCTTCACATCGCCAATCTTCGCCGTGTTCAGCTGGGGCTGGCTGGCCAGCCCCCTCATATGAACACTGTTTATATGAATCAGCCAGCGGTATTTCTCTATCACATAAACGAATCAGCAACGATACGAACCAGCCAACCGAACATGTTGTTTGTCGGTAACCTGCACCTTGAACCTGATGATGGACTCGCTGCCGCTAGCGCTGCTAGCGAGTGTCTTCACGGCAATCCGCATGCTGCTGCTGTCAAAGATGATCCTCTGCTGCTCCCGTATCTTCGCCTTGACATCACCGACTTTGTCGGTGTGCTCTACCTCAAGGGTAATGGTCTTGCCATAACGCATCTTCACGAAAATCTGCAATATGCTGAAGTCGAGGTACAGTGTAGACTCCTTTGGGATCTCATGGTAGTAGTATCCAAACGTACGGTCGTCGTTAAGCTTCTTGTTGCCGTCCGCCAAGAAGGGGTTCTGGTGCCGGCCAATCTTTTTCCTGACGTCGCAGATGGTGTCTGATGGATCCACTTGGAGCGCGATGGTCTTGCTCATGAGTGTCCGTGTCTGTACGAGATATACCTAGGGGGGTGTGCACGTAGAACAGCGAGGACTACGCCAGTGAAGGTCAAGGTGCAAGACTCCACGAGGTTGTACTCGGAGAGTTTGTGCCCATCCTCAAGCATCATCCAGCGACTGGCAGAGAAGAAATAAAGGCGCTGCTCCTCAAAAGGAAAGGCCACCGACTCCTCAACCTTGGCCTTGAGGCTGTCAACCGTGTCAGAAGAGGGCTCAACTTCGATGGTGACTGTTTTGCCAGTGATGGTCCGTCTCACGAAGATCTGCATCGTCTAAACACAGCATGCACACAATAATGATTAGTATATCAGATGGCATCGGCGTGAGCTTGGGGCATACGGGGGCTCAAAGGATCAGAGTGCAGAATGCGGAGACCAGGTTAATTAAAACTTAAAAGGATCGTCGTCGTCGGCGGCGGCGCTACCACGATAGCGCCGTGTCCTATGGGGAGTCCGCCAGCAGGTTCAGGCGTCGCAGGCCGACGTGGAGAGCGATTTCGATGAGTACATGATCCTATTCGGCGGGCCTATCTCGGAGTCCAAGCGCGAGGCAATCAGGACGCTCTTCTCAGTAGGCTACGCGATTGAGGACATCCAGCTGGTGGAGGGGGTTGACCTTGAGGTTTAGCCTACCTCTAGGTACCCGCTCTACGTCGCCCAATCATTGCCTATGGCCTAGTTTACTAGCTCGCTGTCGCTCAGCCTGTTGTTGCGTTTAGCCCCTCTTGTGGCAGTAGCCGGGCTTCGTCGTAGTTTTCTTTTATTTTTTCGCTTCTGTTTTTCTTCCTTCTACTCGTCTAGTGCTGAGCCAGTTTGTTGTTTGGTTCGGTGTTGTCTACTTTCTTTTAATGAAATACGTGCTACATGGCACGTTCGCGAAAAAAAAAATCGGCCTGGTTCTAGAAACGAACAACCCAGTATGGAGATTGAAAATAACAAAAAAATGGTAATGAAGTATGATATGATTGAAATGCAATCAAATTATTTTTAAAAAAAATTATAAATGAGATACAGCAGGTTAGGAGGTAATTATACATACAAAGAACTAATTTGTTTAATATACAGCAAGCAGGTGCATAACGAATTGCCTGATGCTCTGACATTTCAGTTTGAATAGTAGGGTCCTAAGAACTTGACTGAATATGAATATATAAATAGTATAGTAACCAGCAATGCTTTTTTAACACATGATGACATGTAAAGCACAAAGGGCATTAGTACCACAATAATAAGAAAATGAATTTTTTTGATTTTGCATATGGAAACTAATCTGCACCTGGTTTCTAGCCATTTGTACAACAAACTGAACTGGTGAAGGGATATTTAGCTCACTGATCTAACTGATATAACTAAATACCTAAGCTGTGTACTTAACTGTTAATGGAAATGCAGATCAAGGAACTATAAAAGGTTTTGGAAAAAAGATTATTGCAGGACTCTCCAAGGAGAGGAAGCGAGAACTCGAGGTGAAGATAACGGCACCACAATGGGCAGCCGACGGGAGCGAGTCCGGGGACCGAGCTAGGTGGAACGTCTTGGGTGCCATGGTACCCGCCTACTACCATGGTTGTCACATACCTGTTCTCATTGGGGCTCACAGGCAGTGGTGTGTCTTTGCGGCCGTAGCTGCATGACAAAGCGAGCACGCGGAGGGTGGAGGCCGGCGGCGAGGTCGCCGTGTCTCAAGGCCGCCATTTCACTGGCAAGCCCAGCGCCATGCCCGCCCCAAGCTCCATTCATCCACCCGTGCCCCCACTCGACGGTTCAGCTCCAAGTCTTTGCCGGCGTTGCTGCTCAACTCAGGCCTCGGTGCTCATGGGGAGAAGGGAGGAGGTGCAGGAGACGATGGAGCGAAGGGAGGAGGGAGACGCAGCGTGGCGCGCTGCTCAACCCATGCCTCGGTGCTGCTGCGGGAGAAGGGAGGAGGGCGGGGGCGATGGAGCAAAGTGGGAGGAGGAGACGCCGCCGCCGGCCGAGGAGGGACGGGTCGTCCATGAGCGGGTTCGCGAACAATCGCGACCTTCCGGGTTCGTGACTTAATGGGTTGGAGACCCGTGACGAGCCCGATCCAACGGTTCATATCGTGTTTCCGCCGGATCCAACGGTTTGCGGGTTAACGGGTGATGTGGCCCTAGCGGGTGCCCGCGGTTTGGTGCAGGATTCGTATTAAGAGATAACCAATATATACGGCTCGGCCCAACTCAAAGTGAATCTATTGCTCAAGGCCCACGCCACTGGCGCTGCGCTTTCGTTGGCCGAATCGATCGCATTTGGGTAGCTAAGCAGGCCCCGCTATGCCTGACCTGATCCAGGTGAGGGGTGAGCCGCTGCTGCTTTTGATCCGTTTCGGCTCATTTTCGTTTTCGTTTTTCTCTCTCTCTTTTTTCTCTCCAAATTCTCATCGGCAGCCATCATCATGATACTTTATGATTTTATATGTCCATGTTGATTCTCAGGAAAATACTCTTTTGTTCCTTTTAAGTTCATTTATTTCCATTATTTTTTTCTTCTTCTAAAATTAAAGGCTACATGTTTAGGGTCCACCAAACTAAGATCTAGATAATTATAATTATAATTATAATTATTGTGAAAAGATTTATTTTTCCTAGCCCGTATCGTAAGGATTAGCAACATGCGGCACCCATTGCGGTACCTTCTTTAACTCTGACATAAGTGCTCTCGTCTCCATCACTATCGCCACCACTAGAATCACCCAAATATGCATATCTCACCATCCTGCCTCACCAATGTCTCAACCGACACACCGCAGTCCATCGGTCTCCCTAAAGACCCATCTTACCATTAAGAACATAATAGCCCACAAACCCCAACGTAAAAACCTAACCAACTAACCTTTGTTCAGGGTTGTTGGACTTCACTAGAGTAGAGGTTATTGGATTTGCGCGAAGTCACCGAAGAAGATCTTTGCAGCCATGGATTTTATAGAAGGGGGACAGTTGAATTGATTGAAGGATATGTAGGAGACAGGTCGCATGCATTAGAAGATGAACCTGGCCATGAGTACTAACAAGGCAAGTCTATGTATGCGTGGTTTGCAAAACGGACGCATGGTTTTCAGGAAGCACTGGCGTAAAACTATTTGGCTTCTCGAAAGGTGATAAACATACTTTTTGTTAGGGAAAGTTGATCTAAAATTCTAGATATAAAACTTGTTATGGCTGCCCGTATCTTCTCATAATTAAATCCCATTCCCACTGAGCTTTGGCCTTCAGAAGACTGACGAAATGCCTGATGGCGCAATCAGCATTAAGGTCCAGCAGTAGCAAAAAAAAGAAAGCATTGAGGTCCAGCAGTCCAGCACCATTAGCGTTTCAAGCACGGCCATCGACCGGTCGCTCGTGAACGCCCGTTGACTGACTTGTGGGCCACCCCGTTGCTCCAGCCCCACCACAACTCCCCTTTCCTGAACAAAATTATCCGGTATGCACGCGCTTCGAACTTTCTAGCAGCACATCGACGTGGGTGACCCGGCCTCTGCCAATCACTTCGCTCCACGTGTCCACCATTCCAGGCGCACACGAGATCCCAGCCCTTGAGCACGCAGATCTCCCCATCGGACGGCAGAGGCCCTCCCCCCGCTCCCGCACCACGTCAAGTCCGCTGGCGTCGCCCAGTGAAAAACCGCCACGTGGAACGGATCCAATCGCGGCCGTCCGTCGTCCACGTGGCCGGATCGCGCCCGCGTGGACCGGGCGCACGGGTCTCCTGGCCCCGGCCCGTTTTAAAGGGCCTTTCGTCTCCGGCGCAGAGCGCGACGAACTCATCACTGGTGGTGGTGGACTGGTGGTGCTGCTGCTCCGCAGAGTGAAGCGAAGCGAGGCGAGACGACGATGCGCAAGTGGGCGCTTTCCTCCGCGCTGCTCCTCCTCTTCCTCCTCACTACCCTCCCCGACCCAGGCATGTCCCCGCGCGCCGGAGATCTCCAGTTTTTTACTTTTCCGTTGATTTTTTTTTTTGTTCGGTTGGTCGATCCCGCTGTTCTCGTGGCGATTGGTGGCAGATTCCGTCTCGCCCGATCACTAATTAGCTCTGCCCGTCGGCTCATGTTAGTTTTGCGTAGTGTTTTCTGTCCAGTTTGTCTGCGTATAAGCTCCCTGTGTGATGGATCGCGCGGTAAATTTCTGGCCCGAAAAGAGTCGGTCGTGGCTGCTAGATGCGTTGGAGCATACTGTAGACGATTGTGGCACTAGATGCGATCTCTGCTAGGAATTTTTATTCCAATTTGTTGGTAGATCTCGCGTCTGGAATTGCCGCTAGATGGGGAAGTGAGTGGCTCCTGGCCGCTTTGATCCAATGTAATGGCAGGGTTTGTTTCGAGTTCGAGATTGCTGACTAGTTCTCAGATCCGTCATGGGGCTCTTTACATTTTTCTTTTTGTGGTGATGAACATGGGCTTGTTCCATTTGGGGTTTATGGGGTTTAGAACTGTAACTGTAACTGTAACCTCGTCCATTTTTAGCTTTCACCTACCTGGATGTTATCTGTGGTAAATGTACTGCTCACCTGACTGATCAAGTGCTCTAGTATATAACTTACTATTCTTAGTAAATTTGAAGACTCTCTGCACATGTCACTATCATACTACTATTGGTGAATTAACAGGACCTTGTAGTCTAGTGGCAGCTCTGGTTTCCATTTACTGTGCTGTACATGCATACCAAAAGCCTAAATATAAGTGGAAGTTCAATCTTCTGATCCTTGTGGAATTTCAATCTTGTTCTGACCCTGCCTATACTGCAGCTAAGAAGCTACAGGTGAATGCTGAGGAGAGCAGCGATGACTTAGCTAACCCACCGAAGGTAGAGGAGAAGCTTGGTGCTGTCCCTCATGGCCTGTCCACCGACTCTGACGTTGCCCAGAGGTGTGCACGGCCTTCCAATCAGTGCTGATTATTACTGCTTTGTCATGTATCGATACTTCTATGAACAATATGATTTTGTTGTGTGCAGGGAAGCCGAGTCTATATCTAGGAAGACTCTCAGGAGCTCAGCGGAGAAGTTTGAGTTCCAAGCTGAGGTGTCCAGACTCATGGACATCATCATCAACTCACTCTACAGCAACAAGGATATCTACCTGAGGGAGCTCATCTCCAATGCCTCTGATGTATGTATTGCATCAGATCCCTGTGTTTACTCTTCATTGTGGATGCTCGAAACTAACACTGGTGTTCTGCATGTCTGTAGGCGTTGGATAAGATTAGGTTCCTTTCCCTTACTGATAAGGAGGTTCTGGGCGAAGGTGACACTGCAAAGCTTGAGATTCAGGTATGTGAGATTTCAGTGTCGAGGCCCCCCCCTTTTTTTTTGTTTGGCATCATATCTTGCTTGAGAATTGGACCTTAAGGCGTCTGGCCTATGCTAATGCAGATTAAGTTGGACAAAGAGAAGAAGATCCTCTCCATTCGGGATAGGGGTATTGGTATGACCAAGGAGGATCTTATTAAGAACCTCGGAACCATTGCTAAGTCTGGAACTTCAGGTACTGTTCTTTCATCTTTCCGCCTGATTACTGCAATCCAATATTTGTTAAATATAATTGGATTATGCCCTCAAATAATTTGAATTGTTTGCAACTTTTGCAGCTTTTATGGAAAAGATGCAGTCTGGAGGTGACCTCAATCTTATTGGACAGTTTGGTGTTGGTTTCTACTCTGTGTACTTGGTTGCTGACTATGTGGAAGTGGTCAGCAAGCACAATGATGATAAACAGTAAGATATTTCTGTCTGATTTTTTATTCATGTCTTGATTTACCTATGTAGTTGCCTAATGTTATTGTGGTGTTGTACTCTTTTAGATACGTGTGGGAATCAAAAGCTGATGGATCATTTGCTATCTCTGAGGATACATGGAATGAGCCCCTTGGCCGTGGAACTGAGATAAGATTACATCTGCGAGATGAGGCCAAGGAGTACTTGGAAGAGGATAAGCTAAAGGTATCAACACATTCACTTGTCTTTTATTTGGGTTAATGGGCTTCTGCCACAAAATATACAATGGGTACCGAGGTAGTTTTTAGCATGTATCTGTATTTCAACCTGAAGTCCAACAGTGTTATCTGAAATCAACATATTTTATTAGACTTGGACGTGACCCCAACAGTGCTAACTAGGAATTTGAATCGGATCTTTTCAGAAGTCAAGTGGTCAATATGTTTTGGTTTTACAGCAATGGCAGATTGCTTAGCAACTGTCTCTGGCAATAATTTTCCATTTTCATTGAGTGCATTCATTAATCACGAGATAATTTTCGTGTTCTGTGTGAGAGCGAAACATATAGGAGTACCTATTTTTCCTGTCCACTAGGGTTGGACAGATTATAATGAAACACATCCCTTATAGACCTTATAAGACAAGTATATCTGTTTGTGCATCTGTGGTTACAAGTGTTTAATTTGAATTCTCTTTTATGCAGGATTTGGTGAAGAAGTACTCTGAGTTCATCAACTTCCCTATCTATCTGTGGTCAACCAAGGAGGTTGATGTTGAAGTGCCAGCTGATGAGGGTGAGACAAGTGATGAAGAGGATTCAAGTAAGTATTTAGTGAAGTTGTTTATTCTCCTGAGATGGTAGTTATGTGTGTTGGTGCTAATGCATCATGTGTTTCTTAACAGCCCCAGAAACTACAGAGGAAGAGACAGAAGAAGATGAAGAGAAAGAGAAAAAGCCCAAGACAAAGACAATAAAGGAGATTACTTCTGAATGGGAACTTCTGAATGATGTGAAGGCTGTATGGCTTCGCAGCCCAAAGGAGGTTACTGATGAAGAGTACTCAAAGTTTTACCACTCACTAGCGAAGGTAAATACTGTAGCGATGAATTAGTAGTACTCTATGATTTTTTTTCCCCCGAAGAAAGCTTTGTTTGTGGGTCTTGTCGACGAAACATTTGTGTAACTTAACAATTCTTTTTCAGGACTTCGGTGATGACAAGCCTATGGGTTGGAGCCACTTCACTGCTGAAGGAGATGTTGAGTTCAAAGCTTTGCTCTTCATTCCTCCGAAGGCTCCACATGATCTCTATGAGAGTTACTACAACAGTAACAAGTCAAACCTCAAGCTGTATGTTAGAAGAGTTTTCATCTCTGATGAATTCGATGACCTTCTTCCGAAGTATCTCAGCTTTTTGAGGGTACTGGATTACTATTTCGAAACACATATACTATTCAATTCAATCTTACATTAATCTTACAGTAATGTTGTCTTTAGGGTATTGTTGACTCAGATACACTGCCCCTGAATGTGTCACGAGAAATGCTTCAACAACATAGCAGTCTCAAGACCATCAAGAAGAAGCTGATCCGCAAAGCTCTTGATATGATTAGGAAACTTGCTGAAGAAGACCCTGATGAGTACAGCAACAAGGATAAGACAGGTAATGGGGTTTTCCGCAATGAATGCAAGTCATATACTCATCGTTACAGTACTAAAAAAAATCTTCTGTAATCAGATGAAGAGAAAAGTGAGGTGGAGGAGAAGAAGGGCCAGTACGCCAAGTTCTGGAATGAGTTTGGCAAATCAATCAAGCTGGGTATCATTGAAGATGCAACTAACAGGAACCGCCTTGCGAAGCTTCTTAGATTTGAGAGGTTTGTCCTTTCTTATCCTTTTTCAAACATTGCCTTGAATTGTATGTTTTGGGAAAAAGAAAACTTATCTTATATTTGCTTGCCTCAGTACCAAGTCGGATGGCAAACTTGCCTCCCTTGATGAGTACATTTCAAGGATGAAGCCAGGGCAGAAAGACATCTTCTACATCACGGGAAGCAGCAAAGAGCAGCTGGAGAAGTCTCCATTCCTTGAGAGGCTAACCAAGAAGAACTATGAGGTATGGCGCTGATCTTGGTGTAATAAAATAGTTATCCATTCAGGAATCAAGACCGCGGCACTGCGTCAAATGCTTTTGTCCCTTTTTGTTTTGCCTTTTCATTTGGCTTTAGTCTGGGGTCTGAATACAGCTTGTGAACTAACACAGCACTTGTTTTGTTTTGCAGGTCATCTTCTTCACTGACCCTGTGGACGAGTACCTGATGCAATACCTGATGGACTACGAGGACAAGAAGTTCCAGAACGTGTCCAAGGAGGGCCTGAAGCTGGGCAAGGACTCGAAGCTTAAGGACCTCAAGGAGTCGTTCAAGGAGCTGACCGACTGGTGGAAGAAGGCCCTGGAGAGCGAGAACGTGGACTCGGTGAAGATCAGCAACCGGCTGCACAACACCCCCTGCATCGTCGTCACCTCCAAGTATGGGTGGAGCGCCAACATGGAGAAGATCATGCAGGCGCAGACCCTGTCAGACTCTAGCAAGCAGGCGTACATGCGCGGCAAGAGGGTGCTCGAGATCAACCCCAGGCACCCCATCATCAAGGAGCTCCGCGACAAGGTCGCCCAGGACAATGAGGTACTGTACCTGCACTTCTACATACAAAACCATGGATGTGAGTATGGGACGATGCTAATTTATTGATGGTTCCTTTGTTCGTTGATTGTAACGGAAACAACAGAGCGAAGAGCTGAAGCACACGGCCAGGCTGGTGTACCAGACGGCCCTGATGGAGAGCGGGTTCAACCTTCCTGACCCTAAGGAGTTCGCGTCCAGCATCTACAAGTCGGTGCAGAAGAGCCTGGACCTGAGCCCCGACGCGACCGTGGAGGAGGAAGACGAGGCTGAGGAGCAGCCGGAGGTGGAAGAGAAGGAGTCGGCCAAGGAGGAATCGGAGCCGTCCTACGACAAGGACGAGCTGTAGGCGTGGTCTGCCTTCCGGAGTGTCTGAAGTCTAGCTAGCTCCCGGTTAGGACTGTGATATTGGGGAGCTCCACTCACTGCCTGGTGTTTAGGAATGTGATGGTTCTGAGGGACGCCCATTTTTCCCATGCAACGTGATACGGGATTTTTGTCTGTCTTTGTACCTATATACAAACTTTAGTTCAGCCTAATTAGTGGTTTGCATTTACCTTACCCTGCCATCCCACGGAACCGGCTGTGGTCAGGTTAATTATCCCTGTCTGGTTAGGCTAGTTGAAGTTTCATCTCACCGGTTCCAAGACTCCTAAACAGTTAGATAAGTTTCAATCTCGTAAAACACTTTTTATCTCATAAAATTTTTATCACCTCTCTCTTCGTCAGGAAACCCAATTGAGACCGGTCTTAGACTGTCTCTAACCAGAAATCATATAGGCATCTAAATCCAAGATGGGTAGTAAGAGACAAAAATCCGCATTCAAAAAATTTCAATACCTTTAAGTCTAAGATCTTATTAATTTTTTAGCATCGCATTCAATGAGAAAAACTCACAGATTGGAGATCTATTTTGGGTTATAATTTTTTTATAAACACAACCCAAATATGATTTGATATTCTTAATATATCTTAGAAAAATCTATTTTTTTTGTAGAAAGAATTCTCTTTTGTATCTTGTTGTTGGAGAAGATGTCGAATAGGTATTGAACCTTTTGTCTGTAACGCTACTCAAAGGACGAATGAGTCTTATATTTTGGGTGTTGTCGTTGAGATGGCCTTAGGCTGTCTCTAACAGGAGACACGTTGCGGAACCCAAATCCAAAATGGGCCTCCAACACAATACCTATAGATACCTATATCTTACAACAGAGTATCTATATGGAAGACCCATTTTGGGTGCTAGAAGAGGCATAACCTAAATCTAAGTATCATCTCTCCTGAAGATCTATTTGTAAAAAAGGTTGTCCTTTGGGTCTTGTTGTTGGAGAAGACAAAAATAGGTATTGAACCATTTACCTGTAGCGCTACCCAAAGGACGAATGCGTTTTGTATTTTAGGTCACGATTGTTGGAGACAGTCTTACTGAGCTTATCAATAGAATGGCGCACCAATTTTTTTATACTCCCTCTGTTCTAATTTAAGTTCTAAATTTTATTCTCAGTTAAACATTTCCCATATTTATAGAATGGTACTAAAAACATGAAGCCATATATTAGTTAGATCGTCATGCATATAATTCATCATGACATATATTTTCAATCTCTATTTGTTTGATATGTATATGTGAATTTTGATAAATGTGGTCAAAATTAGATAGTCTTGAATCCGAACAAAATTAAAATGGCTTACCATTTAGAACAGGGTACTAAGAACAGAGTAGAGTAGGTACTAACGTAGAATAATCTGTATGTAAGGACATGACGTTGAAATATGAAGAATCTTTTTCCAAACAAAAATGGTCGCTACTTGCTTAATATTAATATTTAGCAAACCAAAAAAAAAATGGCTCAATCTACCAGCATGTGTACACCGCACCTCTCAACTCTTCGATCGAACTACTAGCTGTTCAAACTCCTGCCACAGTAAAAAAGGAAAAGGAAAAGAAAATCTCAAAGGAAAAAAAAGAAGAAATCTCTCGTCCAAGCATGTCAAAAAGAAAAGAAAATCTCTCATCCAATCATGCCAATTGGCAAGGTAACCATTGCCAGTAGGCGATGGTCGTTGGGATCAGATGACCACCACCATCGCCGAGAAGACGACGACCGTCTGCAGGAGCGCCGCCACCGCGTCCCTCGTCGTCGTCAAGCTGCCTGCTGTGTCTCCAGAGAACTCCATCGTTGAGGGCGGCAGGCCTGCCGCCTCGGGATTCCCGCCGGATTTTAGGCTGCATCGACCAGGTTGCAAGCACCGCGACAATTAGGCTAGGGATCAAACGTAATGCCACCGTCCAAAAAAACACACAAGTTTGATCACTTATAAAAAAATACATATATAAACAAATGTTGATTTTGTTTTTCATAGATTTAGTTAATTTTGAAATTAATCTGACTCTAAAAAAGATATATATATATTTTATTGGAGATAGTATTAATAAACCAGTGACAAGACAAGAAATTAGCATTGGATGGAAGACTTTGTCAGACGCAATTGTTACGGCTAATCTAGGATCAAACAATGAGGACAAATCAAAATTAAAAGATTGTATTAGGATCATGACTGCGCGATGGCATGTAAACGCACGACGGCCCTGGCTCTATCACGTCAAGATGATACCTCCTTTTTCTTTATTTTAGTATAATAATTGGATTGAAACGGGCGATCGTAAGCAAAATGATTGACCTCAAAACTAGTTGCGTCGAAACTAACCAATGGATCGATCGGATGAACAAGGACGTAAAATCGCGTGTCCATCAGAGACTGACCAAAATGTTGCGGATTTGAACCGGTCGTTTGACTTTTACTTCATTTTGATTTGAAACATCATTTCAAATTTGCTCGTGATGTTACCTGGACGCGCTGGGGCAGAAGACGACGTCGTAGCCGCCGGCGGCGGCCGCGGAAGCGCAGGTGAAGGTGGACGTGGCGTCATCGTACGCGTAGCTGTAGGCGGAGGGGCACGCGGCCTTGAAGAAGCGGGAGTAGGGCGTCGGCGCGCACGTCGCCGGGGACCCGTACGCGCCGCTGCAGCAGTACTCGGCCGCCGCGAACGCCTCGCACGCGCTCCTGCACGCCACCGCCGCCTCGCCCCCCGCGCCGGCGACGCGCAGCTCCGCGGGGCACGCCGCGTTGAGGTCAGCAGCGCACCCCGTGGGCCGGCAGCTGCTGCTCCCGTTGGCGGCCGCCGCAGACGACGCCCGCGGCGCGACGAGCATCGGCACGTTGAATCCGTCCACGAGGCTGACGTCGTAGAAGTCGTCTCCGCCGGTACCGCCGGCGAGCGTGAGCTCGGCCAGCGTGGCCGGCGGCGCGGCGCCGCGGCCGGAGCACTCGACGGCCCCCGAGCCGCAGTCGGCAGTGGCGCACGCGAAGTCGCCCGAGTCGGCGGACGTGGCGCAGAGCGTGCGCGCCCAGATGCGGCCCGACCACGACGCGGCCACGGTGACGGCCGCGGACTGCCCCGGGGCCAGCGCGAAGCCCGTGGTGGACGGCGGCGGCGCGCCGGCGTTTGAGAGGATGCCTGGCCACACCGTGTAGCCGCAGCTGTTGGTGATGGTGAACGTCGCGGCGTCTGCTCCTGGTAATCACAATGCTCTCACTGATCAGTAAAACATTGCGATTTGTGATCAAACAACAAGAGCTCAGACGCATCAACATAAGAGCAAGAGGTAATTTTGATCATTGACTCAGGGAATTACGTTCAAAATCATTGACTCAGGGAAGAAGAAGAAATAAACTCCATGTAATGTAACACAAGAAACAATTCGAACTCAAACGATTCTCTCTTTTCTTTTTTGAAAAAAGCGAGGGAACTGAAAGTGTAAGCTCTACTGGTACACAAATTTGTTTAAGCATGCTGGGTGGCTTGACTCTGAGAAATTTAGCGGTTACCTTGGAGGAGTATTGTGAAGCAGAAGCAGAGAAGAGGGAGGGAGTGCTCCCATGGAATCGGAGGAGGAGGAAGGGATGACGAAGACAGGTGCAAAATTTTAGCTTGTTGAGTCATGGCATGCATGAATGAATGAGGTAACTGATGAGATACTACTAACTGGAGCAGAGAATCCAATTTCCATCCAGCAGTATATTAGTATTAACAAATTCAAGGAAGGTTCATGCATCACGCTCCAATTTGGTGCATAAACAAATCCCAGTGTCAGTACTGTACACGCCTTGCGTTGCAGGAACAGGAGAGACGTTGCAGGAATAAGAATGGCCGCTGCGAAACTGGGGAGTTGCAGGTAGGCCAGCGAATCATCGCCAGGTCCGCATGTAAAATGTAATGTAAACATGTGGACCTGCAGATGGCAACGCCATGTTTATTCAGGTCAGGTGAGCTGCTCTGGTTGCCGCGATACGAGCTGTTGGTCTGATCGGAATTCACCTACTAGTCTTGTTGCTCCGGACGAGATGGACCATCCTCCATCCATGTGGTGTGATGCGATGTCCGTCCGTGACCAGCGGCAGCGCCGTATCATCGGGCGTCGTCATTTGCCCTTTGCCGGCGGCGGGCGGCGGCGGCGCGGTGCCATGCCAAGTTGCCAACCGCCAGGAACCAAACTGCAAGGTCCCAAGAACGTGGGAGGGAACTCCCGGAGCATCCAAATTGTCTGTCTGTTGCGTTGCGGAGCCTGAGCAGAGCTGAACATCGTCCGTCGACGCCGATCGTTCAGCAGCTGAGCCATCAGACTGTGATGTTTTCAGTTTCAGCGAAGGAAATCTTGTGTTTTCTCATCTGAATCCGAGCAGTATTCGTATCCAAATGCTGAACCTTCTGCAGGGTCTTGGTTCTGCTCCGGTGCCTGGATGGTAGTGGTACGATTGAAGGAGCAGCACAAGGCAGCCAAGAGAGAAATGACATGGCTGCTAAACTGACAGAGCTGTTAGTTGGCTTGCCCTGTCTTTTATATTGTATTGTTCGTATATAGACAAAAACCCAGGAGACTGGATCTGGATCCTTGTCATCGTCAGCACATTCATTCACGATTTGCCGTCTCTTGGATAATTTACCATCCAAGACCAAGGTCATAGATACAATACAACTGCCGCCGTATTTACAAGCCGATCAGGAAGTACACACAAGACAAGAGATGATGGAAATGCCTCTCTTAGTGCAATTATTAGACAAGACACGAAGAAAGAGAGGTGGCCCCTGATCCCTCGGCCGGCCGCCGGGGCCTTAGCATCCACGGCGGCGGCGACGACGGCTCAGCGGGCTCTTCTCCTCTCAGTTGTGGCGCCAAGGGCGACGAAACCTTGGGCCACGATGAAACTTCCTTTTTTTTTAGGAAACTCATGGGCCTTGGATCGCTATCCTTTTTTCAGGTAGGCTCCGTTAATGTGGGCCGGTTGATAGGCGGCCATCGGTCGCAACTTCCGTCTGGTCCGCCGACGCTCCAGCGGAGGGACCAGTGAGACATGGTAGTTGTTTCTCTCTCTCTAAAAAAAAAAATCTCGGTAACAGTTGTTTCTCTCTCTAAAAAAAAAAAAAATCTCGGTAACAGTTGGGTTCTGTTGTTTCTCAAAAGAAAAAAAAAAGTTGGGTTCTGTTTCACTCCACCAAGTGAACTTTCTGCCACGAAGTTGAGTTGAACCTCCCTTAATTCCCAATTTGAAGGTGTTCAAACATATCGGTTTAGTATGTCCTTACTACTCTTATCCGATGCTCTGTATATGAGATTGAACATTTCCCAAAATGGTCCAACGAGGTAGAAAATTTGTTACCAATTTCATATTTTTCTGATTTCATTAAAATAAATTACTAATGAATTTTATATAGCAAACCAGATTTTATTATTTTTATAAATACAAAACCATCTTTAAAACCAGCAAAAAGAATTAATTTATCTGGCTTTGACCGTTGGAGCGTGTCTTTTACATGGTTTTTTTTTTCGTGAACGTGCCCTTATGACACGTCTGTGTTTAATTAAGTAGAAGTAGAGTATCAAGGTTACAACACTCCTCGGTAGTCATTAGATTACCGAGGAAGGACGGAACCTAGACGAAAGTGAACCAAAAAATGATCAAGGTTGAAAAATAATGGCCTATTGTGCAAGTTATTTATTTATGTTCTTGTTTTCGACGTTAAATGATCAAAGAAACGGTAGTTCCACTTCCATATATTGGTCCCGTTCGCTTCGCTGAAAAAACAAGCCGAAATACTGTTCCGGATAATTTGTTGTGAGAGAAAAATACTGTTTCGGCTGAAAAAACAAGCTGAAAAAGACGGATTATAAGAGAAGCGAACAGGGCCATTATCACTAGCAGGTAACCCCGCGCACTTGCGCGGGCTAGCAAGCATATATAGAGATATGTAGCATGAGAAGGCGCCAGTGAAGAATAAGCACCGAGTAGCAAACAGGCCAGAAAACACTGAGGCAAGTAACAATACGTCGGCCAAAGGACCTATGAATAGGTTTTCGGAAAAAAAGGGCCTATGAATGCAGAGGAAGTAAAATCTTCAATTTGTTAGCATATTACCAGAGAAAGGAAGTCCGTAGGACCAAGCCACGAACCTAATACATAAAGCATTAGTTAGAAGTTAAAATAAGTATTCGACAAATATGATAGTAAATTAAATGTAAGGCTGCATAAATTTCTTATGGCCCATATTAGAATATATGGAAGGACAAAGCAAGGAACCTAATACAGTAAGCATTATGTAAATTATGCAAAAGAAGTATGGCAGTAAATTAGATCCGTAATACAAAGAAAATAATGAGGCAAATAGCAGGATGCAGCTACATTTTTTTTTTGGCAAAGCATTCTTATAACAGCATCACACAATATGCAAATGCACTATTGTTGACTGTTGCTGGCTTAGTTCGCCGTTGAATACTACTTCTAATTTAATTAGTGGTGTCAAAAGTGCAATATTCATGTTTGCATATGACCTTATTATAGCAATAGAACATGGCCAACATCACATGCATAGATAACGTGAAGCGAAGACCGACGATGACATCGTCATTGGAGGTGTTTTGCAAGCTCGCACTATTTTTTCTATGCACAGAGAGAACTCCTGCGTGATTTATCTGGCCAAACGATTCCAAAATACATAAGATTGACATTGTATGGTGAGCAAGTATGCATATAATTAGTTTAAATTGGCTGTTCTACCGCATTCCAACTCTAGCTAATTTATATTTTCTTAAATTAAAACTTAATATTAAATATGTGCTTTATTAAGAAACTTTAGATTTTACCTAACATATACTCCCTCTCTCCCATAAATATGGTCGTTTGGGAGCAAGGCTCTTGTACCAAGGAAGGTGGTGAAGAACCTGCATACCCCTACTATCCATGATTACAATTGGTAAAAAAGTAGTAGTACAAGCAGCAGCAGCAGCAGGATTTCCGATGGATGGGAGGAGCCAAGGGAGGCTGGGCGCTGGCCGCTCGGTCAGTGGACATAGACAGCTGCTCGTACGACACCTATTTCTAAGACCGGTAACATAGCCCGAGTGACGTTTTTTGTGGGACAACATTTGAATCCTTGGATGACTCTCTTAAAGGGACGGAGGAAGTATGTAGAAGAATTATATGACAAAGTATTACTTTATGAGCCATGAATTTAGAGGACTTTGTTTGAATTTGTGCATACCATTTCAGAGCTAAACAACTTACGCGAAAACTCAAATATAACATTACACGAAGAATTTTAATTTGAAAACTATAAAAGCAATGATGCTAGATCCAAGCAAAATTAGTTGTGTTTGATTCTTAGCATCTATATAAAAATTTACAATATATTTAAGGTGTTTAGGTATTTTATTTGTGATCACCAAAAATAAAACGTAAAAATAAATGGTGCGTGTAGGCTAGTAGTCCAATCGGCCACCGTAAGGCCGGTATGACTATCGGCTCTGAGTCAGCCGACTGCACCTTTCGTCTGCTCAATTGCCGACTAGGTACCCTTTTGAGTTTCACTTGCCTCATGGCTTGTCGGCCGTCCACTCTTGTCGGCCGTCCACTGGCCGATAGGATGCCTAGCGGCGTCTGGATATCCGACAGGATGCTAGTTTTGTAATTTTGTAAAAACAACATCTAAATCTGCCATTATTTTTTAAAATAATATTATTTTTTTTAAAAAAATTCCTGCATTCGGTAGCTCCAATCCTACACGGCTTGCATTTTTCAGACGAAAAAACACAACCTTTCTTCCCCGGAAACATTACAATGTCGGAATGCTGAACGATTGGCGTCGACGCGATGTTCATCCCAGGCTCAGCTCCAGAGTCTGGCGCCACCAGCATCTTCCACAGAGCATTGGGGTCGTCAATGGCGAACTGGGTCCACACCGGCGTGGCGTACTCGTAGCGGCTGTGCGTGACGCGGTGGAACCTCTGGATGTCCTCGTTCTTGTGGATGTCGATGGGGTAGATGTCGAACAAGAAGATGTCGCCATAGGGCCTGACGGAGTGCAGGAACATGGGCTTGGAGATCGGCTCGACGGAGACCGCGGCGAGGTCGGCGGTGACGACGATGCTCCTGCCGTCCGGGCTGAACATGGGGTGGTTGACGTGCCCGGGGCCGGGCACCATCGTGTCGCCAGGCACCGGTGGCGGCAGCGCGCTCGTCATCACCCTGACGACGGCCGTGGGGCTCGCCGGATTCACCAGGTACACGCCGAAGTAGCCGGGGTCGAGGAAGTTGTCCGTCATCGGTGCGCCGTCCGGCTTGTGGCGTGAGGACGAGAAGACGATCCAGTCGCCGCTGGGGGACCACTGGCAGTGGGTGTCGGTCCAGTCGCCGTCGGTCAGCCGTGTCACCCCGGCCGGCTCCCCCGCCATTTCGTCCTCCATGATGTACAGGTTCTTTTGACTGAAACCTCCCGGCGGCGCGTTCTTGGTCGACCTGAACACGATCTTGGTCCCCGCCGGGTTGCTGCTCGGGAAGGCGTTGTTGAAGCCTCCAGCGGTGAGCTTCCTGTACTTGCGGATCGTCTCCTGACGCGTCGAAGATGGCGTGGATCTCCAGCCGGCTGTCGGCGCTGAACGCCGGGCCGACGCAGACGTACAGCACGTCGTTGTCCGAGTCGTGGTTCCACGGCGTCGAGAAGACGCTGTTCGACCATCTCCACTGCGAATTACCCATACAATCGCATACTGAAATCAATTGAAATTAACACTCTGATGAGAATGTCCCATGGATTATTGCAGCCAGCGGACTATATATACCTCCCAGACGACACGCAATCCTCGTCGTCCGTCGGCGACCCACACGGCCTTGAACTCGTTGTCAACAAAGGCGAGCTTGGAGCCGTCGGAGGAGACGGTGGGGAATGTTTGGAGTTATTCCAAATTCACTCTAGATATAGGCCGGGCTTCTGACGGAGCGGAGCGGA
Source organism: Miscanthus lutarioriparius (assembly GCA_904845875.1). Lineage (NCBI taxonomy): Eukaryota > Viridiplantae > Streptophyta > Magnoliopsida > Poales > Poaceae > Miscanthus > Miscanthus lutarioriparius. Next base: position 3,614,891 of record CAJGYO010000018.1, read on the forward strand.
GGCCCGTCGTCGGAGGCTTGGGCCGGAGCGTAGCGGAGTTTGAAGCCGGTCCATCAGGTCTCACCCCTGTGCTCGGGGGGTGGAGCCCTCCGTGGTACAGTACGGTATATACACCCTTACTAGGATTTCGTGGAGACTTGATTCTCTTGTAAGCCGTCATAGACGTGTAACCCAAAACTCTTGAGATAGTGAGATTGTTGCTGGCTGGTGTCCGTGGTTTTTCCCCTTCACATTGGAGGGGTTTTCCACGTTAAATCGTGTGTCTCCTCTATGACTTAATTCTTTACTTCGTATTCCTGTATGTCGTTCATAACAGGGAAGACGCCGGACACCCTGAACACATCCACGTCCTTGTGCGCCGACTGCAGCTTGTCGAAGCTCCTCGCCACGTTGCTTTTCCCAGTCTGGCCAGCCGGGTGCAATCATGCGAATTAAATACTCCATAAGCAACAAGATCATGCAAATTAAACACGTTACTGATTACTGAACCCTGATGATGATCGGTTACCTCTTCCAGCAGCCTCTCGGTTGTGGCGCGGTGGTAGCCAATGCAGGTGCCACCATGGAGCACGAAGGGGTTGTAGTGGTCAGCGTTGGGCCACACGACCTGGGTGATCTTCACAGGAGGATGCTGGTGTCAGTTGATCTCCACCAGGCCTATTGGGCTCTTGGATCTGCACCTGATCGGGGGCGTCCAACCCTAATATGGTTGGTGGGTCTATGTCGCACAGCACTATAAAAGGAGAGGTGGGGATCAGGGCTCGAACTTCGAGGTTGACCTGAGCCGCCGTAACCACCTACAGAGAAACACTAATCCGATCTAAAGAAGGGTGCTGCCAGCGACGGGAAGCCCTACCCACCTCACCGTCGCCTCTGCAGTGCCACCACCGGGACACTGTACCTCGTGTCGCCGTAGGGACTGCGACTGCACTTCATCTCCGATCGCTGCGGGCGCACTAGCTACAAAGGTACGCCAACAAATGTTTGTTTTACCCACTAGATCTACACCTAGAGTCTAGAACTTTCTAACAATGGTACCAGAGCCAAGATTGCCAGTGTGTAGATCTTGTATGGGGTAAAGCATAGAAAAGAAATCAAAGAAAGAACAAGGGTTTGATCCGTTTCGGATTGAAACCCTAACCCTAACCGGGTAAAAAAATAGAAAAGAGACCGGGAGGGTGGCGGGCGTCACTCAACTGCCGGTCACCACCTCCACCGCGCGGGGAAAGGTGCCGCACCGTCGTCTTCGCTGGCGCGCGGCAAGAAATGATCAGAGGGTTCAACCGAACCCAAGCTGAAAGAAAAACGAATCGGGTTAATCCTAACCCTAACGAAACCCTAACCCTAACCCTAATCCCCAATCGGCAAAGAACCAAGAAGAAACAGACAAGAAAGCAGAGAACCGATCAGATCCATTTCGGATCTGAGAAGAAAGAGGGTTTTTCTAACCCTAACCCTAACTGGGTGAAAGAAAGAAGAGAAGGAGGGCTCGGCTTCAAGTCTACTCGAAACCGAATCCTAAACCCGCAATCAATTCGGGAAGAGGAAGAACAGAGCGAATTCCTAACTGTAACCCGAAACCCTAACCCTAGATCCCCATTCGGATGAAATCTGAGAAGAACAGAGGAAAAGATCCAAAAATAGATGAAGAAAAGAGAAAGGGGAAGAAGGGGAAGGGTCCTACCTCGCCGTGCACCGCGTTGCCGCCTCGCCGGGGCACGATAAGAAGGCCGAACGGGCCAAGGGTGCCGTGGATAGGGCCCTTGCCGGCATGCGTGCTCCCCAACGGGTGGGGGAGCGTGCACGCCGGCGAGGGGGCCGGTGACGGTGCCATGCTCCACTGTGTCTCCCGATCGCTCGCTGCGGCTGCGCTGAGGGGAGGAGAAAGGAGCGCGGCGAAGAGAAAAAGAGGAGGAAGGAGAGCCGGACTTGGTCCGGTGGCAGTCTTCCTCACCGGCGCCGACGGCCACCGTGGCCGCCGCTGTTGACGCTGGCTCGGCGTGAGAGAGCGAAGAGAGGAGGGGACGGTGAAGAGTGAAACTGAGCTAGGGTTTTGGGTGAGCCGTCGTCCGGCTGCTGTTTTGTTCGCGCGAGAAAGAAGCTGAGCCGTCGATCTTGATTGAGCCACTGCGAGTGGCCGGACCGGCTTTCGGCCCAGGCGGGCGCAAGCGCCGGGCCACTTTCCCGGGCCAGGCCCAGGTTGCATCCTGGGCGCGGGGGAGACCATGAGACAGCGCGCGCGGGCGTGGGCCGTGGGCCGCTTTGCCGGTTGGGCCGAAGACAGTAACATAAATGAATCAATTTTCGTTCTTTCTTTTTCCAGTAAATGTTTATTTCTTGAAAATTGATTAATGGCTTAAAGAAAATAGAAAAGAGATTTGTCCTGTGGGCAAAATTCATTAAATTGAATTATTTTTCCGCTGCTAAAGAAATAGTTGATTCTCCAATTATTTTGAACCAACGTGATATTTAATTGGAGAAAAAGAGATTTTGACATTATTATGATGTTGTTATTTTCTGACCAACGTTGTTAATAACAATATTGTAATTTTAATGATTTTATGCATTAATTCTATTAATACCCAATGGTGATGTAGAATTAGTGTATAAGAACAGTTGTAAATTTTAATGATTTTATGCATTAATTCTATTTCTGCCTAACGGTGATGTAGAATTAATGTATAAGAACAGTTGTATGTTTTAATTTTGACCAACATTAGAATCAAGGCATGCAATTGTTGTTATTTTTTATGTTAAGAAAAAGATTGACCTGGCCTTCATCTTGGCTGAGGTGGACTGGGTAGTCACCTCACCGTGTTCCACTGAGCCTGTGGCACCGGTGAGGGAGACAAACGAGGCTGATGCCGCTTGGACAACTAAAGAGTGGGATTTTGAATTCCAAAAGATGTCCTATGACCTTGAGCATAGGAAGTGGGTCACTGCCAACAAGAAATATTTGGCTATGATAAAGAACACGATTGAGCCTGCAATTGTGGGCTCAATCCCATAGTGTGACACGGTCATCGAGTACCTCAATAGAATAAAGAGTCAGTTCACTGGCTCTTCAAAGACATATGCTACCCAGCTGATAAAGCAGCTGGTGACAGAGAGTTACTCTGGAAATGATGACATAAGAGAGCTCACGATGCGTCGTCGAAATTATGGCACTGTCGTTTAGTCCATATTTCGAGGGAGAGAATAGAAAGACTAGTTAAGAATAATATTCTTCCTCCATTAGAGCTCTCAGATTTAGAACAATGCAGAGAATGCATAAAAGGAAAGTATGTAAAGAAAATTAAGAAAGATACCAAACGAAGCGCAAGAATTTTATAGATTATTCACACAGACATATGTGGTCATTTTCCTGTAAAGAGTGTGGATGGTTATGATTCGTTCATAACATTCACACATGATTACTCCCATTATGGCTACATTTATCCAATCAAAGAAAGAACAGAAGCATTGTATAAATTTAACATATTTAAGACAGAAGTTGAAAACCAACACAATTTAAAGATTAAGATAGTCAGGTCCGACCGTGGGGGGGGAGTACTATAGTCGGCATACCCCATATGGCCAAGTTCCTGGACCTTTTGCAAGGTTCTTACTGGAGAATGGCATAGTAGCCTAGTATTCTACACCGGGCGAACCTCAGCAGAATGGAGTAGCTGAAAGACGCAATCGTACCCTGATGGATATGGTGCGCAGTATGATAAGTTACTCCACCTTACCGTTGAGCCTGTGGATGGAGGCGTTAGAAACCACCATTCATATTCTCAATAGAGTACCAAGTAAGTCAGTGCCCAAAACACCGTATGAGTACCCTCACTAAACCACTTGCTTGTGTGGGGGAGTCCTGCTGAGGCTAAAGTATTTAACCAAAACATTGGGAAGCTAGATCCCAAAACAGTAAGTTGCCATTTCATTGGCTACCCAGAAAAGTCAAAAGGTTTTTGTTTCTACTGTCCAGACAGACATATAAAGTTTGTGGAAACGAGACACGCTGTCTTCCTAGAGGATGAAATGATGAGGGAGAGCATGGTAGCTCGAGAAATTGACCTTGAAGAGAAGCGGGTGTATGCGCCCACTCCGATGATTCATGAGCCATTTTTCTCACTACCTGCCATCGCTGCACCGACAGTGCAAGATACTGTGGTGCCAGCACCTGTTGTTATTCTGCCTATGGCAACAATGAATGACAATGAGGAACCTGTTCTTTAGGATCCTGTAGAACCTATTGCCACACATGAGGGGGAGCAACAACAGCCTTAAACAGAAGATGTGTCAAATGTAGAGACCCCCTAGAAGGTCTCAAAGAGTTAGAAAATCAGCTATTCCTGCTGATTATGAAGTATACAACACTGAGGAATTTCAAATGGAGGATGATCCCACCTTATTTGAAGAAGCCATGAGAAGTGATCATTCATCAAAGTGGCTTGAGGCCATGGAAGATGAAATGAAATCTATGAATGCCAATAAAGTTTGGGACTTGGAAATAATTCCTAAAGGAGCCAAAACATTAGGCTGCAAATGGGTCTACAAAACAAAACTTGACTCTCAAGAGAATATAGAGAGATATAAAGCGCGACTTGTGGCAAAAGGCTTTACGCAAAGAGAAAGGATTGATTACAATGAGACATTTTCTCCAGTCTCATGTAAGGATTCCTTCAGAATCATAATGTCATTTGTGGCATATTATGATTTAGAATTACATCAGATGGATGTAATGACGATATTTCTCAACGGGGACTTAGAGAAAAATATTTACATGGCACAACCGAAAGGTTTTGTTATAGAAGGAAAAGAACGAATGGGATACCGCCTAAAGAAATCCATTTATGGATTAAAACATGCTTCAAGACAGTGGTACTTGAAGTTTGATCAGACAATAAGGAATTTTGGGTTTAAAGAGATTATAGAGGACAATTGTGTCTATGCAAAGTTTAAGAATGGGAAGTTTATCTTCCTTGTCCTATATGCAGATGATATCTTACTTGCTAGTAGTGATGTCAGTCTACTACTGGAGACAAAGAAGTTTTTGTCCTCAAAATTTGATATGAAAGATCTTGGTGAAGCTTCGTTCGTTCTAGGGATCGAGATTCACCGAGATTGAAGTAAAGGGGTATTAGGACTGTCACAAAAGGCATACATAGAAAATATTTTAAAGAAATTCAGTATGCACAAATGTAGTTCCTCACCTACTCCTATAGTCAAGGGCGACAGATATGGGGATTTTCAATGCCCCAGGAACCAATATGAGATCGATCAAATGAAAACGGTTCCATATACTTCAGCTGTTCAAAGCTTGCAATATGCTCAAGTATTTACGCGCCCTGACTTGGCATTTTTTATCGGGTTACTTGGCAGATTCCAGAGCAATCCTGGAATAGAACACTGGAAATTAGTAAAGAAAGTCTTGCGTTATTTGCAAGGAACAAAAAGCCTCATAATGACGTATAGAAGATCTGACTCACTCCATATAGTGGGATATTCAGATTCTGATTATGTGGGAGATGATAGAAAATCCACGTCTGGATATGTATTCACTCTGGCAGGGAAAGCTATTTCATGGAAAAGCTCAAAGCAAACCGTCACTACATTGTCCACAATGTATGCCGAGTTTGTAGCGTGTTATGAGGCAACAGGGCAGGTGAACTGGCTAAAAAAGTTTATACCCGGTTTGAAGGTGGTTGACGACATCTATAGACCACTTAAGTTATACTACGATAATAATCTGGCAGTACAGTATGCTCACAACAATAAGTCAAGTGGTGCTGCCAAACACATTGACATAAATTATTATGTTGTGAAAGATAAAGTCAGAGATCATGTCATAAGTCTTGAGCATATAAGTACCGAAAAGATGCTCGCGGATCCGCTTACAAAAGGCTTACCACCCAACGTGTTCAGAGAACATGTAGCTAGCATGGGTTTAAGGGAGAGCCTAAAATTCCTGGACAAAAGAAGGCCCAAAGTTAAGTATCTATTTCAGAACAGAGTGGTGTGTTGTAGCTGTTAAATCTATCGGCAATTGACCGTGACGATGAAACATGCTCTATGCGCTAATTTGTAATGAAATGAACAAAAGTAAATGATATGAAATTGAAAGATGGTAGTGAGACCAAGGGGGAGAATGTTAGTTGATTTCCACCAATAGGCCTAACAGGCCCTTGGATCTACGCCCTGATCGGGGGCGCCCAACCCTAATATGGTTGGTGGGCCCTTGTCGCACAATACTATAAAGAGAGGTGGGAAGACAAGGCTCTAACTACGAGGTTGACTTAAGCCGCCGTAACCACCTACAGAGAAACACTAATCCGATCTAAAGAAGGGTGCTACCAGTGACGGGAAGCTCGATCGACTTCGCCGTCGCCTCTGCAGTGCCACCATCGGGACGCTGTACCTCGCGTCGCCGTAGGGACTGCGACTGCACTTCATTTTCGGTCACTGCGGGCGCACTAGCTACCAAGGTACACCAACAGATGTTTGTTTTACCCGCTAGATCTACACCTAGAGTTTAGAACTTCCTAACAGCTGGTTGCCGCCGGGGACAGCGAGGTCGAAGATTTCGATGTGGCGGAACATGTCCGCGTCGCGCGCTGCCCATCTGGTTGTTTCTTTGGCGGCGCTGATGGCCGCCGGAGTCATGGCGTAGATGTTCTGGGCGTGATGCGCTCGGTGTGCCCGACGGCGATGTCATACCGGTACACGCCCTGTCGCTATTCTTGGGGTCGTCTCTCTTGTCCACCACTCTGTGGAAGAAGATGACGTTGTCGCTGCCCCATGACGGCCAGCCCAATGAAATAGTGTAATTGGGTGCTGGGTAGCCGACAGGCTTGTCGGCCCCTGGAGTGCCGACTAGCCTATCAGCCGGCCAGATACCGATACAGAATGTCGGCCATCTAGCAGGTTTGCTATCAGGACTGACAGGCTGGCGTCGGCTGCCACGTCAACTGTATCGGCTGCTAAGACTGTCTCCAACAACGGTTTTCCAAAATACAAGACCCATTTCACGTTTGGGTATCACTACAGGCAAATGGTTCAATATCCATTTTCGGTCTTCTCCAATAACAAGACCCAAAAGAGAATCCTTTCTGCGAATGGGTCTCCAGGAGAGAGATACTCAAATTTAGGTTATACCTCTCCTGACACCCACCAACAGAGTACCTATATGGAAAACCCATTTTGACTTTGGGTCTCCTGAAGAGTCTCCTGTTGGAGACAGCTTAAGGTGTCGACATAGGACCTATTGGCCATCCAGTGCCGACAAGGTCCCAATCGATAGTCCAGTGGCCGACAGGATGCTACATCTGCAATTTTTGTATAACAGCTGCTAGATTTGCAATTATTCATTAAAAAATATTATTTTAAAAAAATTCTACTGATTACTGAATCCTGATGATGATCGCCGGTTACCTCCTCCGGTTGTGGCGCGGTGGTAGCCGATGCAGGTGCCGCCATGGAGCACAAAGGGGTTGTAGTAGTCGGCCATGGGCCACACGACCTGGGTGACCTTCACAGGCGGCTGGTCGCTGGGGGCGGCGAGGTCGAAAACCTTGATGTGGTGGAACATGTCCGCGTCGCGCGCGCCGCCCATCTGGTTGGTTCTCTGGCCGATGGTGGCCACGGCCACCTTGGTCTCGCTGATGGCCGCCGAAGTCATGGCGTGATGCGCTCGGTGCGCCCAGCGGCGATGTCGTAGCGGTACACGCCCCAGTGCGGCGTGAGCCTGTCGCTATTCTTGGGGTCGTCTTTCGTGTCCACCGACCTTCCTGTGGAAGAAGATGACGTTGTCGCTGCCCACGACGGCCAGCCGGCGTCCTGGATGCACCTTGCCCGGTCGTCCAGCGGCTTGCCGCCCTGCGCGTTCCGGTCAACGTTTATCAGAACGATGTCGGTCTTGAGGTGCTCGATCTCGCCGCTCCATCTGTTGTCGCTAAAGTTGGCCACGGCCACCCTCTTCCCCGACGGTGACACGGCCGGGCTCAGATCGTACTCCCCGTCTGGAGTAAGCGTCTCCGATCCGTCTCGCCGGTCCTGAGGTTGGTCCGGTACACCACCGTCCATGGGGTGCGCCGCTTCTCAACCGGCTTCTTGGTGGAGACGTAGACGATGCAAGGGTCGTCGGTGGCATCGGGAGCCAAGCCACCGCCGAAACAGCCACTGTCCTCCATGCGCATCCCGCCGAAGGCGTTGGCGCCGTAGATGTCTGCCAGGCTCAGTACCTTCACCTTGTCGTCGAAGCGTAGAGCCACGTGCAGCGTATCCAGGCCCGAACACGAGGCCGGTGGCGCCACACTCGGCGGCGAGCTCGGGTTTCTTGTCGATGAGCGCCCTGAGAGCCGCCGCCGGGATAGGCCGGCCGTTGTGTTTGTAGGAGACGCCGTCGGAGAGGTGCACCTCATCACTGCCACCATCGGCCCACGGGATCGGGCACGAGAAGATGTCCCACCGACATGGCGGTCTGTACGAGGCGAAGGCAGCGATGCTGCCGCGGCTCATTCCGGCGGTCGGTCGATACAAGCAGGGATTCTCGAACTGGACCGTGTTTCAAGTGTGTGCGCCATGTGTTGCTGTGCCAACTTGCTCTACTAGTCCACTACTAGTACTAACTTCGATGCAAGAGCAACATTTCAATAGTACTCCGTATTTGCAGTTCAGAATTTTCAATTTTGCAGATCCGTGCCATCTGTTGAATTAACTCTACTCAAATAAAAGAGAATCTATATTTTTCCTAAGTCAAACTATGTTAACCGACCAAAATTATATTAAAAAAGATTAATAGTTATGAATCAAATTAATATTATTGGGTACGTTATAAATTTACATATTAGATGTGAGATATCAATACTCTTCTCAATGAGCTCAAACTTTGTGTAGTTAGATTTAATACAAACTTGGATCCTTATACTTTAGGACAGAGAGAGTACGCTTTTAGAGTGCATCTCTTTAAAGGGCACGCCAAAAGTAGCGCTTAAGGGCATGTTTGGCAGATTACCTTCTAGGTTGAATCCAGGAGGAGCTCTACCAAACGGTTTTTTATTGAGAAATTGTTCTCTGAAATAAACTAGGGGCTGAGAGTTGAAAAAGTAGTTTCTTCTAATTCACTTCGAGCACCGAATCGCTGTATGCATAGAGTTTATTCTAAGAAACATTTTCAATTAGAGAATCTGAAGCAAGAGAAGCTCTACCAAATAGATTTGAGAGCGCTCCTAGATTTAGATTCTCCCTAGGAATCGCTTCTACTCCCATCCATACCAAATTATAAGTTGTTTTGACTTTTCTAGATACATAACTTTTGTAATATATCTAGGTGTATAACAAAAGCTATCTACCTAGAAAAGACAGACGACTTACAATTTAAAAAGGAGGGAGTAGACGGCTAAATATGTATAACACAATTCAATTTTAGTGAGGATATAACAAAAAATGTTTCTCCATCTGCGAGTTGGAAGCTAAAGAAACTCATTCTCCATCCAACCCTTATCAGAACCACCTTTCATCTGCTCTGCTCTTCCACCAGAACCATTATATCATAGAATCAGGGAGCTCAAGTTAAGAATTAGTAAGTGAACCTCTACTAAACACGTGCTTAGAAAATGATACAGCGAACCAGGGCAAAAGCGTATCACTTCATGGGCCTAAAAGTCTCACTTAAGTTTCCATAGTAGATAAAAAATATAATTCCTCCATCTTTGAATAAATCAATTCCTACAATTATCCTAAGTCAAAGTTTTTTATATATTTGATCGAATTTATAGAAAAGATCACAATATCTATGATATCGAATAATTATATTGTAATATAATAATATATTTTATAATGTAGCTGATGATACTAATTCGGTTTTATAAATCTTCATGCTTTTTCTACAAATGAATTTAGTCAAATTTGAAAAGTTTAATTTAAAATAATATTGAAATTGATTTATTTAGAAATGAGAAATTATTAAAAATGACACAGCGATGGTTGAACCAGGTTAAAAGTGCCAACACTTGACAGGCGTCGAAGGTCGCGCTTAAGTTTCCATGTCAGATCGAGAAACACCACTGTTAGCTTACACCTAGCTAGCATGATGAAAACTTCGCTACAGTAATATTTAAAAAGTATATGCTAAAAAATAATATTGTTGGATAAGTTGTCTTAAAGCTACTAACTATTTTATATTTGATTCGGAACGTGAATCCATTTTGCATGGACTGCTGGTCAGGCATCAAAAAGAAATAACTCGTCGACGGTTTTTGCGGAACGACTTCACTCCAGAGATTAGTTGGTTGTTGGTTCTAGGAAACGTTGCACCGGAACAGTTCTACGACGGATGAGTTGATGATGCGATGCAAACCAAATATCTCAACTAGGCTTGGATTTTAAATCAGATGATTCCAAACATGATGTAAACCAAGCATGCTGTCGTGGTTAGTCCATAATAGTTTGCACGACAGACAAAAGATATTGAAAAATAAGACGGTCATTGTGGGAGCAAGACGAGAGGTAAATGTTTATGCCTGTCAAGTCAAGTCAAGGAATAAAAATGTTAAATGTGTCCCTCCTATTAGCATAAAAAAAACTACCCCTCCAACCTTCCGTGACCGACCCCATGGTCATCCACCTGCCCGTGTTGATCTCACCTACCCAAAATCACATTTTTTTTCAGACCTTGTACACACAGACACGTACACTCACCTCTATAATAAACGCACGTGTGCATATTCTATTTCTTTGAACACCACAATGCAAGCATACACACCATTTCTTGAATTGATGAAGTCATCGCATAGAACATCCATATTAAATCTAGGACTTATTAAACTTATGTAGGCATGTTTTACCATAATAAAATTAACCAAGTTCACACCAAAATCGCAATTGAGTTCAGCATGGGGAAACTTACACAGTGATGGTGCAATCAGAGCAAAAGTGTAGCTGTACTTGTATGCCATATAAAATATTATTCTTCTGTTTTAAATTATAAGTCGCTCTGGTTTTCTAGATACATCGTTTTATTATGCATCTAGAAACAATGTATTTAGAAAAGTAATGACTTATAAATTTAAAATGGAGAGAGTAGAAAATGAAGCAGCACTTCGTGGGCACTGCCAGGCGCCAGGTCACGTTTGAGTTTCTATGTTAGAGAAAAGATATTGAAAAATAAGACGGTCGTAGTGTAGGACCAAGGCAGGAGGTAAATGTTTATTTGTGTATCAAAGAACAAAAGATGAGCCCTATCTACTATCAAAGAGGCCCTTAGAAAATGACATGGTGATGAAACCAGAGTGAAAGCACAGGCTCTTAAAAAATGACACGGTGACGATAGAACCAGGGCAATTAATTTTCTATAACAGACAAAATATATTTCAAAATGACGCGGTGATGGTTGGACTGGCTAGGCCATTGTGTTATAGCAGGACAAGAGGTAAATGTATACAGTATATGTCTATCTCTGTCATCAATCGTGTCCACCTGCCCGCGTTGACCTCACCTCCCATTCCTATCCGGCCCTTAGACCAGTTTTATTGAAAGTTTCATCAGAATTTCATTTACATTTAACAAGTTACTATATAAAAGTTTTGTATGATGTGATAATGTTTTTAAGAAGAGAAAGAAAAAGTAGGTTTCATGGAGATGAAACTCTCTTGATACAATTACCAATTCTCTATGACTATGAGCCATGAAGTTAAATGTCTATATATGAAACTTTCCATTGAAAATGAATGTATCATCCTTGTTTTATTTTATTCTATATTTTTGAGGGAAACAATGCCATAAAACTCGTTACTGAGACCGGCCTTAAAGAGCATGTCGAATGTTGTGCTTGATTGCTTGAGTTCTTGTGTGAAACAAAAAAAAAACTGGAAAATAACATATTGATCAATTATGGTGGAACCAAAGCAGAAGTGCAACGCTTCACAGGCTCGGAAATTGTGCCTGAATTTCAAGAAAAAATATAGTACTCATTCTGTTCCAAAATATTTGATCGATTTATTTTTTTTGTAAAATATTTAAAATATCATTTCTTAATATATCTTTTCTTCTCTTAGTATATTTTTCCTAATACATCTCTACCTCTATTTCTCTTTATCTCCCTTCTTTTTATTTTCTATGTGCTATACCTTTTCATTGTTTTTTTCTCGTGAGCGGGTCGAAGACTCGAAGTCCATATAGCTTTTCACTTCTATATAATCTCTCTGTCCAACTTAAAACATTAAATATTTTAGGATAGGAGTAGAAGAAAATGACGTAGTGATGGTACGGTGGGAACAGAGAAGTGCAACACTTCGTTCACAGGCACCGGAAGTCGCGTTTGAGTTTCCATGTCAGACAAAAGATATTGAAAATTAAGACTGTCGTAACTAGAGTAGGATCAAGTCAGGAGGTAAATGTTTATTGTCTATCAAAGAACAAAAAATGAGCCCTATCAGCATACAAAAACCAAAAAAACGTCGTGATATATATATATATATATATATATATATATATATGTGCAGCCATTACTGGTGCTACCAAGCTGTGAACCTGCAGATCCCGAGCTGCCTGCTGCTTAGAGCTGCCAGTGTCGCAGCAGGAAGCCAGGAAGTCGTCGGCGCCCAACAAGATGTTCAACGACGATGAGGAGCCTATCGTTCCTGCTTCGAATGCAGGTAGATGCATCATGCGCGCGTTACTTCAGGTTCAGAGATCGATCGACTGTTGCTGTAAAACTGTAAATGTTTTCATTTGTTAAGAATCAGGAGATATGCACACGTTCCCTTTTTTTTCTACAGCAAGTACATCCATCCCCATGCAGTCAGGACGCAGCCCAATAATCCACCTCTCTCATCATCTCTTCTTCAAGTTTTTCTCTTCTCCCTCTTTTCCTCTTCTACTTCACCTGTGTCCAAAATTTGTTGTCTAAAATCCTGAGAAAACAGACACTTAAAATATATAGCAACTCTCATTATATGTTGTGCAGGGAAGCAAGTGTGTGGCTTCAGCGACGTGGGGAAAGCGTCGGTGAAGCCGTACTACCCGAAGGAGGCACCCTTGGCAGCCAACACCGTGCGTGTGCTGCTGGACGTGAGCAGCTCATCTTCCACGGCAGGAAGGGCGGCGCTGGACCTGGTCGTGGTGCTGGACGTCAGCGGCAGCATGGGTGACTTCGGCAGGCTAGACATGCTCTAGTTGGCCATGCGATTCGTCAGCTGCACGTTGCTTTGCTTTGTTTTGTAATTTTGACACCTTCTTATTCGTAACAAAATCACTGTAGGGGCCAAGGCCCCTCCAGTTTTCTAAAAAAAACGGCGGAGCCAACAGGCAGTCCCCACTACGCGCCATGTCCGAGGACACCGCCGTCCCCGTCCTCACGGACATCGTCGACGGCCTTGTCGCCAGAGGCGGGACGGCTGGCCTTAAATGAGTCTACTATTGGGACACCGTAACCACACCGCCCAACGTGCACGCTGCAGCAGAGAGCAGAATATAGCCTTTTCAGAACGTTTTGTGTGCCGAGACTAGTGTACTCCAAAGCATGTTGGTTGTCAGCTTGGCATCACCCGTTTCTATATGCTAGCATGGACATGAACTCCATCACCAGGTTCCGAGCGTCAAGATAAGCAAGGATGGTGTTTGGATCATCAAAATCGGAGCCCGAATGACGAAAAAGAGATTTTGGACATAGATTGCCACAATCGGCCTAACCGGGTTTCCCAAACCAGCTAGGCCGGTTCCTTTTTAAGTGTCGGGCCGACCTGAACCTGGCCCAAGGAGGTCGGTTTCAAAACCTACTTCTGCTAGGACGGTTTTCTCTTGTATTCCGAGATCGGTTAGAGTCGACTCTGTTCTGGCTTGTGTTTCACGTACTAAACTTGCAAAACACGTTTGGACATGTTTTCTACTGGGATAAGACCACCCCCGCACAGCCTCTACGCGTACGCCACGCCGGTGTGGACCCAGTTCGCCACCTATCGGCCGTTGGAAGGCCGACATCCCACGTGGCCAATCGGACGTGGCCCAATAATCCACCTCTCTCATCATCTCTTCTTCCTGTTTTTCTCTTCTCCCTCTTTTCCTCTTCTACTTCACCTGTGTCCAAAATTTGTTGTCTAAAATCCTGAGAAAACAGACACTTATAATATATAGCAACTCTCATTATATGCATTGCGGGGAAGCAAGTGCGTGGCTTGAGCGACGTGGGGAAAGCGTTGGTGAAGCCGCACTACCCGAAGGAGGCACCCTTGGCAGCCAACACCGTGCGTGTGCTGCTGGACGTGAGCAGCTCATCTTCCACGGCAGGAAGGGCGGCGCTGGACCTGGTCGTGGTGCTGGACGTCAGCGGCAGCATGGGTGACTTCGGCAGGCTAGACATGCTCTAGTCGGCCATGCGATTCGTCAGCCCCACGTTGCTTTTCTTTGTTTTGTAATTTTGGCACCTTCTTATTCGTAACAAAATCTCTGTAGGGGCTAAGGCCCCTCCAGTTTTCTAAAAAAAAACGGCGGAGCCACCAAGCAGTCCCCACTACGCACCATGTCCAAGGACGCTGCCGTCCCCATCCTCACGGACATCATCGACGGCCTTGTCGCCAGAGGTGGGACGGCTGGCCTTAAATGAGTCTACTATTGGGACACTGTGACCACACCGCCCAACGTGCACGCTGCAGTAGAGAGCAGAATATAGCCTTTTCAGAACGTTTTGTTTGCCGAGACTAGTGTACTCCAAAGCATGTTGGTTGTCAACTTGGCATTACCTGTTTCTATATGCTAACATGGACATGAACTCCATCACCAAGTTCCGAGCGTCAAGATAAGCAAGGATGGTGTTTGGATCATCAAAATTGGAGCCCGAATGAAGAAAAGGAGATTTTGGACATAGACTGCCACGATCGGCCTAACCGGGTTTCCCAAACCAGCTAGGCCGGTTCCTTTTTAAGTGTCGGGCCGACCTGAACCTGGCCCAAGGAGGAAGGTTTCAAAACCTGCTTCTGCTAGGACGGTTTTCTCTTGTATTCCGAGATCGGTTAGAGTCGACTCTGTTCTGGCTTGTGTTTCACGTACTAAACTTGCAAAACACGTTTGGACATGTTTTCTACTGGGATAAGACCACCCCTCTATACATGTTGAAGGAATTTTTGTGCCACAAATAAATTTCAAGAAAAACACAAAAATCCAAAATGTATATGGTGAATTTTTAATGATGCTTTAACAAATATTTTTGAAAATGGTTTTGTGTGTAAACAAGCAAACATATTTTAATTTGTTTTATTGTAATTTTTTTTAAACATCAATTTTTTGGTGAATTTGAGAATGAGGGAATACAAAGGGTGTTACGCAATTGAGCATAGATTTCTCTAATATTTGTTAAAACGCAACGTAATATACCATTACCCATATTTGTGTACCTCATTTTTTTGTTCCCACAACGCGCCACGTCTCCTGCACTCCCTGGCCATCTGATTTTCCATGGACGGCCAGCACATCAACTGCTCTAGCGAACCTTCCAGGAGAAGAGAAGAGTGGAGAGAGATGAGAGCTTGGCTCTCGTGCAAGCAACAAGCTGGGCACGAAAGCATACGTAGCAACGGGCCCAAATAGCAAATAATGTGATGAGGAATAGGAAAGAGAACCTTTTTTGAAGACAAATAAGAGATACCTATTGTATAGCTTGGCTCTTATAGCTTGACTTATAATCAAGCACTTGGCTGTATTATTGACTTTGCTCTTATATTTTCTCTGACATGGAAACTTAAGCGCGACTTTCAACGCCTGTCAAGTGTTGCACTCTTACCCTGGTTCAACCATCGCTGTGTCATTTTTAATAACTTCTTCAATTCTAAAAAAATCAATTTCTAAAATTATTTTAAATTAAACTTTTCAAATTTGACTAAATACATTTATAAAAAACATGAAGATTTATAAAACCAAATTAGTATCATTAGCTACATCATAAAATATTATTGTTACAATATACTTATTTGATATCACAAATATTATGATCTTTTCTATAAATTTGATCAAATATAAAAAAGTTTGACTTAGGATAACTATAGGAATTGATTTATTCAGAGATGGAGGGACTATATTTTGTCTACTTTGGAAACTTAAGTGAGACTTTTAGGCCCATGAAGTGCTGCGCTTTTGCCCTGGTTCCACCGTGTCACTGTATCATTCTCTAAGCACCTATTTAGTAGAGGTTCACTTACTAGTTCTTAACTCGAGCTCCCTGATTCTCTAATACAATGATTCTTGTGGAACAGATGAAAGGTGATTCTAATAAGGGTTGGATGGTGAATGGGTTTCTTTAGCTTCCAACTCGCAGTGTAAATGGAGAAAACAATTTTTGTCATATCCTCACTAGAATCTAATTGTGTTTTACATATTTAGCCATGTACTCCCTCCGTCATTGTAAGTCGTTCTGTCTTTTCTAGGCAGATAGTTTTGCTATACACCTAGATATTGGCCATGTGTAAATATTGCAAAAATTATGTATCTACAAAAGTCAAAACGACTTATAGTTTGGTATGGATGGGAGTAGAAGTGATTCCTAGGGAGAATCTAAATCTAGGAACGCTCTTAGATCTATTTGGTAGAGCTCCTCTTGCTTCAGATTCTCTAACTGAAAATATTTCTCTAGATTAAAATCTATGCATACGGCGATTCGGTGCGTGAAGTGAATTAGAACTACTTTTTCAGCTCTCAGCCCCTAATTTATTTCAAAGAACAATTTCTCACTAAAAACCCGTTTTTGAAGCTCCTCCTAGATTCAACCTAGAAGGTACTCTGCCAAACATGCCCTTAAGCGCCACTTTTGGCGTGCACTTTAAAGAGATGCACTCTAAAAGCATACTCTCTCTGTCCTAAAGTATAAGGATCCAAGTTTGTATTAAATCTAACTGCACAAAGTTTGAGCAAATTCATTGAGAAGAGTATTGATATCTATCACATCTAATATGTAAATTTATAACGTACCCAATAGTATTAATTTCATTCATAGCTATTATTCTTTTTTAATATAATTTTGGTCGGCTAACATAGTTTGACTTAGGAAAAATATAGATTCTCTTTTATTTGAGTAGAGTTAATTCAACACATGGCACGGATCTGTAAAATTGAAAATCATGAACTGCAAATACGGAGTACTATTGAAACGTTGCTCTTGCATCAAAGTTAGTACTAGTAGTAGACTAGTAGAGCAAGTCGGCATAGCAACACATGGCGCACACACTTGAAACACGGTCTAGTTCGAGAATCCCTGCTTGTGTCGACCGGCCGCCGGAATGAGCCGCGGCAGCATCACTGCCTTGGCCTCATACAGGCCGCCATGTCGATGGGACATCTTGTTGACAACCAAAAATATGATACAGACTTCACCATTGCGTTCCTCTCGTTGAGATGGTCAAAAAACATATATGGAACATCTAATTCGAGGTCCGGATGAAGAAGTTATGCCCTCGGAAAGATGTCTTGTTGTCGGGAGTTCCGACCCAAGTCGGGACTTCCGACTGTCGGAAGTTCCGACGGTTGTCGGGACTTCCAGTAAGCCTGAAGAAATCAGCTTGGGTGTCTGAGGTTATCCCTACGTCGGGAGTTCCGACAAAAGTCGGAAGTTCCGACTGTCAGGAGTTCCGACCCAAGTCGGGACTTCCGACATACCTAATAGAAAATCCTATTCGGATCTAGCCTTTTGGATTCCGATCCGAACTATTCCAAATTCATGGGAAACTTGGAAAATAAGGCTTGGAGAGGTTTCCTACTGGGATAAGATCACCCCCTCTATATATATAAGCGGATCATGGCCGATTGAGTTCTCATCTATCCAATCATCAAACAAATCAATCTACTACCTCTACTCCAACCCTTTTACCCTCATCTCCAACCCCCATGCTGTTTATCCTTTGATCCAACGACCAAGGATGGCACCCTAGGCTTGCCGGCCAACCTAGGGCAACCCGACGATGTCCTTGCCCTGACGGGGTCCCTCTCGGGCGAGAGCTTCAACGGTTTCTTTGCTAGTTTGCCTGAAAACTAACCGGTTCTTCGTCACGTAAGCACGTTGGTTATCCTTTGGTGGTTTGCTTATAAACATCTCCATTCTTCACCATGAAAGAGTGACATCCTCGCTACATTCTTCAGTCTGTAGTGGCCCGGGCGTCCAAGGCCCTGTTGGTGTTTGATTCGAATCACTTCCGACGTCAACACACTTTTTGGCGACTCTGCTGGGGACGATTGGTTTGGCTATCTCTTATAGCCGATCTCTCTGACCTAGCCTTACTCCTTGTTGATCTATCTTCTTGAGCTCGCCATTACTATTGCATCTGGCCCAAAAGGCCGATCGCATCTGGTTTTGACCCCTTGTGATCTTGTTTGTGATTTTACAACAAGTTGCGCTGCTTATCGGAAAATTCAGCAAGACGGTGAAGTTATAAATCATGAAATATCAAGGTGTTGCATCAGAATATTACTACAATCACCCTGAGGTGCAACTTGCAAATGCATCTTATGATCCTAATAGTTATTTTGCAAGTTCTATGAGCCCTCATGTTGGTGTTGCTAGTTGTAATGATACTAGATATGTTACATCGGCTAATACTTTTGTTAATGCTCCTCATCATACACATCATAATTATGAATATTATGGTCAAGAGTCGATGCATGTTGTAAATTCTTCGAGTTTTGATGCTACTAGCAACATACAACACGTAAATTGTTATTCATCGGCTATAAGTTCACAATATGTGGTTCTACCACAAGACATGCCGATGAATGAGAGAATTGACTATAACAATGCTAATTATTTAGTCAATTGCTATGAAAATTCAGCACCATATGCCAATGCTCCTATTCATAATTCGGCTCCACATGTTCCTCCCAACTCGAGCAGAATTAATGAAAATTCAGCAAGGTGTTTAAGTGCTAATACTTATGATTCGGCTTCACGTGTTACTAGTAACCATAGCCAAATCAACGAAAATTCAGCACTTTATGCAAAGATCAATGTTCACAATTTGGCTTTGTATTTCGCTCATGACCATAGCCAAATTAGTGAAATTTCAGCAAGGCATTCGAGTGATAAAACTCGTGATTCGGCTCCACATATTGCTAAAAATTGTAGCCGAATCAATGAAAATTCAGCACTGTGTGCACTTGCAAACAATCATGATTCGGCTTCATTTGTTGCTCTCAAATCAAGCCGAATCGATGAAGATTTAGCCCATGCTAGGAATCCATATGGTTCCTCTAAATGGAAGGTGCCCACTTATCATAGACCGTACCCATTATGCTATGATTACTTGAAAACTCCTAATGGTTGGTGGGTACCTGATTTTTATGAATTTAGTGATGAAGATGATAAAACCACTATGGAACATATTAGTATATATTTCTCACAGCTAGGTTTTGACGGTAAAGAAGACTATATGAGAGTGCGAAATTTTCCTTTATCTCTCACCGGTATTGCCTTTGCATGGTTTACATCTCTGTCGTGATGTACTATTGGTTCATGGTCTCAATTAGAGGAGCAATTCTATGAATATTTTGGAAAGACTAATGAGAAAAGGCCGATCACAGTTGGGTCATCGGTTAAAAGAGGATTGCTAGTGGGCATGAAAGAAATAATTGATTTAGATATAAGCAAAGGTTCGGCTATAAAAGCCGAACAATACAATATCCTTTCCGAATCAATCACATCGCAAAAAACAAGTCTTGCTACAGAAAAGCATGGAAAACGCCAGAAACTAGCTAGACTTGATTTTTTACGAGCCAAAGGGGTTGTACACTTATCTAGTGATTACCGCATCATTGATGGAGATAAAGCCCCTACAAGCAACAAAGGAGGGCTGCCTGCTTGCTCAGAATCGGCTGAGCCGACTTCAAAGTTAGCTAAGCCGATTGTTGTCTGCCCTGAGTCAGCTAGGCCGAGCCTCTGCCGCCATCCCTGAGTCGGCTAGGCCTACTTCCCAGTCGGCCAAGCCAACTGCCCCAGCTAGTGCCCAAGTTGGCCTAGCCGACTTCCAGCCAGCTAAGCCGACTTTCTCGGTCTCGGCAGCTACCGATGCATCTTCGAATGATTCGACACCTATTGTTGATCATTCTCTGGAGATGAAGAGCAACATCATGCAAATCAAGGACATGCACTTTTCCAACATGATCAACAAGGTAGAAAACACAAATATTTTGCTCAAATTCCAATCTGGTCATACTATTTCCAATTTCTGCATCTATTAGAGATATCCTTGCTAATTATTGTAATAGACCGATTGAGAATAGCAATTTATTTGTTGATGATAAAATAAATTTAGATTCTATCGGCCAAGACATTGTTCCATATGGCAAAGCCAATAGTGGTAGTTTGTCAAAGCTAAAGCTTCCTATAAGCAATTACAAAGGTGTGGCCGAATGGATTGATAATAAATCTGATCCATTCGTTTGCCTAGCTTTAAAGCTGACTCCACAAAAGAATCGGCTAAAGAAATCAAAGTACACCTTTGACTTTACTTTTTGTGATCATGTCTTTGATATCTTGCTCAAGAATAATTTTATTAGAATCATTGATCACGATGCTTTGCCATCTGTTAAAAATTTAGAAGAGCTTACATATTGCAAATGGCACAATTCTTCTAATCATAATACCTCTAGTTGCAATATGTTTCATCGAGTGATCCAATCGGCCATTGATAAAGGACGATTGAGATTTTCTGAAGCTCAACACATAGACCAATTGGATTCAATTGGTCTTGATGGCAAACAGGGTTCGAATCAGCTTGCATTAGCCGATTCACTCAAATCTCAAAGCTTGAACGCCCAAGAGAGAGATGTGGAGCCCTCAAGTGAAGGCAAGGTTGGTGTTGATGAATTGCAAATAGAAGATATTCTAGAGAACAGCAAAGTTATCACAGTTCCAGGAGACACTGGGGGCAGCTGAAATCTCTCCAACCAAAGCAAAAGCCGATTGATATCGTTGAGCAAGGGGAATCGTCTAAGGATCCTCCTTTGGAGCATGTCTGTCAAGATGGGGAGAAGGAGGACGCTCGTAAAGCTAATGGAGGTAAAGGCCATGACAAACAAATAAGTAAAAGGCTGAAACTCAGCTTCGAGGAACTTCTAGCTAAATATGAGAAGATAGGAGAAGCAAATGTCAACAGCGGCCAAAGAAAGTCCATTCATCAAAATTGCCTCCAAAGCGTAAGTCTCAAGAGTGGAATCAGCAAGGAGATAAACCTCACGTAGCAGTAACGTATTCTCCTTTTATGCAGCCAATTCCCATATCGTATGAACCACAACCCACATATTTTTATCCTTATTCATCTTGGGGCTGGTTTGATGAAGAGGCACATGTTCCACCATATTTGAGGCCAGAATATGTAGAGTATGCAGCTCCTAGACATTCAGAGAGATCATCATCTTGTAAAGACCGTTTTGATTAAAATTGATCTGGAGCTCAACCAAAGAAGAAGGTGGTAAACAAGTTTACCACGTGAAGTATGATGACCGAAAGAAGAAAAGTTTAGATCTGAATTTAACAATCGAAAAACCGATTACATTGCTGAAAAATCCGGCTATTAATGGAAAAGAAGTGAGGAAATCATCTATTAATATTCTAGGTGCCAAATCTGAACAAAAGAAGGTGAGAGTGCCCAAAATCAAGAAAGATTTGCTACTGTCCAAAACAGAAATAAAACCGATATGCTCAATCGGTTTACCAAAGTGGCAAGAAAATAAGTTACAGAAGTTTAGTGTAGAGAATCTGAAAGAAAAAGGCTTGGCATGGGTGCTTAAAGGAAGAATTCAATCTCAAAAGAATGATACTCAAGCAAGTGGTGCAACAAAAGCAAAGGAGAGGAGATTCAAGAAACAATTGCCAAGTTGGAGGTTTGCACCAAATCATCAAAATCATTGGCCATGGCATCATCCATACTCTCTGCCTATGCCTATGTGGAATTCATCCCCTGGTATGCATGGTTATCCCTCAGCTCCTTATTTTGATCCTTGGTGTGGATCTTTATGTTATGGAGGGTTACCAAATTATTTTACTTACCAATGATCGAGAGCCGAAATATTTTGTTTTGGCTATGCATATTTATGTGGATGAATTCATATGGCTGATATTTTGATATCGCCCTTAGTGTAAAATATAGTTGATGAATGCTTGCAACCATCGTGCTATTAGAAAGCCCCCATGGAATTTACTTTGATGGCCTTAAGGCCCGGGGGGATGATATATGCATTTTGATTTACTTCATGGATGTGACAATATGATTAGTCGGCTTACAAATAAGGCCAAGGTGTTGGCATAATCATTATTTCTCACAATTGTGCTATTGGAGACATCAAGCCAATTAAAATTATATCTGCACCAACATTTGAACCGAATGTGAAGTTTTCTTATTCGGCTTGGCCATATTGCAATCCATGGGGTATAACATGTTGAAGCCTATGATGATTCCTTGCTGGTGGTACAGCAAGTTGCTAGTGAATTTCAATGTTTAGAAGGGTCACTAAGAACTTGTCTTGATGCTTGCCTTGATATTATTGACTATTTTGCCAAATTCCGAATTTGGCATATTCCGAGGCATGAAAATCAAAAGGCTAACATGTTAGCTCAACAAGCATCTGGCTATGATGTTAGTGGACATAATTTCCATATTCAAGAACAGCCGATGCATGAAGATTTCAAATTTTCCTATGTAGGTATAGACCAATCGGCTAAGCCGATTGATCAAGTCGGCTCAGCCGACTACTCTTCTGCTGTGGCCAAGTCGGCTAAGCCGACTGCCCTAGTCGGCCAAGCCGACACCTCCAAATCAGCTAAGCCTACCGGCCATGTTGGCTCAGCCGACTCCCCTGTGACCAGCCCGGTCAATTCACCCGAGAAGCTATCAAATCGGCTCGATATAACTTCTAGTGATGTTGGGGCCAATTTAGAGGATTAGAGGACTCCCTTGTTGAGATATCTATGTGATCCAAGTGCCAAAATTGATAAAAGTGTTCGGCGGAGCATTTTCAAATATGTATTGCATAATGATGAGCTCTATCAAAGAATCGTCGAAGATTTGTTGCTTAAGTGCTTAGGATCAGATCAGGCAAGAGTGGCTATGGAAGAAGTCAATGAAGGCATCTGTGGTATGCATCAATCGACCCCGAAGATGAAGTGGTTATTGCATAGAGCCGGTTTCTATTGGCCTACTATGATGGCCGATTCTTTTCGCTACTACAAAGGTTGCGAAGAGTGCCAGAAGTTTGAAAATATTCAGCTTGTGTCTGCTGCTATGCTTCATCCTATCATCAAACCATGGCCTTTTCATGGTTGGGGGCTAGACTTCATGGGCCAAATATATCCCCCATCTTTGAAGGGACACTGATTTGTGTTAGTTGCTACGGATTACTTTACTAAGTGGACCGAGGGAGTTCCTTTGAAGAATATGACACACAAGGAAGTAATTGAGTTCATCACTGAGCATATTATTCATAGATTCGGCATCCCTCAAACGTTAACTACAGATCAAGGGACATCGTTTGTGTCTAAAGAGGTGAGAGAATTTGCCAAATTATATAAGATCAAGTTTCTCAATTCATCTCCATACTATGCTCAAGCCAATGGCCAAGCTGAGTCTAGTAATAAGACTTTGATCAAGCTCATCAAAAAGAAAATTGAGGAGAATCCAAGGAGATGGAATGAAGTTTTGTCTGAGGTTCTATGGGCACATCACATTTCAAGGCATGGTGCTACAAAGGTTACTCCTTTTGAGTTAGTATATGGTCAAGAGGCCATGTTGCCTGTCAAAGTGAATTTGGATGCATACAAGCTTGCTAAACAAAATGATTTATCAGCTATTGTGTATCATGATTTGATGATGGACAACATCGATGAGGTGACTGATGTGAGATTAAAAGCTCTCAAGGAAATAGATAAAGATAAAGCTCGAGTTGCCAAAGCATACAACAAGAAAGTCAGGAGTAAATCCTTCCAAGTGGGAGAATTGGTGTGGAAAAACATACTACCAATTGGATCGAAGAGCAATCAGTTTGGCAAGTGGTCACCGAATTGGTAAGGTCCTTACAATGTGGTCAAAGTTATATTCATAAATTCATATGTGCTAGAGACATTGCAAGGTGAACGTCTCACGAGACCATTCAACGGGAGGTACTTGAAAGGGTACTTTCCAAGTGTTTGGCAAGAAGCCTAAGTGCTCTCCAAACAATGGCCGATACATGTATCGCCAATAGAAAAAATGGCCGATGTATACATCGCTCTTAGCCACTGAGCAGCCGATGAGATGGGTATTGTCGCTATTTGGTTTTAATTTATTTGATTAAGTGTTTTCAGGTTTATGCACCATTCACCTGAAAATAGGGGGCATATGTTGACAACCAAAAATGTCCATTTTGTGAAGTTGTCAAAATGTGAAACGGACTTCACCATTGAGTTCCTCTCGTTGAGACGGTCAAAAAACATACATGGAACGTCTAATTCGAGGTCCGGATGAAGAAGTTTTGCCCTCGGAAAGATGCGTTGTTGTCGGGAGTTTCGACCCAAGTCGGGACTTTCGACAGTTGAAAGTTCCGATGGTTGTCGGGACTTCCGGTAAGCCTGAAGAAATCTGCTCGGGTGTCTGGGGTTATCCCTACGTCGGGAGTTCTGACAAAAGTCAGAAGTTCCGACTGTCGGGAGTTCCGACCCAAGTCGGGACTTTCGACATACCTAACAGAAAATCATGTTCGGATCTGGCCTTTTGGATTCCGATCTGAACTGTTCCAAACTCATGGGAAACTTGGAAAATAAGGCTTGGAGAGGTTTCCTACCGGAATAAGACGACCCCCTCTATATATATAAGAGGATCACGGCCGACTAAGTTCCCATCTATCCAATCGTCAAACAAATCAATCTACTACCTCTACTCCAACCCTTTTACCCTCTTCTCCAACCTCCATGATGTTCATCCTTTGATTCGACGACCAAGGATGGCGCCCTAGGTTTGCCGGCCAACCTAGGGCAACCCGGCGACGTCCTTGCCCTGACAGGGTCCCTCCCGGGTGAGAACTTCGATGGTTTCTTTGCTAGTTTGCCTGAAAACTAGCTGGTTCTTCGTCACGTAAGCACGTTGGTTATCCTTTGGTGGTTTGCTTGTAAACCTCTCCATTCTTCACCATGAAAGAGTGACATCCTCACTACATTCTTCGGTCTGTAGCGGCCCGGGCGTCCAAGGCCCTGTTGGTGTTTGATTCAGATCACTTCCGACGTCAACACATCTTCTCATGCTCGATCCCGCCGGCCGATGGTGCAAGTGACGAGGTGCACCTCTCCGACGGTGTCTCCTACAACAACAATAGTCGGCCCATCCCGACGGCTGCTCTCGGGGAGCTCATCGCCAAGAAACCCAAGCTCGCCGTCGAGTGTGGCGCCACTGCCGATGACGTGGACACGGGCCGCGCCACTGGCCTCGTGTTCATCTCGGACAGGGAGGAGGGCCTGGAGACACTGCATGTGGCTCTGCGCTTTGACGGCAAGGTGAAGGTACTGAGCCTGGTAGACATCTATGGTGCCGACGCCTTCGGCGACGTGCCCATGGAGGATGGCGGCTGTTTCGGCGGCGGCTTGGCTCCCGAAGCCGCCACCGACCCTTGCATCGTCTACGTCTCCACCAAGAAGCCGTTGGAGAAGTGGCGCACCCCCTAGACGGTGGTGTACCGGACCAACCTCAGGACCGGCGAGATGGATCGGAGATGCTTACTCCAGACAGGGAGTACGATCTGAGCCCGGCCGTGTCGCCGTCGGGGAAGAGGGTGGTCGTGGCCAACTTCAGCGACAACAGATGGAGCGGCGAGATCGAGCACCTCCAGACCGACATCGTTCTGATGAACATTGACCGGAACGCGTAGGGCGGCAAGCCACTGAACGACCGGTCAAGGTGCATCCTGGACGTCGGCTGGCCGTCGTGGGGCAGCGACAATGTCATCTTCTTCCACAGGGCGGTCGGTGGAGAAGAGAGACGACCCCAAGAATAGCGACAAGCTCACGCCGCACTGGGGTGTGTACCGCTACGACATCACCGTCGGGCGCACCGAGCGCGTCATGCCATGACTCCGGCGGCCATCAGCGAGACCAAGGTGGTCGTGGCCACCATCTGCCAGAGAACCAACCAGATGGGCGGCGCACGCGACGCGGACATGTCCTGCCACGTTGAGTTTTTCGACCTCGTCGCCCTCAGTGACTAGCCGCCTGTGAAGGTCACCCAGGTCGTGTGGCCCCTAGGCCGACCACTACAACCCCTTCGTGCTCCATGGCGGCACCTGCATCGGCTACCACCGCGCCACAACCGGAGGAGGTAACCGACGACCATCATCAGGATTCAGTAATCAGTAGAATTTTTTTAAATAATATTTTTAATGAATAATTGCAAATCTAGTAGCTGTTATACAAAAATTACAGATGTAGCATCCTGTCGGCCACTGGACTGCCGATTGGGACCTTGTCGGTCACTTGATGGTTCAGCTGGTTAGGACGTGCACGACTTAGCTCAAAGGCCTGGGTTCGAACCCCAAATAATGAATCTTTTTTATTACATTTTTATAAGCAATAGAACAAGAAAAATTATTTTGAGAAACATGCTATATCTCAGTTGTAGTCTAGTTGGTTAGGATGCTTGTTTCTAATATGAGACGTAGGTTCAAATCCAGCAGGCAAATTTTGTTTGCTGCATTTATTAATTATTTTTTTGCTTACTTAGTTATTACTAACATCCTGGGTTCCACCAAACTTTGTTATTATTAACATGAGAGAACACTATTCACTAATTTGTAATTTGTTTTGGATGAAGGATACATCTCAAGGTGCATTTATTTATATATTATCTAAATCAAAATCCTCCTTATATTATCATAATCATGAATGTATTTATTTATTTATTAGTTTATATACCTCGGTAGTAGTGTTTTTCTTACGAGGGGGAGATCCTCCGCCGTTCGTCACCAAACTTAGTTGAACAGTCCAAATGATGATAATATGGAGCTCTTAGTTAAAACATTAAGCCCATTCTTCTTGTTAATTCTATTTCATGTAAAATAGGGAGGTATGCAAATTAAAGAGCTCAACACTTTGGGATCATTGCATGTTCCTCGAAATATTTTTTTCTTGTTCTATTGCTTATAAAAATGTAGCAAAAAAGATTCAGCGCTGGGGTTGGAACCTAGGCCTTTGAGCTAAGTCGCGCGCATCCTAACCAGTTGAACCACAATGGCGTTGTTGCATGTTCCTCAGAATAATTATACTTGTTTCATCTCAAACGCCAAGATCTATAGCAGCTGCTACAGTCCCCACGAGCGCGGCGGTGAGGCAGCCCCAGCCCCCTGTGCAGCGACGATGAGGAAAAAACTGCATTTGTGACCCTTCGGTGTATACTGTCATATTAAAGTGACCTTTGGTCTTAAGAATGTTGGTTTTGCATATCAAAATTGTGTTCATTTTTGTACTTGAAGGCCATATGGGCCGCAATTTGGAAGCGTACACTGAAGACATTGTTGTAAAAGTAAGTTAAAAGGTGATCTACTCACCTACTTAACCGAAGTCTTCAACAAGTTACGTAAAAGCAAGATGACGTTAAATCCCAATAAATGCATTTTTGGCGTTTCATCGGGTAAACTCTTCGGGTATTTGGTGTTTCATCGGGAGGCATCCAAAGTCAACCCGAGTATGGTTAAGGCCATTGACGATAGGAAATCCCCGTACAGCATGAAACAGGTCTAGAAGCTAGCAAGCACGAGGGCGGCCCTAAGTCTACATGTATCCAGACCATACGAACGAGGTAAGCCATTTTATATTTGTTATATAGAACATAACATTTGTCAACTTGGGCCGGCCTCCACCAGGTGCACCTTCTGGAGGCTTCTCGTCGGTGAAGACATCCAGCTTGAGGGGCTGATGAGCAGGCCCGGGAGTGATCATGCTTTCCACAGGTGGTAAGTTTTCAATATGAGGCACATACTTACCATGTATAGCTGCATGCACTGACCTGTAATCAGCCCACAGGAACCTATTACGGACTGAGTGACCTCGTGGATGTCTGATGATCCATGTGCATTTAGAGAACTTGATGAGTAGTCATGGCCATCCCCCATCAACTCCGTCCTACTGTCTCGTCTCCCTGCGGAAACCAACAAGATGCAGTGCAAATTAATCTTTTTCTTTGGACAATTGCACGGGAGGGGAAATCATATCGATCTGGGTCTACACAGGCTCCACCTGGGGTTGATTTTGATGCGTCGATCCAAGACATGTATTCACATGCATGCTGCTGCTTCAAGACTTCGAGTTGAAGCACTGCACGTACTGCTCGATCCACACGTATGCGCGTGGCTCGGTACGTGCGACGAAATGCAATCCTGATGATATCTCATGTCCCGCTAAATCCCTTACTACTAATTTTGCATTATATAAATTTCACTGTCTACCTGCTGGCTGCTACCGATCGAAGCACACGTTACTATCTAGGAGTCAACACAGAAGAAGTAGTGTCTTTCTTTGGTCCATGTGCGCATGCATGCATAGGGACGCGCTCGCCCTAGCTTTTCCTAGTGCGTGCAATGCAACAATCCATCCATGAGATAAGATTACTCGTAAACGCCCGGCTTAGTAGCTAGCCTAATGCATGCTATGGCCAGCTAGCAAGCACATGTTGGAGGGCGCTTTGGTTCTGGATCTAGTAGGAGTACGTATATTTTACCACGTCTATCACTCACAGGTAAGTAATTAGTTAGTTAGACTTATCCGTCTTCGTATTATACTATAAATAGGACCGTAGGCTAGCGTAGTCCATAGGGTGGTAGAGGTAGACGCAGTGACTCACTACTAGAACAGAGAAAGCACACCTTTTCCAGTGTCAAGGCATGGCCCTGGCCATTCGCAACACTAGTTCTGACAGCACCGAGGACATAACCGACGATCATCATCAGGATTCAGTAATCAGTAGATTTTTTTTTAAATAATATTTTTTAATGAATAATTGCAAATCTAGTAGCTGTTATATAAAAATTACAGATGTAGCATCCTGTCGGCTACTGAACTGCCGATTGGGACCTTGTCGGCCACCGGACGGCCGACATATCCCCCCGCACAGCCGCTACACGTACGCCACGCTGGTGTGGACCTAGACCACCTATTGGCCTTTGGATGGCCGACAGCCCACGTGGCCAGTTGGGCACAGCCCAATAATCCACCTCTCTCGTCGTCTCTTCTTCCTGTTTTTCTCTTCTCCCTCTTTTCCTCTTCTACTTCACCTGTGTCCAAAATTTGTTGTCTAAAATCCAAAGAAAACATACACTAAAAATATATAGCAACTCTCATTATATGTTGTGCAGGTAAGCAAGTGCGTGGCTTCAGTGACGTGGGGAAAGCGTCGGTGAAGCCGTACTACCCGAAGGAGGCACCCTTGGCAGCCAACACCGTGCGTGTGCTGCTGGACGTGAGCAGCTCATCTTCCATGGCAGGAAGAGCAGCGCTGGACCTGGTCGTGGTGTTGGACGTCAGCGGCAGCATGGGTGACTTCGCAGGCTACACAAGCTCTAGTCGGCCATGCGATTCGCCAGCCCCACGGTGCTTTGCTTTGTTTTGTAATTCTGGCACCTTCTTATTCGTAACAAAATCTCTATAGGGGCTAAGGACCCTCCAGTTTTCTAAAAAAACGGTGGAGCCACCAGGCAGTCCCCACTACGCGCCATGTCCGAGGACGCCGCCGTCCCCGTTGGGAAACTGTAACCACACCGCCCAACGTGCACATCGCAGCAGAGAGCAGAATATAGCCTTTTCAGAACGTTTTGTCTGCCGAGACTAGTGTACTCCAAAGCATGTTGGTTGTCAACTTGGCATTACCCGTTTCTATATGCTAGCATGGACATGAACTCCGTCACCAAGTTCTGAGTGTCAAGATAAGCAAGGACGGTGTTTGGATCATCAAAATTGGAGCCCGAACGAAGAAAAGGAGATTTTGGACATAGACCGCCACAATCGGCCTAGCCGGGTTTCCCAAACCAGCTAGGCCGGTTCCTTTTTAAGTGTCGGGCCGACCTAAAACCTGGCCCAAGGAGGTCGGTTTCAAAACCTGCTTCTGCTAGGACGATTTTCTCTTGTATTCCGAGATCGGTTAGAGTCGACTCTGTTCTGGCTTGTGTTTGACGTACTAAACTTGCAAAACATGTTTGGACATGTTTTCTATTGGGATAAGACCACCCCCTCTATACATGTTGAAGGAATTTTGGTGCCACAAATAAATTTCAAGAAAAACACAAAAAACCAAAATGTATATGGTGAATTTTTAATGGTGCTTTAACAAATATTTTTGAAAATGGTTTTGTGTGTAAACAAGCACTGGGGTTGATTTTGTTGCGTCGATCCAAGACATGTATTCATATGCATGCTGCTGCTTCAAGACTTCGAGTTGAAGCACTGCACGTACTGCTCGATACACAGGTATGCGCGTGGCTCGGCACGTGCGATGAAATGCAATCCTGACGATATCTCATGTCCTGCTAAATCCCTTACTACTAATTTTGCATTATATAAATTTCACTGTCTACCTGCTGGCTGCTACCGATCAAAGCACACGTTACTATCTAGGAGTCAACACAGAAGAAGTAGTGTCTTTCTTTGGTCCATGTGCACATGCATGCATAGGGACGCGCTCGCCCTAGCTTTTCCTAGTGCGTGCAATGCAACAATCCATCCATGAGATAAGATTACTCGTAAACACCCAGCGTAGTAGCAAGCCTAATGCATGCTACGGCCAGCTAGCAAGCACATGTTGGAGGCTGCTTTGGTTCTGGATCTAGTAGGAGTACGTATATTTTACCACGTCTATCACTCACAGGTAAGTAATTAGTTAGTTAGACTTGTCGGTCTTCGTATTATACTATAAATAGGACCGTAGGCTAGCGTAGTCCATAGGGTGGTAGAGGTAGACGCAGTGACTCACTACTAGAATAGAGAAAGCACACCTTTCCTAGTGTCCAGCCATGGCCCTGGCCATCGTAGCACTAGTTCTGACAGCATTTGTTCCTTTCGCCGCCTGCCCACCGCTCCACTACGGTGACCGGCCTTGCGAGCCTGGATCCTATCGGTGATGGACCCATTTATCGAGAAACATATTACACTCGTAAAAATAGAAAATCCAGAGCGCCCGGAGCAATGGATCATTCGTGAGCAGAAGCATCTATTTGGCAACTGACTTGGGGAACAAGACTTATCGGAAGGGGAAACCTTACGGAGGTTGGCTCAGGGGCCATCGTCCTAGGTCACATCTTGGCAGGCATATAATGTAAATGGATACACATTCTACACGAAAGCAAAGGACCAGAAGTCAGTGACTCAAAACAATGGGGTTCGTATTAAAAATATCGATGCATTTGGTAAAGTTCACACACACTATGGTTTCATAGAGGATATATGGGAATTGGACTATAGACCAGATATATAGATCACTATGTTTCGGTGCCAATGGGTCAAACAACCGGGTGGCATTGAGGTCGAGAAATTTGGACACACACGTGTCAACCTCGACAATGTAAGTTACAAGGATCACACGTGGGTGCCTACTACTCGTGTGGCACAGGTCCTGTATTATGCTGATCCCAAGAATCCAAAGAGGCATGTTGTTATATCTGGGAAACAGATGATCCTAGGAGTAAACGGCGTAGAGGATTTGGAGGAGCACAATCAATACTGTGAAATGCAACTATTCACAGACCTACCAAACAAGATCAAGCTTCTAGAAGCACATGTGGAAAAATCAAATTTCATTCCATACCTGCGCACTGATACGGAAGGCGGAGTTGTAACAGCTTAATTATTCATTTATGTCTGGAACATTTGTAATAATATTAAGACCATGTGGCACATTAATGAACTAATAATTTTATATGTATATTTTATTTTGTTGGCCCGTGCTATTGAAGAATCTATCAATAAACAAAACGCAAAATATTACTACGGTAGGGGCGGCCACGTGAAGGGTAGAAAAAATTGGAGCCGCAGCACGGTCCGACCATCACTTAAACACAAATGCTGGACAGCGGTCAGTTACTTAAATTTTAAAAATAGAGCAGCAGGAGAGTCCGATCGGAGCAGAAACACAAAGGCCGGACATTACAGTTTGGCCGGATAAAGAGGTCAGTTACTTAAATTTTAAAAACGGATCAGCAGGACAGTCCGGCCAGACCAGAAACACAAAGGCCGGACAATACTATTTGGCCCGACAATCATTTTCAGCAGCGGTTGTTTTAGGAAACCGCCTCTGAAAATGTTTGGCCCCCCTGTTCGCACGTGAACATTTTTAGAGGCGGTTTCCTTTAAATAACCGCCTTCGTTGCTATTTTTAAGGGCGGTTATCTTTACATAACCGCCTCTAATGTCTTCTTAAAGTTACCCACGTGTTACACGCGTGTGGTAACTTCTGTTCTTTACCCCTTACGTGCACGCGTTACTTCTCTTTCCTTCCGACAACACCTGCACTCGTCGAAACCGTTTTGCCAGCGGCAAGGAGGCAGCACCGGCGACGTGGACTTCTCTTTCCCTTTCCCTGATCTGGTAAGTGAATGCTCTTCCTGATCTAGATTATTACCAACAAGTTAAGACACAAATAGTAGTATTTTTCACAAATTTCGTGTATTTATCTTGGTCAAAATCATACACGTGCATAGGGTTAAATAGTGTAACTAGCACATGACAAATCATGCACGTGCACAGTCTAGGACAAAATAATTAATATTTTTAAAAATGTTTTGTATTTTGGGATGGCCGGAGTAGGACAAGAATATATAATATTTAAAAAAAATAAAAAGCGGAGGTTATTATTTTTGTGTTAACATAAATTTAGGAGAAGAGATGGCCGGACAACTGCCTCCCCCGGATCTCGGCTTCATATATGACAATGGATTCTAACCAATCTTGTCGTATGCAGAGCACCCATATCCAAGCATAGTAAGGAACATGGTTTCAGTAAAATAATATGTTTTAAAGACACTTACGCATATATCTTTTTCTGATATATATGATTCTTAAATTTATTATAGATAGTTCAACCGCTCCAATGGTTCGAATAGACACTCTCAAAGTTTGGTGTTGACGAGATCAATATTGAGAGATTCCCTACTATACAGGGTGGCTGGCAATGTCGAATTACCTTTTTAATCGAAGCTAGGTGGGGTGACCATGGTGAGCTTGTACATATCAGTGAGACGGGCCCACGCCAAGCCTACCAGGTTATGGCGGAAAAATATGTTGTGCTACAATGTTTAAGGGCGTTTGGGAATGTTGGGTACAATATTCCTTCATTCTCCTCCATGATGATAAGAGCTTTGGATGAGGCTGTCAGACATGATGTGGCAGGTCTTTGTGCAACGGTTGCTCAACACAAGCAATTTGATGTGGTAAGATCGAAGTGAATCTTATAGCTCATACCTATATTTATTGGTATGTCTATATGCATGGTTCTCATATCTATTTTTTAACACTTACAGGTTGACGAGTATGACTTAACATTTGCAGCTTGTAGCTTTGAAGCAATTCTAAACCACGCAATGCCTCAATTGGGTCCTTATGAGTGGGAATTTGATGGGCCAACACCCACTACACATGGATTCCAAGAACGTGTGCGTGTGACAAATTTATCAGCATCTCCACAAACTTTGCTAACAGTCGTTGGTAGACCTTGTGCTCGATCTTGTGAAGCAAGGGAGAGTGCACTAGTAAATACGCTGCTCTACATCACTGATGGTCTAGGCTATGAAATTAATGACCTGCATTACAACCTCCACGTGATGCGACGTGGTCCAAATATGTAATTTACTTATGTTTGCACGAACTTTGTTGTGTACTTGAACAATTGCTTTGTAGTGACTTCAATAATTGTTTGTACTAATAAATTATTATGGATTGTACTGATTTCTCTAGTTAATACTACCTTATGAAAGCCTAAAACCAAAAAAAACAAATCATATCGAACTTACTATCCTAGCGCAGCAACTAAAGACTAAAAGAAGAAAAAAAACACTACTCTATCGAACATACTATCCTAGCGCAGATGTTAAGCCTCTACTTTGTCTCCACGCAGCCCCGGTTTCAAACCCACGCAGGCAAAATTTTTATTTTTAATTTTTTAACTAATACTGGAGCAATAAAGACTAAAAGGAGAAAAAGAAGCTATTCGCTCGAACTTCCTATCCTAACGCAGCGGTTAAGCCTCTACTCTCTCTTCCCGTAGCCCCGGGCTCGAACCCACGTGGGCCAAACTTTTTGTTTTAAATTTTCTAATTAGTACTACAGCAAGCAAAGGCTAAAAGCAAAAAAGAAAAGCTATTCCAACGAACTCACTATCCTAGCGCAGCGGTAAAGCCTCTACTCTGTCGACCCACCGCCTCAGGTTCGAACCCCACGCGGGCCAAATTTTTTATTTTTTATTTTTTTAACTAATACTGCAACAATAAAGACTAAAAGGAGAAAAAGAAGCCATTCTATCAAACTTCCTGTCCTAACGCAGCGGTTAAGCCTCTACAATGTCTCCTCGTAGCCCTGGGTTCGAACCCACGCGGGCCAAAATTTTTGTTTTTAATTTTTTTATCTAATACATGGCGCAGGACGGTCCGGCCAATGACAAAACAAAAAGGCCGGACATTCATTTTCAGCAACGGTTCCCCTGAAGTCCGGCCAGTTTCTTTTTCCAACGGCCGGACAATCATGTGGTCCTTCAGATTTAAAAACAGGGGCTGAACCATTTTTCTTCTCCCATGCTCTAACCGCCCCCGCACCCATGGCCGCTCCGCATCGCTGCCGCCGTTGAGCTCGCCATCGCCACTGCCATCACGCTCGCAATCCGGGTTGCTTGTGGTCGCACTGCTATGCGTCGCTGTCCCTGTGACCCTCGGTGGTTCCGCGTGGCTGCCTCTGATCGGCGCCACCATCTCTGTGTCGCGCCACCGACACCCTAGCCACGCCGGCACCGTCGTCGCACACGCTGTCGTCCCCATGTCACACGCATTCACCCGGATGTCGCCTGCATTCCGTGTTCGATGAAATGCTTGTGTGCTTTTTATGTTGTTTAACCTAGTCTCATGGCTTTCCCCCACCGAACTCATGTAGATGCCATGAAAGGGGAAGGAGAAGGCTCCTAAACCTGAGCTAAAGAAGAAGAAGAGTAGGACAGAAAAGCAATGAGAGAGAGAGAGGAACAAGCCACCAGGGCTATGTTGACCCAAGAGGCAAGGCAGGGTCGAGGTCATGGTGGTGCATTGAGGATTATAGAGAGAGATTAGACAATCGTCCCGCCTAGCGTGGAGGGGCGAGGAGACCCATCAGGTTATCCCAGAGGGAGTACAGATGGAAGAGTATACTGAGGAGCAGATTCAACGGATGGACACGTTCCACAAGAAACACCAAACTTCTATGTTTGCACTGGACTCGTGCGCACCGCATGCATGCGGTCGTCGGGGCCCTAAAACTCAAGGAGGAGGTTTAAGTGGCAGAAAGAGGAGCAGAAGTGAGCAGGAGAGAGGGCCTAGATTATGTGACTTTACGAGATTCGGCTCAAAGAAGATAATGGACATTAGGTTCTATGATGTTGCGTTCTGGTTTCCACAGATCAAAGAGAAAGATTGCAGCAGGGCTTTCTAGACTATTACTTAGGAGTGCTTCCACAGGAGCTATATGATGAGAAATATTGCAATACCAGACTAGAGGCGACTTGGCTGGGATGAGCTTGAGAGAGTAGCAGGCATGCCGATCCTCCCCCTGTTTGAGAGGTTCCAGGGCTTCGTTCGCCTTTTCAGTGAGGTAGACTGAGTTGTGACTCGTTGGATACGTCAGTTTTATGCTACAGTGTGGATCGACCTGCATCACCGGCTCATTCAGTTGATGGTCAATGAACATATGACACGAATTTACTTGGGCGAGATGAGAAGGCATCTTGGAGTTGCCGCCTCAGATAGGAAGCTACACCAGATAGTTTACGGTGACGTGGATCCCCCGCGACATGGGAGAGCTGGAGGTACCTTCCCTACAGACCAGCAGATACGCCCACTCTTCAGGCAGCCGTTCGCTGATGGCTCTCTATGTACACCAGAACGACTATGATCGGAAGTGCAAGTTCTATATATGGCTATGAGGAAGACAGTCCTCCCTCGTGGGGGCAACCGGGAGTCGCTGGCCAGCTTGCAGTAGTGGCTTCTCCTCTCCATTTGTATTGGAGAGTAGTTCGACTTCTTGGACTTCATGTTGTGTGAGATTGAGGATGTCATTGCTGATGCTATTAATGTTGGATGATAGTAGGTGTGCCCTCATATTATCTGCTACCTGCATAATGAGACTTATCCAGATTGGTGCCGGAAGGAGTACCAGGAGACAGAAAATGTGCTTCAGACCTACCATCCAGCGTTGAGTGGCAATTAGCGTCATGGATAGCGTGCCCTCAGAGCTGCTCAGGAGCAGTTCTCAACGGAGGAAATAGAGAGACACGAAGAAGAGGATGCAGCCCTAGAGCAGGCAGAGCATGAGGCTAGACTAGGAAGGCTGATGAATGTAGAAGAGGTGATTGGTGCAGATAAACCGACTGATTCAGACTCAGATGACAGCGAGTGCCTCCCTACGCCAGCACACCATACACATGACGACGAGGCCTCAGTGTCTGCATTCGGCATTGACGATAGCGACGTCGAGCCACATGTTACAGTGTCCTCTGCCCCTCCTCAGGTGACTCTGGTAGTTGTTCAGCAGCCATCAGAGCTTACTCAGATACATAGAGTGTTGATTGAGTCCAATCAGAGTATGGCACGGGCCATACAGGATCAGGCAGCTGAGTCAAGACAGAATCGAGATACACTTATCATGATGCAAGAGCAGATGAAGCAGCAGTCATAGGTTCTTTCTCATGCCCTGGCAAATTAGCAGGCACACATGGCTAATATGTACACAATGTTTAGTGGCTGCTTTAATCAGCTTTACAGTGCCACAGGAATTGCACCCCCTAATTTTTAAGTCCTTGCCCCACCTCAGGGTTTGTCTCCGGCTATATTGCTAGCTAGACAGGGGATCGGTGGTTTCCTGCCTGTACCACTCCAGATGTTCCCATCGAGTACTCACATTCAAACAGGTCTACTAACACGGCCAATTGCTCCAGCTCCTAGTCTAGCTGCCCCTATATACACCGAGTCATCACCTAGGACGGTGCATGAGCAGAGTACAGTGAGGACAACCATGGAGTTAGGTATAGATACTATCGAAGCTCCTGAGGCTCTAGCGGCGACTTCCACTATCACTATAGAGATTATTGTTCCTCCTACAGGTGAGACCAAATTTATAGTTCACAGTGTTACCATTTCTATTTTCAAATATATATATTATGAAAATATATTATCTG
This sequence comes from Miscanthus lutarioriparius, assembly GCA_904845875.1. Lineage (NCBI taxonomy): Eukaryota > Viridiplantae > Streptophyta > Magnoliopsida > Poales > Poaceae > Miscanthus > Miscanthus lutarioriparius. Next base: position 3,652,252 of record CAJGYO010000018.1, read on the forward strand.
ATAGATTTAATGGCAAATATTTTGTATCATAAATGTTAAACTATTGTTGCCCCTACTGGTCAGACAACCGACAAGGTTCACGATGATGTCGACGCCAATCTCGGAGAGAACATCATCATCCCTCCTATGCCTTCTTCAGCATCATCTCCTCCTACAAGTGAGACTATTGTTGCTCCTTCAGATGAGATGACTGACAAGGTTCATGATGCCGGCGACACCAGTCTCATAGAGAACATCACCGACACTCCTAGGCCATCTTCAGCAGTAGGTGCTACAGGTGAGACTATTTCATATCAAATATGCAATTATGGGATTCGTGTCTGTCAAAATTGCTCAAGATTGACCAAATTTATAGTTCATAGTGTTACTATTTATGTTTGCAATTGAATTTATTATCAAGATATATTATTTGATTAATTTAATGGTAATTATTTTGTATCATAAATATTAAATTATTGTTGCTCCTTCAGATGAGACGACTGACAAGGTTCATGATGCCGGCGACGCCAGTATCATAGAGAACATCACCGATACTCCTAGGCCTTCTTCGACAGTAGGTGCTACAGGTGAGACTATTTCATATCAAATGTGCAATGATGGGATTCGTGTCAGTCAAAATTGCTCAAGATTGACCAAATTTATAGTTCATAGTGTTACTATTTATGTTTACAAATGAATTTATTATCATGGTATATTATTTGATTGATTTAATGGTAACTATTTTGTATCATAAATGTTAAACTATTGCTGCTCCTTCAGATGAGACTACCCACGAGGTTCTCACGATGCTGTCGACGCCAATGTCAAAGAGAACATCACCGACCCTCCTATTCCTTCATCGGCAGCAGGTGCTTCGGATGGCCCCTCGGATGCGCAGTCACCATAGATAGATAGGAGAGGACGCGAGAGTTAGGGGGAGAGATGGAAGTATGGATGTTAAGATAATTTTGATGAGGAAGGCATGTTATTTCTCTTTTTCCTATGAGACTTGATATTTATCTTCTACTTATGAGAACCATTATGTATGACTATTTATGGATCGACTATCACCTTTTTGTTCTTGCTAGTTGTGCTTGTTGCAAGTAACATATGATCACATTTGGGTTCATCAATGTAGTCTTCGTAACAATCTATCTTGTCAATTCACACTTCATCACCAAACATGTCTTGTGCCTAACAATCTTTTTTGCCTCAATAGGACAGTCCGGCCATGAAATATTTAAGACGGCCAAACAATGACTGACTAGTAGTCTAACTTTTCATGCCCACGACAGTCCGGCCCCCTTAGAAATGACAAGGTCGGACTATAGTTGTATTGTTTGGCCAACCCTATGTCTCGCACATGAAATATCAAGAGCCAAGGGACACTCGCTGCCACTATGGCATTGTGGGCCATAGACTCAGGCTTATGCACCCATAGCATGATCCTGCATGAACTCCCTCCCCACTACGCGTTCCAATACTCTCCGTCACATGACTACTTCTTCAAAATCACGCCCACTATACGGTCAAACATTTTTCATCTCCCTAGCCCTGTTTCTCTATAAGTATTGTCTACCTAAACCATGGCTACTATTCATGCTACTCAATATTTCTCAAGATTGATCAACCACTTATGTTTCCAAATAAATTTTTATGAAAATATATTATGTGATTCATTTAATGGTAACTACCTTGTACATTTATGTTTCCAAATAAATATAGTATGAACATATATCATATGATTAAATTGATGGTAACTACCTCGTATCATAAATGTTTAGTAGACTTTGATGTATGTTTGCTTATAGTTCAAAGCATTTGACATTTTAATAAATTGAGAGTTGCATTGATTATGGGGCGGCGAGAGTTTTGTGTGTTCGCGTGTTTGGTGACTAAACATTCGTGGAAAAAGGTGTGTAGGTATTGGTTTTGGTCCTAATAGTACAAAGTAACAAGTTTAACCATAGACCAACGAACCACGATCGACGAATAGTTGGCTAACTTTTCATGCCCATGATAGGACAGTCCGGCCACCTTAGAAATGATAGGGCCAGACTATATTAGTGTTGTCTGGCCAGCCCTATGTCTTGCACATGAAACATCAAGAGCCAAGAGACACTCGCGGCCACTAGAGTGTACAATTTGTGTGTCTATAGATCTTATAGAAATAGGAATACCACCCAAGGCACTATGGTGTGCCCCACAACTTTATCGATTTTGTCGTTACTAGCACACGACTTCATGTTAGAGGCGAATATTCCATGCATGATATGTACAAGTACGCACACGGCTATGGCATTGTGGCTATAGACTTAGTCTTATGCACCCATAGTATGATCCTACACCAACCACAAAATATCAAGAGACAAGGGACAGTCGCTGCCACTAGATTAGACATAACTCTAAGATTACTCTGGGTACAAGGACTAACACTGAGATTAGACTTAGTACAACTGCAAGCAAGTTTGTTTTGTTGGCTGCATCCAAATAGTTGTAGTTACCTCCTGCATGAAGTGGTAAGCATAGCACCACCAAGTCTAGTACCAGGAGTTGTACTTATAAGCAATGTTAATAACTAACATTACATTAACTTCCAAATTATCCAAACTAAAAAAGAAATGACTAAAGCTTGAGCTAAGATAATGACATGCAGGACATCAAATGCACTCTGCCTCATCTTCTTATCAGGTGCTGCAGGCTCAAGTGGTTGTGGTGGTCTGACAACATCCTGACGACCATAGAAGGCTACATAAGCTTCTTGTTTTGACTTGTAACTTTTGTGGCAAGCTCCCTTGAACTGATCCACTTCAGCATCTGCATCATGCCAGTTGGAGTAGACACTAGGGGTCCAACCACGATGCACAACATACCACGTCATAGCTTTCTAAGCTATCAAATATATTGATTAGATTAGAAAGAAAAATTCAAAGTTATTTGTTAGCTGCAGATAAAAATAAGCAGCAAGAAACACATCACTAGCAAAGAGACATATATGTACTCACTTCATTGTTTAATTAATGAACTAGTTTACAGCAATAAATTCACCCATTTAATTATGAAAAATGATTTAAAGTAACACATATTGTTACTCCAAATTCACCCATTTAAAACAATTTAAAGAACATATCTATACAATTATGCAAAATAATAAAAAAACAAAAACTCCTAAAATTTGGTTTAATTACCGGACTCCATTATTATTTAAATAATCACTAAATCTGCATCTACATATATTATTATACAAGAAATATTATTGTATGAGACAATTAACAAACTAGTTTATATCAAGGAAAATATATCCATTAGGTAAATACAAGAAGTTAATATTAATGAGAGAAACAAATACGTAATAATACCAGATATAGCTTACTAGGACGTGGAGGAGGCTTGGAGAAGCACGTGGAGGTGTCTTGCCGGCGTGCCGAGGAGATATGGGGGAGGACGGCGAGGTAGGGGGTGGGTTGGGGGCGGAGGAACGGTGGGGCCAACGGATGGGGTGGGGGAGAGGAATGGTGGGGGCAGGCCTAGGTGGTCGGCCGAGGAGATTTGGAGCACCGTGCGGCGACAATGGTGACTGACGACGAGCGTGAAGGCCAACAGGGACGACATGTCCTTATCCACTAACGAATGGGGGCAAATTCATCCAAAGGGTGCTAAAGTTTTCAAAACGGAGCATAGGACTGTCTAGCCGAGTAAAACGTCAACATGCCGGACAAGGAGAGTAGCGGTATTTTTTAGTGTAATTTGGTAGGACGGTCCGGCCATCCAAACTTTGAACGTGACGGACAGAAGTCCTCGGCCGCCCCTGCTATGTATTTTCAGGGGCGGTTGCTTATGTTAGTCACCCCTAAAAATGATCTTCAGCGGCGGTTGCTTATGTCAGTCGCCTCCGAAGATCATCTTCAGTGGTGGCTGACTAAGATCCTTGCCCTTTATAACGCAATGCCAAAAATTTTCTAAGTCACCGGGCAGGCCAGAATTCAATAGTGTAGCGAAGCGTTGCCAAAAATTTTCGCGCACGTGTTTTCGCCTACTCCGTCCAACGCCGCCACCGTCGGAGTTCCCTAGCCATCCGGCACTCCCCCATTCGGCGCTCCCCCGACGCTACCCTCGGTGCTCCTCCGGCAGAGGTCCCCGGCGTCAGAGGACCCCAGCACTTCCCCAGCATTGCCGGCTCCCGCCTCATCGGCGAACCTGCCATCGGAGGCCCCCGACGGTCCCTCGGCGGCCCCCTAGCGGTTCCCCGGTGCTCCCCAGGCGCTCCCTAGGCTTCTTCTCTGCGTCTGCGCTACCTCGGTCCGTCGTCCGCCCAGCGCTCCCCATCTTCCACTCCGGCCACCTGTTCATCTATCAAAGGTTGATTCTTTTTAATCTTCTCTGTATTAGACCAGAAATGCTACATAACATTTGATGTTTAGATACTAGTGTTATATGCATGAGTAGCGGATATATATATGAAGCAAAGAAATGTACTAGGTATTTAAAATTTACAAGGCGGCCCCCGACGGTCCCTCGGCGGCCCCCCAGCGGTTCCCTGGTGCTCCCCAGGCGCTCCCTAGGCTTCTTCTCTGCGTCTGCGCTACCTCGGTTCGTCGTCCGCCCAGCGCTCCCCATCTTCCACTCCGGCCACCTGTTCATCTATCAAAGGTTGATTCTTTTTAATCTTCTCTGTATTAGACCAGAAATGCTACATAACATTTGATGTTTAGATACTAGTGTTATATGCATGAGTAGCGGATATATATATATGAAGCAAAGGAATGTACTAGGTATTTAAAATTTACAATTTTTATTGCATGTGTATTAGCCATGTGTTGATTTTGCTATATGTAATCATATTCATATGAGAATGATAATCTTGTTTCTAAATATTTATAACAATAATATGCCCTTCCGTCATGACTTAGATAAATTCATCCACATTCGTTAGCGATGGATAAAGAAACGACAACAAACGAAGCAGATAAGTTGGAGTGGTTGTCGGACGACTACGGCAACGACACGTCATCGACCTCATTGGAAGAAGCTTCAGATCCTAGTCCTAGGCCTGACCGTAGGGCTTTGAGGGCCGAACTTGAGGACCCAAAATACGATCCGACCGAGGATGTAAGCCTATACTTGCTATCAGTTGACCACATTTATTTTTCACATAAGTGTGTGAGCATTTTCCTTATTTTTTAATATCTATAGGTGCATGTGTCTACCCGTATGCCTAGGCAAACCATAGAGCAATCACAGACATAGACAGAGATTATAGTTACATCATCCGCTCCTCAAAGAGAGAAACGGAAGCGAGGGCAAAGAATACAAAACAAGTTTCCTAAAGGACATACCATTGTTGTAGAAGTGGTTAGCCCTATCAACGAGCCCATACAACCTGATGGCGTACGCTCTCGCTTTGCAAGCATGATAGGAGCAGCGGTCCGGGACATTTTGGATTGCTCAATACAGCATTGGAATGATGTGCCTGATAGTGACAAGACCAAGATATGGAAGAAGATGATGATGGCATTTAGTTTCCCTCTTGATTTGGAAGAGCTCGTCAAGAAGTTGGTAATGAAACAGGCGGCAAAAAGTTTCTGAGGTTGGAGGTCCAACTAAATACTAGTTTTCGACTGAAGGGTCGTACACCATTCAAGGAGTTTGAGAATATCAAACCTGATCAATGGCAAAGGTTTTGTGAACAGAAGTCCACACCAGAGGCCTTAGCCTTGAGTGTCTTGAACAGTGAGCTCACGAAGAGAACATTCACCCTCACCGTCTTGGCTCGGCTAGATATGGCCCGAAGGTTGAAAAGTGGAGAGCAGAGGCTGAGGCTGCTAGGCAAGCTGGTGTGCCGTATAAATATGAGAACTTTGATGAACGCGCAGAGCACTGGGTTAGAGCTAGGGAAGTTAAGGACAAAGAAAGTGGGCAACTAGTAATCCCTGATGCACGTACTGAAGCAGCCGCGGAGGCCATAAAGGCACTTGCTCAGAAGAAAATGTAAGGTGAATTTAAACCCAGACTGGAGGTGGATGAGCTTAGTGTCGCCCTAGGTAACAAGGAACACCCTGGCCATGTGCGGGGCGTCTCCTCCAAGCTAGGAATTAGGCATGGTTTTCCACAGGAGGCGAGTAGCTATAGAACAAGGCAATGCTACAAGGACGACCTTTTTGACACCCTTTGCACAAAGGCCGACGCATATATTGATGAAAAGATTAATTAGTTGAAAGCTTCACAAGGTTTGTCTACCGTGGAGCCAACATCATCTCTAGTGCCAGTGCTAAGTAGTGTTGCATCAATCACGCTTGAGACTTTTCCTGTGGACACCATTGATAGGCCTACACCGTGTGCTTTGCACATTCCGTACAATAGGAAGGGGAAGACGGTAAAGGTTGCCAGTGGAACTGCTTATCCAGGACGCACTATGCACATCAATTTACTTCTGAATGATTATGCCAGGGTTGAAGTGCTCTCGATTTCTCCAAATCATCTTGATTATGAAGTTGAGATCCCTTCTCCTGATGGTGAGAAGGTCTTGGGCAACCTTGTAGGCTATTTCATTGCTTGGCGATGATGAGACATTGTGCTATTAACCACCCTGTCTGGTGCACCTTCTGCTTCACGTCAGCTGCAATTACCTCAGGTAGAGGAACAAGCAGAAACAGGCCCCACGGGTGAAGCATGTGCGTAGTTGTCACCGACATATGAGCAGCAGATGATGGATCCGTTCATGGATGTTTCAGGAGTCCAGGCAAACCCCAATCTCAGCTTCTCCTATGAACAATTCATAGAAGATATCATCGCAGGAAGGAGAGTACCTGAGTTTGAGGAAACATGCAATGAAGAGGCACATCAGGACCAGACTCAATAAGGAACACAACAAGTGTTAGGAGGCAGTGCTCTACCATCTCTGCCACCGTCACCCCCACCCCTATCAAAACCACTTTCACAGGGAGGAATTGTTGCGCCAGCACCGCCACCACCACCTCCACTACCACCAGCATCGCCACCCCAACCGGCACTGCTTCTATAGGTACAAGCTGCTGTGCCAGCACCACCACCGTCACCGCCACCGCACTCCCAACCTCCTTCGCAACCACAAACGGTTGCGCCCCCACCGCCACCGCAGCCACAAACAGCGACGCCGCCACCTCCACCGCCACCGCAACTACAAATGTTTCCTAAGATGGTGAGAGAATTTGAGAAGGGTAGCAACCCGCCCGATGCTGGCATATCTTCGATGTGGAGGTCTCTTGGCAAAAAGAACCCTGAGGACGCTTCTACAATCAAGGGCAAGGCGGTGCCTTCGTCATCTAGAAATGCCAAGGCCAGCATGGCTAAGGAAGGATCTAGAACAATCATTGGTGGCCAACACCATTTGAGCCAAACCCTGGCGAGCGTTGAATTCATTAAAGGCATGATGGAACAAAACAGTCCCGAGTACCCCTATGAATACGTGCCAGGCAAGGAATTCCTACCTAATTTTGCCCAAGAATGCAACAAGAGATTGTTACACATGAGAGTCTTTCAGATGTGGTATTTGGAAGCGGTAGAACTTGGCTTAGAGTTAGTGCCGGTGAATTACCCTGCTAACGATATATTCGCTACCGGTGTAGAATTTTCAAAACTGACCATATCTTTTGAGGACATTCAATTTTTATACTGACAGAAGAGACTCGATGTAAGTCAGATTACCCTGTGGTGCATGTAAGTAGTGTTTTCTTAAACTCATCCTCAATTTTGGTTTTATGTGCTTGTGCTATCCTTTTAACCACACATTTGCCTTACCTTCATGTAGGAAAGAGTGGATGGATTCGGCCAAGTTGAACTTGAGGAACGCATACCTTGAACCAAATCTCATTTGCGAGGCACGTCACGCTGGACCTCTATTGTGGCAAAATGATCATCATGCATTTAAGGGTGCCAAGGGCAAGGCGAGGGAGGCAATTAGGAAGGCTTCATACAGGGAAGCAAGGAATAAAGCTGCATTATATATCAGGAAGGCGTTCATAGCTCATCAGAGATTCCAATATATAGAAGCCCCGTACAATTTTGGGTAAGATCGACTACTATCTTTTTTCATGCTATTTGGTAGATGGTTTACATTGACACTATTATCTTTTTTGTACTGATGCAGCGATCACTTCATCTTAGCAAGCATCAATTTGAGAGTTGGCAGGATTTCTATCTTTGACACTATGAGAAAAGATAGAAAAATGTACCAAAATTTCATCAATGTGTTACAAATGTAAGTAATTGTAGTTCATTACTTGTGACACTATTTTTCATCCGATTATCGTTATAGTGAAAGTGATTATTTTGTTCCTTAAATAGCGCGTACAGATGGTACGTTAAAGAAGGTGGGGTGCATGACCCAGGTAAGAAGGAGAAGATGAATGTTTGTGTAAATCAATGGGTACGACCATTTTCTAACTCAAATAGCTTCTCATATTCCTTATATAGAACAATGTGTCTCACTGTATTATTTTTTTGCATGTCACCGACCTGCAGTGCTCGAGACAGCCTACCAGAAGCGTGCTTTGTGGCTACTATGTATGTCAATGGATGAGAGCCAACGGGACTTACCACAATAACCCTAAAGACGTAAGCTGCTCTATCGAACTATATCATATGCATATGTTCATTAACATGAATCTAGCTAATTTGTTTTTTTTGTAGCATGAAGTAACGAGGCCAAACGAAGTAATTACCCAAAGCGATGTTCAACTTGTTCAAGAAGATTTCTGCAAGTTCATGGTGCGGGAGGTTCTTAATCCAAAGGGCTTATTCTATGATCATGACTCGGAGTATGCAACACATCCCAAGTTTGAGTCCCTTCACCTAAAATGCATGTATCCCATCTTTTCATTCTTTGGGCGGGAGCACAAATAAAGTTGACTTATAATTTATAATGTACAAATATTTTGTTGATCATGTGTGTGTAACTAGTGCACTACATTGTATTTATGAAGTTAATTTGAATCATTTGCAATCAGGTATGAAATTTGGTGGGAAAACACGATTTCAAATTTGATGGGAAATTTCAAATTCAAAAATTTGAAACTGATTTTCAGAGGCGGTTGCATTGCCACAACCGTCCTTGAAAAAACATTTTCAGGGACGGTTGCAATGCAGCAGCAGCCCCTGGTAATGCATTTTTAGGGGCGGTTCATGTATTGGAACCGCCACTGAAAAGAATTTTTAGAGGCGGTTTGCCTACTGCAACCGCCCCTGAAAATGCATTTTCAGGGCGGTTCTCTTAATTGAACCGCCCCTGGAAATGCCATTTTCAAATGCGGAGATTCTAACAGAAACGCCCCTAGAAATGCATTTTCAGGGACGGTTAAAAGCCCATCGCTAGAGACGCCCCATCTTCACTGACGGTGGCATTGCAGCGGTTGGGCTGACCGCCCCTGAAAACCTATTTTATCTACCTCTAAAGATGTTTTCTGTAGTAGTGGGCGGTTCTGGAGTTCATGGAGGCAGTGATCCCGGGCGCGCTGGCGTCGTCGACGCCGGGGTACCACAACAAGCATCCCGCTAACTCCATCTTGCCACCTTCCTGTTATTTGTTCTTGGCCGTCCGATCAGGGGGACATATCCCCCCGGGACATTACATCCGCGTCGGGTGGTCCTTCTGTCCGTTCTTGGCGTTTTGGGGGTCGGGCTCATCGGTCTCACCACGTACATAACATGGAAGTTGATGGCGATCGCTCTTCGGTGGTGGCACAGTATACTGGTCGCCCACGGGGTAGCCGCCAGCTCCACCGTGGCTGCAAACTCTTCGGATCCTGCGACCGTCACCGAAGCGGTGACCGCAGCCGCCAACGCCGCCACTTCTGGGTTTGCCACGGCGGCGAACTTCGCCGATCGTGCTGCCACGGCGTCCCTCCACATCGGCGGGTAGAGCCCGCCCGCGGGAAGGATGTTTCATGAGAGGGGTAAGCTCGAAGGTCTCAGCGGTAATGATTCAGTAGTCGAAAACGTAAATAATTGGTTTGGGGTTTGGTGATTCAGTGTAGCATGTATCTCTATATATATACTAATACACGGAGGCAGTGACCCCAGGCGCACTGGCGTCGTCAATGCCGGGGTACCACACCAAGTGCCCCGCTAACTCCATCTCGCCACCTTCCTGTTATTTCCTATCAGGGGGGACATATCCCCCCGGGACATTGCATCCACGTCGGATGGTACTTCTGTCCGTTGGCGTTTTGGGGGTTGGGCTTGATTAAATATAGTAATATAATGAGCATTCCTCCTCACCCTCCTGTTTTTTTTTAGCAAATCCAATAAGCACATTTCACTTAAGCAGTTAGGATGGGTACTATGACGAAGCTTGAAAATCAGCTAGCGTATCTCACCTCATCTCATATTTTTTCCTAATCCTATTTGCATTTCCAACATCAGATAACATTGCATGCTGTAAAAGATTGAGACATTGCGTGCTGTAGGATCCTTAGAAACATCACTATCTTTATACTGCAAGAATTCCATCCGTAAGATCACTGAAAGCAGGAGATAGCAGTCGCAGGCTCGTAGGACAGCCTGCGGCGGGCAGTGCTGTCTCGGAGGCGCCCGCGCGACGCCTCTAGTGTTGCCCCAATCGCCTTTCCAGTTTTCTACGTCAACATCACAAGATACATCATATGTATTCTACGTGAACATCACAAAATACTACTAAAACAATCTAAAATATATCATACAATGTGTTACAAGTACTACATAAATATATACACAAAGATAATCATAGAACATCTCAAGGATCTAGTGTGGATAAACAAAAATATATCTAGGACATCGCAGTAAATTGTGTGAACATCAAATCTCATGGAATATAGAGAATCAAAAAATAAAACATGAAAATAAAAATAATTATTTAGAGTGAAGGAAAATAATAAAAGGAAATGAAAACAAAACACAAAATATGAGAAAAAATAAATAAAGTAATTAGTTTTAAAAAATAAGTAATGGAAATATGAAATAAAAAAGAAAGAGAAAACCACAAAAAGAAAAAGAAAATAAATAGAAGAATAAAAATAAAATAAAAGAACAACAAAAAAGAAAAGAAAAAAAGAAATATAAATAAAATTAAAAAGGAGGATAAAACGAAGAAAAGAACACAAAAAAGAAATACAAAAAAATGTGAGCTGTCATCGAAAGCACGCGGAAGATGCTCGTTCGATCGGAAAAAGAAAATGAATGTACAAACATATAATTATATAAATATAATAAAAAAGGAGAGAGAAAATAAGAAAGAAATAGAACAGAAGATAAAAGGTAAAGAAAAGAAAGAAAAAGATAAAGAAAAAGGAGAATAAAAATGTCAGTAAAAAGGAAGAAGAAATAGAAATATAGAAATAGAAGAAAGAAAAACAAAAGAAGAAAAACATCGTACTAAAGCTTGTTGGGCTGAACAACTCCCCCGTGTGAGGTGCACGCTGCGTATCGTTCGCTGGGCCGGCGAACGTACAGATGGCTTGGACCGGAATAAATAAAATATATTAGAATTCCTAACTACAACGGGCCTATTATAGTACAAATTTATGGCACGTATCTTAAAGTTCATCGAACGTCTACTTGTCGGGGGGACATCTGCGCCCCGAGCCAACCAAACATTCGGCCACCGGTGCCCGGACCGCCGGCGTCATCCTCATGTCCGACGGGGAGCAGAACAATGGGGACGCCACGAGGGTCCGCGACCCGCAGAACTACCCCGTCTACACGCTCTAGTTCGGCGCGAATGCCGACATGAATCTGCTCCAGAAGCTAGCCAGCGGCGGCGGCACGTATAACCCCGTCCTGGACAGCGGGGGCATGAGCATGCTCGACGTCTTCTCGCAGCTCATGGCCGCACTACCGGAAACACTAACTTTACCGTGTGCCACAGGTATTCAGCAAAGAAAAAAAAACACTCGGCAAAGGCTTTGCCGGGTGTAACACTCGGCAAAAAACATACGGCATCTACAGTGTCGGTAAACTAGCTATTTGTCGAGTGTTTTTTATCGCGCATTCGACAAATAGTTTGCCGAGTGTCAAATTTGACACTCAGAAAAAAAAATAGTTTATCGAGTGTACACTCGGCAAAGGATTATTATTTGTCGAGTGTTTTTTATAATTACACTCGGCAAACCTATTTTTCAAAAAACAATCTCAGCATACCATTATTGTTTGCCGAGTGTTTTTTTAGAATTATACTCGGCAAACCTATTTTTTAAAGAAAAAAAAATTTTTTTTCTCAGCATACCATTATTATTTGCCGAGTGTTTTTGGGAATTACACTCGGCAAACCTATTTTCCAAAGAAAAAAATTTCTCAGCATATCTGTGCACCTGCTTCACAACTCAAGAGAAAATTTAATCTTATCCAAACTTGAAAAGAAATATCTTATAAGCTGCCTAGAAAAATAGCTTTTCTGCAAGCTAGTCCAAAATCAATGGTAACAAGGCAACTGAAATGATATACATGTTGTACAGAGTTATAGGCTAGGTAGCTAATTTTGCCAACATAATGAATGCTAATGATCCAGGGTATAATTGCAATGAGCATGTAATCACTAATCATAAAATTAGAAATACAAGCAGCAGGACAAAAATGGTATCAGTCACAAAAACATTGCAAAAAAAAGAAGCAAATCTTATAACACTATAATATATACTCTACCGAATACAGGGTATACACCTATTGCTGTTATAAGCTAGCATTGGCCCAATTAAAATGACAACCATTGATTAAAGAATAAGTATGTGCTGACAAAGTCTCAATCAATGGAATTTCAAAACATAAATTCCGAGCAAATAAACAAATTTACATAAGAATGTGGAATATGCAAGCTAAACATGTATTTGAGAAGTTCCAAAGCAAACTGAGAAGGCCATTACCAATCACCATGCTTTGGTTGTTTCATCATGAAAGCTTCCAAGTAATTTGGCCCAGTATGTAAAAAAGGTGAATTGAGATTCAGTCTACTGAGTACGGTGAGATTCAAAAGGAGATAAAACATTGGAAAGAGATATTTACCTTTGCGCTAGTAATATGGCCTTGTTATACTTCTGTTATAGTGAGAGACAAAATTAGCAACTCATAGTTAAATAGTGGGTACAGATAAGCAAAATTACAAAGCACTGAAAAGAGGCTCTTACTATCTCAGCCCCTACAGTCACATGCACTGCAAATTCTAGATGTAAAACTACCTCTTCTCTGCATATAACCCTCTATGAAGCCAAACATAAGATAGAAATCGCAATTTTTTCCACTTACCAAGCTCCTGGATGAGAATCTGTGAGCAGTCCATCTTCATTACCTACCGGTGATAAGCCTTCTTTCCCTGAAAACGCACAGGATTTTGATAGTTCTATAAGCACTGTTGTAGCATATTTCTCATTACTAATCCATAAACGCACCACAGATTAAAAGTGCTGAGTAAAATCAATTTCCATCATTTTAGAAACTAAACACAAGATGCCACACATCAATCAAAAAATAGGTGACCAACTATTTCCTGCTCATTACCGAATATAAGCAGGTGCGGTCACTCATAGTTCTTCTAAGCAGTCTATGGTTAGACAGTAACAATAGTAAAATGTATCAGGATTTGGAAGTCTTACAAACAAACACGAGTCGCAAATGAATAGACTAAAAACTATGGCAGTTCTAGATGATTATTGATACTGAAATCTAAAAAACTAAACATTTGGCACATAGTGGCATATATAGAGAAGGACATCATCTCTACGTGTTGACTCAAGCTGCTTAGGTCCAATCAACTCCTAATAGCTCCATGACCTCTATAATTAAAAGGGCAATTGACCCAATTGACATGGGTGATAAAATAAATATCAAAGTTAGTAGGCATAATACATGTACACACTTGTGATTACATCAGATCTGAATAAAAATAGCTAAATAGCTCAAGTTAGGGTTCCGGTGCTCAATTTGGCACAACGGGAAGGGAAGAGAAGGAGCGGGCATACCTGGCGTGGTGGGTTCCCATCACCGGCAACGGGCCCGAAGAAGACATGGGAAGCTCGGCGTAGGGCGGCGGTGGTACCTGAATCAAGACATGGGACATATCCAATGAATCATCAATAATTTGAATTTTAGCACTTGTATGATGTATCACATTTGGACTTCACTCAATTATCATGGCATTGGGTTTGGATGTGCACTATGCTTCGTATCTTGACTCAACATATGATGATTAATATGAAATCAATTGAATCAAGTCTCCAATGTCGATGGTACCTATAAACAATCATTCACCTTTTGATGGTATCCAAATAATTTTGGGTCCTCTCAAGTTAAGAGCAACATACTTAGGCATAGCCTTAGTATTAGTAGCGGGATGTTTTGCAATAGCAACCATAGATATACCATTACCATCCTTTCTAAGCACATCATGATTATCAATTGAAATGGGCTTAGAATTTTTATCTAGAGGACATGAATGAGCCATGTGTCCCCTTTCCCAGCATGAGTAGCACTTTCTCTTTGCTTGAGCCTTTTCTTCTTTGCTCATGTTGTGCTTTCCATTGCCTTGCCTCTCATGGATTGTTTGAACCTTTTTCTCAAGATTGGTAGGACACTTAGAGGCAAAGTGTCCCGTATTACACTTGAAGCACTTGATGTGAGTATAATCTTTCTTCTCATCTTCATTCTTGCTCATCATCTTGGCATCTTGAGTTTGCATTAAATGCCTTGCCTTTCCACCCCTTCTTGTTTTCTTCTTCTTTATCATCAAATCACCACCATCATGGTTGATCTTGATTTGCTCTTGGGGTGTCTTCTCTTGCTCAACTTGTGGCTTTGGTTGAGGCTCTTCTAGTTGCTTCACCAATTGCTTGGTTGGGCACATTGAGGTAAGATGACCCCAAGTGTGGCACTTGAAGCACTTCACATGCTTGAGCCTCTCTTCTTTTTTATCTTCTTGAGCTTCTCAATGTTAGGGCAACCATTTGCAAGGTGTCCCACTTTATGACACCGGTAGCACATGGTATGAGAGAGCTTTCTTTGTTGTAGCTTCTTCATCTTCCTTTCTCTCTTGCTTTCGCCCTTTGTCATCTTCTTCTTGAAGCCAAGACCACACTTGTCACCATAGTTTCTTTGAGTCTTCAACATGTGCTCAAAGGTGACTTTTGAGTTGTAGCACCTCTCTAACTTGTTGCTCAAATTCTTCACTTTATTTTTGAGCTCATTGTTCTCCTTCAAAAGGTTACTCTCGCAAGACATAGAAGTAGAACAAGCATCTATATGTGAAGAATATGGCATTTATAATAAATCATCACAAGAGGTGAATACATGCCTCTTACCTACATCACAAGGGTTAGCAACATTTTGCAATTTATCATTTGATCCATGTGATGAGCTCTCATTATTTTTAAGTTTCTTTGTAAACACTTTAATGAGAGAAGCATGTTGTTCTAATAATTCTTCATGAGATGCAAGTAGTGTCTCATGATTCAATTTTAGAACATCAAGTAATTTCTTATGTTCTTCACAAAAGTTCTTTAAAAATGAGTTTTCATTTTCCAATTTTAATGTTTTAGCTTTCTCATTTTTTAAAGACATGGTCATGCTAGAAAGTGTACTCACAAGCTCATCATATGAATCAACATGATCAACCACATTATCATTTGATACCTTGGTGTCACCTTGTGACATGAAGCAATGTGATGTAGTTGGAGAGCTTGTAGTAGCATCACAATCATGGCTCGAGCATGAACCATCATCACCATCAAGTGTGCATGTGGTAGGATCATCATGTGCAACACTTGTGGCATCATCATCAACCTTGTCAAGTGAACTTATAGTGGATCGATCATCATCATCATCACTTGACCATGAGGTGGAGCAATCTTCCACAATCACCAAGTTGTGGTCATGTTCAACATGCTCATGTGCCTCCACCTTATGATCATCCTCCTTTTTGAATTTGCCATCATCCCATGTGGAGGAATCACCGAAGGTGCGCTTGATGGACTCCCATATCTCACGAGCGGTTCCCGTGATGTTTACTTGTTTCATCAAATCAAAACTCAATGCATCCATTAGAAAACAACAAGCATGTGCATCAAGTTTATAGAGAACCCTTTGAGCTTTGGTGAGATTTATATGGTCCAAGACATGGGTGAGACCACTAGTGACAATACTCCAAAACTTAGGTCCCTTTGCACGAAAATGATCAAGCATGTGATTTTTCCAAAGTGCAAAGTTTGTGCCATCAAAAATGTGTCTCACAAACATCTAGTCCACTAGACGCCATCCTCTCGGGTCGGTGAAGACCACAAATGAGGGACCTCGCTTTGATACCACTTGTAGGGTCGAGATGGCAGACTAGAGGGGGGTGAATAGTCCTTTCTAAATTTAATGACACCGGCTAACCGAAGCAAATGCGGAATTAAAACAATCGGTCTAGCCAAGACTACACCCCTCTATCTATGTTCTCTAGCACCTTGAAAAGATCCTAATTAAGCAACTAATGTGTTGGGCTAGCTAGAGCAAACCTATCCAATTCTAGGAGCAAGGTCACACAAACCTATGCCACTAGTATTTGGCACACCGGGGAGCTCCTACACAATTCTAGTAAGCAAAAGTACAAAGCTCCTAAGCTCACTAGCAATGCTCAATAACAAGGCAACCAATGTCAAATTAGAGAGCGCAAATACTTAGCTACACAAACTAAGCAATGTGACTAATAAGGTTACACAAACTAAATTAGCCACACAAGGGAGCTACTTTTATGCTACACAAGCAAGAAGGTAACTAGTGAGCTACACAAGCTAACTAATTACAAGAGCAACTACACAAGCACAATACATATGAAATTAACTACAAGCTTGTGTAAGGGGATTGCAAACCAGTGGGAAGAACAATGTTGATACGGTGATTTTCTTCCGAGGTTCACGTGCTTGCCAACACGCTACGTCCCTGTTATGTCGACCGCTCACTTGGTGGTTCTGCGGCTAATTGGCATCACCCGTCAAGCCCGCACGTCAGGCACCGCAAGAACCTACCCCAAAAGTGAGGGTAGCTCAATAACACGCTCAACTAGAGTTGCTCTTCGCAACTCTCGCGGGGCAAGCACAATACCCCTCATAAAGCTCTTCTCCGAAGTACCACACAAGCTTCTTGCGGGCTTCGACGGAGACCACCACCAAGCTGTCTAGGAGGTGGCAACCTCCAAGAGTAATAAGCACCACCGGCTTGCAAGACAACCACCTAGTGCCACTCGATGCAACCTCACTATGCAATCGAACTAGAATCGATCACTCACACAATCGGATGATCACTATCAAGCATGTGTGAGATGGAGGGCTCCTAAGCATTCTCAAGCATGGACACAAAGTCCCCCAAGGTGCTCAGCACCAGCCATGGCCGAGACCACCTTCTATTTATGGCCCCCACGAAAATAGAGTCGTTGTACTCCTTCACTGGGCATAGCTCGGGGTGACCGGACGCTCTGGTCAGATCGACCGGACGCACCCGGTCCAGCATCCAGTCAATGGATGCATGCCACGTGTCGCCTCCGTTCAACCTCAGTCACTTGTTCTCAATGGTCGGCTGCCACGTGCCAACGGTCAAGTGATGACCAGACGCAACACAGCGCCAAGACCGGACGCACCTTTGCCGAGTCTGGTCGTTTCTAGAGAGATCCCGAGATAGCCAAATGACGACCGGACACGTCAGTTCGATCACGACCAGACGCAGGAGGGGCAGTGTCCAGTCGAGTCCAGAGAGCTCCCAAAGCTGCTCAACTGCGACCGTTCGCGTCCGGTAGGTCACGATCAGACGCAGCATCAACGTCCGGTCCTTCTCCTCTTCTCTGTGCCCGCCACATCAGCGGGACCAGATGCACCCACCATGCATCCGGTCACAAAGTGACCCAGCATCCGGTCGAAGACCGACGCCTACGCCTTCACTGCTGCCATTGACCGGACGCGCTGGTCCTGCTGAGACCAGCGTCCGGTCACTCACAGTGACTTCCTTTCGCCTCTGTTTCTTCACCGAGTTGATCAGTTTCAACTCCAACTTCTTCTCCTTTATAACCACCATGTGTATGTGTGTTAGCTTTTCACAAACATTTTCCAAAGGATTAGCCACTCAACTTGCCACGCCACTCGATCCTAGCGACGATTCAAAGTTAGATCACTCGAGTGGCACTAGATGACCGATATGCAAACAAGTTTGCCCCTCTTGATAGTACGGCCATCTATCCTAAACCCGGTCATAAACTTCTCTACACAACCTATGACCGGTAAAATGAAATGCCCCAGGTTATACCTTTGTCTTGCGCATTCCATTCCAACTCCTCCATTTTTGATGCAACATATGCACCAACCAATCACCAAATGATATGATCCACTTCATATCATCACGTGACCGTATTAGTTCATCGATCTTGACTTCACTTGCTTTTCACCGTTTCCTTCATCCATCGGTGCCAAGTCTTGCTCAAGCTTCACCGCCACGCGGTCCATCACCCCAAAGCCTTCGACTTGCCCTTCACACTTGCAACCGGTCCATCAAACCAAGTCATGTCTTGATCTTCTCCAGCTTGATCACATGACTTAATGTCATGTCTCATGTTCAATGAGCTCCTTCATCATCACATGTGTGAGCTTTGCAACATCTTTGAGCCATTTTCACCTTCATGGCATATGTTACTCACACACATGTACCTGTGGACTAATCACATGTGTATCTCATATAAATATAATTAGTCCACCTAGGTTATCACTTAGTTACCAAAACCACACAAGGACCTTTCGGCCGTGCATGCACGCAGGGGAGCGAAGGGATGAAGCGCTGCTGTCACAAAAATATACTCCCACTATAAAAAATGCAATTCTCGTTTTCTAGGAGTCAACTAGTTTTATACTTGACAAAATATATAAAAATGGTAATATTTATGATACAAAATAAGTTTCGTAAGATTAATCATAGAATATATTTCATAGCATATTAATTTGGAGACATAAATGTTGATATTATTTTTTATAAACTTAGTTAAACTTGAGAAATGTTGACTTGATCCAAATCTAAGACAAATAAGTATGTACTCAATCCATCCCAAATTGTAAGACGTTTGACTTTTTTGACACTAAGTTTGACCACTCGTCTTATTCAAAAATTTATGTAAAATATCACTTCTTTCGTCGTGGTTTGGTTTATTAATAAAAATTCTTCAAGAATGATTTAAATTTGACTATATTTGCATAAATTTTTTGAATAAGACGAGTGGTCAAACTTGAGGCCAAAAAAATCAAACGTCTTACAATTTGGGATGGAGGGAGTACTACATAAAAGCTAATGCTACATACTTTTACCAATTCAAAACAAAAAATGTATTTGCACTAAAAATAAGTAGAAACAACATATTTCTAATTCGTTGAGCTATAAAGAAAAGACACCCCTACAGTTGCTATAACAGTAGCACCACGTGCTAATCAAAGAGAGGAAAGTAGTAACTAATACTATTACAGTAGCATCAGCGAGTTAATTACTATGCTTTTTTGTTGAACCGTGGGAGCCTGGGAGGTGAATGAATTGCGTATCATAGATAGTCAAATTACTCCGTCTCACTTGAGCCTGAGCCTGTGATGAGCCAGGCCACCTCTTTCGCATGTATGGACCTGATCACATGAGGGCACCACTCTTAACGATTCTAGTATAAATAAAGTAATCCACATAGGCTAGGAAATATTAAAACTATTATTCACCATATAAACTATCACTACTTGTTGTTTGTATAGAAACTTTTTGCTTTCATCATGCTTTACCTTTATTTTCTCCCCGTCTTCTTTTTTTGCATGGATCATCTTCTCTCTCCCCAAGCATATGTAGCTTCTACAAGCCACTATAAAAAGTATAGAGCACCTATTTTTTTATCCAATCCTATATGACACTTGAGGCTACAAGTAAAAGCATAGCGTTGGGGAAGACCTTAACAACATTGGGTTCGTTCGGCTGACATGAAAGTCAGCTGAAAAATCACTGTTTACAGCTGAAAACACTGTTTACTCTCTCACAGATTCCTCCAGATTCAACCCAACGAATAGGCCCATTGCCTGAACCTCAACCTGGGAGCGTCTCAGAGCTCGAACCAAATGGGGTGTTGTAGGCAGACTCGAGGCATCTTATTAGAGCTCCAACCAAATGGAGCAGGATTGCAACTTTGCGAGATCAGGTTTGGAACCAAACAGGCATCATATTGGAGCTGCAGAAGGCAGCCAACCCACAGAGAAAGGAGGGCATGCACATGGCTGCTACATTGACAGAGCTGCTACTTGGCTTGACCCTTGTCAAGTTGTCATCCTCAGGACGTTCACTCATCAGTTGTGCCCATAGCCCTATTCGCTGGGAGGAATCTGGATGAATCTGAAGGAATATGTGAGAGAGTGAATAGTGTTTTTCAGCTCGGAACAGTAAATTCGGGCTGAACTTCGTACCATCCGAACGGCCCCCATATATACTACTTGTAATAATAACATGGAACAACCGTTTTGTTTGGTCATTTACCGTCGAAACAAGAACATAGATAAATATCCATCAATAATTCACATAGAATTGCACATATTTACAAGCAGTACACAAGAGATGTTAAAATGCCTCTCTTCGTGCAGCTATATGGCAAGATGGACACGAAGAAAGAGAGGTGTCCCCTGCTCTACTCCCTCGGCCCACAGTCCGCAGCATCCTCTGCGCCAGCTCCGCAGTTGTGGCGCCAAGGCCGACGGAACCTCCGGCCCATAGCGTCCACGATCCAGCTCATGTGGGCCACCAGGATCGCGATCCGTTCCGTTTCCCATCTGGTCCATCTTCAATGTTGGCCGGTAGTCCATGTGGGCCGTCTTCAATATAGTCCCGTCGATCGCAGCTGGCCCCGGGGACCAGACCACGGAGCGCGCTCCGGCGACTCCACCGGCCGCGGCGCTCGAGCGGAGGGGAGGGACCCGTGCAGGCGCGGCGCAGCTATGTGGTGTGGTGCTATGCTACTACTACCACCACTGGTCCGAGGTGCACCTCTCCGAGGGCGTCTCCTACAACCACAATGGCCGGCCCATCCCGGCGGCGGCTCTCAGGGCGCTCATCGCCAAGAAACCCGAGCTCGCCGCCGAGTGTGGCGCCACCGCCGACGACGTGGACATGGGCCGCGCCACCGGCCTCGTGTTCGTCTCGGAGAGGGAGGAGGTCCTAGAGACGCTGCACGTGGCTCTGCGCTTCGACGGCAAGGTGATGGTACTGAGCCTGGCAGACATCTACGGCGCCGACGCCTTTCGCGTCGCGCGATGGAGGATAGCCAGGCTGTTTCGGCGGCGGCTTGGCTCCGGCGCCGCCGACGACCCTTGCATCGTCTACGTCTCCACCAAGAAGTTGGTGGAGAAGCGGCGCACCCCCTGGACGGTGGTGTACCGGACCAACCTCAGGACCGGCGAGACGGATCGGAGACGCTTACTCCAGACGGGGAGTACAATCTGAGCCCGGCCGTGTCGCCGACGGGGAAGAGGGTTGTCGTGGCCAACTTCAGCGACAACAAATGGAGCGGCAAGATCGAGCACCTCAAGACCGACATCGCTCGATGAACGCGATGACCGAACGCGTGAGGGCGGCAAGCACCGGACGACCGGGCAAGGTGCATCCAGACGCCGGCCGCCGCCGTCGTGGGGCGGCGACAACGCTCATCTTCTTCCACAGGCGGTCGGTGGACAAGAGAGACGACCCCAAGAATAGCGACAGCTCACGCCAGCCTCGGGGCGTGTACCGCCACGACATCGCCGCCGGGCGCACCGAAAGCGCCACGCCATGACTCACGCCATCGGCGACCAAGGTCCGGGCCCCATCCCGCCAGAAGAACCAACCAGATTGGCGGCGCGCGACGCGCAGGACATGTTCCGCCACATCAAGGTTTTCGACCTCGCCGCCCCCAACGACCAGCCGCCTGTGAAGGTCACCCAGGTCGTGTGGCCCAAGGCCGACCACTACAACCCCTTCCTGCTCCATGGCGGCACCTGCATTAGCTACCACCGCGCCACAACCGGAGGAGGTAACCGACGATCATCATCAGGATTTAGTAATCAGTAGAATTTTTTTAAATAATATTTTTTTAATGAATAACTGCAAATCTAGTAGCTGTTATGCAAAAAATACAGATGTAGAATCTAGTAGATGTTATGCAAAAATTATAGATGCGAACCTTGTCGGCGATCCGGTGGCCGACAGGTTCCGTGTGATTCCGCCGAACCTTGTTGGCGATCCGATGGCCGACAGGTTCCACCACACAGCCGTGGGATGCCGCCGATAGGGAATCTATCGGCCATTGGAAGACCGACAACCCACGTGGCAAGTGAAAACTTCCGTCTCCCACCTCCGCGGCCGGAACCCCGCCGCCGCCCCCAATGGCGCGGCCCAGCTGCCGCTCCGGACCGGCGCGGTCGTAGCGCGCGCGCTCGTCGGGGTCCGCGAGCGTGGCGTACGCGGCGTGCAGGCGGATGAACCCCTCGTCGCCGCGGCCGCCGGCGTCCGGGTGCACCTCCCTCGCCAGGCGCCGGTACGCCGCCTTGATCTCGCGCCTGCTCGCGCCGGCCCCGACCCCGAGCACCTCGTAGTGCGTCCTCGCCGCCGGAGCCGCCACCGCGGACGCACGCGCCACGCACCGGACGCCGCACCAGCGACGAAGCCATTGTTTGCTTGTTTGTTCGTTCTCGCGTCTCGCCTGCCGTGTGTGGGTGTCGGTGTGTGCGCGCGCGTGTGTGTCAGTGTGTGGTGTTCTTGGTGTCTTGGAGTGTTTCTTCGTCGTCGTCGAGGAGGAAGAAAGAGAGAGGACTACGGTGCCGGACTCCGAGGTGCGCCGTGGGATTTATAGGGCGGTGGCAGCGAGGTGCTTGTGGTGGCGCTTGCGCGTCCACCTCTCGATCTTAGGCCGTCCGCAGCGGTATCGGCGATTTCGCCAGCTGACCTAGATCGAGAAAAGATTAAAAAACAAACAAGCTAAATGTATTGATGACCAGCCCCAGGAGAGCAGTGACCGTAGATGCTGTGGGAGACGTGCGAGACAACCGACCAGAGTGAGACAGTCGCTAGCTACTCGTTTTGTATGCTTCTCTTCCATCCACGTCGGACAGGTCATGACGTCAGCTGTGAAGTCGCCAACAACAACACCCAAAATACAACATTCATTCGTCATTTGGGTAACGTTATAGACAAAAGGTTAATACACATTCGACATCTTCTCCAACAATAAGATCCAAAAGAGAATCTTTTCTACAATTGGGTTTCTAGGAGAGAGGATGCCCATATTTAGGTTATGCCTCTCAGGCAACCTAAAATATGTCTCACATGTATGTACTCTGTTGGAGGCTGATTTTGAGTTTCTTGCTACATATTTTAGGTTTAGGTGTCCATATGTGTTTCTCGTTGAAGACAGTCTTCAGCCTGTTCGTTTCATCGTAAACGAACATGGATTATTTACTACTGACTGATTCAATGTGATAAAAAAATACTATTTCAACTTATAATCCACGATCGTAAGATCGTTTACGAGTAAGCCAACACTCTTGCTTATCCGCGGGAGGACGGAGATGGACATTCCCTCACTCTGCTGACTCATGAACCAGTGTGCGTCTGGCCTGTGCCAGTGTTCCTGCCTGCCTGCCTTGGCAGCTGTTGCTTTTGCCATTGGACCAGGCAGCAGTCATCATTGCGGCTTGCCAACTCCCTCCTCGGTCCCTCCAGGAGACGGAAAAAAGGACGCAGTGGTAAACTGTTGCCATTGGTGTGGTTATCTTCTTCTCCTTTTATTTTGAAAAAGTCTACATCACCCCCTGAGGAAGAAGTGTCTATTTAACCCCTAAAAGTATAAAATCAGGTATTGAACACATTAAAGTTTACAAGACGTTCAATTTACCCCCTGGGGTGGCTTTACTAGACGGTTTTGCCACGCTAGCGCGCTGAGGTGGACTCTGATGCTGATGTGGACGATTGACGAGTGGGCCCCTCTTGTAAGTGACAGGTCCTCTCACCGATAGGTGGTCTCCACCATCATCCCCTACCTCCAGCTCCTTCGACCTCCAGCTCCTCCCGCTATAGCCTTGCCGCGCGGTGGAAGTCTCTGAGGCGCGACTCGAGGTGGTGCGACGGCAGTGCCCTGTGTTAGAAGATATATTAGCGTGTGTGTCGTGTACGTGTATTATGCTGTACATTTGTGACAATCAGAGTAGCATGGCGCTCGAGAGATCTCCAGAACATTCTATATTCTGTTATAGATAGATTAGGTTGTTGTGATCTGTTGTAATCCTAGGATAGTTAGTTGGAGATCTCCTAGCGCCACCGTGATGGTTGTTACCTCCCACAGAACCTCGCTTTGCTTATATTATATTAACATGTGTGCGGCGCCGCCAAGGGTCAAGGGCGACGTTCCACCAAACCTTCCCCGCCTCTCTGTTTCTTTACATGGTATACTGAGTAAATCGATCCACCATTAGCGCCACCATGTCTTCCTCGTCGATCTAATCCTCTCCGGGCCAAAGATGTTTCCGAAAAACTTACCCAAACAATCATGCCATCCGAAAGTCCGTGGTTTCCCGATCCAGCCACTGACGGGGGCGAGAAGAAGCTCTTTCTCGTCGACAAGGAAGGAATCCGGAATTTGCGACACCGGGATGCTCGGGATCACAAGGTCTTGAGTTTCCTATTCGATCACTCTATCCCGAGATCCTCGTGCATGTCGCGCCGTCAAGACTGCCAGTAGCCTCGAGCGCGATTGAGGCGATCTTCGTCTCACGAACACGCGCTGATCAATCTCCGCGTCGCGCTCGCCACCACAAAGAAAGATAACCTATCTCAAGCGTGCGGACTACTTCGCCAAGATGCAAGGCTACCGCGACGACATGATGGCGGCGAGCAAATCCGCTGAAGACGATGAGCTAGTCGAGTATATTCTCACCGGCCTTCCCGCGGAGTATGAATCCACTGTCGACCATCATCGCCGAGAAGGAGCCGATTGAGATTGACGAAAGATGGACAGACTCCTGCCTTTGAGACTCGCCAAGACCTCACGCATGGTGGCAATCAAAGTTCACCAACATGGTGGACGTGGCGGCGGCCGTGGCTCCAACCGTGGCCGTGGAGGCAATTCCGTGGTCGTGGTCGTGGTCCCTTCAACGCCAACAACAGGGGCGCGGTTTCGCTCGCTCCAACAACCGCCTCTCAATCAAGGGGGCAGCAATGGCAAGGACACCCGTCCCTATTTGCCAAGTCTGCAGCGTGAAGGGACACACAACCGGACCGGTGTCTGGTACCGCTATGATGAGACCGTCCAACCCGATGAGAAGCAAGCCTCCCACGCCAACAACTCCTACAACGTCGACGCCAACGGGTACGCCGACACGGAGCTAACAACATCACCGATCCGGAGAAGCTAGCCCTTCGTGAGAAGTACAATGGCGGAGATCAAATCCACAATCGCTAGTGGATCGGTATGGCAATTCGTCATGTTGGTCAATCTACCATTGTTACCCCTAGCCAAACTTGCATCTTAAAAATGTGCTTCACGTCCCACAAGCTAAAAAGAATCTAGTATCTGTGCATCGATTTACATCTGACAATTCAGCCTTCATGGAATTTCATCCCAATTTTTTTGTCGTTAAGGATCAGGACACCAAGAAAATTCTTCTTAAAGGACGTCATTATCGAGGTCTCTATCCTCTACCATCGCCATCCACAATAAAGCATGCTGCGCAAAACCCACCAAGCCTTCTTCGACTCGGTGGCATGATCGCCTTAGGGCATCCATCTTTTTCTATTGTCAGTCGTGTCGTTAGCAACAATAATTTGCCATGTATTCGTGAGTCAGGTCCTTCACATGTGTGTGACGCCTGTCAACAGGCCAAAGCACACCAGCTGCCATATCCTGTGTCCGCAAGCACTTCTAGTGCTCCATTAGATCTTGTGTTCTCGATGTGTGGGGTCTCCATTGAATCTGCAGTGAGAAAACAATATTATGTTAGTTTTGTGGATGATTATAGTAAGTTCACTTGGATTTATCTCATTCGTTTTAAGTCAGATGTGTTCCAAAAATTCCATGAATTTCAAGCACTCGTTGAGAGATTATTTGATCGTAAAATAAAAGCGATGCAAACAGATTGGGGCGGTGAATATCAAAAGCTCAATTCTTTCTT
Organism: Miscanthus lutarioriparius; assembly: GCA_904845875.1. NCBI lineage: Eukaryota > Viridiplantae > Streptophyta > Magnoliopsida > Poales > Poaceae > Miscanthus > Miscanthus lutarioriparius. Next base: position 3,678,393 of record CAJGYO010000018.1, read on the forward strand.
TACCAAAGTGGGTATTTCACATCTTGTATCCTCGCCTTGCATGCACATCAACGAATGGTGCGGCGGAAAAAAACATCGTCATATTGTGGAGGTTGGCTTATCTCTCCTCTCACGAGCCTCTGCTCCATTGAAATTCAGGATGAAGCATTCATCGCTGCCACATATCTTATAAATCGTCTTCCCGCTTCGGTCTTAAATTTCTCAACCCCTTAGAGCGTCTTTTTCCATCAAAAACCAAATTATTCTGCTCTTCGGGTGTTTGGGTGCGCCTGTTGGCCAAACCTCCGTCCTTACAACACGCACAAACTCCAATTTCGTTCCAAACAGTGTGTGTTTCTTGGTTATAGCGTGTTGCATAAAGGGTTTAAGTGCTTGGATATGTCAACAGGGCGTGTTTATATTTCTCGTGATGTAACATTTGACGAGAATGTCTTTCCTTTCTCGCAATTGCACCCAAATGCTGGACCAAGGCTTCGTTCTGAAGTTCTTCTAATACCCACTTCAAACTCGGCATCTAATGGGGGCAATGCTGTAGATGATCATCTGACTAATTTGCCTACACCAAGTCCCAGAATTTTTTGCAGAGATCCAGACTCAACAGGAGAAACTGCATGCGATAACACATCAAGTGGCTTGGACACGAGTCCCACCGTCGATCCAGTGCAGACTCCGATGGGAGAATCGGCTGGCGCAGGCGAGTTAACCTCCGCTTCAGATTCCATGTCTCCGGCAGAAGAAGACCGGGTGCTTGACTGCACTGACTGTGTGACCGTGCGACTTGGCGTAGTCCCGAGGAGATCCCCTCATCATTACCACCAGCAGGGACATGGCACCCTCTTCATCGCCGCATGGAGGACCGTCTCGCACCTTCAGTGATATTCCGTACGCATCCACCGGACCGGTCCACAAGATCTCAACATGGCATTCGGAAAGAGGTCTACACGGATGGTACAGTTAAATATGGTATGTTGACATCTTCTGGTGAGCCATATGATTTAACCGAAGCTTTGCAAAATAAAAATTGGAAAGAGGCTATGTTATCTGAGTATGATGCCCTTATGAAAAATAAAACTTGGCACCTAGTTCCACCTCAAAAGGTAGGACGTCATAGGGTGTAAATGGGTTTATAAAATCAAAAGAAAATCAGATGGCAGCTTAGACGGATATAAAGCTCGACTAGTAGCTAAAGGATTTAAGCGGTGATATGGTATTGATTATGAGGACACCTTTAGCCCTCTGTTGTTAAAGCGGCTACTATTCGTGTCATTCTCTCTTCTTTTTTTCTCTGGGTTGGTCTTTGCGACAACTTGACGTATATAATGCATTCCTTCATGGACTCTTGGAAGAAGAGGTTTATATGCAGGCCCCACGGTTTTGAAGATCCAAAGCGGCCTCACTACGTGTGTAAGTTGGACAAAGCTCTATATGGTCTTAAACAGGCCCTAGAGCACAGTATTCAAGGTTAAGTGAGAAACTTTTGCAACTCGGGTTTAAAGCTTCAAGGTGACACATCCTTGTTTTATTTTAGCAAGGAGTCATAACTATTTTTGTACTTGTCTATGTTGATGATATCATTGTGGCTCAAGCTGAACAAGCAAAGAAGTGCATTACTCGAAGATCCTGAAGGGCTTAATTTGCTCTTAAGGATTTGGGAGAACTTCATTATTTTTTGGGTATTGAGGTAACCAAGGTTAAAGGTGGTATTATTCTCTCTCAAGATAAGTATGCTTCGATCTTTTGAAGAAAGTGGGGATGGCGCCTTGTAAGCCGCTTAATACACCTATGGTTACTCATGAGAAGCTCTCCTTGCATGTGGGCACATTACTTGGTGAAAATGATGCAACAAAGTACGGAAGTATAGTTGGTGCTCTCTGAAGATTTAACATTGACTCGTCCCGACATTTCTTTTGATGTCAATAAGGTATGTCAATTTCTTCATCATACCGACTACGTACATTGGGAAGCGATTAAAAGAATATTAAGATATATCAAGCAATGCACAAGTCTTGGCCTTAAAATACATAGATCTGCTTCTACTTTGTTAAGTGGTTTTCCGATCGATGATTGAAATTGGCTGCATTGATGATAGAAAGTCTCTGAGGAGGCTTTGCCATATTTTTAGGAGGTAATCTTGTTTCATGGAGTGCTAGAAAGCAACCTACTGTGTCTAGATCTAGCACTCGAGGTGAATATAAAGCTATAGCTAATGCCACTGCAGAGATTATGTGGATACAGATCCTTTTGAGAGAAATTGGAGTTAAAAGCCCTAGAGCAGCTAAAATATGGTGTGATAATTTGGGAGCTACATATTTGTCTAGCAATCCAATGTGTTTCATGCTAGAACAAAACATATTGAAGTGGATTATCATTTTGTTCGAGAACGAGTGAAGAATCGTCTACTTGAGATAGATTTTGTTTCCTCAAAGATCGTAGCGCGAGCGGATTCACCAAAGCATTGCCGGTGAGATTAAATGAGAATTTTAAAGTCAATCTCAACTTAGCGAAGTTGTGATAGAGGGAGGCTGTTAGAAGATATATTAGCGTGTGTGTGGTAATGCGTGTATTATGATGTACATTTGTGACAATCGAGTAGCATGGCGCTCGAGAGATCTCCGAGAACATTCTATATTACATTATAGATAGATTAGGTTGTTGTGATCTGTTGTAATCCTAGGATAGTTAGTTGGAGATCTCCTAGCGCCAGCTGATGGTTGTTACCTCCTGTAACCTCGCGCGTTTGCGCCTATATTAACATGTACCGGCGCCGGCCAAGGGTCAAGGGCGACGTTCCCACCAAACCTTCCTGCCCTCTGTTTCTTTACACCCTGGACACCATAGTAGCGACGATCTCCTAGGCCTAGCCTCGTCGAGTTTCGCCATACACGAGCTAGGAGCTCATAGTGCCGCCGCCGTTCCCACTGCGGTGCTTAGCTGCAGGCTGAGGTGAGCTCGCCATCAGGTCTGTGGCCTCCTCCCCCACCTCCCGCGCCCCTCCCTTGGGCTCCTCTACCGATGCTGTCGCATCTAGCATCGAGCCACCACCCAGAGGCGTGAGAACGCGTTGTATGCGTTGCACTGCGCTGCCCCGATGCTGCCTGTACCGTGTTGTGCTATTGTCATGCTTTGCCCGTGCTGTGTTTGCATCTCTCGCTCACTCTCCTTGCCTGCTCTCTCTGTTCGCTGTTTCCATGGAGAGCAGCAGGCCGTCACACAACTAAAAAGTTACAACTCGGTTATAGAAAACTTTATATGACTCAAAGTAAAACTTCTAACAGCGGGCACGACGGCACCCAGTGGCCGCGGATTTTCAAAATTCATTGACGACAGGGCGCGGCTGGCTCTCGTTGTGGGTTCGTTAGCTAGGCAACTTCCGCAGCTATTGGTGCAAGGAATTGAACTAGGAGGCTTTCGAGCTAGCTGAATTTGATAGGCGAAGGGAGCTCTGTTGTTTTGGCTCGTGTATGGCGATGGCGATGCGAAAAACGCTTGCAACAGCCTTTACCTTAGGAAGAAACTCTGTGAGGCTAGGCCTAGGATGTAGAGAGGCTCAAGGTGAAGCTACGGTTGCGACTAATTTGGGGATGGTGCAGTGGAGCTCGTGAATTTTGGCCTCCGGCGGCTGCTGCTCTCCATGGAAGCGACAAGCAAAGAGAGCAGGCAGGGAGAGTGAGCGAGACATGGTGGCTGCTGCTTCCCCCGGCCGCCATGGCCGCCGCGCCTGCTCCGTCCGGTGGCGCCACCGCTCCATCCGGCACGTTCGCGCCGCCACCCCTGCTCCATCCGCCCTGAGTATGCGTATTGGAAAACGAACAGGCATCTGACGAGCGGGCACAAGCGCCAGCGTGTCCAATACATCCAACATGGACTGCCACGCAAGCAAAACCACTACCACCCAAGCAAAACCGCCTAGCAAAACCACCCAATGAGGTAAATTGACCGGTTTTGCAAACTTTAATGTGTTTAATACCTTGTTTTATATTTTGGGGTTTAAGTAGATACCTCTCCAAAGCTCACGAGGGTGATGTAGACTTTTTCCTTTTATTTTTGTATGTCTTTTGTGTTGCGAAGCCTGAGCTGGACATGATCGAGACGCCAATCGTTCAGCAGCTGAGCCATCAGGCTGCCAATAGGTTGAACTGAATTCGAGCAGTATTCGTATCCAAATGCTCACTTAAGTTCCGTGCTGAAACTTCAGAAGGTGCAGGCTCTTGGTTCTGCTCCGGTGCCTGGACGGTAGGATTAAGGAGCAGCACAAGGCAGCCAAGAGAGAAATGACATGGGGCCTGTTCGTTTGAACTTATCAGCTGGCTTATCGGTTAGAATCTACAGTATTTTTCTCCAACAATAAATCAGCTTCAGCCGGCACCAGCCGAACAGGCCCATGGCTGCTAAACTGGCAGAGCTGTTAGTTGGCTTGCCCTGTCTTTTATATTGCACACCAAAACCCAGGAGACTGGATCTGGATCCTTGTCATCGTCAGCACATTTATTCATATTTGCCGTCTCTTGGATAATTTTACCATCCAATCCAAGACCAAAAAGGACATGATAAAGATACAGCTATATTTATATGGGTACAAGCCGATCAGGAAGTACACACAAGAGATGTTGAAAATGCCTCCTCAGCCAGCCGCCATCGCCGCCCGTAGCATCCACGGTGGTGGCGGCGGCGGCGGCTCTGCCATGGTCAGCCGTCAGCGGGCTCCTCAGTTGTGGCGCCAAGGCCGACGAAACCTTTGGGCTAGGATGAAACTCTTTTTTTTTTTTTACTTTTTGATTGAGGAAACTCATGGGCTTTTTTTCAGTTGGGCTCCGTGGTCCGGTTGATACGGGTCATCGGTCGCAACTCGCAACTCGCAACTGGCCCGGCGACGCTCGAGCAGAGGGACCAGAAGACAAGGTCATTCTCGGTAACAGTTGGGTTGGCCGTTTCATTCCACCAAGTAAACTTTCTGCCACCTCCTCCCTAATTCCCAATTCATTAAGAGCCGATTTGAAGGTGTTCAAACGTCTCGGCTTTGTATGTCCTTACTCTTATCCGGTGGTCTGTATATGGCATTGAAAATCTCCCGAAAATGGTCCAGCTAGGAAATGAGTACAAAGTACTTCTTCCGTTTCAAATTATAAATTACTTTGATTTTAGTCATATATTATATCTAGATGTATATCAAATGACGTAAAAAAAAATCTAAGTGACTTATAATTTGGAACGGAGTACTCTGTATATGAGATTGAAAAACAAAAAACAAATGCTGTGTATAATCTGAACTTCCCATTAATTATATATTTTTTTTATCAGAGAGAGTGTAGACGTGCAGTGATCTCTAGCGCAGCCGATAATTCCCTGTCTCTATTAATAACCAAATAACACTTGTCATCTTCAGCACATCATTTGCCCATACTTGTAATATGGAACTACCGTTTGTTTTCTTTGGTCATTTACCGTCAGAAACAAGAACGTAAATGAACATCCACGTTCATTCGCATAGAATTGCCAATATTTACAAGCATAGCAAGTACTGGTACAGTACACAAGAGATGTTAAAAATGCCTCTCTTCGTGCAGCTATCATGGCAAGATGTACGCGAAGAGAGCGAGGCGTCGTCCCCTAGTCTACTCCCTCGGCCCGCATCATCCTCAGCGCCAGCTCTGGCGCGAGATGCCGACGAAGCCTCCGGTCCATAGAGTCCACGATCCAACTCCTGTGGGCCGCTTCCACGTGGGCCATCTTCAATATGGGCCCTTCGGTCGCAACTGGCCCTGGGAACGGACCAGACCACCGAGAGCGCTCCGGCAACTCCGCCGCCGGCGCAGCTACGTGTCGTGGCGGTGGTGCTATGCTACTACTACCACTACCAGCACTGGTCCGTCTCCCACCTCCGCTGCCGGAACCCCGCCGGCGCCGCCCTGCTCCGGACCGGCGCGGCGACGGCCACGGCGCGGTCGTAGCGCGCGCGCTCGTCGGGTTCCGCAAGCGTGGCGTACGCAGCGTGCAGGCGGATGAACCCCTCGTCGCCGCGGCCGCCGGCGTCCGGGTGCACCTCCCTCGCCAGGCGCCGGTACGCCGCCTTGATCTCGCACCTGCTCGCGCCGGCCCCGACCCCGAGCACCTCGTAGTGCGTCCTCGCCGTCGCCGGAGCCGGCGCCGCCACCAAGGACGCGCGGGCCACGCACCGGCTGCCGCGCTGCGCGCCGCACCCGGCGCCGCAGGTCGGAAGAACCGCCGTCGATGCAAACGAAGCCATTGTTTCCACAATTCACAGTGCTCCTGCCTCCCGTGTGTGGTGTTCTTGGTTTCTTCGAGTGTTTCTTCGTCGTCGTCGAGGAGGCAGTAAGAAAGATAGGGAGAGAAGACTACGGTGCCCGACTCCGAGGTGCGCCGTGGGATTTATAGGGCGGTGGCGGCGAGGAGCTTGTGGTGGCGCTTGCGCGTCCACCTCTCGATCTTATCCGCGGGAGGATGGAGATGGAGATGAGATTCTCTCACTCTGCTTGTGCCTGCCCGCCTGCGGCCTGCCTGCGTTGGCAGCTGTTGCTTTCGCCATTGGATCCGGCAGCAGCCATCATTGTGGCTTGCCAACTCCCTCCTCGGTCCCTCCAGGAACAGGATAAAAGGATGCAACAATGGTAAGCTGTCCCTATTGTTGTGGTTATCTTCTTCTCCTTTTTTTTTTTTTTTTGTGTGCTAAACTTGTTGTTTAGGTTATCTGAATCGGAGCTCATCGTCTACTAGGAAATTAGGAGTACTGACTGCCTAACCTGCTGATTTTGCGGCCGTTAATGTTATCAGCTTCCTAGTGATTCATTTTTTTTTTCTGTCAGGCCATAAATTTAGGATTTTTTTTTTTTTGCTTCTCCTAATTTGTTTTGGTGATAATGTTGCTGGCATTAATCCACCCTGCTGCTGTGTCTGTGTCCATTAGCTTTTCAGTTTTCACATGTTAGGAAAGGCGCGGTTTTCAGAACATTTCAGTTCAAATGTGCTGAACCCACAAGACTTCTCACAGATAGCATATGATATCTTTCCATCTCCACATCATTAGTTATGTGTATAAGGGCTTGTTTAGGTTTTCCTCAAAAGTTTACATCCTATCTCATCGAATGTTTGGACACATGCATGAAATATTAAATATAAACTAAAAAAATAACTAATTACACAGATTGCGACTACTTTGAGAGATGAATCTTTTTAAACCTGATTAGACCATGATTTGGCAATGTTGTGCTACAGTAATACATGTGTTAGTGACGGATTAATTATGCTTAATAAATTCGTCTCGCGGTTTACGATACCCAATATATCACATCCTAAAACTTTACGTCATGAAACTAAACCGGACCTAAATGGAATGGAAGAAATGAAAGTTGCAGAGCCAGGTTCCCTGCTCAGCTTACGTCTCCATGTTATCCACTGGAAATGCAAAGCAGTGGGCGAATTAATGTGCCGACCACCCGCTCGGACGGCCGCGACGGCGACGGCGACGGCGAAAGCGTGGTGGGAAGCGTGTGCGGTTCACCGCGCGCGGCGCGGGTCCCTCCGTTCCGCGGCGGAACAGCTGTGCGGTGGAGGGAGCAGCGCTGGACTTGGACGTCGCCGGAAATCAATAGTGCTAACTAGATTTTAGACACGAAGATATTATTTGTCGTATAATATAATAATCATCATCTTCACCTGACTTATAAGCCGTATTTTTTCAGCTACGAATAATATTTTTTTCTCACAATAAATCAGTCAACAATACTTTCAGTCATGGCTTATTACCTAAGCGAACAAAACAAATATATCTGTGATGAACTTTTTCCTTGATGAAAAGAGGATATAAAGTGAAGCCCACCGCTGCCACTTGTGGGGCTATGGCCAATAGTATCTGAGCAAGAAATGACCAGTGGATATGAACTAGTAGGGCTCACCCCGTCCACTTGTGGTATGGGTATGGGAGTTGGCAATACTCCTCGATCCAACAAAACATGCAACTAATACTCCTCGATCCAACAAAACATGCAACTACGGTTACGTGTCAGCAAAAAATAGTTTACGTTTAAATTTTCAGTGAATACTATCCATATTTATGATTCCAAATTAATTTATTAACAAAAATACATTTCATGATTAATTTAATAATATTTATTTAATATCATAAACATCGATATTTTTTATCTATAATTAATTAAACTTGAGATACTATACTACAACACTGTGTTAGAATTGCATGTTTTATGGACGGAGGGAGTACAAGTATCTGAGCAAGCAATGACCAATGGATAGTATATTTGATATGACCAATGGATATTTGATAGGCAAGATTTGTAGCTTCAGAAATCGCTCTAGTAATGTTTAAAAAAAAAGAGAATTCGCTTTAGTGTCTCAGCTCGCCGTCTCAAATTTTCGTCATATAGCATCTCAGTTAGCAGCTATACAGTTACTAGATAGTATCATACCCCCGCTATTTTTTTAAAAAATATATATCACCGGACTGTTGTCCTCTAGCTCCATCCAATGGCAGTGCTCATGCCTGTCTCTGTTTTCAGTTATCGTTGACAATCAAGGGTATCTTCCTAACAAAGCACTGACAATCCAAGGTATCTTCCCAACAAAGCTGAACAGAAAAATTAATCTTACAGAGTTCAAATCATTTGGTCGTCATATTCAGAGGGAAGGATTCAAACAAATCGATATTTTTCCAAAGGTGGGACGATCGGAACACTTGTGATCTCGCTCTATATATTTCCACTCAAATCACAGACTATAACACAAGATTATATATGTACATAATAAGCTAGGATAATATATGGACATATTATCATGCATATACAAAATGTACGAAGAACCGCTTGACGCAGCAAAAGAATACCTACTACTAACATTCTAGAAAAACGTTGGGGAGGACGGGCGCGAGAACGAAGTCAGTCTATCCAAGCCATCAATAACATCAAGGTCCCTGGCCGTGTCACGGTCCACGGCGGTGGTCCGGCCGAACTCCCTCGCCGGCGAGCTTCCCTGGCTCCGGCACGAGTCCCAGCTCCGGTGAGCCTTGTTCCGCCGGCCAGGCGGAGGCTCGCAGCTCTGGCTCCTGCCGTAGGACGTCCTCTTGAAGCTCAGGTGGTCTAGCGCCGCGCGCTCGCAGTCCGGCAGTGGGCTCGAGGCCACGCAGCTGTTCACCGGCGACGTGTTGTGCCTCGTCTCTGTATCTGGTTGGAGGTCAGGTGCCACCTTGCATGACCGGGACGAGGCATCTGACGAGGCATCGTGCCTCGATGATTTGCTGGTCCCGTAGCCTCTGTTCTTCACCTGGGTCACCAGGTGGTGAAGGAGCACCACCAGCTCCAGCATGTAGTGCTCGGTTTTCGCCTTGTCGGCATGGTGAAGCGTCTGGATGCGGATGACGCTGTGGGAGCCTGATTTCTTGCTCATGTCACTCCTGTAAGGTGGATGCATGTTAGGTGGTGGTGCAAGCAAAATATGTTATGCTACATTGTCAATGGGAAGCTCAATGGGAATCATGATTTCTCAATTTGGTACTCACCCAAGATTTGCCCATTCGCCGACCCATCCAAAACCTTGGTGCACCCTGGTCAATGAATCAGAAGAAAAAAGAATTGTTAGCACATAGTACTATAGTCAAGTCAGATTGTCAGAGTATTATAACTAAAACAAGCTCAGCCCACCTTATTGTATTTTCTGCTACCGGCAGAAGCCAGCGAAGAGTTTTCTGCATTTCAGCTTTTATTTGAGCTACTGTACGCTGCAGCAATGGAACACCAGTTATTAGCGTGCAAAAATGGATGCACCAAAATTAGCAGTCAAATCAGGTCCTTGTATACCGCTTGAAAATTAAAAAACAGGTCCTTTGAATGCGTGTGGAAATTGACATAAAATAAAACAGAACTTTAAATTCGCCCCACCATCAGTCAGTTTTACAGACCTACTACAGATTACATGCACATGGAAGATACATACTAAGGAAATGAAACATTTGAGCACTGCAAGGTTGTACAAGAAAAAACCTCTTCTTCGGTGTTGAATGTTTGCAATCGTGATCGCAGAGCTGACTTTACTGTTATTGGCAGACCATGGTACAAATTGTCCCTTGCACTATGAGGAAGAGAGAACGGCCGAGAAACCTGCATAGGTAAACACGGTACTTTGAGAATGTCATCCCCACTAATCAATGAAGCATCATCAGTACCAGCCTTAAGTTTGGAAATGTAGACTCTGGTGATACAGGGTATGCACAATGCTTTCTTAACTAGTGCTCTGCTGCTAAGAGAGAGAGATAAGCACAGATACTATTACAGTACACAACTGTACACGGTATGGAAAGGAAAATGGATAGATCATGGTTTGACAAATTGACAGAACATATTCTGGATGAACATATGGAAATTGCTACCATGCCAATATAATGAAAGTGGGACATCATGCAGACATAAATAGACATGGGATAGGCTATCAGAACAACTTACTATATTTTCAATTTGATTGATAATGTTAGCATAATGTAGTGCCAGACCACAGGAACCTAGCCTTTTGTTCTGAGTTTGTTCGGAAGCGCAGAATTCAGTTCCTGAGGTGTTAGGAAATTATTAGATACATTTTTTAAAAAAAAAGAAAAGAAAACAACAAGCTACTAGTACTACTTACCAGCTTCATTAAATGAATCTCGGATTTGTTTATGTAAATATATTACGATGTCCACAAGTTTCTCCACAATCTGCAGTTAGGAGAATAAATAAAATGTCAGCATTCTTCAAAAGATGTTCGAGGGTAAGGAACAACATGTGTAGCGTGTCCGCCAAAAAATGTCTTGTTAGCATGTCACTATTAACAAAGAGTGATGGACATAAAGTTACAGTACAAACTATAAAACAACTAAGTGAGTATGGTTGAAAATTTACATCTTCCAAGGTGCTAGACCACAAGGATTTCTTCTTCAGATTTTTCACAAGCTTCCTCTGGCGCTTTAATTCACTATGCAATATCATTATACTCTCTGCAACAAAAAGTAAAAATAAAATGTAATTACATCCCCCAAGTTTTATCTGTACATGCCTACATGCATGTGTAAAATGCTATAGCAACAAAAAGGGCTATAGGAAATAACAGCTGGTACTGTGAAAGAATGCTTATATCTATGTACACATTTCAAGAATCTCTTCAAAAGAACATGGTTAGGAGTCTCATACATTAATGTAGTTCATTTTCTAAAAAGTGTGGATTCCCGGGTTACCATGTCAATCCTATCTGTCAGCTTGGCAAGCTTTTTTCTTGAACAAAGTGGCAGGAGCTCTGCCTTCCAATCTTGTCATGCTTGTTAACCAGTCAATTTATAAGCTTGTTAACTAGTCAATTTATAAGTTTTTTTGATAATGGAACAAAGTTCCAGCCTCTACCATCCAGGGATGGTACACAGCTGATAGTCAATTTATAAGTGGCTATCACAAGTTGGTTCATTTGGAATAAAGATGGGGATGGAATCGCAGAGAACATACATTGTTTTATTTATCAAAGAGAAACCCAGGGAAAAAAAGTTTGCACTACAACCAACATAAGATCCATTTCCCTTGAAGAAACTCGGCCCAGGGGGAGAGACATTCTCAAGACGTTGCACTTAACATTAAGGAAAGATCCAGAAAGCCGGCTACTGCCCGCAGGCTATCGCTTTAGCAACTGTGTCACAACCATGGGGAATACACAGTTATGGGCCTTTTTTCCTGTGAGAACTCAGGGTTTGGGCCCTGGTTGACAGCCTTACACCTGGAAGTCTTAACAGCATGCTACGAGCACGTTCTCAAGCTTCATTTCCTTTGTCTAATGCCAAATGTAATAGCTAGCCCAATAACTTACTAATATTATGATATGTTCCCCCCAAGTCTTTGCTCACAAAGTGTAAGCATATCACTATTTCCAGACAAGCTAGCTAATGAGAAAAAAGCCTAAAGCATGCAGTCTAACATCTATCGGTACTGCTCCAAAATGGCATCAGTCTTACTGTACCTCGTCTAGCTGCTGGCACAGACTCCTCTTCATGAAACTTCCTTTTAAAATCCTGCTCAAACCTGTCCAGAGCATGCAATTCATGGTAGAGCTCCTGCCATTACATAGTTAATAAGCATCAGTTTCGGAGTTGGTGTGATATTGACAAAAATAGCTTGATACTACCACCATTCTTGAAAATGTAGCTTATAAGTTGCTATTGAGTATATGATGCTCTGATTTTAGTTTTAGAAACCAGCGGACACTCCATAAATTAAACAGCAGAAATGTAAAAGAACAGTGTTACCTTTTGACAAAAAAATAAGTATTTTAAAGTTCAAGACCTATAAGTACACAAATCAGGACACTAAAGCAAACATAAAAGAATTCTTTACAGCATACGTACAGAAGTGTTTTGTGCCAAATTAATCAATTTCTGGACAGTAGCTTCCATGCTTTCCTTTGAATGATCGTGAGGTGTATTATCTGTCACTAACCTGCATATCATAGTAATTCAGAGAACGTCAAGTGCTAATATGATTGTAGATAACGACAACTAAGACGAAAAGCATACTTTTCAGAGGCATACTTGTCGAAATATCGCCCCAAGTTATGCCATATAGGGTCTTTGCAGAGGTCGCCAAATCGTATTACTTCTCTTGAAAAGATGGCAAGTTCTTCCCTGTACGATTCCATTTTTCAAGTCCAAGTCAGCCACAGTTTTGACTAAAGCAACTGAGAGTATTCAGAGCAAGTTCAAATCATACAATCATACCTTTTATCAACGGCAGCAATATGCAACAGCTCAATGGTATTTGAGGACACCAATATTCGCACTCCATCTGAATGCAGAATCTCTTTCTTGAGCTCTTCTATACTCTCATCAGAGCATGACCTCCACAAACTAGAAGCTTTAACTATTGTATTTGCGACCTCAAATGCTAAAATACAGGCTTTATTCCCCCGGTTGGTTCCCCCAGAGAGAAAGCCGCTGCCAGGATTCAAATTTGTCATGCTACTCCCGAGAGTATCTAACACTTCAACAGCCTTTTCCAGACCAGCAATGCTAGCCCTTCCCAAAAATGTACCTGTGTCTGATACCTGGCAGAACTTAGTATGTCAGAGTTCATGTGAAAAGACCTACTGCTATGCTCTCATGTAATAATGTCTTAGTTTTATTCCATCAGCTACAAATAGAAAGCTAACTAGCTGTTGCACAAAACAAAGTCAAGAAAAGGAGGTTGAATATATTATCACTTTAGGAAACATAACATTTGTGCGAGCTCATGAGATATAAAGCAAGATTTATAGTATATTCTAAGAATGCTATTCTGGTCTGCAATGTTAAAAGTTATGAAACAGCACTACTAAAAAATAATGAAGTTCATGCAACTAGATAGAAACATGAAACATTGACTGAGCTTGATCAAAATATATAAGGAGATGTCAGTCCTTCAAAGTTGTTCAATTGCTTCACTGAATTTACTGTGCGATTGAAGATTATCCTTAGCTTGATTTGATGATAACAGACCAGACCAGAGTAAGATGGTGAATTCCCTTAACCAGATGAGAACAAGTAAGACGAGGAAGAAACGGTAGCAGACAGCGGAAATGTGTCCACAGACAACCAAAAATGGTGAATTCCCTTTAATCAGATGCTTTAATATCTTGTAGCCTCATTTTTTATATCTCCAGCCATGAATATCCCATTCATGCTCAATCACCTAGCCACTGCTTATCCAAATCTTTGTCTACACATGTTGACAGCAATATGCAGTAAGACTGGTGTTTGTCCATTGTGTCACAGTTTGTAGTTTGACAATCTCCTTGCACATTCAGAGGAGAGCACCCTCCTAGCTGCGAATAAAAAACTGGAAACTTCATGCCTGTGGAAGAGTAAGATGGTATGATTTGTCGACTCCAAAAGTAGAACGGTCAGACACAATTTCGCGTTGTGGGTCGCAGGTTTGACCATTCCAGAGGGCAGACTTTTGCTGACAGCAACCTGAATGTAGATTAAGCCCTTCACTTATCCCAGTGAAAAGAAGAGAATAGGTCCTCCTGGAAGTGAGCTTAGAATATATGCCAAAAGAAGGGCCGCCAAGCTTGACTTCACATTGTAAGCCGACATGACATGCAGATTTGTGGACTGGCTTTTATTATTGGCTTTACCTGTTGTATGTATGTATGTATGTATCTGTTCCGGTCTCCTTCCCCTTACCCGGTAATCGAGCACATGCAGATTTTGCAACAAATACTGAAACGCCTCCAACCGGTTCCCGAATTCTGATCGAACGGACTATTTTGATAAAGGTGATGATTAGTGTGAAGGGCTTCATAAAGACTTCGCGGCGGCACTAACTGTATGAATGAAGCGAAACAGCTTCAGCTTCGCGGCGGCGACAGCGAGCTGTCGCGTGTCCTCCGTTCACGGCGGCGGCCGAAATACAGCAGGGTCGCTGAGCAGACATGGCTGGAAACTGGGAGCCTCGCTAGCCAATCGAATCAGGATAGCAGTCGGCAGCTGTGTCTCCAAGGTGACCAGAATTTGCAGCAGAGCAGCAGCACCGCAACACCAAATAAGGCAGCGATAGCCGCGATACATACGCAGCAGCATGCGTGAAGCGAGGCGGGGAGGAGGAAGGAAGGAGCGGGCAGCGGAGAGAGAGAAAGAGAGTGGGGCGGTATCAGCCAGCGAGGGAAGGGAGGGAAGGTAGGTACCTTGTGGGAGTGGGGCGGCTTGGGCGGCGGGATGGCGAGCTCGCCGGAGTCGAAGTCCCCGGGCCCGTACCTCCCGCGGCGCGCGTCGTAGGCGGCCGCCAGCTGGCCCGGCGCCGGCGGCGCGTCCTCCGGGAACCGCCTCGAGCACACGCACCCCATGGCCGGCTTGGCTTCTCACCGGACACGCGCTCTGCTCGAGCCTGGAGGCTATTACCTATTACTTAGCTTGCTGCTCTTGTTCCTCGGAGTCGGGCGGCTCGTCGCTCCTCCACCCAGCAGTGGAGTTGGTGGTGCCCGGGGGTCGCGGGTTTGAATGAACTTTGAAGTCGCGGGAGGAGTGGAATGGAACGGACAACGGAGGCGGAGGCGGAGGCGGGGGCGAGGGGGCGGTGCGTGGTGGTGGCTGGGGGATTGAAGAGCGAGCGCCCGAGCCGAGACGACGGCAGGGGGTTGGTTTTGGGGTCGGGGGGAGTTGGAGGGATGGGTCGCTTTTTGTTCCGTGGCCTGGGCGCCTGGCGTGGCGTGTGGTGTGTCCCGCCCCCGTCCGTCCCGTCTCCACTCCCCTGTCCATGTCCCATCCATGGGTCGTCGTCGCCGTGGGCTACCTTTGACTCGTTCCGTCTGTCCTCCTCTAAACAACTTTAGTTCATGTCATGTCGCATATTCGACGCATGCACGAAGTATTAAATATAAAATAATTATAAAATTAAATATACAGATTTAGATTAATTTGAGAAATGAATTTTTTAAATCTAATTAGTTTATGATTTAACAATATAGTGTTTAATCATATGGTAATAACGGATTAATTAGCCATCGTCGTCCCCTCTCCTCCCGTACACCTCCTCTCCATCCGTCGCTCTCCACCCTGCGCTGCACGTCTGCACCCGCACGCACTTCCCCTTGCCCTTTTACACACTTCCATTTCACCTCAGGGTACTTTCTCTACATGATGGGATCCGCTGCGTTCACTTTTACCACGGCAGAGGACGTGTACAGTAGTAAACTTTTTTTTATTAAAAAATATTTTGGTTGGGACCTCGTTGAGATCAAATCACCTGACTTATACTGTGCCACACTTTCTTAGCACACTGCCCCATATGTCATAGTCTTATTTTTGTGACAAGCCTTGCCACGAGTATAGTTTTGATTTTAGTCACCACACTTTCTTTGGTAGCCATAGTTTACCAAAAATTAAGCGTGGCAAAGTTTGGTCATCAATCAGAACAGGCCCTTGCTAGCCCTTTTACACTACCGTTTCAGCTCAGATCCGTTGGCCCAGTGGTGGACGCCTGGATAGTACCCAATTTTGATTTTAGTCTTGACCATACTTTCTTTGGCAGTCAAGACCACGCAGAATCCACAAGATTTTCAAAATAATAACGCTAAGAGGGATCGAACCGGAGGACCTCCCTTTCGCGTGGCAAAAAGTTTGTTGGATCATCAATCATTTAATAAGGGAAAGCAGGCCCTTATTAGCCCTTGTATGCTAAATCATGTCTAAACGACTTTCTTTACCAAAGATGGAGGGAGTATTTATGTAAGTTTCAACCTTTTAAATATTTCATAATTTTGCTAATTTATAGCAAGTTTATCCTTTTGTTTGAATTTTATAGTATTATACCTAGGACTACCCCGATGATGTCGGATCAGGATCCGCTTTTGCGTTGGCCCTTGCTAGCCCTTTTACACTACCGTTTCAGCTCAGATCCGTTGCCTTCACTTTTACCATGCCAGCACCAAGATGTGTGTTAAAGTTTTTTTCTTAAAAAAAATAGCTGTGTATTTAGAGTTTAAAAAATCTCTTCCATCTTGACTGGTACGAGTAGGAAGGATCAGCTCTCTCTCTCTTTTTACTGTTAGTGTAGCTTAGCATTCGTAATGGTAGACTGGAGTACTGGACCGGCACCGAGTCTCCATATAAAAATGCACATACTACTACTCCGTACGTGGTAATTACGCCGCGGCATGGCCGGCACCGCTGTCCGCTGGAGTTGGATTTCGGCTCCTGAAACTATTAAAAAAAACCGTAAACTTTGACCTCCTGCGGTAGTTGGTGTGTCCAGTTTTTTTTTTTTCATTCAGTTTTGCTCGATGAGAACACGTGCGTACATGGCGTTTGGTTGACCCATTTGGTCATTTGCAGCTGGGATCCTTTTGATAAAGGAAGTAAATTTGGTTTCATTTCTTCAAAAAAAAGTTAATTTAGTTTCATCTCCTGTGACAAAAGAAGATCCTAGTTAATCAACATGTCTTCTACTTCCTCCGTTCCAAGTTATAAGTCGTTTTGATTTTTTGTTTATCCATTTTATTATGTATCTTGACATATTATTATATCTAGATGCATAGAAAAAATAAATGTATCAAAAATATCAAAGCGACTTATAATTTAGAATGGATGGAGTAGCACTAATAACTTACGGGGCATGAGTATTGAAAATTTAATGAATAAATTTTATATACGTACCTCTAATCAAATTTAGTTATTTTACTCTCTCGGTGTGCTTTTTTCTAAAGCGGTACCCGTTTCGATACGAACTATATAATTTCTATAAGGTTATGGTAAATTTGTGAAATAATTTATATGTGTTCTATTGTTGAAATGTACTTTTGTGGGTTTTTAATTCAGTCAAAACCTTGCTTACCATCTGTCATAGCAGCTTTAGCTATATCAATTCTTGTGGGTATCCTACCCTTTGGGTGACATCATGAATTAATATTTTAACTTTCAAGTTTTGATATTATTATTAGTTGATGCAATTAACTTAGCTTAGGTTGTGTGTTCGTAAAATAAAAGATATCATCTGTTGAGTACACTCGATGTGTAATCTGCCTTTGCATAATCACTCCCTTGTTCTAAATTATAAGACTTTTTGACTTTTTTCCAGATACATAGGGTTTTGTTATGCACTTAGATATACACTATGTCTAGAAGTACATAAGAAAATTAATGTATCTAGAAATATAAAAACGTCTTATAATTTGAAACGGAGGGAGTATATGTGATGGAATGCATATACTTGCGTAGGATGGTATAATACATATAGATGAGAATATAGATCAAAGCAAAAGCAAGTCCTTTACACACGAAGGCAGTTTAGGTTCACACGATCGACAAAGTTGTACCATCACACAGTAAAGGATAACTCTACGTAGTATACTAAGAATTCAACAGGTGGAAACAGATTTTCATCAAAAAAAAAAAACAGGTGGAAACAGATGAAAATGTTCAGCGGTAATTGACAGTGCGTCCTCCCCTACTGCTGGGTAGTAGTGGCACGCAACACGCCCGTCACATCATCACGCCGGCTGCCGCCTGCCAATGTACTAGTAATCCGGTATTCCGGTCAAGCATTGCGTGCGTAATCATTTGCTGTTGCTGACCACGAAGCACCAGTCCGAGCAGCATGTCACATGCACGTGATGTGTGCTACACGCGGCACGTGGCAGTGGCAACGCTGACCGGACTACCGGAGTCCGGAGCGCCTGCCACACTCTCTGTCTGGCACACCCGCCTCGCCGTCGCCGCGTCGCGCACGGCCACGGCGTCTCGAATCCACCAACATTGCACAGAGCAGGAGCAGAGTGCACAAGGTCACAGGTCACTCTCTGTCTCGTCCAGTGTATCCGAGTCCAGCCAACCACGGTGTGAACCATGGAACGTGAACGACGGCGGCGGCGGCGCCCGCCGGCAGCACGCGAACGCGTACGGCGAGGCGAGCCGGTCGCCCGGTCCGGCACGGCAGTCACCACCCTTTGGTTGGTTTCGTCCGATCGGGACGGCATGGCGCGTCGTGGTCCGGACTCTGGTCAGAGTCAGAGGTCGCGCGCGCGCGCGTCGCTGTTGCTTCCCGGCAACTGGCCTGGTGGGGTCCCCAGCCCACGTGGCGGGCGGCGGTTGGATGAGTGCTGTTTGGAAGTCTCGCTGATGATCCGACGACGTCGTCCTCCGCTCTCTCCTGTCTGTTGGTAGTTAATTAAGAGTCAAAAGGCGACGTCGTTTCAATTTTGATAGGAGGTTGATGGATATGTTTAGTGAATAATATTCACATTTATGGCTTTAAATTATTTTATTATGAAAATACATTTCGTAATTAATCTAATGGTATTTATTTGATACCATAAACATGGTTTTTTTTATTTATAATTGGTCAAACTTATAAGTTACTAAAATGTGACACTATATTAGAATTGCAATCTTTTTGGAACGGAGGTAGTAAAAATTAGCTTAAATTAGCTCTAATGCATCAAACAGGAGGTTAATAGACAGATTAATTTTTTAGACAAAGTCTTCAACCAGTTGTGGGCTAATTTTTAGCTCATATTTATCAAACATGTCCTAAGGCTACTAGTTAGGATAAAGATTTGTTTTAAATTAGCTATCGGTTGTTACCTAGTTGGCTAACTACCAGTTATTGAGCCTCTTGTTTAGATGTGCTATGGTTGATTTTAACTAACTTTTAGCTCGCTAACAATTAGCTAACTCATAGTATTGTTTTTCTTTCCAACGTTGTGGGAGTTCCATGATGAGGAAACTATATAGCTACAATGGACCAGTCCAACGGATAAATAAAACCATTGACAAACCTGGTGGATCGACGTATGGACGGCTAGTAGTTTTGATTAGACTGACATAGTCACGACAGTAACAGTTCTCTCTCAATAATGTATACTACGACAGTATACAGATAAATGCAAACGAATAATTGGACATAATGCAATAGCATAAAATCGTTGACGATCATAAATCGTCCTGTTTGGAGCAATTTTTTTTAACGCTTGACACTTGTCGTCTTCTCGATTTATCGCACTACACGCTCATTACTCTTGTGCCCTAGTTGCACTCGATTTTAGCGTGAAGCAAGGAGGCAGCCGACTACAACTTCCGTAAAGAAAGAAAAAAACGCTCTATAGGAAGCCAAACATTCTCAAGTTTGATCAGATTTATAAAAAAATAGTATCAGTATTATACTTATTACACATCAGAATTATGTGTATCCTTTTCTATATATTTGGTTGTGCATAGGATTTTTTTTTGACTTCTCAGGGTGCAAGAAATTCAGTTTTTTTTTATGGAGGGAGTACTTTAGATAAGTTGAAATCAATTAATGTGATCAAGTCATATAAGGTCATTTTCAGTGGGAGGTTACTAGAGTTTTATTTACATTTAATAAAGGGAACGTATCTGGTGCAAATCAATTACCCCGTGCAACCTTAAAAACTGCGAATTAGAGCCACAAGATGCTAATACAATGGACAGGACTAGCGGGCGGCGCGGCGGCCAAGCGGGCGGCGCACTCGCCGGCGCGCGGGCTCCTGCGTGGCTGCGTGCACGGCTCGCCGAGCGCGGGCTCTAAGCTACGGCACTGTTGGCCCACCTGCTGAAGCTTCTACATGTTCCGTCGTGCTCGCCGTTGATGCTCTAGCAATCATGCTGCTACTTCTCCTCGTGGAAGCTGTACTAATCCGTTTGAAGCCTGCAAGTACCATTCCACAGATCGTCTAACAATACAGAATTCAATGATGGTTTAATTAACAAAATTCATCGCTCACAGATCTGCTAACACATGACATGAAGCAATTAGCTGATCCAGGTCTTAAAATAATTCTGTCAAGAGGAAGCTAGCAATTGGGTTTTACACAACAATCCAGTGGGCTCCAGGTCCTCCATAGCAAGGGCTGGTAGAAACTGCCGAGCCCCTACCACCGGCCAAGCGGGCGACCTGCAGGCCCCCAACAGACAGATGGTGCAGAGCTTGTGAAGGTGGCCGGCGGTGATCCCAGGTGGTGGCCCCTACCCCCTACAGACGATGGGTGCAGAGCTCCTGCAGATGGCCGGCGGTGATCCACGGACACGGACAGGCGGCCAGCACTGTAACAACCCAGAATTCTCCCGAAAACCAAAAATGTGAACTATTTAAAATTTTTCCTGCAATATGTGAAGCATGTAGATGCTAGGTCAAACTAAGAATAATTTATAAATAAATTGTTGCATGCATATAGAATTACTTGTAGGAGTTTGCCGGAGTTCTTTTGTTGGTTTAGTGTTTTGTGTTGGAGTGCACAAGTCCGTAGCAAATCCTGTTGATCTCTTCTAGAATATCTTATGAATCCCTTTTCCTCTCTCAAATCACCTTCTTACTTTCGAACCTCATTCGAATTTCTTAAACCTAACTCATAAAGCCAATCGACCTTCCTTGTAAATCAATGCACGTAAATTGCCGACCCTTGGCATTGGATTCCGAGACCCGTAGTAGACCCTAGTGGACCCCACTTGGGGGATCACGCGATAGGCGACGCATTTACACCAACCTAGAGCTCTCGGAAGTAAATATAATGGAGCAAGTAATAGAAAAGAAGGGGCATCTGGCCCAAGTAACCGAACCAGCCCAGCCTCGCCTGTTACCTCACCCTTCCTTTCCTCTCTTATCCGGCCCGAACCAGCCGAATCAGCCCGTTGCGGCCCATGGACACGCCTGCTCCCCATCCCCCGCCCGCGCTAGGCCGGCCACAACTCCGCGGCCCATGAACGCGGCCCGCTACGCGAGCCAGCAACCGCGGCCCGTAACCACATCGGGCAAGCCGCCCCCAGGAAACGACAAACACCGTCACAGCCACTGACCATGCGGGCCCGCCTATCATGATCTCCACCTTCCCTAGCCTCTGCCTCACGAGAGACAGAGCACACGTACTCGCCCTCGCATCCGCAAATTCTTCACGCAACCTCTATGGCACCCCGTTCCTGCCTTCGCGCCCCTCGCTTGGCTCTGCGCCCTCCACGTCGCCACCGCGGGTCCCACGGGTCACGCGATTCGCGTGACCCTGTCAAAGCTCGCAACCGCCGCGGCAGAAGGCGTGATGATGCCGCGGCCTTGCACCCATTGAAATCTTTCCCGCACCCATGAATTGGAGCCCTCGCTGTCAACTGGACCCCGTGCGACGCCCATGATCACTAACAGGAGCACCTCGACCGCCGGATCGCCTTGGGCGGTATCACCAGCCGTCCGCACCCCTTCCCATGGCGCCACCGCCTATAAATCCCACACCAGAGCACCCTGGGGTTCCCAAACCACACACCGCCACCCTGTGGCCTTCCACCATTTGCCCCGAGGAAGAAGGAGGAAGAAAGGAGAGAGGAAGGGAGAAGAAGAGGAATCGGAGCACGCCGGGACGATCCCTCGGAGCCCCTCGTCGTCGGCCGTAGCTCTGCGCTGAACCATGAGCACGCGCGTTCGGCAACGACGCAACTTCGGCGCTGCCTGCATCGGGTCCGACCTGCACCACGCGACCTCGCCGTCAAGCCTACAACGCCGGGCGCGTCCTCGAGCCGCGCGACCACGGGAACTCCACGACCTCGCAGCCATGGATCCGCGTCAAGCCCCGGCGTCGACACCACATCGAGCCGCCATCCACCTCATCTCCATTACGGCCTTCACAAGCGGACGGTGAGCCTTCCCCAAACCCCACCCTTGTCTGATGCCTAGTCGCCTGCCTGACCGGCCTTCGAGCCGCTGACCATGTTTGCCTGTGCACCGCCGGAGCACCGCCTCGTCCACGGCCGTGACCACGCCAAGCCCCGACCCTGTCCCGGCCTTCGACGCCGCTTGACTCCGGAGCTACCCCGCTCTAGGACACACATGCGCACTCACGAACACGGCCACAGCCTTGCCTTGCCGAGTCAATGGCGCCCGAGAACGCAGCCAGCCACCTAGAGCCTCAGCGCCGCTTTCCAGCCCTGCGTCGAGATCCGCCTTGATTTCGTGCACCAAGCCCTTCCTGCACGCAGTGCTGCACAACCAAGGTACGACCATGCACCGGTGAGCTCATCCTTGGCCAAGCTCCACCCTCTTGGCCCCTCGATGGCATGTCGGCATGCCCGGCTGACTTGCCGCACAGACCTTGCCGCCCATGGCCATCACACTGCCAGGAGCATCGCGCACCACTTGCCCATGTCACTAGCCACTGCCATCGCTTGACAAGGCCCTGCCTTGCCTCGGCGCCACGCCGTCGGTGAACCTCGTCGTGGCCATGACCACGCCCGCGCACACACCACCTCGCCCTCGCGTCCACGGCATGGCATCGCCATCGCGGCCTCACCATGGTGAGCTCAGCCGACCCCTACACCTCCATGACCCCGGACCCTGCCACCACACTCACGACCATGGCCACCGCTCGAACGCACACACAGACCCAAAGGCCGACCTTGGCCACGCTGGCACTCATGCACCGAGCAGTGTCACAGCGAGCCAAGCGCGCACTGTGTCCGTGCCCCCAGGCTCTTCGGTCAAGCACCGCTGGGCACGGTCGTGAGCTGCTCACCCAAGGCCTCGGAGAACGTCGCGTGAGACACCATCACCGCGGACGCGCGCGTCGCAAGCAGCCCCAGCCCAGACCCTGCCTTGCTGAGCGGCTTGCGGGAAAGCACCAAGGCCAGCCGACCCAATGCCCAGCACTAGCTCCCTCTTGGGCCGACTGCAGCAGCTGCAACATCGGCCTAGTGGCCCTGTGCTGGCCCTCTCTCTCTTCCTTGCAGTTGGCCCGACAAACAGGCCGGTCTGCCTTCCTCTTCGCGTAAGCCAAGCCCGGCAGCAGCCCAGTGGTGGCCCAGTAGAAACTGTGGCCTCCCTCTTCTTCTTCAGGAATGGATTTAATCTCCGAAATTCGTAGAAAATTCATACGTTGTCGAAAAATTATGAAACCAGTTTCATAATTTTTCTAAAGACGAGCACCACGTTGATGATCTCTCCGACCACCTCGGCAACCTTTCCGACCACGTTGGCAACCTTCCTGACCACTTCAGCAATCTCATCGACCACGTTGATGATCACTCCGACCACCTCTGCGATCTCACCGCCCACGTCGGCGAAGCTCTCCGACCACCTCGGCCAGCTTTCCGACCACGACGGTGATCTCACCGACCACCTCGGTGACATCTCCGACCACCGACGAAAGCCCCTTCCTGCTCATTCTTATACTCATTCGTCCACTTACAATACATGATCTTGATCTTTCTATATCTATCTTCACCATGCCCTTGTGCAGGTCTGCCTATCCCCAACGATGGAATGTGCTACTCCGTAGTCGTGTCGAGTTGTCACGTCTTTCGGTTGTGTGTGGTTCTTATCGCTGGTTGTTGGTGTTGTTGCCTGTATGCCGAGCCTTCGAGCCGGCTGAGGGATCGTACCTCGTTCGAACGTTACGATCGCGGGATCCATCTCGCCATGACCGTGATGCCGAGTGTAACTCGACCCATCGCTTTTTAGTTGGCTTCATAGTACCACGAGTGCTAGCTCCTACCTTTGGCCCTAGAACATGGTCGTGATGGATTCGATGTCGATACTAACATCGATGCGGATATCACCCGCACGCCTTGAGCCCTCCATGACCAAGTCCTGTGGGAGATGACCTAGAGATAACAATCGTGGAATGATGGGTGCCAACCCGTTGGTATAGCTTGTGGCCGCGAGTTCGCCTCACCATGACCATGGAGTTACGCCACTCTTTTACTTTTACTTGCCTCTTCGTGCACAAACCCCCGTATGCTTGTACCTTGTATGACCATCGCATTTCCTTGATTCCCGCGGTGACAACCGCACCGCTATGAATTAGATAGATGTCTTAGTGCCAGTGCACCTAAGTCGGGTACCCTATGAGTGGTTTGCGCACTTGTACTCTTTAGTGAGTCGCTCCTTCCGATGCCCTGTCTTCTGTCGTGGCGTGTGTGTTGGAAGGAGCAGACCTCAGTTCCTTGCTGTCATTGCCCTATTAGCCGCTCTGTTTGATCCCGTCGTGTCCATGGCGATTGGATCAAAGACCGGACTATCTCTTTTAGCTAGCGAAGCTATAGTCTATGTCGTACCTCGGATCCGTGCGTGTCGACCCGATCGACCGTCTAAAACCATCTTTCCCGAAGATGTATCTGAGAACATGACATGGATGTGCCTAGCTAACCCTCGCTTCTTTTGTTTTGCTGAGCAACTCTCTTCTCGGCTCCCGACGTTATTATGTCGTGAGGATCGAGAGAACCCGTTGCTGTCCAATCTATTTGCGCTACCGCTTTCTACCGTAGCGGGCGAGCCGAAGTACATTGGAGCTAAGTCACAATAGTGTTATCATTCTTGTTTACTACTCGTGTCCAATTGAGACTTGCGGGATAAGGCTATAAGAGCCGAACCCCGTCGTTCTTCTTTCTTGGGGCTCGACTTCCAATCCCCGTCAAGTCAATGACACCAGATCGAAAGAACGTGAGCCGTGATGTTTGCTATGAATGAGCTCTGGCTTAAACCGTTTATCGTAAAGCCGTACTGGCTTGGCCATGACGTAAGCTTGTGCGTATGCAAACCATCACTTGTGTTTATTGGCCCAAGGAAATCGGACAACCGCCGAGAGGGCTAAGCTGTGAATCCTTTAGTGTGCCGTTGGTGTTATTGGATCTTCTTGCGTCTTGTCGTCTTTTCGAGTGTTGTGTGTTCTCTAGCCTTGCGTGTCGCTTCGCGGAGTAGCTAGTGATCGGATCAAGAGAATGGAAACGACGACAAGGACTGTGGACTGGAGTCGACTCAGGAGGAGACGACCTCGCTGATTAAGCACCAACAGATGGAAAAATGTACCACTACTACCTCTACATCACAGGTGTCATGGCAGCACCCTCTTTTAGAGAATCCTAATAGACATTGCATAATATCTAGAACTTCTAGCGCTTTATAATTATTCCTTTGCTAGTACTTTGATGCATGCTACTACCTGAGCCATTATTACCCTGATGCAACCCACTCTACCACGTCACCCTGCTTTGCGCACTCGCTCGCTTATATATGCTTACTTGCCTGCTTGCTTGCATATTACACCACTATACTTATTATTAACTCCACTTCGCATTATGTCGGGGATGTGATGCTGGTGGTGAACCCCCTAGGAATGGTTTGGCTATGGGTGCCGGATTTGGTGGTGTGTGAGCGTGCTGCGTGCGTCTTGGGTGCGTGGAGAGTGAGGGTTGTGTCGACCGAGCTGGAATAACGACAAGCCTGGGGCGAGTCTTGCCATGTGGTGCTACCTGGGCACTTGGATATGGAATACCGGTGGCGGGTAAATGGTAAATTGGAGGTGGCCTTGGGTGTGAACCTCGGAGAGGTGGAGCCCGGGTAGAGGTGCTGTGGTGGCACGTAAAATGGAAACCCTGATGAAGACATTCTGGCTTGGTCAATCCCTAAGGACTTACTAGTACTCAGACTCACTGGGAATCCTTTACATCCCACTTGCCCTATATGGTGCGGGACGATCGGACTACTTGGTAGAGCGATGCCACTGCTGCTAGGTGAACGTGTGCAAGGAGGTACGAGGCGTGGAGTTCCCCACACCCTTCCGAGACTTTAGGAAGCCTTGTGGATCCGGCTCTTGACACCCGGAGGGCCCCGGCTCTGTCTACGACTCACAGTATCAACCATCCCAGACTAGACTTGGGATGTTCCAGGGCTGAGAGGTAGGGTGGCATCGTTCTAGGCTAGCAAGCGGTCGGAATCTGCCTAGACGGGGCACCGTCGAGGATGACTATCTTGTGGGTATGTGAAACCTCTGCAGAGTATATGGTTGATCGATCGATACATATGCCGACTTATCGGCTATGGACCTTTCCTGGGTTTCGCTTAAACTAGATAGCGAGATGAGTCCTTCTTTTCTCCCTCCAGGGTTGGGGTATTTTCCGGTCGTGAGCCTTGGAGCTACGGGCCGTTGAGACAAGGCCGAGAGGGAGTTGGCCTGTCGACCTGAGTGTGTGAGATGAGATAAGGTGTGGTGGTGTGGAGATGGATTGGGATAGATGGTCGGTGGATGGATATGGATGGATGTGGATGTGTGTGATTGGGAATGTGTTAAAAACTGGACATTATTATTACAATACTACTGTTACTTACTTCTCATGCGCTAAGGATGCAAACCACAGCCAAATGTTAGGATCGCCAGATCCTCTTGTTTTATCTTTTCCACCAAAGCTCATCGGTGCTGACCATGGCCTGCACACATCTGGCGGTGTGCAGATTTCCTGCTTCTCAGAAATGCTGACTATAGAAGGATTAGGAGGTCTCGTGCCTATGCTCAAGTTTGATTCGGAGATGGAATCTACGCTGCACTACGCCAACACTGATGACGACCCGTGAAGGAGAAGTTTTCACTCAATAGTTTTCCGCTAGATTAACTCTGTAATAGGTATGTTCCCCAGTGATGTAATATCTTGTATTCCTGTAAGCTTACGATGTATGACTGTGATATCGACTGATATATGATAATATGATGGAATAAACTATTATTTTCATCATATTATAATACATTCTGTGGATTTTCCCTTCGCGAAAAATTAAGGATGTTTGAAGCACCGATGGCGTTTAGTTCGTCCGATAGAGGGAAAAGAAAGAAGAAACCGGCCAAGCATAGTATCTACTGGAATGACCAAATTAACCTTATGGCTGAAAAAAATTCCACGGAGAGGAACCACGGGTTCCTCCCGAGCACCGTAACAAACCTCATTATATATATACTGTATGCGATCACTCGTGATGGCCGGCAATTAACTTAATGCGACGTGATAGCTAGTACTCTATTTTAAATTACATGACGTATTGCTTTTGTTCTAAATCAAACATTTTTATCTCTGACCATAGATTTAAAGAAAATCAATATACTTTTACACCATGTGAATTACATATTATTAAAAGTGTTTATCATTGTGGATTTAAAAGACATAAACCTTAACGTTGCTAACCTATATAAGTTTTCAAAATTAATAATTAAAAACAGAAATGTTTGACTAGTACAAAACTAATATAACATATAATTTAAAACAGATGGAGCAATAGCCAAAGCCACGGTATAAACTTTAGTTGGCTAAAGTTAAAGACTACTTTTCAGCCATGGAACAGTGTTTTTCTCTCACGACATTTCAGCATAAGCATCAACATAAGCTAAATTTCAGCATAAGCGAACATGGCGTAAAACTTTATATCACTTTAGCTCACTTGTGTTGTCTAAAGTTTTTTTTTTATAAAGTTGATCAAACTTTAGACAGCTTTTTTTAAAATGGTTGTTCTAAACTTGAGTGACTAAACTTTAGAACGTGGACTCCAAACAGCGACTAATTCTTGTTTTCTTTTATGGTGATGACACGGTTTACTGTAGTTAGTCAACGTCCGGGTCGTGTCATCGTGTGTGTATGTAGGTGATCCAGACCGCTGAGGCACACGCACAAGCAACAATATGATGCAACGTGGCCATCGACGGATCATGCGAGGACGCCGACAAACAAAGTGGAGGAGAATGAAGCTTCCTTTGAAAGGTTCAGGTCTCGGACGGTGGCGGCGATGCATGTGGAATCGCTATCGTTTGGTGGTGGCATACGTGTCACGCCGAGGATGATAGTCCTTTTTATTTAGAGTTCAAAACTCACGGTAATGATGATAACAGTCAACGTGCCAATATATACTCCTCCTTCCAAGAGAAAGTAGTGTACTAGTTCTAGATTTGAACCAAATATCAAATTTTGTTAAGTTTAACAAAGTCTAATAAAAAAATAATATATTTCGTTATGTTTGTTTGATATTACTTTTAATAATATTTGGTTAATTAAGCTTAAAATGATCTGATGACTCTAAAAAACGAGAACCACACTTGTTTTTTATCTTTATCGGAAGAAGTACTTTCTTTAGAAGATGTTTGTCAAAATACATACCAACTCTGGTTGCCAGTCTAAAATTGAATATTTCAAAACGGCATGGTAGGTTTCTCTGAGAAGATGCTCATGCTAGTTTTTTCTAACGTAGTTGTTGCGTGACCGGAGACGGTGGATAGACTCAACTTGGAGACAGGGTTTGTCTGGCCGAGGTCAAAGGGGGCAGTACTAACATTCCTTCCGAATATATGCCATGCCGGGGAGAGAATACAAGAAGGGAAGCAGCAGGACGGAGCATCATGGTTAGCGGGAATAGCGGCCTAGCGCGCCGTGGAGCGCGTGCATGTGAATCCACCGCCACACAGGAAGGCAACAACGCAACCAACCAAAAAGAAGGCGCCTTTCTATGTTCCGCCCAAGTGGCTTTGGCTACGCCGGGTCGGGGAACACGGTGATGCTCCCTTTCTTTCAAGAAGTCAAACAAATTTAAGTTTCACTGTATTTATACAAAAAAATATTAATACTAATAATGGTAAATAAATATGGTTAAATTAATATGAAATTTATTTTATAGTAAAAATGTTTGAAAATACAGATATTGATTGATAGTATTTTATATAAAATTGATCAACCTTAAGAAAGTTTGACTATCATGAACGTAGAATTGTTTTTTTTTTTGATAGATGGAGCAATGCCAATTCCATATTCGTTTTGGATAATAATAATACTTTTAGAGTAAAGTCCATCAACGTTTCTTAAATTGTGCCGTTGTGTCATCATATACACCCTGTTCGCTTGATCGTATCAGCCATGATACATTGTTTTTCTCTCACAACAAAACAGCATCAGCCGACTTATAAGCCACGTAAACAATCAAGCGAACATGGTGATAGTCCCTAAACTCTCAAAATACTCATTTAAGTACCTAAACATTGTTCGGGTCTTACTGTAGTCCTATTGGGAAAGTGAAAAATAATAACTATCTTGTTCTCACATGTCTTCGAAGATGGTAGATTATTTTGGATAATTCAATAGTATTCTGTGAGAGAGAATAAGCTGCAACAAGCTACAAGTAGTATAGCCGAACGCGGTGAAATTGTAACTGTTTTATTAGAACCAAATTTGAATGGTCCGATTGCCATTTGGCAAGACCGCGCCCCCCAAGACCAAGCGGATCTGCTCCCGTGCATTCCACTGGCTGACATCTCGGTCCCACCATCGCCTTCGTCCACCCTGGCCCCGTGGACTGGCCCGTAGTCCTTCGAGGACGTGTGTGGGTGGCCTGGTGGGGGCCCGCCCATGCGCGCTTGGCCTCCTCCGTCCTCCCCACTCATCGCGGAAGGAGCCCCGCGCCAACCAGGCAGGCACCCAATCAACGGACGGCCGGCCGGCAGCCGTCGGAGCGGTAGGGGGCCGGGAGAATAGTAAAGCCGCACGCACGCACGCACGCGGAGGAGGAGCCAACGACAAATCAGACGAGGAGGAGCGCGGAGGCGGGGACAGCCTGCGCTGCGCTGCGCCGGCCGGCCGGCCCCCCACCTAGCCCTTGTCCCGGTTCCCTCCTCCCCCATTCAAATTTCCTGCCTTCGATTCGGGTCGATTCGAAGCGGGGCGGCAGAGGAGGCAGGGATTGGGCTCGGGGACGGCACTTCGGCGTCATCCACCACACATCACAGTAGCCATGGCGATGGAGGAGGCGGTGTCCGACAACACCAAGGGCCTGGCGCTCGCCGTCGCCTCCAGCGCCTTCATCGGCGCCAGCTTCATCCTCAAGAAGATCGGCCTCCTGCGCGCCGCCAAGTGCGGCGCCCGCGCAGGTACCGCACCACACCTCTCCGCGTTGCCGTGGCTAGTGTCCATTCGTCTTCTCCACGCGCGTCCTAGGATCCCATCCCACCCTGGCCTGCCTCTTGAGTCGTCTGATCTGATCTGATCTGCTCCTGCCTGGGCCCCGGGAGGTCTTCGTTCTGAATCTGTGCCCGCATTCGTTCCCCTGATCCGAGGCTCCGAGCACTGCCGTGCAAACTGCCGTGCCGTGCCGGTGCGTGATTTGACGCCTTGTCTACCGTGATTGGACCTGGCTGATGTCTGTGATTCTAGATCTTGACAATCCTGCGCCGTCGCTAGTCAAAGTCAGAAACCTGTGCGCGTCATGAGCGGTTCGGTCCTCATCGTCTTGTCCCTGTCTTCTAGATATAATACATGTGATCCAAGCTCGGGAGCCGCTGTGGTTTCAAGATGGGGTCAGTTTGGTTGCTCTGATATCTTCATCAAGTATTGTTGTGTTCAACTTCATCAATTATGTCTTCTTTTTTTCGTCAAACCTGTTATAAGGTCTATCAGACATTCCATAAAAACAAGCTCTATTCATGCGGCATGCCCAATAGTCTTCTGATTTTAGCTTATCGGGCCCATTTCTGTTTTGCATTACAGGTGGTGGAGGATACACTTACCTCTCCGAGCCACTGTGGTGGGCCGGAATGACCACAAGTAGGCCACAATGCTCCACTTAAAATTTACTCTCAATTTAAACTTTGGCATCCCCAACTGAATTTGCCTAGTGTTGATCTTCACAAGTGCTGCTTGGGGAGGTCGCAAACTTCATTGCTTACATATTTGCGCCAGCTGTACTCGTGACTCCACTCGGAGCGTTAAGCATAATCGTGAGGTGAATTTTCATACCATACCACAAGCTGGTACCGCTTAGATATGTGGTCCTGCGATCTTCTTTGCTTGACATTGAGTTTTTTTTCTGGAATTGGGCAGTTCAGTGTTGGCGCACTTTGTGCTCAAGGAGCGGCTTGAGAAGCTCGGGGTACTTGGATGTGTATCGTGCATAGTAGGCTCAGTTGTTGTTGTTATGCATGCTCCTGAAGAGCATATGCCAAACTCTGTCAAAGAAATCTGGAACCTAGCTACCCAACCAGGTGAGTCATTGCACCCAATCGTGCGCATGACAGTTCGTTGGAGCTGCAGTTCTCACAGAATGTCTCCATCCTGGTCTGTCGATCATTGGCAGGATTTCTAGCATATGCGGTGACAACATTGTTACTCGTGGGAACACTAGTACTCTTCTTTGAACCTCGATACGGTCAGACTAACATCCTGATATATCTGGGTATCTGCTCTTCAATGGGATCACTAACGGTAAGTGTGCTTTGAGTGGCAGATGCACAGATTAACTGTAGGAATATGCAGTTACTGAGCTTTCCTGACTTTGTAGGTTGTTAGCATCAAAGCCATTGGTGTTGCCATAAAGCTTACGCTGGATGGAGTGAATCAGGCTGCTTATCCATACACATGGCTTTTTCTTATGGTTGCAATTGTCTGTGGGGTTTCTCAAATAAATTACCTGAACAAGGTATGCACATCTTTTTTTTTTTTTGAAACCTGTTGCTTCACCTATGAGTGTATGTTGCTTGATTGTACCTAGAGCGTGTACTTCTGAGCATTGACAACTTAAAATATTTGTTATTCTGCTACAAGCTACAAGCATATTTTAACTGTCCACTACAAGTTATCAAGAAAACTTGCATCTTAAATTCGTCTAGTACATTTCTGATTGTTGCAGCATATATCTCAGTTTTAGGGTTATGCCAACTTCCTTCTATTTTTGCAGGCACTGGATACCTTTAATCTGGCTATTGTTTCCCCTATTTATTATGTAATGTTTACTACCCTTACAATAGTGGCGAGTGGAATTATGTTTAAGGTACAAACTAGCCCTATTTGTTTTGTTAATTAAGCATAACTAGGCTGTGTTTGTACTTATTGGGCTTATTACTACAAAACTATGAAATGCAGGACTGGGCTGGTCAAAGCTTTAGTAGTATTGCTTCTGAATTATGTGGCCTAATAACCATCCTTTCTGGGACCATTTTGTTGCACACAGCAGAGGAGGGAGCCAACAATTCTGCAGGTAGTCATTTAGCTCAATTTGCTGTTTTTACATATGTGTGTAATTCTTCTCTAGCAAAATACACCATGCTCTGCTGAATCGTTATTCCCCTTTTTTGTCGATAACTCCTAATGCTCCAATTTCATGAAAGAAACAATCAGGCTTTTCTATGAGGATTGAACACTTTATGCGACCAAAAAAATTGCCAAGCTATTGTTTTATCAGTAAATAGTGTTATCAAATTATCACTTAATTGGTGATAGCAGGTGATAGCCCTAAGTTAGCATTCATGGTCCTCAACATTTGTAAAAATATTTCATTACTTTTCTGACCAAAAGCTCATTTGGACTCACGTCTTGTTTGAGGATAAAACTTCCAAAAAGCTGTCGATCTGGCATATTCTGGCAGTAATAATATATTTACGATGACTCGATTTTGTGGTTAGCTCGCTGGTGATTTATTTGTTTTTTTTATTGGCAAAGTTGTACTATTTCCTACTCTAGGGGCCATGCATGAGTCTTCTTAGACTCGTTGATCTTAATATATTGATGATGTGCAGCTCTCCTGCTCATTCGTGAAAAAATATATATTTATGATGACAAAGCTTGAACTGAGCAAAATTTTCTGTTAATTTCAGCTTTGTTGCCTTGGCCTTTGGATAAAGGGTCTATATCATGGTGTATCAGCTTAAGCAGTGACAATCTGTTAAAGAATGTTGAAGAGGACTACTTCGTAGCTCTGCAAAGTTCACCTGCCCCAGTATGATGATACATTTTCCTCCGCTTTTGCTATTGATTGAAGAAACTAATAGACATCGGAAACGGAACATGCAAATCGAGCTGTAAATCTTAATAGTGCCAGCAATCTGGCAGTTTTGGGTGAGGAGATTTCATCTGCCATTTTTCGGGTTGTACATAGGAGCCTGTAAATTTGTGATTGTTTTTGTACTGGGACAGGATAGAACTTCACCATTGTTTAAAGCAAGCAGAATTATTGCCTGCATGTTGTAGTTTGTGTAAATGTTTCTCCTTTAACTAAAGCTCAGAAGTGAAGATTGATGCATCCAGTTGTATTCTGCATTCTTGAATGTTTTTGGTGTTGAACTAAAGATCGAAATGATGCACATGCTTATCACCCTCGCTTGGGGATATAAGCTTATCTAGTAGTACTCCCTTCGTTTCAAATTTATGTATAGATGTATAGCAAAATTGATGTACCAAAAAAGTCAAAACGACTTATAATTTGGAACGGAGAGAGTACTATCCACCTTTACGGTATGTTTGTCGGTTTCTACAACCATTATTTTTAGGTAAAAATCGATCCTTATTATCATCTTGTAATGTGAAATTTCTGTTTAGCTAGACGAGCTGAAATTTGCTGCCCCGCCTCTGAATTTGGACTTTTGCCAAACTGGTACCAGAATGTCCTTGACAAAATTTTCAAAAGATCCACCCAGTGACCCACAAATTAACCTTCAATGTAACTGTAGTTTGTAAGGTACATCAGTAGGGCAAGGGAAGCCGCCTCAGTGTCATGGCCTGCTACTGCTAGTTGTGGTGATTCAGGGCCATGAACTTGCACTGCTCACTCATGGCCTGGAGCAGCGCCTCCTTGTCAAGCATTTTGCACGTAGCCTCACATTCTCCTCCATCACCTTTACATTCTCCTCCTTCACCTGTTGGACTTCAGCTTCTTTCTGAGCTTTCTCACTCTCAAGCTGGTTAGTCTCGGCAACTAGCCTGTTCATCACAAAGACAAGGAACTCAATGTCAGATTGAGTACAGTTAAAGAGTTTGGATGCTATGTAGCAAAATATAGACATACTTGCCTGCCAACTGCTAAACAGACTTTTTGTAAAAGTAAATACTAACGGCGTTGGGCCGGGCGCTGAGGCTCCTGGTGAGGCAGCGGCGATTGGCCTCCCTGTGACGGTGAAGATGACATGTTTCAGAGAAAACAGATCAAGGAAGACGAAGCAGATCCAATTAAAATAAAGGGTGTGACTGTTCATGTTTCCTACCTATCAACGATAGGGGCGTTCACGTGGTTGCCGATATCGCCTCGCGCTCGCCGATTCCTAGCGTGCGGTCGGCCGGTCACGGTGGCGACGACCGTCTGATTCCTCGGACCTGAAGGAGCGGCGGCGGCGGCGGCAGTCTGATTCCTCGGACCTGAACGAGAGGTGGCGGCGGCCGTCTGGTTCCTGGGACCTGAACGAGCGGCGGCGGGCGTCTGGTTCCTAGGACCTGAACGAGCGGAGCATTGCATCCCCACGAAAGAAGATCTCGAGTGAGAAGTCGACCCACGGACGGCATTGGCATCTCGAATCGCAGGGATTGCCGTACGAAATCGACACCAAAACCAAATGCACCCAAATTAAACCCTAACAGCAAGCGGATCCCAAAATCGCGCGGAATTTAGAAACAAATAAGCCGCGATCCTCCTCGGTTGCCGATCAGACCAACACGATTGGGCGATTGTGAATGCGCACCTGCGTTCGCAGCCGGCCGAGGAGCGGCGGCCTCGCGCTGGCGCCTCGTGGCCATGCTGAACTAACCGACGGCGTCCTGGAGTTGTTCCTCCCTGCGACCCTGCCTCCTCACCGACTGCTGGAGGAGGAGGATGGTGCGCGCCGGCGGCCTCCTCCGTGGAAGTAGATCACGCCGCGCGGCTCCTTTTTTGGACAAAACGCCTACTACCGGACTGAATCGAAGCAACAGGATATATGGAGAGTAAAATTTATTTAACTTCGAAAATAGCACATAACGGCTTCCGCGACGTGGGCCTACACACCAATTATTTTTTTTAGTCTATCAACCCAACAATTATGTGTTTTATGCAGTTTCAACACATGATTTTTTTACACCATAGAATTAAGATCCAACAGCCTCCACACTCCTTCTACCTCCAGTCTTTAGCCTTCTTCTATCTCCAGATAATCACAAATCACAAGATTATAGATCCATAGATCACGAGAAATAATTTTTTTTTCAATGGAAGGACAAATCACAGCAGAGGAGGAGGCAGCAGCACTGCACCAGTCTGGTGTCCGCAGGCAGGGCCACGCACGCACCACCCGGCCGCCCTGGTGCTTTTCCACTCCACGCGTTGCCTCGGCCGCCTGCGACTTGTCTGGTGCGGTGCAGGCAGGCGGCTGCCGAGCCGGTCCGGTGCCGGCCTCACCGCGGGCCAGACTAGAGAAAAGACAGGGCACTAGAGGATGTTGTTGCCATGCGCTAAAAAAATCTATGTATTTTTTTCGCTAAAACACACGTGTGTTGTATAGCATTTCTGTTATTTTTTTAAGTATACAAATATAATCGCCCTGTTCGTTTGAGCTACTTTTCAACTATAAAACAATATTTTTCTCTTACAATATTTCAGTATAAGCATCAACCTAAGCCAAATTTCAGCATAAGTGAATATGGTGAATGACATTAATTCTACACATCACAAAAGAATATAATGACAAGGTAATTGTCATCAAAGGATTGCCCTAATCACACTATAAAAGAACGAGTTGTTTTTTGGTTATCTCTCTTTCATAACTGTTTAATCTTGACATCGTTTCATATCAGTCTTCCATCGTCCGAGATCTTACTCTCCCTCGTTAATAACCGTTCGATCTAAACATATATGAGCATTCCGTTATCCGATATCTTACGTTATCCCACGTCCCCTCAATCCCATGGCTCGACTCCCTGTGGGAGTCTCGGTCACGTACGCCTCCCGGAGTCTCGGTCACCTACGCCTGCTCAATGCAATCCCATGCAGCACCGTGGGATCGCGCCACCGGGCCTCGCTGCCCATGTGCGAAAGCCGAGCCGACATCTTCTTCGAGACCGGCCAGGCCTCCACTCGTGAGCTTTGCGGTCCAGCGTCCGAGATGATCAAGCCGTCACAACGCGTCGCCGCACGCTTCACGGCCAGGAAGTTTCGCCCCACCATGACGTTGCCGATGGAAGCCGGCGCGACCAATAGTATCACCGTGATGTGGAGAACACGGTCCCGGCGAGATCGCGTCCGCCATAGCCAGAGCGCCATCGCACGTGAAGAGCCAACCATCATCAAGGTCCATCTACCGCTCCTGCCGTTGTCCGGTCGTCGGTGAGCCTCCTTGCATCTTCCCTTTGCCTCTCTGACTCGCGCCTCATGTTCGTTTTCTGCTCATCGATCTGTCCGTCATGTGCCAGACCTCCATGCCAAGTGCATGCACATGCACCACCCTGTGGGAAGTCCGATGCTGCTTTGCGTGTCGCCTGCTTGCGATAGTTGCCGCTGGTCTGGAGAGTAGAAGCTGCTGCGCCGGGAACTTACGAACTACGAAGCTGCAAGACGTGCTCCAGGGCACAGGGCAGCCGGGCAGGTCCCTTCTATCTTCCATGCATGTTGCTTTTCAGTTAATCAACCCTGTTTGGTTAATTCTCTGCAGTCTGTGTCATGCCGTGTTCTATCTAATAACCCTTGATTAGAAATAATATATAGATGCTATACTCCTATAGTCCTAACATACATCTTTGATCAAACTTTTTTTTTGAAAACGCAGAAGAGCTACGCTTCATTGTATTAGAGAAGAAAACGGTCCCATACAGCCCACTTATCTCATATGGGGACCAAATATGAGAGGTGGTTTGAGCATAAAAATAAAGACGAAAAACTTGTGCCAAAAAACAACACGACCCGACCAAATCTACAAAGAAAACTAGATTCTACCACCAAGCTCTAAACCCTGCAGCTTCTTAGCTCCGGCTAGGCACCAGAGACTATGTTCATCTTTCAATTCCCTTATAATTGATGTTACCGAAGGTGCAGCACCCTCAAAGACACATGTATTTCTATGCTTCCAGATAATCCAAGTGTCCAAGATTATTAGAGAATTCACTCCCCTTCTATGGTCTTTCTCCACCCTTTTCATTGTCTTGCGCCACCAGATGGCAAAGTTACCTTCATTTTGTCTAGGAACACAACTAGCTAGACCAATTGGAGCAAACAATCTAAACCAGAATTCTCTTGCCACTACACATGTTGTTAGGATATGCTGTATTGACTCATCTTCTTGATCGCAAAGAGGACACTTATCTGGATGAGGGAGTCCCCTCTTAGCAAGCCTGTCCCCTGTCTCCTTTTATTAGTAACGTTTCATCCTTTTATTAGTAACGTTTTGGTCTATTCTTATGTGGTGACATCATGACTAATCTCTCATGCTGCGGTGATATTGAGCTTATAACTGGTTTGACATGAGAAAAGCATCAGGGCATGGAATTTTTTGAACGATTAAAGTATTTGGGAAAATAATTTGATCTTTGTGATCTTGGTTTAGCTTGATAAATATCTATATAATGATTAAAATGGATGCTTGATAGATTTCTATATTGAAAAAATGCTAACTAATAAGTAGTGGTTTTCAGATGAGCCGCCATCATATGCTTGCTACGTTGTGGATGGAATGAGACATCGGATCGCCGGTTAAACAGGGGGCAAGAGGCGGGTGATCGAGTTTTGATCCCCAGCAAAGCACCAAAAACATGACATAATATTGGGTTGGTTGCTTCCTTGCTTCTCTTGTTTAATTTCTGCATTATTGGCTATCACCAGGAGGATGACGTATGACTGGCCATTGCTTCTATATGTTTGTGACCCATGGTTTATATATTTTTTAGTCTTTGATTTTATGCAAGACTAACACGATAGCTATTCGAAGCAATGATAATTTGGACTGCGTTGAACATGCAAGGCTATGTAGGAGACAAATTTTCTCTATGTTGTGTTGTCTCAATAGTTTGCATTATATTAATAAGGAAAAAATGTTCAAAATTATAGGTAATGCACCTTAGAAATTTTATGTGAAATTGACCGTTCGTCATACTAGACTATTAATAAATTTATATGGTTTGATAACATTTATTAGTCTATATATATTTATTACACCTAATATTGCTATTCTTTTATTTATATATGATTTTTCTAGACACGTGCGTGTCGCACGTGCATTTTCACTAGTGAAATGAAATGAGCCTGATAATTCTAAAATTGGAGAAAATGCCCACATGAGACGTACCATATGCGGTATAATACAAATGCAGTATAATAAAGGTGCCTTAAGTCATTTTCACCCTCCGTAACCTCTCATTTATCTTTTCCATGGCCCTGTTTGTTTCGCTGAAATTTGGCTTATGCAGATGCTTATGTTGATTTGTTGTGAGAGAAAAATACTGTTCGTTCGCTAAAAAGTACTGCTGAAGTAGTGCTGCAGGGGCGCATGTCTAGAAAACCCTTAAGGCCTTGTTTGGTTTGCCCCCCGAAACCAAGGGGTTGGAAGGGATTGAGGGGGATTAAATCCCCCTATAAGTCAATATCTTCCTCAAACCCCTTCATTAGTTCCTCTCAATCCCCATAATAATTTAGGGATGAAACGAGCCAGGCCTAAGAGGGGCAGAGTTGCTATTATCACAGAGGCAATATGCAATATGTGAGGCTTGAACTCCATCTGTCTCATTGCTAAATCTGCCCTTATAGAACAAAGACTATATTGTAGTCTCATGTTTTCTTTCATCCGCCACATTGTCAATTCATTATTTGTTCTCCATATAAAATACTCTCTACGTCCTAAATTGTAAGACGTTTTGGCTTTTCTACGTAGATTGTTTTTACTATATGTATCTAGAGATAGTGTATTTCTAAATGTATAACAAATGCTATGTATTTAGAAAAGACAAAATGTCTTATAATTTGGTACGGAGGGAGACAGGGAGTAGCTACATTAATATTTATCAATTTGCATCAATTTACTAGCAATAGTTGGAATATGCAAAGGGCCTCGTGAACTATATATGTGATTTAACACCTAAGATGAAAGTAATGCGTAGCGGCGAGAGGGATACTCAACCACGCGTTTTCCTTAATGTTATCCCTTGTTTTCTATCTTTCTTTATTTTTTCGGGCCCATCGTTTCCTATTATTTTGTGAAAATAATAATATTATCTAATCCAAATTCTCATATCTTCTATGATTAATCTGTTAGTCTCTCCGTAAAATCCCCCTTGGAGATAATGGTTTGCCCCACTCTCCAGTCACATCATCAATTTATTTGTTTATTTATTTATTTACTCTCTCCGTCCCTTAATAAATCAATTCCTAGAATATGTGCAAGCTAAATTATTTAAAGTTTGACTAACTTCATAAGAAAGAGTAAAAACATCTATGGAATAACACATTATAAAAATATATTCTATGGTATATCTAATGATACTAATTAATTTAATATTATAAATCTTAATGGGCTTTCTAAAAATTCAGTTAAAGTTTTAAAGTCTGAGTTAAGACAACTCTAGAATCTATTTATTCAGGGACAGAGAGAGTATTTATTATGCACTAAAGCACACACTCTTTCTCATTAACCCGACCAGCTTCTATTAACAAAAATGGCATGAAATTTGCATCGCTAGATCTAATGTTGGCACTCACCATGATGACGAGACAAAGATGATTTTGACACAGAATATTTGTGTAGGAAGTTCACGTTGATAGGGAATATGTTGAGGAGCGGACGCCGGTCGCGCACGACCCCAAGTCTCCAGACCAGCCCCGCTCGTGCGACTAAGCCCCACCGTGTCCCCACACGCGTTCCTCACTTCCACTTGCGTGATGCCAATGAATGCGCATGGCCAGCCTGCTACTCTGATGCCATGACGACGCAAACCAAAAAATAGAAAACATTTTGTTTGAGTGGCTATAATTCTGAATGGTGTATCCGTTTTTAATTCTATCTATATCGGTGTGTTCTATATGACAAGCCAAACAAAAAAAGATCCTACTTACATATGTTTCGAAGAATTTTATTTTAGTAGTAATTTATGTGTAAATGTGCTACGAGATTTATAAATGAGTTACTACCATATAATACTAAAATTGCTACTTCAAAAATATACTAAAGTTTTTACATAGTATATGCACATCGATCGCTAACGCGGATAAAGCGCGACCCATCGCGCTACTTTGTGAGCGCATAACTAGCCGTTGAAAGCCCTAGTTTGGTTTTGGATAATTGATGAAACCCTAGGACTAACCTTCGATCTAAATGTGTGAATTAGATAAAGTAGTCCAATCCAAGTGATGGAGCAAGGTGAAGTACATAGTGATGAAGGTGGACATGAAATGATGGTGATCAAGCTCCAACTTAAAAAAGAAGGAAGAGGAAAAAAAACAAGGTTGATCAAGGCAAATGTATCAAATAGGTTTTTATTTTGACACTCAAGACACCATAGAGGGTGCGAGTATATTTAGGATAGATAGCCGTACTACAAAGAGAAGAATTCTTTGGTTAAACGGTTTATCGAGTGCCACTAGGTGATATGATTCTTGCATATGTATTAGGGATCTAGTGTGCTAATATTTAACCCTTGAAAATGCTTGAAGAAATGGTAAAAAACACGTGCACATAAGTTCTACACTTTGTGGTTAGCAACTTGGAAGCAAGGGTGAAGTGATTGAGGACTTAGAAAAAGAAGAGGAGGTGAAAGTCCTTGACCGGACGCTAGTCACAGGGTGACCGGACTCACCCCTGTCGCGTCCAGTCAACTGGCGCAGAGAAGGGCACCCTCGGGTCCTTGACCGGACTCAGCATAGTTAGGGCGACCGGACGCACATGGCCTACGTCCGGTCGACAGTGACGTACGCTGACGTCGGTAGGGTTTGCGCGAGCAGTGAGGCACAATGCTGACTGGACTCTGTAGCGTGTCCGGTCCCTAGTGACCTGACGCGTCCGGTCCTCAAAAACCCTCTCGGGGTGCTTACTGGAATCGACCGGACTCGCGGTGGCGCTGAGTTAGGTCATCTCTGGGGCGCGTTTGGTCCTTGCATGCTGGGTGCGCGGGAGTGTGCGAGCGGACGCGCGGCGTCGCGTTCGGTCAGGCTGGCCTGCGTCCGGTCTATCTTTGACCGTTGGCGCACAACTGCTAGCCATTGAAATCTGGTGGCTGACGTTTGAAAGGAGGTGACACATGGACGGCGATGGTTGACCGGACGCTAGGGCGTGCATCCGGTCATGCTTGATCAACGCGTTCGGTCGGCCTGTGATAGCAGGCAGTGGGGAGCCAACGACTCTTTCATGGTTGGCCCCCTATTTAAGTGTCTTGGCCGGCCCTAGGCTCACTCTCTTGGCACTTTGACATACTTG
Source organism: Miscanthus lutarioriparius (assembly GCA_904845875.1). Classification (NCBI taxonomy): domain Eukaryota; kingdom Viridiplantae; phylum Streptophyta; class Magnoliopsida; order Poales; family Poaceae; genus Miscanthus; species Miscanthus lutarioriparius. The sequence goes on from CAJGYO010000018.1 coordinate 3,719,817, forward strand.
ACATCCTTGTGAGCCTAAGCAAACATCTCCCACTCATCTCCATTATTAATTCATCATCATAGTGAGACTGTGAGTGATTCCAAGTGCATTTGCTTGAGTGATTGCATCTAATGGCACTTGGGGATCGTTGTGGCTACGGAGTTCTTGTTACTCTTGATGGTTGCCGCCACCTAGATGGCTTGGAGCAGCAGAGGAGTTTCGACACGTGTTGGTGATTGTTCGTGGCTACCTCCAATGATTGTGAGGGGTCTTGTACCTTCCCCGACGGAGAGTTGAAAGATAACTTTGGTGGATTGCTCGTGACATTGAGTTACCTCACTTGTGGGTAGGTTCTTGCGGTGTTCATTTGTTGGACTAGGTTTGTGCAACACCTATTAGCCGTCGAACCACCAAGTGTTGGTCAACACAACGGGGACTAGCGTGCTGGCAAGCACGTGAACCTCGAAAGAAAAATCTTGGTGTCCATCTTGTGTGATTGGATTTCTCCCGGTGATTGGTTGGCTTCATCTTGTGATTGGTTAATTCCACTACATGGTGGTATAATCATCCTACTCACTTCTTTATATTCTTACAAACTAGTTGTCAAGCTCTTTAGTGTAGTTAGTCTTTGAGATCTTGTTAGTTTAGTTAGTGTGGCTATTTAGTTAGTCTTTGAGAGCACACTAGCTTAGTGAGTAGTGACTTAGCTCTTTTGTGTGCCTAGTGATCATAGCAACTAGAATTATTGAGATAGGTGGCTTGCAACCCTTGTAGAGCTAGAGCAAAATTGCATTACACCATTTAGTGTACTAACCAAGTGCTCTAGTAAATTTATAGAGAATTTTTATAGGCTATTAACCCCTGTAGCCATTTAGGATCTTTCAAGTGGTATCAGAGCTGTGGTCACCATTTGATTGAAGGCTTAACAATCTCGGTGTCAAAAGATGGCTCAAGTTGTGTTCAACCATATGGGGGGGGGGCAAACCACCGTTCTTTGATGGCACGTGCTATGATTATTAGAAAAGAAAGATGAAGATGTATCTTGATTCAATCAATGATCAAGTATGAGATGTGACCAAGAGTGATTATGTGATTCTTGATCCCGACAATCCCACCAACCAAGATAAGGCCAACAAGCAATGCAATATAATGGCTCTCAACACCATTTACAATGCCATTGATTCCAAGGTGTTTAAGAAAATTAAGGATTCTGAAAGAGCTAGTAAGGTGTGAAAGAGATTGAAAGAAACATATGAGGGCACACCGGCGGTGAAGAGTGCCAAGTTGTACATACTCAATGACAAATTGACAAGCTTCAAGATGAAGGATGATAAGAGCATTCTGGAGATGTTCCATAGATTGCAAAGTAATTGTCAATGACTTGAAGGCTTTGGGTGAGAAGATCAATGATGATGATGTCTCTCATCGATTCTTAATGTGCTTACCTCTAAAATTTGAGACATTGAGATTGATCATTATTAGAGGAGGATTGAAGCAACTAACCCCCAACCAAGTACTAGGTGATGTCATGACACAAGAGTGTAGCATTCAAAGCTATCTCATCATCCAAGAACAAGGACAAGTCCAAGAAAGAAGAATCAAGTGAGGATGAAAATGCTAGTGACAATGATGATGAGACCAATGCTCTCTTTGTGTGTAAGATGGACAAATTCATGAAGAAGAAGGGCTATGGTGCAAGAAAGAGAAGAGACAACTTCAAGATCAAGGATTATGTGAGAAGATGCTTCAAGTGCAAGAGCAAGGATCACGTTGTAGCGGATTGTCCCTACAATAGTGACAATGATGAGGATGAGAAGAAGAAGGAAAAGGAGAGGAAGGAAAAGAAAGAGAAGGAGAAGAAGATAACCTTCCAAAAGAAGAACATGGAATAGTGATGGCACTAGCAAGCATCACCATTAATAACAAGCCATCCATCTTCGACACTCCATTGACTTGCCTCATGGCAAAGCCTACCAAGGTAAAATATGATATGAGTGATAATGATGCTTGTGAAAGTGATGATTGTAGGAGTGATGATGATGATGATAAGTACACCAAGGAGGAGCTCATGGACATGTTGGAGCAAGTCCACACTTGCTTTGAAATGAAGAGAAGGGAGTGTAAAGAATTACGCAAGAAGGTCAAATCTCTTGAGCAATCCTTTGATAAGCTCAATGCTTCTCATGAAAGTCTAAGGGAAGACCATGAGAAGCTTGGTTAGGCTCACTCCAAGCTTAAAAAAACTCACTCCTCTCTCCTCGAGCAAGTCAAGAAGGAGCAAGCGATTGTGTCATGTGATGTGGGACTAACATATGATATTCTTGATGAATCTTTTTATGAACCTATTGTTGTTGCTCCTACTAACTCTTCTTGTAGCACTACCACTTCTACTTCATCCTTGAGTGATGGTTTTACTTGTGATGCCTCACTAATGGTGGAAAATGAAACCCTCAAGAAGGAGGTGAATAAGCTCACTCGTGCCTTAGGCAATGCCTATGGTGGAGATGTCCACTTGCTAAAGTGCTTGGATAGTCAAAGGTTTTCTCTTAACAAAGAGGGATTAGGCTATACCCCCAAGAAAGACAAGGTGGCCTTTGTCACTCCCAAAGCTAGTTTTGTGAAAGGCAATGGTCGGTTTTGCAATAATTACAAGCAAGTTGGGCATATAGAGCAATATTGCAAGACTAACAAGAACAAGCTACCTAATGTATCCTTAATTAGATTTGATTCTTGTTATATGCTTGTTAAGGGTGCCAATGGTGTGAAGGCTAAGTTCATTGGTACACCAATTGCGGGCTCAAAGAAGAAAGTCATTTGGGAACCAAAGACCTTAGTGGCTAACCTTTAAGGGCCCAAGCAAGTTTGGGTACCTAAAAAGAATTGATCTTCTTTTGTAGGTCAATTATAAAGCCAGATGAAGGCATTGGGTGCTTGATAGTGTGTGCACACAACACATGACTGGTGATTCAAGAATATTCAATTCAATCAACACAAGTGATAGCAATGGGGTTGATAGTATAACATTTGGTGATAATGGCAAATGCAAGGTCAAAGGGCTTGATAAGATTGCAATATCCAATGACTTGAGCATTCCCAATATGCTACTAGTAGAGAGCTTGAACTTCAACCTATTGTTGATAGCTCAATTATGTGATTTTGATTTCAATTGCATATTTGGTGTGGATAATGTAGAGATCATAAGTGTAGATGGCTCTAACTTGATATTCAAAGAATGTAGATATGAGAATCTATACTTGGTTGATTTTAATGCTAGAGAAGCTCAATTGTTAACATGTTTGCTCACTAAGTCTAGCATGTGTTGGTTATGGCATAGAAGGCTTGGTCATGTTGGAATGAAATAATTGAACAAATTGATTATGCATGATCTAGTAAGGGGATTGAAAGATGTCACATTTGAGAATGATAAGCTATGTAGTGCATGTCAAGCTAGAAAGCAAGTTGGAAACACTCATCCTAAGAAGAGCACCATGAGCACATCTAAGGCATTTGAGTTATTGCATATGGACTTGTTTGGACCAACAAAATATACTAGCATTGGTAGAAACAAATATGGATTTTGTGATAGTAGATGATTTTACAAGATATACATGGGTAGTCTTTCTTGTTGACAAGAGTGGTGTGTTTGTAATCTTCAAGACATTCATCACGAGAATTCACAATGAGTTTGAAACAAACATCAAGAAAGTGAGAAGTGACAATGGTAGTGAGTTCAAGAATACAAGAATTGATGAGCTATGTGATGAGTTTGGCATTAGGCATCAATTCTCAGCCAAGTACACTCTACAATCAAATAGTCTTGTTGAGAGGAAGAATAGAACTTTGATTGACATGGCAAGATCAATGTTGAGTGAGTACAATATTAGTCATTCTTTTTGGGCCAAAGCAATCAACATAGCTTGCTACTATAGCAACCGCCTCTATTACCATCCAATGTTGGAGAAGATACCTTATGGGATCTTGAATGATAGAAAGCCCGATATTGCATACTTTCAGGTTTTTGGTTGCAAATGCTACATATTGAAGAAAGGTACTAGATTGAGCAAGTTTGAGAAGAAATGTTATGAATGCTTCTTGCTTAGTTACTCCACTACTAGCAAGGCTTGTAGAGTTTAGAATTTGGCTAATGGTACTCTTGATGTGGAATTTGATAAAATCAATAGTTCCCAAGAAGAAGATGAGAATCTAGATAATGTGAGAGGCACTCAATTGGCCAATGCTATAAAGAAGATGGATATTGGTGATATAAGGACTAGAGAAGTGACTGAAGTTGAAGATGACAAAGATCAAGTGCTCTCTAACTCAAATGTGCAAGCTAGTGGTTCTCAAGGTCAAAATCAAGCTAGTACAAGTGATACTCAAGCGCAAGATCAACAAGTGGCTAGTTCATTGTCTCAACCAAATGACCAATCAAGTGCAAGCAATCAAGTTCAAGTGCTCCAACTAACTAATGTTGCAAGAGATCATCCTTTGGATTCTATAATTGGTGATATCTTAAGAGGTGTACAAACAAGAGCAAGATTGGTATCATTTTGTGAGCATTTCTCTTTTGTGTCATCAATTGAACCAAAGAAGATAGATGAAGCTTTGTTGGATGTTGATTGGGTCAATCCTATGCATGAAGAGCTAAACAACTTCACAAGAAATCAAGTATGCGAATTAGTTGAGAGGCCTAAGGATCATAATGTGATTAAAACAAAGTGGATCTTTCGGAACAAGCAAGATCAAGATGGGATTGTTGTAAGGAACAAAGCAAGATTAGTGGCTCAAGGTTACACTCAAGTTGAAGATCTTGACTTTAGAGAAACATATACCCTGGTTGCAAGATTGGAAACAATAAGGATCTTGTTAGCCTATGCTTGTGCCCACAACATCAAGTTATACCAAATGGATGTGAAAAGTGCATTTCTCAATGGGTACATCAATGTGCTAGTTTATGTTGAGCAACCTCCTAGTTTTGAAGATGAGAACAAACCCAACCATGTCTACAAGTTGAGAAAGGCTTTGTATGGATTGGAACAAGCACCAAGAGCATGGTGTTGGTATTTATTAATGCACACAGATAAATCCACAAGTGCACGGATACCACTGTAGCTTTCACCCGAAAGTATTCCAATTATCGTATCCATAGGGAAACATGTGAGACTAACTACGGTCTAACTTAACTAAGGATAGCAACAAAGTTAGGATAAATAGGAGCATAGAGAGGATAACTAAGGTTCTCTAATTCTGACTTGGGTAAGCTATGTCTTCTACTATTCAATTGGGGACATTACTTAGGAAAGAAACCAGCAGAGGATGCTTTCCTTCACAACCGCGTCCTACGTTCCCTTACAAACGGGAGGTGGACTACAGAGGATTCAATGAGGCTACCACCGATCCAGAATGCAGGATGCCTCTACGATTAACCTAAGTCTAAGCACCACACTTACACTTATGATTAATACTTTACTCCTCCTAGAAAGAGAATAAAGCACTCAAAAGAGTCGCAAACCTGATGAACAATATAAACAAGATGCTTACTTGGATCAAAAGTTGATTACCAGAGAAGTCTCAGAAGCAAGCTTAGATAGAGCTTGCATCCGCCAAGGTACAAGTCGTAGAGAGAGCACCGATAGGCTGGCACCTCCTCCAAACTCTTTCCTCACTCTCTATCTCACTATTATTTATAAGACTAGATCCTAAAGAGGATTAATCTTCTCTTGATAGCTGGCTCTGATCCTGACACGGAGAATATGAATTAGCGTTTCAGGATGGCTTCAGAGAGGGGGTCAGGGGCTGGTATATATAGGCCGGAGCGTCAATTCAGGACCCTCGGATCAAACCGACTTGAAAGAACGGCGTAGATGCAATCTAGGGGGCGGTGAAGAACCGATATTCAAAGGAGGGGCTAACAGGTGGGCCTAGGGGGCCAGGCAGCCTGCAGGTGGGCCGGCTGGCCCCACATGGCAGCCACCTACCCACCACTTTGGTGGTTTGTCTTCTAGAGTCTTCCTACATCAGTTTCACTGCGGATACACATGATTTGCTTTGACGAATAGGTCCTTCTTGTCAATTTTATGGATAAACCCTGCTGAAAACATAGATTCATCAAAACTCATGAAATTTGTCAATTTAATCCCCTAAACCTATCTTGGTGATCATTTTGATGCATTGATATAAGTTATGTTGATGGTTTATAAAGCATGTTAACGACCGTCAACAAGCTCTCCCACACTTTAGAGAGATAGCAACAAGAACTTGAAGCATTTATTTGGTGGATGGAAAACCTATCAAACATGTTTTTATGTTTACTCCTAGTGTAGGAGTAAAATATTTTTGGGTGGATCTAGATGGAAGGCATGTTTTTGTGTCTACCCCCAGTGTAGGAGTAGTGCATATATGGGTGGTGTGTACGTGATCTTGATGTTAAGAGCATGACAAACCTCTCATAACGGTCAACAAAGCTTGACTGAACTCAATGCAAAGCAAGCAGCCTATATGAGTGGAAGTTTTCCTAGCCTAAATAACATGTATGACTCTGGTAGAAATTCAAGCTTTGTCAAATAGGAACTCATCATATAGTTTTTTTGTGTCTTTCAAAAGATAAATCTCCAAAACTTTAGTGTCACTTGGAATAAGATAAATAGTAGCTCAGACCTTCTCATATCATATCCATCAATTACCAAGAGTTAGATCAAGCATATGCTACCCACGAGTTTCAAGTTCAGAGTAAATCTTTATATCAAAACAATCTTATCCAAAACTCGAGAAAATTCGAGGCTAAAAGCTAGGTACTTGAAAAAAATTACAATAGACCAACTATTCATCATTTCCATTTAAGAGATCATTCTGAGTCCTCTTTATTTGCTAATGAACTCTTAAAAATAGAAATTAAAGCAAACTAGACACACATTTTATTTTGTTTTCAATTTAGTAGATCACATATTATTACTATAACTATATATATTTATTATAAATATATGTTTTTATTTTGTTTTTAGTTATTCATTGTTTTAATAATAAAAACTAAAACAAAGGGGAAAGAATACTTACCTGGATACATGAGGATGCTTCTCCCCCAAGCTAGCTCTTTCGGTGAGGGTTCGATATTGTAAGTCCTTCTAACCGGACTTCTCCTTGTGAAGTTCATTGATCAAATACTTCGGTTCGCTCTGAAGATGAGGATTCTTGTGATGACGCTTTTAATGGTGATGTCACCTGTCTTGGTTTTGAGTTTTGATTTTGGTTTGACAGGTTCAGGACCTTCACTTGTAGAAATTGGGGAATCGACTGTCTTCCCCCACACTTTGCTTGAAGTGTGTCCTGCTCATAAAACAAGGTAGAGATCAAGTGCATGGGCTCTGTTGGTGGAAAAACACCAACAGAACCAAAACTTTACTTATTCTTCTCTAACCTTAGGCACATTAAACAAGATAAAGTTGATGTTGTGTGTTTTGTTCAATTATGTCATGGGTGATAAGATCAAAAGATTGAGCGTGAGTGTAGCATTTAAGTATATTTGGCAAAAAAGGTTGAGTTTCTTAACCTTGAAAGGATTGTCTATCTATAAATCTTTACATGATTATGACTATCATCTTATAGAGATAAGATGTGCAAAGTTTTAGATCATTTAGTTAAGGCTATGAGATCAAAAAAATGGTGGTAGGAACAAGCTCGAAGAACTAAACATGTTGAGTTAGTCAAATTGGATCGAGTAAGTTGTGACTTAAACATGTTTGTTTCTTATTTATGTGCCTACTAGAATCAAGGATTTTTTTTAAATAATGGTCATTTATCTATGGATGTTACCTTTGTCATTGGAGCGTGGTAGCACCATATGATGAAGGGTAGATGACTCGTGATGGTCCTTTCCTTTTTGCTTGAGGTTTTCCTTATTCGGCTAGCCTCGTAGCTTGAACTGTTTATGAGCTTCTTATCTCCTAGGTTGCACTCCTTCTTTCTTATCCTTTTGTCATGCCACGAGCTTTGGTGATTTCATGACTGCAGGAGGATTTATCCAGAAAATAACTCTCGGGACCACTATCATACACTCTAAACAAGCAAACATACATCAATAAGTGATTCTACCCGCGACACCTATGAAAGTTGACTCAAGATGGAGCCCTAGCCTCGCCACTAGAAGGAGGAGCCCACCTGGCACTATAGTGGGCCGCTCAGCCCACTAGGGAGGCCACCTAGTCCGTGGGGGTGGCCTTCGTCCTCTACCGCAGCGTACTCCTTGCTATGATCTACACCATTGATTCTAAGGTGGTTTAGGTCGGTTCATCCAATGGTGGTCAGAAGAGTTGATGCGGATCGATGACGTGGCAATTCCTTGCCCCTACTCCTCCTAGAGTCCTTGCCCATTACTCCACCTCGATTCCTTGGCCGCTACTCTACTCTAGCCTATATATAGCAGCCCCTACCCCCCTCCCTCACCAGATCCCTAAAACCCTAATTCATATCCTCCTCGTTAGGATCAGAGGCTACTCTCAAGATGTAGAAGTAGAATAGCTCTAGTTGAGAGTTAGGGAGAGTTGAGCCATGCTCAGGTTTTGGAGAAATCTTTAGAGGTCAGGTATATTTTTGTATCTTACCTTTGCAAGACTTATGCTTTAATATATTTATCTTCTCTATCTACTTTTATGCCTTTCATGTATATGGTTAGTATAGTTATCATACCTTAGCATGGGATCTCCGCTCGCATCGAGTGCTTTAGTTATCATATGTGACTAGAGTAGTAATCTGTAGTATAGACATGGTGTCTAGACTATAGGTTACCTGAGATTGCGCTCAATCCTCTGGTTAGTTGTGGTAGCCTCAGGGGTGATAGCTCTGTCAGGCCGTTGTAATCCACTACGTTAGGATTGATGTTCGTAGAGCTTAGGCAGGCTTCCCCCAACTACGCTTTCTCATCCCCCTCAAGAGTTGGAAAGGTACTGTTGCTCCAAAGTGTTATTATGTATGATCGCTATATTTACCCATGATTAGTTATACCCTATAGAACCAAAGTAATAGAGAAGTATTTATTAACCTTGAACTCACCCATTGTCCTCTCAACTTAGCGAGACTACTCATTTATTATGAAATTCTCTTAAGTGTGAGTCATTATTCATAACTCTTATAATAAACAACACTTACCCCTACTTTAGTTTAGTTAGTATAATAGTTAGTAGATACATGATGGTGAATTATCAAGTTCTTTAACCATTGTTTCCCTGTGGATAAATACGATACACTAGAATACTCCTGGGTGAAAGCTATAACGATATCCTTGCGCTTGCGGATTTATCTGTGTGCGTTTCAAATATACCATCAAGCTTTCTAGCACCGTTGTTAGGGAAACAATTGGCATAAAGATTTTGATACTAGCTTGATATCTGCTAATCTAGTTATAACTAGCTTTTATGGGATTACCCCTATTCTATTGAATTATGGAAAAGACAGGATAGCATACGCCGTTGTGACCTTTTGGCAAGTTTCAACAAACAAAGAAGAAACATTGAAGAACCCAAGGTGCCTGAACATTCAAGATCCATCAACATTGGAACCCTGCTATCTCACAGGTTTGTATAAACATATATATATATATATATATATATATATATATTATTCTAACCATGTGTAGATTGGAGAAAAAGGTCGATGTCACAAGAATTCAAATCACATCTCAAGTGACGAATACAGACGCTGCACTACTCACAAATTCCATCATGTGAGTCATGGTAACTATGATCGAGAAAGGTGAGATAATCTTGCTCATGGATTTTAAACTTATGAGTAATTATCTTTTAATTTTTGCATGCCATTGCATGTTTACTTTAAATGATTCATGCATCCACTCCGTTTAGTTTAAATTCTCTCATATCAAATCCACGACATATTTAGTTCCTTGCATATATTTATACCACTTGCATCTTTTATTAAAAAAAAGAATCTCATCATGATCATGCTCTTTCATCTCTATTTGAATAAATCTCTTTTATGCTTTCATGCTACCTTTGTTTGCTATAGTATGCTTAGACTTGGAGTATCTTCATACACCTTTTAAAGTAAGCATGGTCCTTAGTTTAAATTGTTTTCTTAAATCAAATTAGACGTGGTGTTTAGTTTGATTTTTGAACCAAGAGGTGTGTTGATCTTACTTCCGAAGGATTTTTAAATTAAGCATGGTGCTTAGGTTAAAATGCTTTCCTAAATTAAAATAGACATAGTGTCTAGTTTAATTTTTAAGCCGATAGTATGGTTTAGTAGATACTGGTTATTTTGTTGGACTAACCCCTACAGAAAACTATTAAATTCAATCTGGATAAGTCAAGAGATGAATTCACATCAGAGATAAATCAAGGCATGCGATGAACTCCAACAACTCTGCCAAAAGAAGACACAGCTCATACTTCATTGAAGGAAGAACTGTGAGTATCAAAATTCATTCACTTTGTCTTTTGCTGCAAGTTACCTTTACCTTGAACCATGCTTGAATGTAGTGAACAAATAAAAATTCGTTATCAAACATGATAAACAAACTATGCTAAAGTAATTCAAAAACCACCTTTTCATTAGCATAGATGAGAACCACACAAACTATGGATAACAACCCATATTTCAAATTTGTTGTATTCCCTCGGGTATGTATCCATTAACATTTTGTAGGAAAGAAGCTATGTCTATTCATGGTTTGGTATGAATCTGTGAACTCAAGTCGAACCACCACTTTAGCGATGGAACAAAGAAGAAGGAGACGAGTGCCACAAAAATAATCTATAATAAAAGCACTCACTCATAGGAAGTGGATAAACAAACCAACAAGCTTTCATCATCTTCAAAGGGACCAGCTCGTGCATTGGCAACAAGGACCAAGACAATGAGATGCCACTACATCATGGTGTGCATCATTGTGTCAACAAGCATCGGTAATCAATGAGGTCTGTTAACGTTGTCTCGTAAGGCCGCAAATGACCATGGACACGAGACAACATCCCTTAGTCATTGCAAATGAAGCTTTCATGCAAATACCAATAAGGTTCCTTTTTTGACCATCAAGACGGTCGACGTATGATTAACAAACAAAGAAGAATAAGTCCCCGCCACGCCGTTAGACGATCAAGGAGGAACTTGAGTTTGCATCTCCAATGAACCCCAACTCGTCAACCAAGGATCAACAAAAATCAAGAAAGGTTGATGGAAGAAAAGCATGCAATTATCTGTATCCTCATCTCTAGGATTGGATGGTGCAAAGAAAAGCTAAAGGCAAGAAGAGGTCCGGCTCAATGGACCTAAAGCCATGAAGCCCTCACTGATAGGTACATCGGACAAGTTTCCTTCAGGTATGTTTGTCACTAATCATTTCAACAAAAAGAAAGAAAACATAAGGTATATCCAACCAAGCATTATGCAACATAGAATCGCATTCATAGGAGAATTCTATCATCCAAGCTAGATTTTACATTCTGCAAAATTCAAGTCTGGAGGATGGAGTTCTTTAAAACATCTCATGCCATGTTGCTACTTTATCTTGGTCATCTTTACCTTCATGATGTGCTCGACTTGCTAAATCACTAACAAATAAAAATCTAAATAATCATGCTCCCTTGGTTCATCACACATATTCTTGTTTTTACTTGAATGAATCTCTTTAGTCTTTTAAGCTTCCTTGTTCTGTTACAAGTATGCTTTGGAATATTATCCAGACATGATTATTGAATCAAAACATACTTGTATAGAATTTGGTTGTATATATGGACTAACCCTTGCAGGAAAATATTTAAATTTTGTTGGGAATATGAGGAGATCATTCGTAGAAACAAATCAAGGTTTGAGGTATTTTTTAAAAATAATTTTACACATCTTTGCCTTAACCTTGTTGAAAATTTGAGGTAGTGGTGAACAATCAAGGTACACTATTTAAAACATGGGATAAAGATTCTATGCAAATTAAAATGTTAAAACCAACTTTTCTATAGCAGAGAAGGTGACCTTTGGCTCTATGACAGCACTCCCCTTGCTTTGAATCGTTTGTATATTCTTTTGGGTAAGTGTTGTCCACTAATCCTTTGCAGAGAAGAAACAATGAGTAGAGCAGAAGGTCTAACACAATGCCAAGATCCATAAAAGAAAGGACAAAAAGATTGCATGACAAAAGAATAAGAAAGAAAGAGTGTGACATAGGAGACAAGATGCTCATGAATAGCTCAAGCAAGGAAACCTTCAAGCAGGAAGAGAAGATCACCATAAGTCATCTACCCTTCATTACATGGTGTCATCATGCTCTAATAATGAAGGTAACATCTTAAGGTAAGTGGTCATCATTTTTCTCTTGATCTTGGGATGCATATAAATGAAGAAATAAACATGTTTGAGTTACAACTTTGCTTGATCCAATCTGATTAACTCAACATGTCTTGTTCCTTCAGCTTGTTCATAGCACCACTTTATTGATCTCATAGTCTTAATCAAATGATCTAAAATATTGCATGTCTTATCTTTGGAAGATGATAGTCATAATCATGTAAGGTTTGATACATTATAGACAGTCCTTCCATAGGTTAATTAACTCCACTCTTATTGACAAATGCATTCAAATGCCACATTAATACGCATCATTCTGATCTTATCACCCATGTTGTAAGAATGAATGCACATAACGTCAACTGTAACATGATTTGATGTGCCTAGGCTAGAAAAAAATAATAAATAAAGTTTTCGTTCTGTTGGTGTCTTCCCACCAGCAGAGCCCATGCACTTGATCTCTACCTTGTCTTTATGAGCAGAACACACTTCGAGTAAAGTATGGGGGAGTTGATCCTCCAAATTCTATAAGTAAAAGTTCTGAACCAACAATAATGATACACACACGATGTCACCAGCTTCTACTACTAATGCCTAAACAAGGAGGGAGAACAAGTCAAGAAAGATGAACTTGTCAGACTAAAATCAAATTTAAAACCAAGACGAGTTTGACAAAAGAACGTGGCATCACCATTGGAAGCGCCACTACTGGAGGCGCCACCTCAAGAATCCTCATCTTCAAGAGCAAACTGAGGTACAATGCACTTCCACAGCTACCAAGGGCAAGATCATGAAGCAACCTCAAGTGGGTATCAGGGAGGACGCATGTCTTTCTCTAGACGAGGGTATTATGACTCTCAGGAGGCCTTCCATCGCTTCGACAACAGACTCGCAACCATTGAAGAGACAAATGCTACCATACAAGGTATGTTACACAATCACACATAATGGCAGGTAAGCATGGGACAAGAGATGGCCAGCCTCCAGCAACAACAGCAACAACAACATCAAAATTGGAGGCTCTGTTCCAGCACCTCCACATTTCGCCACCTTGTTGAGCAATCACATCAACAACTAGCTTAGGGGAGGAGCATCCCCGTGTATCCAGCTAAGTATCTCTTTTCCCTTATTATTTTTACTATTCTTAGTTCGCTTTATATTTCTAAAAGAAAGATGAATAACTAAAACAAAATAAAAAGTTATCTTTATAGAAATATATATAGTTATAATGTGTGAACTAAAAATAAAAACAAAATAAAAAGAGTGTGTCTAGTTTGCTTTAATTTATTTTAAGAGCTAAATAAATAAAAAGGGACTCTGAAGATAATCTCTTAAAATAGAAATAATGAATAGTTTCTCTGTTGTAATTCCTTTCAAGTACCTAGTTTTCAGCCTTAAATTCTCTCGAGTTTTGGATAAGATTATTTTGATATAAGTATTTACTCTGAACTTGAAACTCATGGGTAGCATATGCTTGATCTAAGTCTAGGTAATTGACGGATATGATATGAGAAGGTCTGAGCTGATGTTTATCTTGTTCCAAGTGACACCAAAGTTCTAGAGATTTATTTTTTTAAAACACAAAAACGCTACATGATGAGTTCCTGTATGACAAAGCTTGAATTCCCACCAGAGCCACACATGTTATTTAGGCTAGAAAAACTTCCACATATATGCTGCTTGCTTTTGCATTGAGTTTAGTCAAGCTTTGTTGACCCTTATGAGAGATTTGTCATACTCTTAAAATCAAGATCACGTACACACCACCTATATATGCACTACTCCTATACTAGGGGTAGGCGCAGAAACATGCCTTCCATATAGATGCACCCAAAAATATTCTACTCCTACATTGGGGGTGAACACAAAAACATGCTTAATAGGTTTTCTATCCACCCAATAAATGCTTTAAGTTCCTGTTTCTATCTCTCAAAAAATTTGTTGCAGAAAAGAGACATGGGACTATGCAAAAGTTATGCAAAAAAAAGAGAGAAAGAAAAGAAAAAAAGTAGAAAAAATGGACACAAAAGTGTCCAAGATATTTAAAACAATGGGTACTCAGATGCCCGCCTGGAAAAAAAAAGAAAGAGAGATGAATAAGATAGCCTCTATTCTCTAGCAAATGTTTCCAAGTTTTAAAAGAGAGATATGTTTTCAAGGAGCAAAGTAGAATTATAGGTTAGCCACCATATATATCCACACACATGCACATCTTGATTTGATTGTATGACTTAACTCTCTTTGGATCCGAGGTTTGTCTTTACAACATATGCATTGCAAGTATGCTCTTTCTGGCTTTCTCTCTACCTATAAACTCCACATAAGCCTTAGCGGTAGGAAAAGAAAAGGCATAACATCTTTATTGCCTTGGTGAGTGTGGGGGTATTAACCCCTATACCCTTATGGCTAGGCTCGGGCTGGCCCGGACTAGGGGATCTGGCTCACTAGAAGACGACGCGTGGTCCAGCCAATCTGTTTGGAGTCCCGCGCAAGGAATCAAGGCAGATTTGGAGATCAAGCAAGATCCTGGTCGGTTAGAATAGGAATCCTTATCCGGCCACCTATGGCAGTTGTAACTAATTAGGATTAGTTTCCAGATTTGTAACCCTGCCCCCTAGACTATATAAGGCGGGCAGGGGACCCCTCTAAAAATCACATCTCATTGACATACAACAATACAATCAGATGCAGGACGTAGGTATTACGCCCTCACGGTGGCCGAACCTAGATAAAACCTCGTGTCTGTCTTGCGTCATCATCTTGTTCGTAGCTTGCGCACCTATCTGCCGACAATCTACTACCTTGGGCATACCCCTAGGTAGACTGTCGACCATATTTCGTCGACAGTGGCGCGCTAGGTAGGGGGTGTGCGTACTGCTCTCCAAGCGAACAAGATGATCATCATCCCCGGCTCCGTGGCTACGCCGAACGGCCTCACGTTCACCGTCGGCCAGATCACCTGGACCACTGGCTCCGACGACTTCATTGCCATGATCACGGAGGAGGTGCGGACTCAATCCGCATCGACCACTGCTTCACCTGCATCGGCTATGGCTCCGACCACGGTGGATCTGGCTCCGACCACGGTGGATCTAGCTCCGACCACATCCGCATCGCCTTCAGCCACACCGACAACCCGTCGTCCGCTTCCTCGCTACAAAGGGAAGCAGATCGACAACACCGACCTGCTCGACTCCATCGATCGGGTTGGCACCAAACTTGCCAAAACCCTAGCTCTGGTAAGTTCAAGTCAAAGTCAACCTAATGAGCAGGTAACCGCTACCCACAACAGATCTACCCGACCAGCTCGGGCCAGTCATCCTACACGACTCGGTACAGATCTCGTGGTCACATATACTCCTGAAGGGCGCTCCGTTCGTCGCTGGCCAGCCCCCACGACGGGTCTCTGGCTCTCCAAATATGAAACCTCGATGGAGAATTACCAGGCTCAGCCCTACGACCTACGAAACACTGCTTCCAACTATGTGTACAGTATGCAACGATCTTGGCCAAGACCACGCAACTTCGTCAACATGGTCCGGATCGAAGAGTTCCAAGATGGATCGGTCCACACAGTTCGAGAGAGTGGCTCAAGCTCCACGTACCAGCACATGAGATTCAGACAATACTAGCCTCTTGGCCCTTCGCATGCTGGGGACTGGATATGATCGGGCCCTTCAAGCTGGCTCCCGGGAAATTTACATGCGTCTTTGTCGATCGACAAATTTTCCAAGTGGATAGAGTACATGCCTCTCGGTCCGAGCATCTTCGAAAAGGTCATCACGTTCATCGACCAGTCATCCACCGCTTGGCATACCCAACATCATCATCACGATCCGGGTACTCGGTTCACCGGAACGCTTTTTGGGACTTCTGCGATGAAAGGAGCATAGTAGTGAAATACGTCTCGGTGGCGCACCCTAGAGCTAATGGACAGTCGAAAGCGGGAAAATGGCATGATCTTAGACGCACTTAAGAAGAGGATGTACAGGAAAATGACAAAGCTCCGGAAGATGGCTCAAAGAGTTACCACCGTGGTGCAGGGTCTCGAACCCAAATTAGTCGCAATCTGGGTATATCACCATACTTTATAGTTTATGGCGCTGAGGCGCGGTGCTCCCGGTGATATAGCCTTCAGATCAAAGGGTAGAGAATTTCGACGAAGACAAGGCCAATGAAGTACAGGAGTTAGAAGTGAATAGTGCAGAAGAGAAGCGGCTCGATTCCTATATACGTACGGCAAAATACCTTGTTGTTTTGCGTAGGTACTACAACAAGAACGTTAAGGAGCGATTCTTCATGGTTGGGGACCTGGTCCTGAAGTGGAAGACGAATCAGGCTGGTGTCCACAAACTCGCAACTCCATGGGAAGGGCCCTTCATGATCAAGGAGGTTACACGACCAACGTCATACAGGCTAGCTCACCTGGACGGTACAGACGTACCCAATTCATGGCACATCGACAAGCTTAGGCGTTTCTATGCTTAACTACTAAGATATGTACTCCTCTTGTACTTTCAATTTAATTCAATAAAGCTACTATGATTTCTCCAACCACTCTAATGTGTCACTTTGAAGTCTATTGTTATTCTAACTCGGTCAGTCAAAACTTGCCACCATTCCTTCCCGGGTTTTCAGAGCAGGCCCTGTCTCCGGTTCCTCCCAACGCGTGCATGGGATCTGCTCTCTATGCTATGGGTGATCGACAGGTCCCCTCTGGTTTGACTTGTGTGCGTCTACATGTGCACAGGCTACGCACCTCACACTCCGACCACAGGGCAAACCAGGGCCATACAAACCTTCCAGGATGACGTGTCGACTAAACTGGTACAACTAAACAGAACGCTAACATGTTCTCACTTAGTTACACCAACACGATATTCAAGCTTAAATACGTTTTCTACAAAACAAACAAGCTTATGCAGATATACAGTTACGTTATTACAAGCTTGTCTGAAAGGGTCCAAGTTTACAATAAGACAACTACATCTTCTTCCACAGCTATAGCCAGGCCTGACATCGTGCTCGAGTCCCGGGGACTCTTGTACTGGTCGAGCCGAAGAAGATGGCCCCACCGATGCCTGGCTGGTCAAGACCGCAGGCTTTGCCGGTTGGCTCAAAACTGATGGTGCTTCCAGCTGACTTGTTGATGGCGTACCCTGTACAGGTGCTGTCCCACCTCCACACAGGTTAATGTCACCAATTATTTTTGCCGACAAGTCCAGCTAGGTCATCCAAAGCTCCTCAGTCTTGTCTGGATCTACCTCCTTCGGGTATCCAGCCTCCAGGCATTTGAGATCGATCAAGGGGTAGTGAGCACGCACCATGCTTAGCACATGTGCGCCTGTGTACTCACCCGCCTCCTTCACGAACTCTTGGAACCATCCCCATGCCTTTCAGCATCTATCGACTAGTCCGAGCTGTGGCGTCCTTGGCACGTCCTCTGTAAGCGCTGGATCGATAAGATTGAGGACCGGCAGAATGCTCGTTGCCACTTCCTGGCACCAGTTTTTCCACGTGTCTCGATCCTCGGAGATCTCTTTGCACCGCGCCTTCTAGCCGTCACGATCTTTTATCACGGCCTCCAGATGCTTCTTGGCATTGACTTTTAAAACTGCAAACCGCACAAGACATTAAAACGTCGTACCACAACAAGATAAGGCGAGCGACAACAGTGAGCAAAAGGGTATAGAACACTTACTTTTCAGTTCCTCTTTCATTTTGGTCGTGTGGTCCCAGAGCTGCGACCGGTCGTGCGCCAGTTTCCTGTTGTCCTCCTTCAGGCGATCACACTCTACGACCGCATGACTATTCTCCTCTCGGAGACGGACCACCTCGGCTTCTAAGACTGCACTACAGCTATTACTACCAGCAATACAACAACACTTGTCATGCACTCGTTGTGATGAAGTGACTATTTACTTGTTAATTCCTGCTCTTTGTTATTGAGCTGGACGATCAGGTTTTGGTTCTGGGACTCTTGCTCTGTCCTTTGATGGTTGGCGGCTTCAAGTTGGTGGTGCAAGCGTTCCACTTCGGCCATCAGTTCTTTATTGCTTGTTGTGATCCCCTCAATCTGGTCGAAGCATTTCTTATGATACCTTGTGGTCTTCATTAAGTCCTACGTGCAAAAAGCTAAGTAAGACAGTATGACTAGAGGGCAAGATCAGGTGGTCGAGCAAAGCATACCTAGACTTCCGTCACCAGTCATTTCGTCGCCCGTTCAACTTTCATGGTCTCTTTGACCTCTAGGATTTCTTCATGAATAACCCATTGGTCGTTCCGCCAGCGCGATACATATACATGTTGACGTCTGTCCTATGGATGGCCCAGGACCTCTTCTACTTCGTCCTCTTCGGCCTCTTCTTCGGGTATCGGTGCTGGTCCGGAGTTAGCAGCTTCTGCGATCACTATGGCTTTCCCACGGGATGCAGCATCGGCAAATGTGCTCTGTGCTCTCGCCTCTGTTCGTTGCTCCTCGATCTGACCCGTTACCCTTGGTGCTGAGGTATCGCCCCCCGCAGGGTTAGTGCTCGGAGCATTTATGTTTGGCTCGGCCCTTCTCTCGACCCCCTGCTCGGGGACTGTTGTCTGACTGCTGGTGGGCTGAGGCTCCGATGGTTTTTCTGCTATGGGTACCTCCGTGGACGGCTGTTGCATAGTCTTCTCTACAATTGCCGCCGGAGCCATGCTGCTCCTGGCTAGTTGATCTAGATTTTCGGTGGATGCTGACCTAGTACATCCAAGAGAAGTTCAGAAGGCAACCATAGTCAATAAAAATTGCAAGCTTACATCAAAGTTACAAATACTTACATGTTGGAAGCGTAGAATGATGTGGCAAAGGCACGTCTCTTCGGCCGTGCTTGCTCCACGTGTTGTGCGGGTGACACCTGCTCTCCCTCTACATCCAGCACTGATGTTGGGGCTTGGTGCTCGACCCCTTTGCCGCTTGTCCTCCGTGCTGCAGTGGTCGGCAATGTGGGTCCCACCGGCACGGAGGAGCCACCTTGCTCCGTCGACTCTAGTTGCCTCCTCGTTTTTCGAGGGACGAGTCGAAAGATGTCTGCATCCTCTGTGTCATCGTTTGACAGAGTAAAGATCGCCTGACGACGCTTGCTGGCTGCCGGCCGCTTGCCAGCAGCTTTGGCCGCTGGTCTGGCCGGTTGGGCCGGCAACTTGCGGCCAATCTACACCAGGGGGTGGAGACACGAACACTGTTGCTCTATCCCAACCATTAATCTGGGAAACACAAAGGAGATAACATAGTAAGTTTCTCTTACAACACAAAACTACGGGTACAAGGCAGGATGATTTACCTTTGGGGGAGGTCGGCCGAGCTTGAAAGCGTGCTCGATGTCGCTCAATCTGACATAATTTGGATCAGCTAAGTTAAATAGCTCTCCAATTCTGGCTCTGACTTCAATCTTGTCAAGCGCCTCTTGCCTTGTCCTTGTTGGGTCTGCACTACCTTGGTACTCGTAGCCAGGATGTACCCTCCTCTGGCAGGGCTGGATCCTTCGGCTGATGAAGTTCCCGACCACACTTGGACCATCTAGTTTCTTCCACGGGATCATCCCAACGCGACCCTTGGGATCTAGCAGCTGAGGTTTGAATGGTCAAGTGCATTTGCTTGAGTGATTGCATCTAGTGGCACTTGAGGATCATTGTGGCTACGGAGTTCTTGTTACTCTTGGTGGTTGCCACCACCTAGATGGCTTGGAGCAGCGGAGGAGCTTCGGCATGTGTTGGTGATTATTTGTGGCCAGCTCCGATGATTGTGAGGGATCCTGTACCTTTTCCGGCGGAGAGCCGAAAGGTAACTCTAGTGGATTATTCGTGTCATTGAGTTACCTCACTTGTGGGTAGGTTCTTACGGTGTCCATTTGTTAGACTAGGTTTGTGCAAGACCTATTAGCCGCTGAACTACCAAGTGTTGGTCGACACAACGGAGACTAGCGTGTCGACAAGCACGTGAACCTCAGGAGAAAAATCTTGGTGTCCATCTTATGTGATTGGATTTCTCCCGGTGATTGATTGGCTTCATCTTGTGATTATTTTATTTCTCTACACGGCGGTATAATCACCATACTCACTCCTTTACATTCTTGGAAACTAGTTGTCAAGCTTTTTAATGTAGTTAATCTTTGACAGCTTGTTAGTTTGGTTAGTGTGACTCTTTAGTTAGTCTTTGAGAGCACACTAGTTTAGTGAGTAGTGACTTAGCTCTTGTGTGTGCCTAGTGATCATAACAACTAAAATTATTGGGATACGTAGCTTGCAACCCTTGTAGAGTTAGAGCAAAATTGCATTATGCCATTTAGTTTACTAACCAAGTGCTCTAGTGAATTTGTAGAGAATTTTTATAGGCTATTCACTCCCCCTCTTGTCATTTAAGACCTTTCAGTCGTGTATGCGCCGACCAGCCCTGATACTCAGCCGCCACTTTCCCTTTTCCGCATGTGGTACCTAGAGGAGCAAATTATTAAAACAAACATGGTATAAGCTGTCAACTAGAGGGACAAGTTATTATACAACGTATTATGAAAGCTACAAAACATGACTTGCTGCCGGGTGAGGGCATTTATTACCAAAGCCAGGGAAAAATGACTTGCAGCCAATTGAAACTGAAATTGACAACCAAAATATTGAACAGAAATTGATAAAAAATTAAAAACTAAAGTAGACATAATAAAAACAAAAATCTGAAACGTATAACTAAAAACTAAAGTAGATATTCGAACTTGAAATGGAAACTAAAACACTGGAATAGCTACCAGAAACTAAAACTGAAATTAACAACTAGAAAATAAAATAAAATTGATAAATCGTAACTGAAAACTAAAGCAGGCACAATTAAAAAAACCTAAAACATAAGACTGAAAAACAAGACACAATAAAACAAAAAATAAAATTGACAAATAGAAACTAAAAAAACTAAAACTGAAATTACCAGAAAATAAAACTAAAATAGAAAAAAACTAAAACTAAAGTTATCAAAAAAATAATACTGAAATTAACAACAACAAAATTAAATTGAAATTGACAAATAGAAAATAAAAACTAAAGTAGACAAAATGAAAAAAAAAATCACTAGTTACTGAAATTGATAGATATAAATTGAAAACTAAAGTAGACAAAATGAAAAAAACAAAAAATGAAACTAAAATAACCAAAAACAGATTACGTGTAAGAAAGTTATGACATTTTTAAAAGAAAGAAAGAAAAAAAAAGAGTGGAGCAACCCTCCACCAACTGCAGCAAGTGCGGTATCCTGCATGCAAGGCAGACCAGGCCGCGTGGGCACGAAACGAGCAGGCGGGACAGGTCGCGTGGGCACAGGTCGAGCAGGCAGGCCAGGCTGCGTGGGCGCAGGTCGCGCACAAGCGCTGCGGTTAGACTTTGCGACCTTAGTTGTAACATTCATGTCATTAAATTGATACCTTTGGTGTTAACCTATACGTAATAGTTTATGAACTAAATTTCCACATTTTGGAAAATTAGAGGTCTAATTTTGAATTTGACACGAGTCCATAAAATGTACAGGACGCCCTGCTGCCTACATATGTAGTGGAGTAGTTTGGTTTAGAGTAGCGCAATAGTTAAGACAAGTGCTTGTCTGCAAATTAAGAGCCTCCATGTGTGTGAGCTATATAGTCTTTATTATGCTAGACCACATGCCAATCTTATTACTTCCTGCATATTCTTTTGTTAGGTGTGGAGGGGTTCAACCTAGATACTAAGGCCAATCTTAATTGAGGGTTTTATAGAGTTTTATGGACATTAAATATGCGGGCATATCACTGTATTGATGAAGTGAGAGATGATAAAAGATTCATAGGAGTAGAGAGAGTTCATGAGGATAAAACTCTTCTGCACTATTTTTAAAATATGGGTGTGTTGAAAACTAGGACATAAAACCCCCAGACACCATCACAGTAGATTAATTATCCATCCAACGCACCTCTTTGTTTTGGTCGTTGCGCTCTCCTAGCCACATCGCTTATTGCCTTCTGCTTAGGCCCCGTTTGTTTCCGCTTATAAGCGGCTTGTCGGTGGAAATAAGCGAGAATCCCGCCAAATGTTTCGCTTATTTCCACCGATTCTCGCTTATGTGGTAAGCCGCTTCAGAGATTTGAACTACGAGAAGCGAAAAGCGAGAAGCGAGAAAATCTTCGCTTAGATTATAATCCAAGCGTGGCCAGGAGAAGTGGAAACAAACGGGCCCTTAGGCTTATCTTGCTCTGCCTTGATACTAATGTAGCGTCATATATATATATATATATATATATATATATATATATATATATATATATATATATATATATATATATATATATATATATATATATATATACAACAAAATAAGAGCATGGTTGATACCAGAGCTAATTGCCTGCTAGCTAAAAGTTAGTCAAAATTAACTCTAGTGTATCCAAATATAAGGGCTAATATGTAGATTAATTTGCCTATAGTTATTAGTCAACTATTAACTAGCTAAATATAGTTAATTTAGGTTAATTTTTAGTTCGAACCAGTAATTAGCCATGTATATCAAACGGTCTAAAAATACTAATATGTCTTACTAAAGAATATGAAAAGGGTATTTCTGGTACTTGTTTTCTATCTCTCTCCTCTCGCAGCCAGCGCATGCGCTCAGAGCTTTTTGTATCCGTGTAAAAATGACGACATGTTTGTCTTATCGACGACCATTCTCAAATACCAACAAGTTGACTATTATTTATTTATTTATTTATTGAGGAAAGCCAACAAGTTTACCGGCCTGCATTGGTCTTGACCTCAATGTTCAAAATGTTGCAGCAACGGCACTACGGCAGGTGCTAGTAAAGCACAGTAGTAATCTTTTTGTTCAATTTATTTATAGCTTTTTTTTTCTTTTTTAGAAATTGGACTTCGATTTGCGAGTGGACTTCACATTTGTTGAGCCGGCCCAGCAAAGTTATCTCGACCCGGCAATCGTTGCCCAGCAACTGTCATGGGCTTCTTGCAAAGGAGGAAATAACTTAGGAATCCAATAACTTATACTCCAAGCCCATCAAATCAAAAGAGAGAAACATACTAGCACATGTGCTGGGAGCGGACCGGCGGCGGTGGGTGGATTGCCGGTCGAGCCGCAGTTTTTGAAGAATCTGAGCCTGAAGTCGCTGGACCTCTTCGCGCGGCCGCCATAGCCCTCTTACTTTGTGTTTTGAAGTTTTTCCTTTTGTTTTTGTGCAGGGGATAATGGAAGCCTGTGGTTTTGGGACTGGAAGAGTGGCCATAACTTTCAACAAGACCAGACTATAGTCCTGCCGGGTAACTATTGTTTTTCATCATGCATTGATTGGTAAATAGGATAAGCAGCAGCAGCAGCAGAACACCCTTTTAAACAGCGACGCCAGAAACCCATCCCATTAACTTCAAATCACCCGAGGATTGGGAGGCGGGATTAGGAACTCTTGGAGATGGGTTTTTTCTATTCTTGCCAAAAATCCTAGATTGGGAAGCTTTAGGGCACGTTCGGTTTTCACGTATTCAACTCCTAGAACGGATTCGGCCAGGAATACTACTGTATTTTATATGGCCATGCATCACCGGGATATGTTCCGGCCAGGAATGGCCCCAACCGAACGGGCCCTTATTGGAAACTGTTGCTAGAATCTTTCAAACGACCCCTTGCTCAACCGTTTACATGCAGGTCATTATTATTATGGATGGTGCATTTAGAACACAAGAAATAGATGCATCTTCAAATAGAGACTTGTCCGTCTTGATGTCTGTAAATCTTCTTTCAAGCGTGAGTTTGCCATTTGCCATTGTTATCAATAGGGAAAGAAACAAAAAATCCTACTATTGTAAAATGGCTGGACATGTTGAGTAAATTTGTTTTTTTTTCCTTTTGTATAAAAATCGTTCTTTAATTCATTTATATATTAACACTACTACTTTGCCCACTTTGTCCCTCGTGTTACAGCAAAAATACATCCTTGTTGTGACTAAAATGTAATGTTTGCTGCAAGACTACTGTGTTCCGATCCATCTGAAACTGATAAACGTATCTCGTAGAAGAGCAGAGAGCTGCTACTTTATTTATCTGGACGACAGTTCCCTTCCATGCTACAGTATTATCTAAAAAAAAGATTCCTTCCATCTTTATTCTCTATCTCCAGCCTCAAGCAAAGCGCAACAGAGAGCAGAGAGCAATGCATATGTTCTTTTTCTGAAAGCAGCCAAAGATCGAAGGGATCATTGCAAACCTGCAACATAGCTTGCCTTGACAGTTAGCACACCACATTCTCTCTGGGGGAGAGAGTTTCTGTTGTTTTCTCAATACAACAATGAATACCTAGCACCTAGCTAGCTGCCAGGCCCAGGTACCAATATTGTTGGGATTTCTATGCTTTTTTATGTCAATTATTAGTTGCATTTTTTGTTTAATTCTCTCAAGAATAGATATCTAGCTATATGGATTAACATGCGTGTTCTTGTATGGGATAGAACTCGTGTTGTTGTCGGTGGAGATCCTTCTGGAGGTGCAAAGATGGGTAAGATTTCTGGAGCTGCTTGTTAATTTGCTGGTGCTTTTTATACAGAAAAAATCATATCATGCCTTGAAGGGTGCCTCTTTTTCCCCTTCCATATAGATACATGCTAATAGTTTGGAAACTATAGACCAACAACATACTGCTACAAAGTTTAGCTTGGCTCTACACTTTGCATATATGAAAACCTACACAATTAATTTTTATCTAAATGTGTTCTAGACTTATGTGTGTCTACTTCTCTAATTACAAGATAAGCACTTGCAATGAAATTATGTGTGTTTAAATATGATAATTAAGTGCCACAAATAAATGCAGAATCATAAAGAAAAATTCCTTACATGCCATTGGCATAAACATAAATCCCTTATCTGCCACCTAAAAAACATGATTCTCATATATGCCATTGGTGTTAAACTGTAATCCCTTCCATACCAAGGTAATTGCCTAAGTAGGGATGAAAATAGGCCGGGTCGATCCATTGGGTAGTTGACCCAACCCTCAAAAGTAAGGCCAAAAGGTCACAGGGGCTGGTCTCAAGTCTAAAATTGGTAGATAGGCCTGGAACCAATTGACCCAATAGGTAACATGGATCGAACCAATCGTCACATAACAACCTTTTTTTTTTTAAAAAATGTGACAACCGAGAGGACAAGCAAATTGGTCTTTTTTATGTCTATTAGCTAAGACTATTGGAATATGATCACTAATGGCATAAAAGAGATTAAAATTTATGGATAGTGTTATTGACAGGATTTGAGTTTTTTTAGGCGGAAGATCAGGGATACAAGTTTTAGCCAATGTCATATAGGAAAATTCCTCAAATAAACATAAAGGTAGAGAACGCAAACTTGGCACATGGGTTGATGTACTTCCGTGGTATCATTGAGTTGCCACTCACCCCTAGTCCATGTCAGAAGGGTGAGTCTCCGACTAGGCCTTACCAAGAGCTCTCCTAGCTATCTTCACTTGAGGGAAATTCATCACCACTCTAGCGCATGGGCCTTCCAACACTATGTACAAATGCTCGCGTCGACTCCAAAATCTCAGGGAGCGTTTTGCAAGATCAAACCATTGTCAAGCTGTCTAGGTGTCAATACACATAAAAAACAATAGGTGTGACTCATCCACTTATTCCTCTCTAGGTTGATCACCTAGAAAGATGCACACTAGACCTTAACTAGCACAAGCAAGTTCTAATCTTGTGCTAATAGCATTGGATCTTATTTTTAGCACTTTGGTAGCTTAGATGTGTCTCTCAAATGTGTGTGCATGTGTGTGTGAGCTGGCTCAGTGGCACATTTCAAAATTGCTCTGACTAAACTCGTTTTTCTTTTAAAACCAAAATGAGTTTATTTTGAGTCATTTTTTTACTTTGGCTTAGCTAGTTAGGCTCAGCTCTTTAAGCTCAGTTTCAAGTTGGGTATCAAACAATTTAGGGGACTATGATAAATAAGATTATGTCAATTTTGAAGAAAAAAAGTGCAGTTGACTCATTATCCACCCTGCTTGAGCCTCAGTAGCATCACCAAATGGCTAGATAATAGGGTATATATAGGTCCAACCCCTAACATTAGATGTCGCGCCAACAACGCACTGGGGCCATTGCCTATTGTGATATCATGTACGGGGCAGATGAGGATGACCTGGACAACACCTCCACCGACTTTGATCGGACTATTTAGCCTTTGTTGTTGTCCCTACTACAGTCCCCACATAGTTGAGCTTCCACCATGAGATTGTACATCTCCAACAAGACCATTTCTAAGATTGTGCTAAAGTTTCGTACTTGCTGGTGCCATGATGTAGATCCTCAGTGCGGTGGTCTAGCATGCTTGGGAAGGTGTTGCTGCCCCCCCCCCCCTCTCGTGCACCTTTTGTCCCTCATTGTCTGATGCAATATTGATTGAGTTCCCATCTATAAACGCATCGGAGGACATCATCCGCTGATCATTGATCTCATTCGACAATCGTAGCATAGTGGTAGAGGAGCATGGGGATTCTAATAAGAATTTCTTCACTGACATTGTAGCAATAAACTTCCCTACTGAGAATTGGTTATATCCATGCGGCCATCCACCTTGGCATCCATTGAGAAAACTTGCTGCATCAACATGTGTGTTGCCTCACATGAGAACAAACTCAAACATGCACACCTCGTGTTGTTCCCCAACCCCAGTCCACAACCACACTTGGGGGCTTCTAGAGTCCATGCTGTCTCCAACCCTGGGTTAACCCTTTTATGTGAAGCAAGTACAAGAGCATAAGTGGGTTGATAGTAGTGTCTGTAGTTCACTCTGTGCATACTAGATCTAAGCCATTTTGGACTCACGGTGTTATAAATGGTATCAAGCTCACCTTCATGGACACGGTCGCTTGCAGGTTAGGGGTGCATACATGTGGTGTATGGCACGTGTGGGTCATACAAGGTTGCACGACATGACACATGTACTAGCACTAGACGCACAGTCACGTGTGCCAAGAGGGAATGTTCCTGGTCATCGTTTGCCAAGATGCTTTTCTAGCTGTTGGCTTTTCTACCTATCGTTGATACACTGTATTTATGCCACCTCTTACTCTGGAGGTTAACTGATGCTACATATATGTAGGGTGTTTGCGTTCAAAATCTGGAGTTGGATGCATAACTTACAATTAAGCAAGAGCTAGATAGCTTGAGAACCGGCTGGGCAACAAGTTGATTCATCATGCCAGCAGAGGTAAACCATAGAGTGACTTCTGATCTTCCTTTGTAACTTGAAATGAGAATGATCACTCTGTGACCATACAAATACAATGCGCACTCAACTCATATTGTACGGCTTTTACACATAGAATTACACACAAATTAAATATTTATATATTTATCAGCTGTATTTTTAACATACTTATTGAATCACTTAATTTTAATAGTACATGAATCCATTGATGCTCTTTTGCATGTGTAAATTAAAACCAAATCAGTTTTTTTCTTACATATATACATTTTCTAAAAGAGATTTCATTGTTAGCAGACACTGAGTTTGAATGTTTGCTTTATGCTGGCAATATATAAAGAATATTCCTCCATCTATCTAAATGTATATTTAAGTATTTATAATATTTATTTGACATGTGAAGGCTGTGTAATTGATCACTGTGGTTAATAACATATGACATAGGACATGTATGCTAGACTTGTCTAATTAATTGGTATTGACCACCATTTCAGGAGATCTTGATCAAGACAGATAGCATCGCTGATGCAGCAACGGAGATAATTAGTTTCCTTGAGGGTACCGGCATGGGAAGAAGCTTGGCATACTTTGATGGTTGGTTTGGATTGGGGGCATCCGCCGTCCTTAAAGCAATTGTCAAGCGACTTAGATCATCATCATCACGAGGGTCTACTACTGGGTTGACAACAGGCTTGAACAAAATCATCCACATTGATTGCTCACTGTGGCAAAGCAAGAGAGCTTTGCAGAAGGCAATTGCAGAGGAGCTGCAGCTTCCCCAGCATATGATGGCCATCTTCGACCATCATGATGAGGCGGATAATTTTGATGGGGTGGAGGAGAGTGCTAGAGGCGTGATACCACTTGTCACGAAGGCAATCATGGACAATCTATATAACCACAGATTCCTGTTGGTCTTCCATAATGGGAGCGGCGAGTACATTGATTTGTCGGAGTGTGGTGTCCCTGTAATAGGGCTTTTAGGCAAGAGGGTGCTTTGGACTTCCCGCGGCAGGTTCCGCCTTCATGGCATACAAGATGAGGATGTGAAGAAGTTAGCTGGGATGAGTGATTTTGCTATAAGTGCTGATTTGTCTAGTGACTTGATATTTGATAGATTGGTGTCTCTCCTACACGCAGAGGCTATGGAGGTAACCAGTTACATTGGTATGCCTGAACCAGACTTGAGCCCTAAGATTGCCATGGAGTGCTTCTTGTATACGGTGCTGATGAGAGGCGAAGACTATGGCATTGACTGGACCACCCATGCAGCCAACTACTGGGTGTGCGATGGGATCATACAGACACAGACCACCAATAATGGAAACAGATCAGCATGGGAGATTGCTGATGCCCTGCATAGGAACATGAACTTGCAGATAGATTGGCATCCGATTTGGGTGGTGAACATCCGTGATGTCATTGGATTGTGTTGTAAACAGTGGGAGTGTTGTGACCGTTGGGTTTCAGCCAACCGAAAAAATGTACATTATCAACAGCATCACAAGGAAAAGGAAGGCAAGCACTATGACATAGCAGTAGCACAAGTGCCACCTCAGGTGACATCCTTTTTCTGTTCAGGGGCTGGAGCTGGACCATTGGTTGACAACAACAATGCTACAACAACACTAGAAGCTGGCATATTCGATCATTCAGATAGAAGCATGCTGCTGAGCGTGATACATCTGTCCTACTGTACATTCAGTTTTTCACGGCCTCCTTTCCTTAGCTGCAGCAACCTAAGATTCCTTTTGCTTGACCATTGCAAAAATAAGGACATGTCGTCAAACCATGGTGGTGACGAGGAGCATCATGAACACAACAACCATGACAGCGGTGCTTGTTTTCGGAAGCTATGGGTGCTGGATCTAAGTTACACAGATTGGTATTGGTTGCTATCAAAAGAAATGATGGACCTAATGACTGAACTGAGGGAGTTGAGCGTGAAGGGAGTCAAGAACTGGAGCATAAGCCAACTAGACCACCGTCATTTTGGTGTCAAGAGCAACAGCTACTGGCTGCTCAACCTTAGCAAGCTTCGAGTGACAGCCGAGCCTGGCGTGCCATCATCGGTGGTAGCAGCATTATTCTTCCCGGACCTGTCAAGTTCAAGCCTCAAGACGATCATCCTTGATGGTTGTGTTGAGATGGAGAAACTTGGCCATGACGCCGTACCTCCGTCTCTAGAGTCATTTAGCTTCACCTGCGGCTATGCTGACACAAAGATGAAGAGCTTCTCCTTCCGAGCATGTGCCAAATTTGAGACTCTGCTGCTGAGAGGATTGTTTAGGAACCTCCTAGAGCTGGACTTGTCAGGTACAGCGGTGAAAACCCTCGACCTCAGTGCAATCCAAGCCTCACGCTTGAGGCGGCTCTTCTTAATGGGATGTGAGAAGCTCTGTGCAATACTATGGCCTCAGGAAGGCAATAATAAGCTAAAACTAGAGGTGCTGCTCATGGACACCACCCAGACAACAATAGAGGACAGTGATGACGATGAAAGTGTGGGGTTGCCACCATCATCATCTTCAACAACAACAACAATAGAGCCGTGCAGTGGACGACGGGCACCCACCAACTTTCATGTCTACATCTTCCTACGGGATGCAAGGCTTCTTAGGTCGCTCTTGCATGTTGGAGTTGCCAAATATTTACACGTAGAGATTTCATCTAAAGGTGCTTATGCTAGCAGTCGCAGTACAGGTGTTGATGGTGGCTGCAAAGGCTCCAGTCAAGGCAGGGGTAGCTGCGGTGAACAAGTACCAGTTGTAAGCAGCCTGCGGCGGCAGAAGCCAACTGGTAGCACCTGCTTATATGGAGATGGAGACAACATCATTCCCATTCCCACCACATTCGAAGATGCTGGTGTTGGTGGTGCCCCAGCAATCACATCGATGTGGCCATGCCCACCCATTCCTTTTAGTTTCTCATGTGTCCATTGCTATATCAGCATACAAGAGGATGAGCTCCGGACAGGATTGCCGCAAGAAGAAACCAATAATGTTGCTGCTACGACGACTTTGCCGGATTTTGTGCATGACAAAGCCAGGACTCTGTACTTGCATGACAGCTTGTTTGTCACCTGCATCCCAGGCCATACGTCACCTTCTGCGATAGATTTGGATTGGGGCAATCTACGGTGGTGTCGGCTGGAGAGGTGCCCAAACTTACAAGGCACCGTTTTCAGTGGTCCACGAATTGGCGGGTTCAATGTGTTTGTGGATTTGGAGGCGTTCTGGGCATCCCAACTCCCAAAGGCCCGATACATCTGGGACTGGAGCATGTCGTCGTTTCGGCCTGGATTTTGGTCATTCAATGACCTGGTGTTCTTACACCTAGAAAACTGCCCCAGGCTCCTACATGTGCTCCCCCTGTGCTCGTCTAATAACCGTGGATGCTATAGCTTGGAAACCCTCGAGATCATTTGCTGCGGTGACCTCAGGGAGGTGTTTCCATTGTTGGACCCTGCAGAATCGGAGCAGCAACAGATCATCAAGCCCAGAAGCTTTCCTAGCCTTCGGCGCATCCACTTGCATGAGTTGTCCATGCTGCGGCGAATATGCGGGCGCATGATGTTCGCACCCAACCTTGAGATCGTGAGAATCAGGGGCTGCTGGGGCCTCAAGCGCCTGCCAGCCGTTGTTCGTCGCAGCCCTGCAGTGTCAGTACCCGAGGTGGACTGCGAGAAGGAATGGTGGGATAGCCTTGAGTGGGATGGGGAAAATGCTGATCACCACCCGTCCCGGTACAAGCCCACCCACTCAGCATACTACAAGAAGACCCTGCACAGAGCCTCCGTCCTCAGGTGACTGATTACTTACTTGATTAGCTAAGCCTCTTCTAGCTAAATTTGGAGTACGTACCAGTACTGTTACTTCCCTTCAAATTTGTGTGTGTGTGTCGCTGGCATCCTTCACTGGCTCGATCGCCTGACAGTATTCCAATTTCTGCCTACAGGTAGTAACTAGTAACCCGGCCGAGCTTTCAGGGAAGCTGATCGATCGCAGAGATGCATTGCATATGGACCGCTACTAAGTTTTCTTCCGTCAAGTATGAGCTTTGTGCGTGCTTGGTTTCTACCGCTCACTACTGCTGGTTTCTACGTCTTGATGTTTATATTTGTAATAAGGTGATGACGATTCGCCTATAGTTAATTCCAAACACTTGCCTGCTTGTTTTTCTGCTGCTGCTTGAGTGCGTGTGTCTGACATGGATGCTAAGCTACCTTGTGTGTGATCTGCTTCAGCAGCAAGAGCACATCAACTGATGGGTGCACAGCAGAAATCTGATCCCCGTATAGGCCGGGATTGCTGCTGCTGCTGCTAGCTGTGCGTGAGTGATTTGTCAAGGATTATTGTTCCTTCACTTACTATGTATGGAAACCATGAAAATGATTGAGTACGTTGTTTGCCATTATTCTATATATGGTGCAATGCAAGGTGTACAAGTTAATTCCACTGTTCACCTAAACTGCCGTTTAGTAGTCTGTTTAAACAGCGTTTTAAACGGTAATGAAAGGCCACCCATGTCGTTAGGCCGTAATTAACGGCGAATTAAATGGTTGGACGGTTTAAACCATTAAAAACCGTTTAAATGGTCTAAATAGAATAAGTTAAACATGATTAAATGAGCTAAATGATCATTTAGCTCCCTTTTTTTAGTTAATAGGAGGATTACAACTACCACATTTCTGGCATCCAACTAATTAACATCCTAAATATGAGGTCGAGTGAGATTTAGTTTTCTTTCAAAAAAATATTTGGTAGAATTTTTTTACATGCATAGATATGTATACTTTCTAGCATATTAGACTTTTTTTTTATAATAGCATATTAGACTTTCACATACATAATATGTATATTTTAGTGTTACTATACCATATCATTTAGACTATTCAACACTGTCTAAACAAGCTAAATGCTAAACAGTTTACCGTTTAATATTTAGGATATATATAACACTGGCTAATCCTTATAATGAAAATATGTGCTTTCATAGTCTTACTCACCTTATTAGCATATACTAGTCTATCAACTTGTGCTCTCGCATGGACTGTATGTTAGGATACATAAGCATTAGTTTTGGTTTAATACCTCTAACTAATAAAATTACTTATATTGAATTGTATATTTTTCCTCTTTCTTCATTTTTGGTAATAGGCATGATTGATACTTAGTAGTCTCTATCTAGTTGTTAAATTTATAAATTACTGATTTATATATTTTTCCATCCATATGCATAGCTTTTTTTCCCATTTGCATGGCCCCTATGCGTATCTTCAACATGCATTTAGTTACAATCTTAGCCTAAACTATGGTAGCTCTTGTTGCAGCCCATATCTTATGACGTCATGAGTCTAAATTTTATTTATAAATATTAATATCATTGATTTATAAACTATGGTAGATATAATATTACTGACCGTCGGAGCATTTCGGTGACCCCGTGTTTTTCCATTAAAGGGGCATAATGGCTAGTTCTTGAGTGGCTCTATAAATAGAAGTGTGATCGGCCATTTCTGAACTATTGGCACCCTTGGCTGGTATCTATACATCCATAGAGCTCAAGAATACACTCCATTCGCATACACTTGATTGCGATCATCGTTTGGTGAGATTGAAGAGGATTTATATATCTAGTGGCAATAGGATCTTGTTGAGGCTATGAAATTCTTGTTACTCTTGGTGGTTGCCAGAGCCCCTAGATGGCTTGGAGGCAGTGACACCATCAAGCATCGTATGGAGATTGTACGAGGGTTCTAGTGGAGGATTTGTGAGGGACTCTTATGCTCGCCACCACAGAAGATCGCAAAGAGCAACTGTAGTGTAAACTGGATGTTTGTTGGAGTGACACTTCGATTGAGTCAGCTCAAACACTCGCGCTCACATAGGAGCTAAGCTTGAGGGCTTGTTGAGCAAGTAGAGGGACGACGATCTGTGGACTCGCCTCAATGGGAACTTAGTAGGTTGCCGACAAGCAACCGAACCTCAGGGAAAAATCACCATGTCACAATTGTCCCCTTCGGTTTGATCTCTACAGCTCTTGTTTACTTGTTGTTCTTGTTAGTGTAGTTGTGCTTGTGTAGCCGAGTAACCTAATAGCTAGTTCGTTTGCCTTGTGTAGTCGAGTAGTTGGCCAGCTCTCGTTGGAGCAGTTTAGTTGCTCTAGCTTGTTAGTGTAGTTGTGCTTTTGCTAGAGGTGCAAGGTGCTAGCTTGTGCTCCTAGGTAGCTTAGTTGCTTTCTCTAGTTGTAGCTTATGCTAGGTTTGTTGTTGGCCTTGGCTTAACTAGAATTATGTAGGAGCGTTAGCGTTGTTGTGACTAGGTTAGGCGCATATATAGTGCTGTGGGGGGTACGACCCCGGATACCCACGGCAGACCACATGGGCTGCGCCCCCAGGGGCGGCCCAGCCCACAAGATGAAGCCTTGCGGGACACGATTC
This sequence comes from Miscanthus lutarioriparius, assembly GCA_904845875.1. NCBI lineage: Eukaryota > Viridiplantae > Streptophyta > Magnoliopsida > Poales > Poaceae > Miscanthus > Miscanthus lutarioriparius. The sequence continues at coordinate 3,753,779 of CAJGYO010000018.1, forward strand.
TGCTCGGCGCCTCCCGCAAGATATAGGAAGGATATCCTGAAGATACTACGAGATCTGTTAGGATACGTATGATCCCATGATTTTTGTAATCTGTTATTACTTTCCGATTATCTCTCAAATCTAACCGACTTGTAACCCTGCCCCCCGGACTATATAAGGCGGGCAGGGACCCCTCCAAAATCACAGCATATCATACGATAGCTAATACAAACCAACAGACCACAGGAGTAAGGTATTACGTCATACTGATGGCCTAAACCTGTATAACTCGTGTGTCTCTGTTGCCTTCTTGTTCTTGATCACACGCTCCTCTGCCGATCAATCTATCTTCGTGAGATACCCCTCGAAGGATTGCCGATGATATTCTGTCGACAGTTGGCGCACCAGGTAGGGGTGTGCGTGCTGTTTCCTTATCGAACAAGATGGCTTTTTCCACAGGCTCTTCGTCCCTCCCGCAGCCCGGCCAGATCTTCACTGTCGGATCCATCTCGTGGGTCATCAATGCTGACGGAGTCGGAGAGCTCCTTGAGCCGGTATAGATCCGTTCTGCGCCGACCTCCCCTGCACCTGCATCTGCAGATTTGATCTTGGAACCACTTCTGAGGTCGTCTTCATCAACGACTCGCCGCTCGCTTCCTCGTTATCAGAGGAGGCACATCAACAATGATGATCTGATCGAATCCATCGATCGGGTCGGTCTGAAATTCGCCGATTGCCTCTCCATCGCCGAGTCGGCTCTGGACACTTTCGTTCAGCACCGACCACCCTCCGATCCGCATCTATCGGAAGTTGTTCGGCAAACTCCGGGGGTTATGGCCCTGCCCTTCGGGCTCGCCAACACCGCCGCTACATGCCAAGATGCCCTGAGGGGCGAATTCACCTACCAGGTGGGGGATATCCATCCTCTCACCGACCAGATCGCCGATCAGCTCCCGCCAACGGTCAACATGCTGCACGCCATCTGAGGCCCCGGAGCATCCCTCCAAACCATCCTGGAGGAAAATCCAGACTCCGAATCCCAGGGCTCCATAGAGACCCTCGCCGAAACCTTCACCGAGCAACCCCCTCTCCCGCCTTTCCGGGGTGACGCGATCTTCAACATCAGCATCGACAGCCCTCCTCGGAACAGCGAAACTGATGAGGAACGCGCCGCTCATGAAAATAGGAACGTCAACCGCGTGCAACGCCGTGAAAACGAGTGCGCCCTTGCGATGGCCGAGGCCGCTCATGACAACCAATTTGACTCGCAAGGAAGCCGCTCCACTGCAACCTCGACGAAGAGTTTCTCCGCGTTGACGGCCAAGACTTCTTCAAGACTCCAAGGGCCAATCTGGCGGTGGCCGCCAACGAGCTCGCCCGCCTCCCGCAGACGCCCGAGCTCGCCAAGGTCGCCGCTATGCTTAAAGCGGCACACTGTCAAGTCAATGAGATCCAAGAGGATCAGAGACCTTCGTGCTCCACGAGCACGATTCGCCGATTAGCTGTGCCTAAATCCAATTGCCGCCCAAGTCAAAGGCGGTTCGCTGACCAGTCACTACCTCTCCAGGGGGAGCTGGGGGCCACTACGCCGAGCATCATCGCTAGCATGACCAGAAGGTCGAACAGGACGCTCGAGTGCACCTCAGTAACCTTCGGGATGCACGACGGCGTATCGAGCAACGTCGCTTCAGTCGCCATGAAGAAGAAGTACGTCGCCGCCAGAGGTACGAGCAAGAGTACGGTAATCCAGACTCAGCTCTAGAGCCGATCGTCGTCGGCAACACTGCAGACAATGGCGCCGACAACCCAGAAGGGCCCCTAGCTTTTACCAGGGCGCTCCGAACACTCCAGTGGCCCCGTGGTTTTAAAATCACCGGGGTCGAGCCCTATGAAGGAAGGATGAACCCAACTCAGTGGCTGCAGGCTTACGCCACTGCTGTTCGCGCCGTCGGAAGAGACACCAACGTCATGGCAAATTATCTCCCCGTCATGCTCACGCCAGCCGCCACGAGCTGGTTCACAAGCCTTGCCCTGGATTCCATTGGATCTTGGGAAGAGCTAAAGAAAGTCTTTACTGACAATTACATGGCTACATGTACGTGGCCGGGCACCAAGCATGATCTCAACCGCATCACCCAAAATGATGAGGACATGACCTCCATACATATGACCATGCTTGGAGAACCATATGGAGACCAAGGAGATCAGCGAGGGAGTCCTAACCGAGAAGGAGGCCCGAAGCTAATTCGGTTCGAGTCCCCGAGGTGGAGGCCCAAAGCAACTCAAGTTCGAGTCTGCCTCGGCCTCCAGGACTAGTCTGTCTTAAACTGGTCACCCAGGACGCATCCGGACTCTGTTTTTGATGATCCACATATGGATGGAAAGCTAATTTGATAAGGAAGCCAATCCAAGTGGTTTCACGTCAAAAGCTCTTCGGAATCAACAGGAATCGTCGAAACAAGTCAGCGTGCAGAATCTGACAGGGTGCTGCGACACCAGTTTTTGGTCCGTTGGACCGTGTATCATGTTTGGACCCATTAGGGGGCACGTCCAAGGGGGTGATACCCAAGACTCTATAAATAGCAGCCGTCGCTCTCCTTAGGGTTTGAGTTTTGTTTAGTTCTTGATGTAGACAAGGCCCCTTGATGTAGACAAGGCCCGATCTTCCAAAAGGTATGATAGCGTCGATTGGTGGAGACTCGACGTTCACGATCTAGGCTTTGAACTAAGGTTGATTCGGACCCCCACAACCGTTACACCATAGCTCCGTTGGTTATCAACCACGCGAACGCGATTGACCTTGCCGATAAGGCTTTCCTACAAGCGAATCGAGAACACAAGCAAGAATGGGATGAACGCAATCTGAAATTGCAAATAAATATGAGGCATATGATAAAGAGAAGGAGTTCAAGTCTTTATTCGAAAGGACTAATCGACATAGGCAAACAAGATCAAGAACTAGGGCCCTGGTTCACAGCAAGCGGCCTTGGCGGCGACAGTTGCAGCAAAACGACGTCTGTTTCACAAGGAAATCAAGAACTAAACAAAACCCAAACCCTAAGGAGAGCGATGGCTGCTATTTATAGAGTCTTGGGAGTCACCCCCTGGATGCGCCCCCTAATGGGCCCAAACATGATACACGGTCCAACGGACCAAAAACTGGTGTCGCAGCACCCTGGCAGATTCTGTATGCTGACTTATTTCGATAATTTCTGTTGATTCCGAAGAGCTTTTGACGTGAAACCACTTGGATTGGCTTCCTTATCAAATTAGCTTTCCATCCATATGTGGATCATCGAAAACGGAGTCCGGATGCGTCTTGGGTGACAAGTTTAAGGCAGATTGGTCCTGGAGGCCGAGGCAGACTCGAACTTGAGTTGCTTTGGGCCTCCACCTCGGGGACTCGAACCGAATTAGCTTCGGGCCTTCTTCTCGGTTAGGACTCCCTCGCTGATCTCCTTGGTCTCCATATGGTTCTCCAAGCATGGTCATATGTATGGAGGTCATGTCCTCATCATCCTCCCTTTCTTGACGAAAAGCCATCCTCGGCGTCGATTTTGTTTGAAGTCGATCCTGCACAACATGAGGACACTCGAGGTTTCCAAAATAATGAAAATGGACAGTATTGTGAGAAAGAATATGACCACATGTCCAAGTTTGTAGCATGTCTTGTCCTACAGACAGGTAGTCTGCTCGATTGAAATACACACGATCTTTGTCAATACTATCCTGCAAAAGATTAGTACTAACAAGAAATATATGCTCCCTTTCTTTAGATTTCACTTGTGTTCGAAAAGCAAAACTAGAGGAATATGGCATAACAACAGTGTTGATTTTACTATCCTCTAGTTGATCATTACTTTGCACAACAAAAGGAGAATTCGGATTTGTACAAATATAAACTCGTTGTATCAAATATTGCCCTTGGTTGTTATATTTACCAAAAACATGATATGTATGTCTAGAGAACCATGGTAAATCAGCATATGCATAAAGTTTCTCCTCTAAAGAACTAAGATTACATGGAACATCAAATTCAATATAACCCAAAGTATTTAAAGAAGACAACAATTTCGGCTCATCAACTTCACTAGCATTATGAATAGCAAGTCTATTTTCAGCACAAGTGCTCGATCTCAGCACACATATAGCATGATCATTCTTCAATGATTGCATGGGTATAACATAAATATCATCATGCAAGTCATCTTCGTCATAAGAAACATCAAGCAAATCATCTTGTGACAAAGGTAAATCAAGCGAAGGCTCCACTAAAATTTGCTCTATCATAGCATGATTGGTGGAAAAATTCAGCACACCAATAGAACTCTCACCTTCCGTGAGTTTAGCATCGTTGGCTTTAACTTTGCTCTCATGTTCAGCAGGAGTAATAGTTGATGGTTCTGAATTTTCACATGAGACTGTGAGCATCTCATTTTCTATCACGTCATCCTCGCTCTTTTGTACATTGTCCTACAAAAGGTTAGGCATAGCAGGAGAAATAACAATAGACTCTTCCTCTAAATGGTGCACCTCATCATATGAAGTCAAAACAGGAGGTGGATTAACAAATGTTTCTCGTATAAGAAGTTTCATATCATTCCAAGTTTGAGGTTTATCAGAAGGATCTAAAGACTCCCACCAAGATAAAGCAAAATGTCGCAAAACACTAGCTGCATTTTTTACCTTCCTCCTTGGACACATAAAGCGAGTAGCAAATATGTTATCGATGGCAATTTCCCACTCCATGTACTCATCAGCACCTATACCATCATAAGTCGGTGGATATGAACAACCTGTCATTGTTAGAAGACAGTAAAAGACAACACAAAAGTATTATCCCTATCAACTACTTAGGTTGTGGACAAGGAAAAACAAGGCACTCAACTCTCAAACGTCTTACCACGGTCTTACAAGTGTTCTTACCAAAGCAGCAGGCGGTGCTATCGGTCGGTGACTGTGATACCATTGTAGCTTGAGTGTAACAGTTGCAAGGCGAACATGTACCTGGTTAGAAGAAAGTGGAGCTTGGACAGGCACAATATAGTAGCAAGGAATAGCAAAAATTTAATTCAGAAATTACAAGATTGAAAAATAGTCCCAAGCTAGTCTATGTCGCTGGCCTAAACTCGTTCTGAACCTAGTTCAAGCAAGCAATACAATACAACTCAGCACAAGGACTCAAAAGGATGCAAGCACTTCTGAACTTTTTTTCACATTCTTTTTCTTTCCTTCTTTATTTTTTCTCTCTTTTTTTAGGTGCGGTTTTTTTCCCTTCTTTTGGTTTTTGCACCTCTTTGCCTTTTTCTTTGTTTTATGTTTTTTTATCTCACAAAAGTGCCGCACATAAGAGATTAGACTTTAGATATTTCCACCATGGAAGAAAAATACTTAACCGAGGAAGCCGTAGAAGGAATTGCTAGACAAAACAAACTCAATCACGCAACCAACTCCGTGACTATTTTAGATCCAAAGAAAAACTGGAGATCAATCCAATGCAAGCCACACTAGAAAACAAGACTTGACACTAGACCAAGAACAAGATCAGAACACAACGAACACTAAGACGCGGCGAGGGACGACAGTTCAATAAAGCAAACTGAAATTAAAAAAATTTGCAAAGGCACAGCGGGGCTATAGGACTAGAGATATATGATAGTGTATTTTTTTTGGCTTTTTCTAGACTTTAGGTAATGCAAAAACATATTCAATCTAAAGGGGAAAACAAAGTTATACCTAACGGGCAACAAGGTCTCTGATACCACTTGATGTAGACAAGGCCCGATCTTCCAAAAGGTATGATAGTGCCGATTGGTGGAGACTCGACGTTCATGATCTAGGGTTCAAACCAAGGTTGATTCGGACCCCCGCAACCGTTACACCATAGCTCCGTTGGTTATCAACCACGCGAACGCGATTGACCTCGCCGATAAGGCTTTTCTGCAAGCGAATCGAGAACACAAGCAAGAATAGGATGAACGCAATCTAAAATTTCAAATACATATGAGGCGTATGATAAAGAGAAGGAGTTCAAGTCTTTATTCGAAAAGACTAATCGACACAGGCGAACAAGATCAAGAACTGGGGCCCTGGTTCACAGCAAGCGGCCTTGGCAGCGACAGTTGCAGCAAAACGATGTCTATTTCACAAGGAAATCAAGAACTAAATAAAACCCAAACCCTAGGGAGAGCGAAGGCTGCTATTTATAGAGTCTTGGGCGTCACCCCCCTGGACGCGCCCCTTAATGGGCCCAAACATGATACACGGTCCAACGGACCAAAAACTGGTGTCGCAACACCCTGGCAGATTCTGGACGCTCACTTGTTTCGACAATTCCTGTTGATTCCGAAGAGCTTTTGATGTTAAACCACTTGGATTGGCTTCCTTATCAAATTAGCTTTCCATCCATATGTGGATCATCAAAAACAGAGTCCGGATGCGTCCTGGGTGACCAGTTTAAGGCAGACTGGTCCTGGAGGCCGAGGCAGATTCGAACTTGAGTTGCTTTGGGCCTCCACCTCGGGGACTCGAGCCGAATTAGCTTCGGGCCTCCGTCTCGGTTAGGACTCCCTCGCTGATCTCCTTGGTGTCCATATGGTTCTCCAAGCATCGTCATATGTATGGAGGTCATGTCCTCATCACAAAAGTCGTCCGAGCTCCTCCGCAACTACATCAGACGCTTTTCTGAGATGAGGAATTCTATTCCCAACATCACGGAAGCTGAGGTCATCACCGCCTTCGTCCGAGGACTTCATTACCATGAGCTCCGTTCCAAGTTCAACCGCAAGCCACCTACAGGCATCGGCGAGATGATCACGACCGCCAACCAGTACGCTGACGCGAAGGAAGCTGAGGTGCGTTTCAACGAAGATACGGGCACAAATCGCCCGCCTCATCGCTACGACGACCACCCCGACAATCGACGCCACAACGACCGCCGCTATGATGACCGTAGTTTCCGCCGGGACAACGGCCGTGATCGGCCAGAAGGATCCAAGCCTGGTCAGAATTGCCGCCGCCGGCCAGACCACTTTGTCGCTGCCGTTAATGAGCCAGGCGCCAAGCGCAACTACGACGAGCAGTACAAGAAGATCCTCGATGGCCCATGCCCCCTCCACAAGAATGCCAAACAGAAGATGAAAGACTGCCTCGGTTTGGCCAAGGAGTTCCAGGACAAAAAGATGGACAACGACGCCTACGGCGGGAACGGAGGCCACCGACCACCTGGGGGCAATAACAATGCCTTCCAAGACCATGACAAGGTGGTCGCCACCATCTTCGGGGGCCTCACCTCCACTGAGAGTAGAAGAGAACGGAAGCTCGCCGCCCAACGAGTGCTCATTGTCGCTTCAGAGGAAACCACCGCCAACCCCAGCTATCGCCCATGGTCCGAGGTCCCCATCACCTTTAGTAGGGCTGACCAGTGGGCGGACATACCCTACATAGGGCGTTTTCCTCTCGTCCTTGACGCAACCATCTAGAAGGTGCTCTTCAGAAAAGTCCTCATCGATGGTGGTAGTGCTTTGAACCTACTCTTCGCTGGGGCCCTAAGGGAGTTGGGCCTCGCGATAACAGATCTCATACCCTCGAACTCCTCCTTCTAGGGTGTGGTACCTGGCAGGGCATCTAGACCACTTGGAGAAATCACCCTACCAGTACAGTTCGGCACGACAAGCAATTACCGCATCGAGCACGTCAACTTCTACATCGCTGATTTTGACACCGCCTACCACGCCATACTTGGTCGGCTAGCTCTAGCCAAGTTCATGGTCGTACCGCACTACGTGTATCTGGTGATGAAAATGTCTTTGCCTGTAGGAGTCTTGTCTCTGCGGGCCAACCTCTCCATTGCCTATGCCTGCGAGATAGAGAGTCTTGCTCTCGCCGAAGCCACCGACCTCTTCATCCAAATGGCTAGCGTGGTCGCCAAAGCCAAGATGGCACCCACCAATGACATGGGGATCCCAGAGCTAGAGCTTCCTCACGCCTCTGCCAAGTCTAAGGAAGTCAAGGAGGTCGGCCTCGGCCTCAATGACCCCTCCAAGACCATGAAGATTGGGGCTCACCTTGACCCCAAATAGGAAAGCGCGCTCGTCTCCTTCCTACGTGCCAACGCCGATGTGTTTGCATGGAAACATGCAGACATGCTGGGGGTACCACAGGAGAAGATTGAGGACTCCTTGAATGTCTGGCCGACCGCCAATCCAATCAAGTAGAAACTCCGCTGATTCGCGCCAGACAAGAAGGAGGCTATTAGGGTAGAAATAAAACGTCTCTTAGCGGCTAGATTTATAAAAGAAGTATATCATCTAGTTTGGTTAGCAAACCCTATTCTCGTTCAAAAAAAGAATAAAGAATGAAGAATGTGTGTTGATTATACTGATCTTAACAAACACTGCCCTAAAGACCCCTTCGGCTTGCCTCGGATAGACGAGGTTGTAGACTCCACCGCCGGCTGCGAACTGCTCTCCTTCCTTGACTGCTACTCCGGTTATCATCAGATCTCCCTCAAGGAAGAAGATCAGATCAAGACATCATTCATCACGCCTTTCGGGGCATACTGCTACACAACTATGTCCTTTAGACTCAAGAACTCTGGGGCTACCTATCAAAGGGCCATCCAGATGTGCCTCAACCAACAGATCGGCCACAATGTCGAAGCTTACATCGATGATGTGGTCGTCAAGACCAAGACCGCTGACAACCTTATCGCCGACCTCGAAGCTGAACCCTTCAAAGTGCATCTTTGGAGTTCCATCCGGTATACTGCTGGGCTACATCGTCAGTGCTCGAGGCATCGAACCTAACCCTGATAAGGTCTCCGCCATCACCAATATGAAATGGCGGACATGCGTCAAGAATATACAGAAGCTTACAGGCTGTATGGCTGCTTTAAGCCGCTTCATATCGCGCCTCGGCAAAAAAGGGCTACCTTTCTTCAAGCTCCTCAAGGCCTCCGAGCATTTTTCCTGGTCAGAAGAGGCAGACACATCTTTTGAGCAGCTTAAATTTTTCTTAACAAGGCCTCCGATCATGACTGCGCCATGACCAGATGAAACTCTTCTGATCTACATCGCCACTACTTCTCGTGTTGTCAGCACTGCTATCGTCGTTGAGCGCGAGGAAGCTAGGCACGCCTACAAGGTGCAACGTTCGCTCTACTTTATCAACGAGGTACTTAATGAGCCCAAAACTCATTATCCTCAGGTACAAAAGCTGTTATATGCAATTCTGATTACGTCGCGCAAGCTTCGACACTACTTTGAATACTATAAGATCGCCGTGGTCACCGAGTTCCCTCTAGGGGACATTCTCTGCAACAAAGAGGCCAATGGTCGTATCATCAAGTGGGCTGTTGAGCTTGGCACTTACTCTATCGAATTCAGAAGCAGACCTACCATTAAGTCATAGGCGCTTGCTGATTTCATCGCTGAGTGGACCGAGATCCAAGAACCCATTGCCGCCACTTGCCCCGAGCAGTGGGTGATGTACTTTGACGGCGTCCTTAACATCAACGGTGCTGGCGTGGGCATTCTATTCATTACGCAAACCAAAGACAAGCTCCGCTATGTCCTCCGGATACACTTTCCGGCTTCCAACAATGCCACAAAATATGAAGCATGTCTCCACGGTCTCCGTATAGCAGTCGAGCTCGGCGTCAAACGTCTCATGGTGTACGGGGACTCCGCGCTAGTTATCAACCAGCTCAACAAAGACTGGTCCTATTCCAGTGAAAAGATGGACGCATACTGCGCCGAAATCAAGAAGCTTGAAGGGAAGTTCTACGGTATCAAATACCACCATGTGGTACGTGATCAAAATCAGCCAGTCGACCATCTCTCAAAAATAGGTTCTTCTCTCACCGCGGTTTCCCCGGGGGTCTTCATTCAAGATCTCTTGGTGCCGTCCATTATAGAAGAAAACAAGTTGAAGAGGTTCCCCCTGCAGAGCAGTTGGTACTTGCGGTACCTTCGCCGGTTGCCGATTGGAGGGAGCAGTTCATCAAGTACCTCACCAGCGCCGAAGTACTCGCTGACAAGACCGAAACTAAACATTTAATTCATCGAAGCAAGCATTACGTGCTGGTGGATAGCAACTTGATGAGGAAAAGTGCCAAGGAAGGGATACTGCAGAAATGCATCACCTAATATGAAGGGGTAAAGCTACTTCTCAAAATTCATTCTGGTTCCTGCGGCAATCACACGGCCTCAAGAAACCTGGTCGGCAAAGCTTTCCGAGCTGGTTTTTACTGGCCCATGGCCATCTCCGAAGCAGAAGACCTCGTCCGACGCTGTGAAGGATGTCAGTTTTTCGCCAAGCAAATACACGTACTGGTATAAGAACTGCAGACCATCCCAGCTTCTTAGCCTTTTGCATGCTAGGGACTGGACATGATCAGGCCTTTCAAGCCAGCACCAGGAGGTTTCCGATATGTATACGTCGCCATTGATAAGTTCTCCAAGTGGATCGAGTACAGACCGCTCGTTTCAGCTACTGCAAAGAAAGTAGTTGAGCTCTTTGAAGATATCATACACAGATTCGGTCTCCCGAACAGCATCATCACCGACCTCGGAACCACGTTTACTGGCCATCATTTTTGGGACTTCTGCGAAGACCGGTGCATCTCTATTAAATACGTCTCCGTTGCCCATCCGAGAGCCAATGGCCAAGTTGAGTGGGCGAACGACATGATTCTTGATGCCCTCAAGAAGAGGCTATACCAGAAAGAAGAAAAGCATCCGAGCAGATGGCTCAAAGAGCTACTAGCTGTGGTCTGGGGACTACACACTCAAGCTAGTCACAGTACCGGTGTGTCTCCATATTTTTTGGTCTATGGCTCAGAGGCCATACTACCAGCGGATCTTGCCTTTCGAGCACCTAGGGTGGAAAATTATGATGAAGAGCAAGCCACAGCTGTTCGGACAGTGGACGTCGACCGGGCCGAGGAAGAACGCCTGATCACCTGTGTCCGCATAGCCAAATATCTAGAAGGCTTGCGGAGGTACTATAACCGCAATGTAAAAGGTCATTCATTCACCATCGGCGACCTCGTTCTCCGTAGAAAACAAAAGACCGAAGGGTTGCACAAGCTCTCCTCCCCTTGGGAAGGGCCTTACGTCGTCAAAGAGGTCACCCGACCAAGCTCTTATCGCCTATGTGACTTAGATGGAATTGATGTTCCAAACTCATGGCACATCGAGCACCTTATACGTTTCTATCCTTGAAACGCTCCAGATATGTACTCTCCACTTTGTGATGAATAAAGTTTTGATCTCCATAATTTGGCTCTATTCGTTTTCTCCATTATGTTTTAATCACCACGTACAGTCGCCGAGCATCGCAATACTCCATAATGATCTCCAATATGAAATTGCCGATCAGTTTTCTCCTAAATCACTGAACGATTTCTCCAAATCACCGACCACGATTTCACTGAATCAGTTTCTCCAAATCTCCAAAGCTAGCGCCAAACAGTTTTCTCCAAAATCGCTGAACGGTTTTCTCCAAAATCGTCGAACGTTTTCTCCAAAATGCCGACAAATTTTAACCGAAAATCGGCGAATAAGTGTCCTCCAAATCACCGAACACGTTTCCTCCAAATCGCAAACGTATCTCGCCACACGTTTTCTCCAAACCGCCGAACACTCTATTCTAAATTTCTAAGATATTTTGCCGATCAGCGGGCAGCCTACTTTCTTTTCTGTTCTATTCAGAGAAGACCCAGTCTCCGATCTCTCCCTACACGTGCCACGGGCTCCATGCTCTACGTTATGCGTGGTCGGCTGTGGTTCCTCGGTCACACCTGTTTCTCCTACACATGCATGGGCTCTGCGCTCGACGTTATGGATTATGGGCCAGCCAAGGCTGAGAGCTCAGCTTAGAACTAATTTCTCGAACGCCGCTTATACTGTCTACATCTCCAAGTTATTTTGATAATCACCGAGCAGCACACGTTCCGCTTTTTTTCTATGGAGAAGACCAAGTTTCTGATATCTCCCTACACGTGCTACGGGCTCCGCGCTCTGCGTTATGGGTGGTCGGCTGCGGTTCCTTGGTCACGCATATTCCTCCTACACATGCACGGGCTCCACGCTCGACGTCATGGACTATGGGCTAGCTGAGGCCATGGGGGTCAGTAGCGAACTAACTGCTCGGACTCTATTTATACTCCGTATAAATACCTTATGGTCGTAACTACAAAGATTTTTTCGCCGAAATACAATCTGATTGCATACGCATGCACTTTATAACATTTATCATGTATATAAGTGTTTTTTACGCTTTCGCGTGTTCTAACTACATTGTCCAGAAATTACAGATGATATCCACCAAGTAGATCATTGTGCTCCACCATTGTCGTCCGTCTCGCCGAATAGGTCTATATCGCTGGCCAGATTCTTTGCTGCATCCTCCACCTCATCCTCAAGCTTCTGGGTCTCCGCATCGCTCAGTCCTTCAGCGAAACTGCCCCCTATCGACTGAATGTCGATGGTTGGGTAGTGGGATCGAACCACCGCAAGAACGTGAGTAGCGACGGTCACAATGGCGTCACGGTTGAAGATCTTGAAGTTCTCCCACACTACCTTGCACCTTTAGATAATGGTGTGCGAACATTGCCGCCTGCCGTTGGTCTGTGAAGCTGGTTCTAGGTCGACGTAGTCAAGCACCGGCTTAATTGCGGCAACTACAGCATCGAAGTTCTCCTTTTGGATCTTGGCCTCCTGCATCAGCACGTCAAACTGTGCTTTGGCTTTATGACGATAGCCTGCAAGCGTTACAATGTTCTATCATACAAGGAAGCTACTTTAAAAGTAATTCCGACCAAGAGGAATTCACCTTTCAGCTCCTCAGCTAGTTTGTCTGTCCGCTCTATTTCCTTCGCCTTCTCCTGGCGAAGTTGATCGACGGCCAAGTTCAGCGTCTTGCTCTACAAGTGCAATAGTTATCACAAAAAATATGGTTGTACAGCAATATGAAAATACAATCGCCGATATATTGAACCTGCTTTCTGCTAGGATACACTTTTCAGCTGCTCGAATTTCCTCTCCAGCTGCTCGGAGGCACTCTTCAGTTGGCCAGAGACAACGGCCAGTTGCTTGGACTGGCTCCGCACCTGCTCGGATGAAGCAGCCAGCTTTTCGGTCAGGACCCCATTCTGGTACTCCAGGTCCTGCGCATTGGACTCTGCAAGGTCTTGTTCATGTCGGGCTCTCTAGATGTTTCTCTCTGAGAGGTTCATCGCCTCTTTGAGTTTTTCATTCTCCTCGGCGAGGGGCTCCATCCTCTTTATCAGTTGGCGACGCTGCTCAGCAATCCGAGTTATCTCCTGCAAATGCACAATAACAGTGTCGATATCCAATTCCAAACGTTGACTAGGACCTTTCAAGGTGCAGTGCTAACCTTGATCTGCCTCATCACCCTGGTAAGGGAGGTCTCCAGTCTCCTGAATTCCTTGGTGGTGTCCTCCTCTTCGACAATTACAATATCGTCGCCGCGCTTTCAGAGGATCCGGACTGATTGGGGGCGAGGTTAATCATGCTCGATCTCTTCCACCTCGTCCTCTTCTGTTGCAGCCGGAGGGACCACCTGGGGACTCGGTGGCTGGATAGTGGGTCCGACCATGCCCTCCGATGCATCGGGGAGTGCTGTCGGCTCCCTCGGCACCACAAGACTTTCCGCTCTAGATTCCGCGGTTATCGAGGGTGCCACAATCGACTCGTTCACCATCGTCGACAACCGTTTGCTGCCGCCAAGTCCACCAGGGGCAGCATTTGGCTCTCCCGCGTGCTGTCGAGCACTCAGGAACTCTTGGATGGGGTCCACAGGCATCACCCCCGCTCCAGGGCCAGCTCCCGGCTGCTGTTCAGTCTGAACGGATGGGGCTGGGTCTGTCGTTCATTTTGCACTGCATCAAAACGGTTCGTCAGTCACCGCAGAAATTAAGAAATTATAGCAAAGTAACTCAAACACAAGGACGCTTATGGTTTGGTCTTACGGTTCAATTTCTTGAATCGGCGATGCCTGCCTGAGCCCCCTGGCACAGTTGCGGGGTTGACTCCAGTGCTCTGCTGGGGAATTCTCGGCTCCTCCTCGGTCGGCCTCTTTTCTGCCTGCTGCTCTGGATTCGCCTCCGCTTGTTGCTCGAGGACTTCCGTTGCTCGCCACGCAGGGACTTTAGTCATTTGCTGTGCAGAAAATCCCTCCGCCCGCTACTCGGGGACTCTTCTCATTGGCGGATCATGGACTTCTTCGCCTCCCCTGATTGATCCCCCGCGCGCGCGCCACTGCTCGGTGGAGGAGCCGTCGGAACTTCGTCGTCGTCGGACCAATCGAACACCGTGGTCCTTCGTGTTCGATTGGTTTGATCATCGCCAAGCAAGATGCCGCCTGGTTTAAGAGGAGCAACAACTGCTGTTTTCCTCTTCTTCTGGGCCGGCTCGTCTTCCGCCGACCTCTTCCCCCGGATTTTCTCCGATACCAGGGGATGACTCTCCGTTCGACCAACGTCCATATCTCCGGATTCTGAAGAGACACCAACGGAGCTTTCTTCAGGTTGAGGAGGTGGTCGTGCATCTACTGCCGCCGACCAATCGCTTCTCGGCACGCCCGAGAAGTATTCCGCCCTATCCTACGAATGGATCTTCACATGAGTGAATCAGTCTACTGCTCGGTAATGATAAAAGAAAAAACTTCTCAGAAATATACAGTTGGGATATTCACCTGAGGAGGCAGATTTTTGCAGTTAAAGGGTTTTGTGTACCCTGACAATCTGAATGAAGCAAGTGGAGTGAATAGCTCAGCAGTCCGCTCTTCAACAACATTCCTAGACAATATCTCTGGCCTCTCTCGAGTACCGTCGGTCTCCCCTTTGAATTCGAAGCCTGGGTGCGCCCTCTCTTTACATGGCTGAATGCGGCGCACTATGAAACTCACCGCTACCAATCCGCCATTGGTCCTCACGCTCTTTATTAAGTTAAGGAGTTCCTTTACTTGTTCCATATCGTCGTTGCTCGACATCTCCGACCAACTCTTCTGATTTTCCGAGATATGGTCGGTGTCACAGCGGACTGCTAGATGGTTTTGTTTCATGTAGAACCATCTGGTGTTCCACCCCTTCAGTGATGTGTTCAGTGGCACAGTGAGGTATTCACTCGCCATCCCATCGCACAGCTGAAGGTACACTCCGCCGACCACCTTGGAACCAGCGCCGCCTCTCTTCTTCAGCCAGAATAGGTGACAGAAGAGATTGAAGTGGGGTAGGATTCTGAGGTATGCCTCACAGAAATGGATGAAGATTGAGATGTGCAAAATGGTATTGGGGTGGAGGTTGCACAGACTAACCGCCCAGAGCTCCAATGGATCCCTTAGAAATGGATGAACAGGAAATCCTAACCCGCGCCAGAAATAATCCTCGAATACCACTGCTTAGTCAGTATGAGGTGTTGGGAAGGACTCACCAAGGGCTGGCCACCATCCGGCGGTAGCACGGTCAGGGAGAACGCCGTCTTCCACCAATCCGTTTAGTTCCGCCTCTCCCATTCGCGATGGCACCCACTCCTCGTCGCGCTGGGCCACAGCGTTCGCCTTCTTGGGACTAGCCTTCTTCGATTTTGTAGCTCCTTTCTTTGGCGCCATCTCCCAAATCTGGTTAGGGTTTGGCGGCGGAGGCAAATATGGTTGCGGATTCGGGGATGCGAGAGATGAGGAGGAAGATGAAGTGGAAAAGGTGGGAATGGGGTATGCGGCGGCACCGTTATAAAGTGTTTTCCCCACCCTTTCGCATTCGAGGGTTTTTGGGAAACCGTTCTCGTGATCTGCGCTGCTCTGAATTCTTCGACGCGGCTTAATTGGCTGCAACCTGGGCTTTCACGCAACCGTAGCCCATGTCGCTCATTTATCGCCGCCGTCTGTTGTTACTCGCCAAATAATCGTCGATTTCTCCGCCATTTATCGAGGCTCGGTAACCGTTACTGTACAGCCGTTGCTCCGATTTTTTCTCCACGGTTTGATTTGTCCGATATCTTCGCTTGGAGCTCGGGGACTGGCTGCCTGCTCGGCTGGTTTTCATTATTTCTCTATTTCTGACCCTGGCACCACATGACTACGTCATCTACTGTCAGGCTCGGGGACTAAGTGGGCACACTTCACCTTGCGGTGAATGTGCTTTATCTCGTTTTGGGGGCTACGCCCTTGGACTGGCTGCCTGCTCGGCTGGTTTTCTTTTATTTTTCTACTTTGGACCCTAGCACCACATGACTATGTCATCTACTGTCAGGCTCGGGGACTAAGTGGGCACACTTCACCTCACGGTGAATGTGCTTGTTTTTTCTAGAAGACTCCGTGCCTCTTGAAGCTAAAGAAGGTTATCTCCTTTCCTCGTGGTCGGACTCTAAGTGGGCACACTTGGTTCACTGCGAAGAAATTTTTGATTCTGGACTAGAGCTCCTTACACCCTTATGGCAAGCCGTACTTGGGATATGCTGCTCGACTATGGGTCACGCTGCTCGGCAATGATTGCACGCTGCTCGGCAACTGCTCACAACTGCTCGGCGACTCATCACGGAGGTCGAACCATGAGTCGGACTGCTCGGCTTTGGTTTGCATTTGCTCAGACACGCTCAGGACAGCGTTGCACAACAGGTACAAGGCGCTCGGGGACTAGCTGTGGGGGGTACGACCCCGGATACCCACGGCAGACCACATGGGCTGCGCCCCCAGGGGCGGCCCAGCCCACAAAATAAAGCCTTGCGGGACACGATTCTGCTCGGCGCCTCCCGCAAGATATAGGAAGGATATCCTGAAGATACTATGAGATCTGTTAGGATACGTATGATCCCATGATTTTTGTAATCTGTTATTACTTTCCGGTTATCTCTCAGATCTAACCAACTTGTAACCCTGCCCCCCCGGACTATATAAGGCGGGCAGGGACCCCCTCCAAAATAACGGCATATCATACGATAGCTAATACAAACCAACATACCACAGGAGTAAGGTATTATGTCATACTGACGACCTGAACCTATATAACTCGTGTGTCTCTGTTGCCTTCTTGTTCTTGATCACGCGTTCCTCTGCCGATCAATCTACCTTCGTGGGATACCCCTCGGAGGACTGCCGACGATATTCTGTCGACAAGTGCTTATTAGATCCACCTTTGTTACTAACTTTGTGCCTAATTTTGAATTGTATTTTGAAAGTGTTTATAGGTTATTCACCCTCCTCTAATCATTTTAAGGTCCTTTCACACACCCTCACTTAAACTAGGGCTCGTTGTGACAAATTCATTAACCGGCGGTATGGGTTGTTCTTCCCCACCTTGCGTGCTCGGTTGATTATCCATCGGTTGCTGTGGTCATGAAAATAGCATGGACATAACTTTATTATACAAAAAGACGAGTTCACTAACAATCTTCTCAACTGCATAGAGTTTTCGGTTTAATTATCAAGGCATAGGCATATAGTATTTCTCCAATTAGTGGACATAAATTAAAAATCATAAAAAAAAATCCATATACATACATCTTAAATTTTAACTATTTCACAAGGCATAAACATGATGTTTCTCATATACACATACATCTCAAATCAATTATTATCAGAGGCGATACCTGTCTTCTTAGAATGTTTGTCTCTTTTAATATACAATGAAGGAAAAAAAAAGTTGGCACGAACGTTATTAAAACCAATATAATAGATGGCACGTACTGCCTACTGGTCGGAGTGCACGCAGCATGATGGAGGCATGGAGCTAGCTTGTTAGCACTCACGGATATACACCCCAATGGAATCCAGGTAGTCGCCGGAGCGTCCAAAAAAGCCAGTGATACGAGCACTGCCCTGCACCGGGAAGGAGAAAGGACTTCCAGCGCCGTCGGTGGCGCCATATGGTCCGTACGTGCGCTTGAAGGTGACAACCTTGAGTGACCGTACGATGTTGGGATGATCAGTATATGCACCAGTCGTCCCAGAGATTTCCTTCACATAGTCCGTTAGACCAAGTTGAATCTGTACAAAAAGGCAAAACTCAGCTACTAAATGCATGTTTTTCTTTTGTCAAAACGAGAGAGAGAGAGAGAGAGAGAGAGAGTAAAATTGATTTACTATACCGGATACTCCTCGAAAACGATGCCATCACGGCCGGTGTAGGGGACGTATTTGCCACCACCGCCCCAGCTCTCATGGTGCACACTGCCATCACTGCCGATGTAGGAGAAGGAGATCCCGTTGATGGTGTATTTGCTATGGATCTCCAGGCGGAGCAGCCGGTACGGAGGCACCTGGACGTCTCTAACGCCGCCGCCGCGTCCTCCCCGTGGACCAATCTTGTCAAGTTTAATGCTCTGATGATTTGATTAACAGCAGATTGCATCATATACTATCAATACTGTTGCTGAAACTCAGGTGGATCATTCAGATTTGCTGCCTTATTAGCTGATGAAGAAAATGCATGCATGTACGGTTGACTGATTCAGAGGTAGCAGCCTGCACAACTCTTGATGAAAATTGCATTGTGTCACCCACCATTATTTTGACTTATCTGATGGCTTGATAATTTCACTCTGATGTGGCAGCACCGATATAGTACTGTCAACAGACCACCCGCCGCCCCGTACGTCGTCGAATGAGAGTAGTGAACAAGCACACCGCCAAACA
Source organism: Miscanthus lutarioriparius (assembly GCA_904845875.1). Taxonomy (NCBI): domain Eukaryota; kingdom Viridiplantae; phylum Streptophyta; class Magnoliopsida; order Poales; family Poaceae; genus Miscanthus; species Miscanthus lutarioriparius. Next base: position 3,772,415 of record CAJGYO010000018.1, read on the forward strand.
CACACACACACATATAACTGGAGGGGCATATGCACCTTAGGATGTGTTTCGAGGTGCTCCTAACCCGATGGGTCGGGAACACAACCTCCATTATATATAGGGAATATATACGAAAATCTACACTGTTCCACCAAATGGAATCCTTATCTTTATAGTTATGACGTGCAATCGCAGGGCTGCATTACCATTGCATACCCATAACGAAATGTATTTTAACTCTTAACAAGAATATTAATTAGATATTCTCACGATTAACTTATTTGTCCCCGCAAAAAAATTGTTTAACTTTCAACCAACATGAAGTCAACCTAGCAAAACAAGGTTGAATTTTCCGTCTATCTCCATGAAAAGGGCTTGAATGGACCAAATGAGCACAAATATAATTTTTAGGTAGTTTTTCTAATCTTATTAGGGGTGCACGAAGTTCAGTTTGAAATTTCTTTCGATAGATACGCAAAAATTATTTAAGTTATAGAAAATAGTGAATCATTTCTAAAATTTCTGAAACTCCCGGATAACAACACACATGTGAAGAAAAATTTAGGGTAGATAAGGCAAAAGTTTTAGGATACAAGACAACAACATTTATTGGTGAATTTCGGAGGATAGTCCATCTGTACAGTAAATGACATGGGAGATAGCTTGAAGTGAATTTTTGGCCTCCCAATCTTCCGGGCATCATTTTCTTTCTTGGGTTGACACTACTTGAGGTGAAATCCATAGTTCTAATGCTTAAATACTCATTGGGATGGATAATGATGATAAATTTCTATGCAGTATTTTCACATCCACATAACAATAATATTAGTATGTTCCTTCACACCCAACATTTTGGTCATATCTAACTCAGGTATGAGCTAGGTTATGCAAATGTTGCGGGATAGGCTTCCCACACTCGGCAGTCGGCACATTTATTGGTGAACCTTCCTTGAGCTCTCAACTGGGGTTACTCTTGTTCCTAACGTTGCTAAAATTACCATGCTTTGTCATCATCTAGGGATGCAAGCGATCGGCTCGCGAACCCGCATATAGACTTAATGTATGGGTTGTCATGAGAAATCCATAAAATTAAGCCTATATGTGGGTTCACGGGCTAACTCAATTGCATCCCTATCTTAAGCCCATACTTGACCTGCCTCTTAGAGGTTGAGCCAGAACCTGGCATTGGCGTATCATTGGCAAGTTCTGACAATGACCCGATAGTGATATTATTCCCCATATCACTGTCGGCCCATAGCTCTATCTGAAAGTGATAGGGGGCTTTACTGCCAGGTCAATAAGGCTTTTGACCTAGCAGTGAAGCCAGATCATTATCAGCTCCAACACACCAAGTAGTGATATGCCGCCATCCGCTCCATGGTTGTTGTGTTCTGCAGTATTGTTAAGACATTCAATCACTTTCTCTGATATCACTAGAAAATGGTATTCATTTTTTTCTTTTGCAAAATACTAAGAATTTTTTTTCAAATACCGTTTGAAATTGCTTGGTTTATTTCCATTTGTCTGTCTCTTTACCGAATGGACATAAAAACATTCGTAGAATTTTGAATCTGGTTCGTGAGTGCTTTGCAAGCTACATCACCAATAATTCAGTGGAACTTTCTTTTGCCACTGCACCACCAATAATTCAGTAAGAACTTTCTTGAAAGAACAAATTCGATTCATTTAGTCTGGGTGGAGAATATGAAAAGGATTCTTTTGTACCGCTGCTTTAATTGACTGGTTGTTCGCTTATAACTCATTTATACTGTAAATAATGTAGTAAGCCGCTGCGGTTGCCGGCTGTTCCCAACGGCCCAATAGTTTCTTTACCTACAGTACCTTTTTGGGGGCAGGTTATTAGCAAAATTTCATGTCTTCTCGATTATTATTTTTAAGAATGACAAAGGTCTTGCCGAAATTTTTATTGTATAGGCGAAGTAAAATAAAAGTTAAGCACAGACAATTAAAAACGAAAAGTTGAGGCTAGCGTGTTTCATGTATGACTAGTGATTTGCGCACGCCCATGCGCGCGAGTCACTGGCCGTGCTTGTATATGGATAATGGAGCAGCACTATCAAATAGTAAACTCGATATGCATTTCCCTCCACCTTTCAGTTATCAAGTAGTCCAGCAATGCATTCTAAGACAGCTGCCAACATGTGTCAAAACAGCACATATATATTACACGAGACACAGAGTGTTCAAATAGCACTTAGTCTTACACGAGGCAGGCCTACACTGGCACATTAGATGTCTATAAGCAATACATATATTTTACATAGAACGATCTCTCGTAGCAGCGCCAATCGCTGAACATGGCAGCTCAGAGGTAACTTTTTATATACATGTACTACTAAAAGATTCATTTGTTCCATAAGAGGTCTTATGTGAAATCGGCTAAGACACATGATGCTGGAGCCATGCAAACATGGGGTGAAGTTCCTTTTTTCCCTAGGCAATTTGATATGTTTAGATGGGCACAACTGTTCTGTGGGCTAGGCCGGCTGGCTGTGGTGTCTTGAGCAAAAGAACATGCAGTTGCCTATATGCTGCAAGTCGGCAGTAGTAGGATTGGTCTCAACACACTTTTGGACTAGAGACACTTCCACAACAATAGTCTACTGGTGGATATCTGGAATTAGGAAGCAAAGATTTGTAAGTACTTAGGTACTCGCTCTGTCGAGAAATAGTGAAACTAAGCAAATCTAGACCAAATTTATAGGAGTACTAATATGTACCGGATCAAAGATGTGAATTATGAAAATATATTTCATACTATATCCAATTATATTAATTTGATATCATAAATATTATTCTTCCTATAATTTTGGTCAAAGTTAACAAAGTTTGACTTACTACAAACTTGGATCCATTATATTTCACGGCGGAGGGAGTATATAAAGCTTGGCTAAATATGAAGAAGAGATATTTACCTGATTTAGTTTCGTTCTGGAGGAGTGGCCTCCTTGGTGCCCATCCTGCTGTCACTAAGCTTTTTATCCATCTGGTTTGCTTTGCCACTAAGATGTGTTCGACCAATTAGAATGCAATAACCGAATAGCTTGAACAACATTAAGAAGGGGAGATATAAACAACAAAAGGTACCTCGTTGCAATGCGCCGGAGGGTATCATCTTTCTGGCTGGTAGACCGTTCCTTGGTCCTGGTCTTCTTAGATGTACATTCCGCATCATCGTCACAAATAAATGTGGAGAGCAATAATAAGCAATAGGCATGCTAACTGTCAAGAAAAATATGGATGATGCATGAGCAATGATTAGCTTGGAAGGGAAAACTGTCATTTAGATGAAAGCGAGGTGCATGGAACTCATTAGAAACCTCTGTCTAACTGAAGTCTAGACTGAGTGTTATCAAATCTGATCAGATGCAAATACAAGCAGTCCCTAATCTCAAAATGCTATATTCAGAAACAGAAAGAGAGCTTGATTCATTCAAATTTCAGAGCAGTCATACCCAAAAACATCATAGAGTCATAATGACTGGACTTGGACCAAATGTTGGTGAACACCAATCATAAATTTAGAGCGGATGGTGTAAGTTTTCTTTTTGCGCCAGTGTGGACCTTTTGGCTGAACCCTGGCCAATGTACTGCTTAACGTGATATATCACATTTCTTAGTAAAAACAAAGAAGCCAATGTAATAAACTATTTCAAATCTTGACACTACATGAGCAATGTTCTAAAATTTCTTTTTTCTTCTTCATGCCAACAAGACCATCAACCCAGAGTATTAATGTTTTTCCCTAAAGTCATAGGAATTAGAAGTTGAAAGAAGTAAGTCAATGACATTTACCTTACTTATGTGTTTGTGTCTTCCTTGCCTGCACCCATGTGAAAGGAGTATATTTTTCTCATGGTCTGTAACTCTGCAATTAAGCCATTATTCATAAGCTCAGGATAAAAATGATTGGCATAAAAATAGCCAAATCCTGATGAGGCAGCTGAACTTGGTTGCATATCCTACATCCATACAAAAACCAATGTAATTAACCATTCTAGATCTTATCATTGCTACCTACTTCATTAAGTACAGAATGTTTACTCTCATGTGGAAACAAAAGATATAAAACTATTCTATAATCCACACGAACATCCTACCTTCCATCTAGAAACTGGCCATGCAAACTGCTCTCCGTTTGTCCCACAGATGTAGCAATCGTGCTAACCTGATGCAGGATCATGGGCCTGCTGGCGAACTCCACCAACTGCTTAGACAAGCTGAGCGACAGTGGTCTTCCGGCGGATGCCAAAGCCTCTGACAACAATGAGGCCATCATGGCTGCAGCAGTCCTCCTCCCAACCCGGCCCCCCCACCCTGTGAAAAATGCAGCAAGCCCGGGAAACAGTGAGATCCTTGGACCTAATCTGATCCAGAAACTTAGGCACCAGAACATACAATTAGCAGTTAGGGAATTGACCCATTAGTTATGGTATACAATTTGTTCCCACGAGATGAAACCGGCTATCATTGCATTAGCATGATCCAGGAAACCACCACAAACTATAGGTTGCAAGGGAGCCACTAAAGTGGAAACCAAGAAGACGAGAACTAGTTATTTGTGCAGAGATAACACCCATAATCAGTAAAATAGCATTGTCAGACATCCTAATTGCGATCGAACCATACATATGTAAATAAACTCAAAGCAACAAATGAATGCACAGGCACTGAAGTGAACATCTAAGAGCGAACAACCAAAAGCTTACTAAATCAGCGATCATGGAGGCTACTTTGTCCGTGACATATGGAAATAGTCTAGCAATTCATAGGATATGCTTTTAATCCTGTAAAAGGTAAAATAGCACTGTGAAATATATATACTGAGTAGAGCTCTATATAAATAGGCAAATAACAAAATATACTGAATAAAGCTCCATATGGATAGACAAATAATGCATACTTGGTTCTACTTTATTTTGGGACTAGTTTACAAAAAATCTAAGCACATGTCACCTGAGAATCTGAAAGAGAAAAAGAAATTGAACTGCGCACATACAAATTTATTCTAGGACTTGACTACAACCTGTAGGGAGAAGGGGGCAACACAACATTAAAAGGCTAAATTGGATGGACAAGGCACTAAAGCTAGAATTTTCTTGGTTCTACTGATGACTCTCTTTTCATCTTGTCATGTTTATGTCCATGCACCAATTGGATATGAAACAGGACCCGCGGCTGACACTATAGCCATCTAGTTTTTTTAGCTGTCTCTTTACCTTGCTGTAGCGGAGGCATTTTTCTTAGTAGCTACCAAGTAACAAAGCTATCCGCATCGCAGCAAAGTAATCAGTCTGTTACAAACCATACAAAATCTAAAATCGAATGGAACTATATACACTGTCCAAAAAGGTAATGTAAATATATTGACCAAACCTAAGGAAATTCTAGATTGCTGAGATGTCAAGGACATGGAGAAGCCTACATGAATAAATGAAATTTCCTTCCGCCTCCATGCTCCATCCCTTTACTTTGAACATTAACAGCAGTCATTATCAGTTTACAAAACTGTGAGCCATACAAAGGAATTGTGGTGAGAATGAAATTCATTGGGAGTTAGTCCAAAGAAAAAAAGGAAGAAGCACACACATAAATACCTTGCCGCGTCGGGGGCCGCCCTACCAGAGGGCACCCTCGCCGGGGCCACATGAGGGCGCCCTCTCCTGTGGCGGCTCGTGGCTGAGCCCCTCATGACGCTGCTTTCATGCCCAGGCGGCTGCGCTTGGGCCCCTCAGCGTCGCGCTTTCACTTGAGGGCCGCCCTTTTGGCCGCCCTTGCCGGGGCGAGGGCCTCCCTCGCCGGTGCCCGCCCTAGCCGCCGCCGCTGAGTGAGGGAAAGGGAGGGAGGCTTTTACTTGTTTACCCTTAAAAAAGATGCCACACTTCTGTATACCCCTCAAAAGTTGGTCGTCACCTACATGCCCTCGCTCGAACTTTTCTTTTCCCTCACGCCATTCCGTCGGCATTTGCTCCTAACAGTGGGTAACGGCTCTGAAGAATGACTCAGTTGCCCTTGGGCCTGTATGGGCGTCTGAAACTTTTTGGTTTCCCCTGTGCCGTTGCCAGGCCTTTGAGGGTGCTTCATGATGCTCTGCACCACGGCATGGGAGCTCCTGACGGAGTACCTGAACCCCTGGAAGCTCAGGCTGAGGCCGTGCATGGCGGCCTTGACGCCCTTGTTGAACCCGCGCGCCAGCTCGTTGAGGACGTCGATGCAGGCGCCCAGCGGGTGCAGGCTCCGCGGGTAGGGGCAGCACCCGATTGGCGGGACGTCGATCACCGCGAACTTCCTCGCCCCGAGCACGTACAGAGCCTGATTCAACCGCCGCCGGCCGGCCGGCCGGCCGCAACACACGTTTCGTTTCAGCGAGGTTTCTCGGCGGGTCATGCATGGTTCAGAGAGAACGGGGCGGCGCGGCGAACACACCTTTTTCCTGAGCACCTTTGAGACGATAAAATCTAAACTGTCGCTCAACTGCTCTGAACATTTGCTCTTGTCAATCCTTTAGTTGTTCTCTGCAACTACAAGTAGGAAACAGAACAGTTTCGAAAATGATTGTAGAGTATTCTTCAAGTTCTGAGAACACGAGAACTGCAGCGAGCAGGAGAATCGTGTTGTGAACATGTTCATCTGGTGCTAAAACTAAAACTAAAAGGCTTTGGTTCAACTCTACCAGCTGTGAACATGGGCTTGAAGCGCAGCCCGCCGCCGTTCCTCGCCGTGGCCAACAAGACCAACAAGCAGGTCTTCAGAGGTCTCCTGGCAGTAAACTTCGCCTCTGCAGGATCAGGCATTCTCGACACAACAGTAAGCCACTCGTGACCAGAGTTACCGTGCACGTTTACTTTCCTGCACGGGCACTGCAACTACAAGCAAAGATGACACACGTGGATGACTCTGTTCGTGCAGGGGAGCTCCATCATCCCGCTGAGCAAGCAGGTGGAGCAATTCGCCGCCGTGCAGCGCAACATCTCCTCGCGCGTCGGCAACGGGGCTGCCGCCGACGCCCTGCTGTCGCGGTCCCTGTTCCTCGTCAGCACCGGCGGCAACGACCTGTTCGCCTTCTTCTCGCGGAACAGCACGCCGTCGGACGCCGACAAGCAGCAGTACGTCGGCAACCTCGTCGCGCTGTACCAGAACCATGTGAAGGTACGTCGCCGCGCCGCCCCGTTCTCTCTGAACCATGCATGACCCGCCGAGAAACCTCGCTGAAACGAAATGTGTGTTGCGGCCGGCCGGCCGGCCGGCGGCGGTTGAATCAGGCTCTGTACGTGCTCGGGGCGAGGAAGTTCGCGGTGATCGACGTCCCGCCGATCGGGTGCTGCCCCTACCCGCGGAGCCTGCACCCGCTGGGCGCCTGCATCGACGTCCTCAACGAGCTGGCGCGCGGGTTCAACAAGGGCGTCAAGGCCGCCATGCACGGCCTCAGCCTGAGCTTCCAGGGGTTCAGGTACTCCGTCGGGAGCTCCCATGCCGTGGTGCAGAGCATCATGAAGCACCCTCAAAGGCCTGGCAATGGCACAGGGGAAACAAAAAAAAGTTGAGACGTCCATACAAGTCCAAGGGCAACTGAGTTATTCTCTAGAGCCATTACCCACAGTTAGGAGCAAATGCCGACGGAATGGCGTGAGGGAAAAGAAAAGTTCAAGCGAGGGCATATAGGTGACGACCAACTTTTGAGGGGTACGCAGGAGTGTGACATATTTTTTAAGGGTATACAGGTAAAAGCCTCAAAGGGAGGAGAGGCGGGTGCAGATGCGGATGGGAAGCTAGGGTTGAAGCCTGTATATATCCGACATGGAAGGAAACAACAGGACCGTCGATCTCCAAATCCAACGGCCCTCGTTCGATTCATCGACGTGGCCACCGTGAGGCCGCGCCGGCTCTTGCTGTTCTCTTGTTTTTAAATCTCATTATTATGGGCCTATGGGCGTTGCGGTCATGTTCCCGCATGTCCTTGGTGTTCCCGTTGGCACTCAAGCTCAGCCTTGAATTGTGGCGCCGCTTCTCGGCTTCGAAGGCGGCCCAGCCCGTTCCTGCATGTCCATGGAGCAAGTCATGCTAAGGCCTTGTTGGGTTGACATGTATTTAATCCACAAGGAGAACCAACCCAGGGAGGGATTGAATGAATCCCTCTATGTCACTCAAACCCCTTGTTAATCTTTATGTAATCCATCCCCCGTGTTCGGTTTTGGATGGGAACTTAAACTTATGCAGGGGATGCCTCCATGCTTGTCACATTTGCACAAATGTAGCAGATTGGTAGTAGGTCAGCTTCACACAAATGCATCAGTGAGGGCACAAGGAATCAAGAGTGTGGCAATAGGAACCTGCAGTTGCAGCGATAGAAAGCAAAATCATGGGAACCTACAGTGCTATCATGTCAATTAGCACACATACATTGTCGTTGCATATTCAGACACATTAGAGCTTGGACAGTACAAGGCCTCAATCTGAGAAGTTGCAGAGTGTGGAATGTGAGAACTTGAACTTAAACTTGGATTTCCAACCTTCATGCTTACCACTGCTATCTCCAATTTCAGGATCATTGGAGAGCGAGGCATGTATATATGCCCTTTTCTTACGATGTTAGTAGTCTAGGCTCGTGACTTGCGAGGCAGATATAAAACTATAAAGATGTGGAAAGAGGATTTAACAACGACGCCAGAAAACCCATCCCATTATTCAAACCACCAAATGACATCCGGCGATACTGATCTCATCTCCTCAGGCTGCAAGTTAGATACCGGCAAGTTACAGGAATGTTGTGGGTGCCATGGTTCTTCACACCTGGTTAGTCTGTTGAACCCAGTTGAAATTTGGGCACAGCTTGCCCTATGCATGTTGCTGGGCCATATTGATGATGAATTAAATTTTATGTGACTGGACAAGTAGATATGCAGCAGCTGTAGTTCTAATGCTGATTTTATGACACTTGGCATGCCTATCTCAGTTTTATATTTTTTGAAAGGTCAGCGGGGACGATAGTCCGGCCCCACCTATAAATAATTTTCCACTCATTCTGGCAAAGGCGGTAATGGAGGGTGCAGAGCACCTTACAAGGGTGACCCCCTAAAGGACCAAGAGATACATGGTATAGTGGGAGAGAAGAGAGTTACAACAACATCAAAACAACAACAGGTGCAACTAACCTACTACCCAAAACAAGCACGAGCACTAAGTTCCTGACTGGTGCCACCATCGGATGACAAACGCCGAAGAGCCCTATTCCACAAGCAGCTATAAAGGATTGAGTCGAGTCCGACATACGATAGCCAAAAGTGGCTGTAAGGCACTGAGTCAGAATCAACATACGATAGCTAAGAGTTGCATCGCCTATGAGGAGCATCCGGGATCCAACCGCGATGCCCACCTACACCCTTTGAGGACCATTGATAGGAGAATGAGGAGATCCAAGAGAGGGGATCATGGTCCCTCAACCCGACATAAGATGAGACGAAGCACTCTAGTGACCTAGAGGACGACGGAGCAAGCCATTGGAGGCGACACAAGTCAGCAACCAGCGTGCGCAACAAGCAAGGAGTACGAGGGTAGTTGAACAAGAGCGGGGGAGAGGAGGAAGAGGAGCCAGGAAGAGCTCAAAGTGGTGTCGAGACATAGGTGGTCGTAGGTATACTTTAACGATGCCTTCAACAAGGAATGTGACATTCACCGACGCCACCGTCGTAGGCCGAAGCTAGGAAGGGCTTTCACCCCTAGAAATGATTCTTCTCTGTTTTATATTCATTAAAGCTTAGGGCTTTCCCAACGCTCTAGGATGGCGTACTGCCCCAGCCTGCACCTCGGCATCAACGTTCCATCCCACTTGCTTTAGTGGTCTCGCGAAGGCTTGTAGTAGTCTGCAAAAGAACTGGTATCCCTATCTAACAAACAGTAGAAGACAACGCTTAAGAATGCGATGTGACCGGCGGATGGTGGCCTTGGAGAAGGAGAACGGGAGTTCTATTTTTTGTCGACATGGAAGTAGCTTTTAGTCTGAGGCTAATGCATTTGTGTGCTTGCATTGTGCGTGCTCTTATGGGACAATTAGTTGGGTAGCATTGAAAGATCCTAAGAATTGTAAAATATATACCACTAAAGATTTTGCCAACATAAACTACCACCGAAAGATCCAGGCATCAAACATAAAAAAGGAATGCCACTGGGTGGTTAGTAGAAGGTGGGGTAGCGTTTGGTTTGTGGCCAAAGAGTGATGGAATGATCATATCGTATGCCTTTAGCATTTGGGATAATCATGCTCCTTCCAACTTAGCATTTGGCTAAGGTGACAAAGTTATTTTAGTTTTTTCCCTATTATGTTTTGACACTGTTACCACCAAGCATCCGTGCCCCACCTGTCATCCTCCTGTCTTATTTTCTTCCACCAAATTATCTTCATTTGCTGCACCACTCATCTTCAATATGTGAGCACAACCCTTTTCCGAAAAAATATTCACTGGACGACCTTAATCCAAAATATAGACCCTTAGTGTCGGTGCCATGAGCAATGGTACTGAGGTAACACGCCTTGACGTCATAGCCACGGCGTCGAGCCTCAACCTCAGCGCCATGCATCGTGGCACTGGCCACGTCAGCGTCATATATCACCGCCATGCCACCGCTTGGCCACGAAGCTCGGTGCCATGAGCCATGGCGTCGAGACGTGTGTTATCTCGACGCCGTGACTCATGGCGCCAATCCTTAGGGTCCAAAGACATATATAAGTCGTTCAGGGGTGTAAACATGAATTTTTTTTTTGAAAAAATGGCTAAAAACAAAAAAAAAGTCGGCGCTCGCTTGCAACTCACCCGCTTGCGCCGGTTTATCAGTCACTTACTCATCCACTCACTCCTATTTCGTCTCTCTGTCCATTGTCTCTCGCTCTTATACTTCTTGTTTTAAGTTTGGAGCTGTCACTCACTCGCTTACTCTTATTCCATCTCTCGATCTATCATCTCTCACTCTCATCCTTCTTACTTGAGTTTGGAGATGTAAAACCTTTATTGGCAATTGGCATTGCATCATCTTTTGGCTTGGCCATCCAAGCCCGTTAGCGATATAGTGCGTGTGTGGGCATGTAGCTCGCTTTCCATATTTCTTAAACTTGCAAAAGGTGTATACAGTAGCCACCTATTTAGGTCTCTTTTAGCGGGATTGATGTAGTATTTGTTTTCCTATTTTTTACATTTTTCTTATAAAAATGAATTGATTTCTGTAAAATTGGTACACAGTTCGTCAGCTCCTATGAAACTATTGCGTTTCAAAGGGGCCCTTATGTCGAGTCAAAAAAAAATCTCCTGTCAAATTTCAATATGAATTAATCTTTTATTGCACAACATTTAGGCCCCTTTAGTGGAAAATTGCAGGAATTGTATAGAAATTTTAAAGGGATCAATTTATTTTCATTGAAAAATAAAACACAATAACATGAATTTCTTCTTCATTCGAAAGGAGGCCTTATTATGAGCTTTGGAATTTATTTGATTTATTGTTGCACCAAGCTCAGTTAAAGTCAACGAAAATATCTATCTTATTATTAATAAATTATACCTTCGATCGCAATGCGCGGACATGTTTGCCGGTAAGAAAATTTCGAATCAAACCTTTCGTGGTGTTGTCCTAGCCAGGCGTGAATATGTGATATCAGCGTGACTATATTCTTGACCCTTCAAGCAAATTATGATTGTACAAGTTACCACGTATATAAATTAAATAGAAAATCATGTTATTAGTTCGATTCTCCTATCCTCCCCTCCTTGCCTCCGCGCGGGCCTAAGTTTTTTTTCTTTTATTAGGAATTATACAAATTGTCCAAATTGTAATGGCACATTTTCAACAAAACTAAAATTATAATGGCATGCTTTCAAGTTTCAAATGCATGAATTCTAGTGGCATATCTCCAAACAAATTCTAATGACATGGTTTCAATTAACTCTCCCCCAAAAAAAAAAATCCTTACTTTGGTGGATACAAAGTTAGCCCCCTTTTTTCACTAGGAGAGCAAACGTATTTTGTTACATCTATGTATCCGAGCCCAGCAAAACATTATTTTGCTGATAGATAGAAAGACTGCCCCTTTCCTCTATATTCTTCTATAAGCTAGCTTTTATTTGACTCTAAATACCACAAGGAGGCTCCATTGGAAACTTTGGTTCCCGGGAGATTTCAAGAGGGAAAAAAAAACATGCATCCAGTATTAATAGTAACTTTTTATAGAGTGCTCTTCAGTATCCAACCAAACACTACAGCGAGTAAGCATTGCATTAGATTTGTGGCCATGCGGAGAAAGTAGCATGTATGCCAATACCTTGTTTGGCTCAGTATAAGGTTGGTGCTGGGAATTGGGAGGAGGGCAATGGGGGCTGGGGCTAGGGTTCACTATCTCCCTGGTTGGTGCACTCCACTCCAGTGTTCATTTGGACTGTACATAACTGATAAAACTTGGGAAACATTGTAATCTCTTCCAAGAACGCATACATATGCTGACACAAGTGATGGGTTATGAAGCCTGTTTAGTTGCACAACATTTGGTTGACAAACAAATTGCACCTGCATATGCATCGGTGTGCTTTTCTTGTTCTATATATTGTCATAACCAAGATGTGTTTAATTGCAGATGGGTTGGTTTCTTCATTTGGTAATGGGAAGAGATCTAGCCACAAGGATAATGGCAGTCCAAAAGGTGGAAACAAAATGAGATATTCAGGACCAGACCTCCCAGAGGTACGGTAATGCTGATAATGGAAGCCATATGTGCAGATAACTAGAGGACACTAGTGCATTGCAAACAATTTCTTTACAGTGGAACATGTTGGATAACTTTACTGTATATACATGAGTGTTTATACTACATTTAAGTTGGCTGGGTGGTGAATCAAGGATTTGACTATCAACTGATATATTTGAAGCAGTAAAGAAACATCACCATGGCTGCTCTAACTGTATAAACTCGTGTATCTGTGCTAGCTTGTAAAATCTCATGAACCGATGAATGTCATCTTTGTTAGCTGTGCTATACTACATCACACCTCTACTTTGTCCAGCCTTTACCAGTTTACCCTCTAGCAGAAAACTGCCATTAGTATATCATAAGGAGTAGAGCCTGTAGGCGTCTTGTTGCAATTTTTCTTATCAGATGTGCTTCTTTTGCTACGACTAGTTAACTACCTGTGGATTAGAAGGGATTCTTTAGTGGCAGATCGAGACACTGTCGACAACCTCTGATGCGACCCCCTCCCCTTTTCTAAGCCTACACATTTGCCGTGGCTGCATCAGTATGTCCACACGAGCTCCTCTGCAGCTTTCTCTGTCACCAAGCTTAATGTTTCTCCAACATTACTTTTTCCAACTTTGTGCTCGTGACCAAATTAGCCCCCAGGTGGCTGACAAATATAACATGTGGTGCAGCTTCATTTGGCCTTGGTGATCGATAGAACTAAGACAATGTGGGTTGGGTGTTACCGAAATTTCCCTGTAGGAGAACAGGAGGTTGACAGGTTGTTGTAAGACACATTTTGTTTTTTTGAACCTAATAAGACAATATTTTTAGAGGTCATTATATTGTTTCTGGGTAGCAGAGCAGTGTTTTAAGCAGCAGGCATTAGTAGTAGGTATACTCCCTCCCTCATTGATTTTTGATGTTCAACTAACCAACATCAAATATTAAGGGATGGAGGTAGCATTTTTTTCATGGGATTTTGTTAGAGGTCAGTTTTATTTTATTTTAGTTGTGGGGTAAACTGGTAAAGGGGCAGTGTTTGAATCATGTTCCAAGTTTATATTTGTGTTATAAGTGTTGCCTTGTAGTGTTTGAATCATGTTCCAAGTTTTGTTTGGATTGGGATTTTCGAAAACCCTAATTTCGTTCATTAAGTTTTGACCTGGGAAACCCATTTCAAAATCGAAGCATATTTTGGAGTTGAGCCTTAAAGAAAAAATGTAGAGCTTATTGAGTTGTACAAAGTTTGTTTTTGGAGTTTTCAAAGTTGTTTAGAAAAATTTGGAGTAATTTAAAAAGGCGTAATTCGTTAAATGTCCCCTTTTTGAATTCAAATTTGCATTTCAAAATGTAGACCGAATTTGGGTATGGTTATAAAAGCAAAGTTGTAGAACTTTGAATTTTGAACAACTTTTGTTTTTGGAGATTTTTGAGTTGTTACATAAATTTGGGAGTAATTTGGATTTTAAAACGGATGGCAATTCTGTAATTAAGTTGAACAGTGCTCGCCGCTTAAGCTACATCGCCGGCGACCTTCGTTTCGGTTCCAGGCGCGCGCGTGGCCCTTTTTGGCGTTGTGCTGGCGCGGTGAAGGCCGTGGCGTGGCTTCTCCTTGCTTCTGAACCGCGTTATATAGGCCGAGACGCCGTCGTCGTCATTTTTCTTTCTCCTCTGTTTTCTCCCACCGCCATTGCCATAACTCCGTTGAGCTTCCCCGTCGCCGTAGCGCTTTCCCGTCTTCGGCAAAGCTTGCCACAGCATCGCCTAGTCCTTGCGCATCTAGCCAACCAACTCTGGTCGCTTGTCTTCGCCGGGAACTCGCTGTGCGTCGCTTTCTTCCTCGCGGCCGGCAGCACCACCGTCGCAAGCGCTTCGCCGTGGCCAGAGCTCCACGGTGCGCCTCTGTCCCTGCTTTGCACAGCTCCGGCTTCGCCTTGTTGCCGTGGTTCTTGCTGCCTCATTGATTGACCATTTTGTCCACTGCAGTCTCCGGTTAACCGCCGTCACCGTCGCTTGCGCCGCCGCAGCTGCTGTGATCGTCGACCCATCTCTCCGCTACTCCATCGGTCCTGTTCTTTGCTCCAGCGCGTTCGTGGTGAGCTCCTGAGTCTTCCTAGGCCATTGGTTTAACTGCTACCGCCGTCGTTTCGCCGGTGTAGCGTCGCCGAGCCACCGTGTCCGCCATGGCCGTCGTCAGGCTCGTGCGCCGCTATAATTGGTCTCTCTTGTGCCACAAATCGATGCGCCGTGCGGTGGTGATCGTGTTAGTACCTTGGTCGTCGTCGGCGACCTCGTCGGCGGCGAGTTATCGCCGGTCAATGCC
Organism: Miscanthus lutarioriparius; assembly: GCA_904845875.1. Taxonomy (NCBI): domain Eukaryota; kingdom Viridiplantae; phylum Streptophyta; class Magnoliopsida; order Poales; family Poaceae; genus Miscanthus; species Miscanthus lutarioriparius. Next base: position 3,787,456 of record CAJGYO010000018.1, read on the forward strand.
GCTGTCGCCGTGGTCAAACGCGGGAGGTTAGGGATGACAGGTGGGGACGGGTTGTCAGTGACTGTGTAGTTTAAAATGGAATTTTTCTATTTTCAGAAATGAATGAATAGTGTCTATTTTTGTTATTTTTGTGTAGATTTATTTAGAGCTCCAAAAATTATGAAAATTTTTGTGTGACCTCTCTATGATGTATACTATTTAGAAAAAATATGAAATGTTGTTTTTTAGTATTTTTAAATGTGATAAAAATTGCTCAATTAATTAATAAATGAGTTTTCATGATTTTTCTAGGCTTATTTATTTATCCAAAAATTATGAAAATTGTTTTTCCACTTAGTTTTTATGAGATAAACTTGTACAAAAATTTTGGGCTCAATTGGAACAAGTTGATTTATTTCATAATTTTGAATTAAATAATTAATTCATAAAAGCAAATAGTAACCTTTAATGATTTAGATTTTGATTGAATTTTTGATTGAGTGATGTCCTTGGGTCATTAGTTGGTAATGATCCTTGGCAATTGATGTGAGTGTTACGAAATATGTTTAGTTAGTTTGACTTGTAATTGTACCGCGAAGAAAAGTTGTATTCAAGTTGTTAACTTTTGCATCCATCATCGAGCATCATATTTTGTATCTCGTATCATGTTAAACATGTCATTGTTACTACGTGTAGTGAACGAAGGTGAGCACATGGTAGTTAATCAAGTAGTTGAGGAGGTTGATCCGTCTGTGGAGGTTGGATTTGATATCGGTGGAACGACTCCGGAACCAGACTTTTCCGTCAACTAAGGCAAGCCCCGGATGCATACAACCCTACCTTGTGTTTTACAAATTGATTTTGCTTTTGTTTTTCTTTACTGCATTAAGTGATTATGAGTTAAGTAAAAACCTAATTGATACATTACCAACCTTTTTTCATATCTACCTTGTTAACTGTTTTAATTCGTATATGCCTAGTTATGCTTAGCTATGCTTAAAACGATGAAAGTCGGGTGATTACCTGTCACCTAGGAACTTTAAATGGAACTTTGGTTACTTATGTTATCATGTGATATGGGAATGTGGAGTAATAAATCTAGACCGGACGGACTCAGTGTTGGAGAGCCATAAGACATGGAGGTCTTGTGAGCGGGTTCTTTTCCGCCTGTGTCGATTGAGGCCCATACCGTTGTTGAACTATGGGAGCTGAGACTTTGTAGTACTAATCGCATACTCCAGTAAGCCTTAACTTGGCTATTCTATTACGAGAATGGATACTCGCGCACTAGGAGTGGAGAGATGGCGAGAATAGCTTATACCCACGTGGCAATGGGCTGGATTGATGGAGTACTGTATTCTCGTGTGGCGCGGACCCGTTCTTGTTTAGAGGATCCGAGGGTAGGTTGATATATGTAAGTCAGGGACCCACATATGTCGTGTGGTCTGAAATTCCTAGCTGGGTTTTAATCGGTTCGAATCGTCGTTGCTCCTCAGTTATGGAGACTCAACTCACTGTTCATTATCGTAGTGTTAATAACTAGAACTCGAATAAGGTTTTTGAAGGAGTTGGATATGAAGTTTGCTGATCTCAATGCGGATCATGTCAGCTTTGTATATAATCTTATGAAGTTTTTAATGTTGACATAAAGAATTTTGTAAAGAGCTTTTACGTAAAAGAACTTTGATTATTGTTAAAGCCATACCTTGAATCCCTGAGTCTGCATTCTTAAGTTCTATCAGTTTTTATTTTTGGTTAAGTCTTGTTGAGTACTTTTGTACTCAGGATTCGTTGACCCTTGTTGCAGGTGAGGCTCATGAGCAGATCTGTTTTGGATCGTGCTGCATGACTGTTGTTCAATGCGATGACGATAAGTAAATATGTGGCCCTTGGGCAGGGCAAATGTGGCAGAATCTCCTAAATTATAGGGCCCACATGCACATGTCACTGTCCAACGACCTTTGACACTATGCATATGTTCCCGGTAACTTAAGAAGACTGTCGGGTGTCCTCGGGGAACCCCGAATCATCCACGATTTCCGAGCAGGATCACATTACATAATCATTGCAGTATTACAACAGTTTATTCAAATAGATACACCAGAGTAAAAACAGCGAAAGTCTTACAATAACATAGTTTACAAACCGTTTGTTTCAAACCATACAACTAAGTTCAATAATTAATACAAAACAAAGTAGTGGAGTGGTATTATAATATATTACAGAACACATAAATAAGCTGCCCTACCCAAGGCCACACATTTACTTATCGCCATCGCACTGAACAATAGTCATGCAGCACGATCCAAAATAGATTTGCTCATGAGCCTCACCTGCAACAAGGGTCAACAAACCCTGAGTACAAAAATACTCAACAAGACTTAACCGAAATAAAAACTGATAGAACTTATGAATGCAGGCTCGGGGATTCAAGGTATGGCTTTAGCAATAATCAAAGTTCTTTTGCGTAAAGGCTTTTTAATAAAATTCTTTACATCAACATTTAAAACTTCATAAACTCATATACAAAGCTCACACGATCCGCAATGAGATCGTGAAACTTCATAACCAACACCTTCACAGACCATCCTCAAGTTCCAGTTATTAATTACTACGATGATGAATAGTGAGTTGAGTCTCCATAACCGAGGAGCAACGACGATTCGAACCGATTAAAAACCCAGCTGGGAATTCCAGACCACACGACATATGCAGGTCTCCGACTTACATATATCAACCTACCCTTGGATCCTCTAAACAAGAACGGGTCCGCGCCACCCGAGAATATAGTACACCACCAATCCAACCCATTGCTACGTGGGTACACGCTATTCCCGCCATCTCTCCACTCCCAGTGCGCGATTAGCCATTCTCGTAATAGAATAGCCAAGTTAAGGCTTACCGGAGTATGTGGTTAGTACTACAAAGTCTCACCTCATGTAATTCAACAACGGACGGACCTTAATCGACACAGACGGAAAGAACCCGCTCACAAGACCTCCATGTCTTATGGCTCCCATACACCGAGTCCGTCCGGTCTAGATTTATTACTCCACATTCCCATATCACATGATAACATAAGTAACCACAGTTCCATTTAAAACTTGCAAATGACAGGTAATCACCCGACTTTCATCGTTCTAAGCATAGCTAAGCAAAACTAGGCATATACGAATTTAAAACTGGTAATATGATAAATATGGAATAACAAGGTTGGTAATGTACCAATTTGGTTTTCACTTGACTCCTAATCACTTAATGCAGTAAAAACAAGCAAAAGCGAAATCAATTTGTAAAATATAAGGTAGGGTTGTATGCATCCGGGGCTTGCCTTCGTTGACGGAAAAGTTCTGGGTCCGGAGTCGTTCCACCGATATCAACACCAACCTCCATAGACGGATCAACCTCCTCAACTACTTGATTAACTACCACGTGTTCACCTTCGTTCACTACACGTAGCAACAATGTCATGTTTAACATGATGCGGAATACGAAATATGATGCTCGATGATGGATGCAAAATTAACAACTTGAATACAACTTTCCTTCGCGGTACAGTTACAAGTTAAACTAACTAAACCATTTTCTCAACACTCACATCAATTGCCAAGAATCATCACCAACTAATAACCCAAGGACATCACTCAATCAAAAACTCAAACAAAACCTAAATCACTAAAGGTTACTATTTACTTTTATGAATTAATTAATTAATTAATTAAGAATTATGAAATAAATCAACTTGTTCCAATTGACCTCAAAATTTTTGTAAATGTTCATCACATGATAACTAAGTGACAAAACAATTTTCATAATTTTTTGATACACAAATAAGCCTAGAAAAATCCTGGAAACTCATTTATTAATTAATTGAGCAATTTTTATCACAATCAAAAAGTACTAAAAACAACATTTCATATTTTTTCTAAATAATATACATCACAGAGAGGTCACACAAAAATTTTCATAATTTTTGGAGCTCTAAATAAATCTACACAAAAATAACAAAAATATACACTATTCATTCATTCCAGAAAATAGAAAAATCCATTTTTGAACTACACAGTCACTGACATCCCGACCCCACCTGTCATCTTCAACCTCAGGCTTTGGCTCCGGAGACACGCGCGCTGACCGGCGATATCTCGCCGACGACGAGACCAACGGTGACGACCAAGGTACCAAAACACTACCCTCGACTAGGCGCATCGATTTGGGGCACAAGCTGGACCAGCTACGGACTGGACCGAGCACTACGCCGGCCATGGCGGCCACGACGGCGCGGCTACGCTACGTTGATGACGTGAGACTTGTAAAGCTTAAACAGATGGCCTAGGAAACATCAGCAGCTCACCCCAAACGCGACTGAGTAGAGCACAAGGCCGGATGAGCACTGGAGACACCGTTCGACGGACACAGCGGTCATGGCAGAGCAAGCAATGGCGACGGTGACGCTCCGGTGGCTGTGGTGGACAATTTGATCAAGCATCAAGGTACAAAGCACCACGGCATCGTGGCGAAACTGAATCACAGCTCGGCAAGGACAGAGCCTCACCGCAACGCGCTGACCACGACGAAACGGGATCGCGGGTGAGGTTGCCGGCCGCGAGGAAGAAGAGCGCGCACCGTGAGTTTCCGGTGAAGACAAGCGACAAAAGCAGGTTGGTTGGGTGCGCAAGTAGTAGGCGGAACTGTGACAAGCTTTGCAGCGGGGTGTTACAGCAATGCATCAAAGTTTGTAATATGACCAATGCCTTGCAATGCATATGATGATATGTCCAGTTTTTAATACTTAAACACCCAGGGTGTTACAGCAAACTTATTTGTGTGTTCTGTAATATGTTATAATGTCACTCCACTACTTTGGTTTGTATTAATTATCGAACTTAGTTGTATGGTTTGAAACAAATGGTTTATAAACTATGTTATTGTAAGTCTTTCGCTAATCTTTACTCTGATGTATGTATTTGAATAAACTGTTGTAATACTGCAATGACTCTGTAATGGGATCCTGCTCAGAAATCGTGGATGATTCGGGGTTCTCCGAGGACACCCGACAGTCTTCTTAAGTTACCGGGAACATATGCATAGTTGTCAAAGGTCTTTGGACAGTGACAGGTGCATGTGGGCCCTATAATTTAGGAGGTTCTGCCACAATTTATGACCATGCAGTCCAGAGGCAACACAATAACTACTATAACTTGGGAGTACAGGTCAAGAAATCTAGGAAAGCAAATCCCTATGCTTGGCTGAATGACAGAGGGATTGACTATAGGTTTTGGTCTCTATTTCAGTTTGACTTCTACAAGACTATGATTCTTGCCAAGGAGAAGAAGATTGTGCAGATGAAATACATAGATTGAGATCACATTGAGAGCATGAACACTCTAGACTCTAGGAGGGTAATAGAGACTATGACTGAGCATGGGCTGAAGGACATCATGGGTTTCCAATATGATTGGAACCAAGAGATATTGGCTTAGTTTCATGCCACTTTCTTTCATGAAGTGGCAAATGAGACCTTCCACTAGATGACGGAAGGAGTTCACTACAAGGTGGACTTCACCATATTTGCTCGCCTTCTTGGGTTTGGGAGTGGAGACAGGTATGCAGACACCATTCAGACAGAGAATGTAATGAAGGCTGAGGATATTGTGTTTGCATATGAGAGGAGAGATCTAGCTGATGGAAGACAGTGGGTTTGAAGTCCTACTATGCCATGAACAATCTGTTCAGAGAGACTATCAACCCAAAGGGAGGTGACTCAACTTCACTAAGGAAGTATGCAAAGAACTTGCTTGCAAGGATGGCTCCAGGTAGTGATGCTTTCTCTGTTAGTAGGTTCATTTGGGCTGAGTTAAGTGACTCTCTAGATGATGCTAGGAATGACCTCCCATATGCTCCATATATCATGTATATCATTAAGAGAGTGTCTGGCATTGAATTCAAGAAAGATGTGGAGCATAGGCCATACAAGTTGACTCAGTGGCAGCATACAAGATGGGAGGCACTAGTTGGGGCAGTAGGCACTTCAGTAGTAGCAGAGGCTAGACCCACTCATAGAGCTAGCAGTAGCAGGCCTTCCTCTTCCCACCATAGGTCCAGGGGGAGCAAGTTCAAGGAGTTGCTCAAGAACTTGTTTTGCATGTGTCAGTATGCTGTGGATGCTGCCTATGAGGGAATAAAGGATATAAATGACATGGAGAGGTAGCTAGGACTCGAGGTTAGAGAGATTCCAGCACCTCCAATCTTTCCACCCTATGAGGACACTAGTGAAGATGAGAGAGATGGAGCTTCCACATGACCAAGAGACACTTGTAGAGAGGATGACCACCCTTAGATGTGAGAGAGGACAGTCCAGGCCATAGAGGCACATGACGACTACTCACAGGGCTGGCAGGGCTGTTGTGAGTGATAGTGGTGATGAGTTTGATGAGAGGACAGTTTCCAATGGCAAGAGGCTGACCGATCCTGTAGATGACAGTGGGAGTGACATTAGCAGTGATTGGAGCAGGGGTGAGTGAGCTAGTACCTTACCTCTCTTGTTCTGTTTCCCTTTTTGGCACTTGTTGACAAAGGGGGAGAGAGGCAAGATTGAGATGATCTTTTGTGCCCGTGGGAGATAGCTTCGCTTCGCCTTGCCATAATGTCGACATGATGGTTGTTGAGATGCTTAGTTGTGAGTTGTGAGAGTCGATGTCGTTTTCGAACTCTTTTTATCTTAGTGGTCTGTAATAACTCTTTGATTCACCTTTGTGTGGCGATTTGTGGTCATGGACATGGATATGAACTTGAATGCTTATAATAGGTTGCTAGAACTGCTTAATCTTTAATCTATTACTAGCATGTTTAGATCTGTGTGGTGATTGTTTTTTATTTCGAGATGCTTTACCTTCTGTTGGAAATGTTCTAAGTGTGCAAAATGCAGAGGCTCCGTGGCCCGGAGGTTCCGTGCTCCTGCGCGGAGGCTCCACAGTCTGCAGAGTCAGAGTATTTTCATTTTGTGCTTAAACTGTCATATGCATCACAGATATTATTTGACACAGATCTTTTGCACCCCACGATGGCATGAATACAATGATTCATTCACATTGCTCTTAAATATATGCAAAGCATGTCTTGAGGGGACATTTGCCTAAATTCAAATTAATCTTGTATATATTAAGGGAGAGCCCTTGTATTCATGCTATCAAAAGCTCAATCTTTAAATTAAATGTAAGCTTTAATTGTGTTGTTAATATTTACCAAAAAGGGGGGAGATTGTAAGTGCAATCAAGCCCTAAGTGGGTTTTGGTGATGTTGGTGAAAATATTAAAGTACTAATGGCTTCTCTAAGTGATTGATAGTGTATCATTTGTCGTGGGTGCAAACAAACAAAGGAGGAGACCCCCAAATTCAAATGGATGGCTTGCAAAGGCTCAAAGAGCTAGTTTAATTCTTTTCAAATTTTGAAATTGAGTTATAGGACAAGCCGTACTAATAAGGGGGATACTAATGGTGTGCTGGGTGAAACCAAGTGCTCAAAACTCTATCTACATCTCAAACAATCCCAGCCACAAAAAGCCAGCCGAGCTAAATTCTTATCTACTTTGGCCCGCGTGGAACCTTCATGCCCAGGCGCCGAAACCTCTATGGCGTGGAACCTCCGCTACCTAACGCGGAGGCTCTGGGGTCTGTCTGACCCGACCATTTTGTGGTTGACGGTGGGGGTATTTATACCTCACCTCTTCCCCCCAACGGTCATCTTCAACCTCATTCACTCAAACTCGAACTGAAGCTCTCTCTCTCCAAGCTTAGTGCTCCCAACTCTCTTACTCAAGATCTCCGTGATTCCTCGAGGGATTTGGCTCTAGAGAGTGTGAGAAAGCTCGAGAAGATCCTTCTCCCCCGTTCTTGTGCACTTGGTGAAGTTTTTAGCCGCTTGGTGTGTTCGTTACTCTTGGAGCTTGACTCCTAGATGACTAGCCGTCGCCCGAGAGCTCCCAATCCTTTGTGGCTGAGCACCGGGACATTTGTATTACCCTTTATGACTTAGTGGAACCCTCCAATCTGTTGCCTTGGTGATAGGTTGGAGAAGAGGAGTGAGTTAAAAGAGACTCCATAGCCTCTGTGGCTAACCTTAACAATGTGGACGTAGACAAGCCTTTGTGACGAGTTGAACCACGGGATAAATCCTCGTGTCTCTTGTGATTGTGATTGTTGTTGCTATTACTTGTGATTTGAATTGATTTTTAGGGTTTGCATACGATCTACGAGTTTCTCATCTTCTAGGTGCAACCAACCGATTGGATAGCTCAACAAACTCCTCAGGAAGACTGGTATCACATTTGATCTATTTTTCGTTCGCTAAATTCCGCAGTAGATCGATTTCATACTCTGATCTCGGAGGTTCCACGCTTAGCCCCGGAACCTTCACGCCCCGGAACCTCCACGCTCAAGCCCGGAGATTTCGAGTTCTGATTGGTTTCGTGAAGTTGATTAAATTTCGAAAAAATGCATATTCACCCTCTCTCACGCCACTTGCTATATCCTTTCGTTTTCAAGCCGGCAATGTCGGTTTGTGATGAACCATGATTCACCCTTGGATCAGATGTCTTTGCATCCTTACAGCAGCTTTGAGCCATGTTGTGTTTTCTTTTAGTGTACTTATTTCTTACCAAACCTGTTGTTATCGGGAAACTAGAATCACGCTTTGCTTGTACAGATTTGTAGTTATCCATATGTGTGTCCTCATTTTGGGTTCTTCCAGGTCAGCCGAAAAAGCTCATCTGTTCTCCTTGTCTTTTGGTCCCATCCTATTGGTTGGTTCATTCTCGTCCTTGAACCACATTGTCAAAAACATCATGTCCGATGTAATTGTGTTAAGCATGCAGCCGCTCGAAACCTCGGCTTGGCTCTTTCGTTCGTGGGATCAAATCCTAAGATTTGACTCAAAAATGTGAGCACATGTAATGGAGTTGTAGACTCCTTACTCGTTATACTATTTAGGTTTGGCTAGAGATCTTGGCCGACAAAACGAAGGGTTTAAAGTTTTGGTGATTCTTTCAAAGTCCTTTATGGTTGGAGGTGAACCACATGGTTATGTTAGGTTAAGCGTAAGATTAGAATGGAAACTTGTGATAAGGCCTTGTATAAACTTGTGATTCGATAATGATATTTAGGCTCGTTTTTTTAGACTTTGTGGTACTATTGTAACAAGAGCAATATATTATACCATCGATTACTATATTTTGCACCTACATCCTACCATCGATTCTTGAATCATCCTGCTTTAAATGTGTTTCCCATCAAATGTGAGATACACAAAGTGGTGAGTAGATAGCGTATATGCGTCTAATTCACATTTGACTTTATGCTTGAGGGTCTTGACGTCTTGCAACAAGCCTAAGCTAACCTCAATGTTGGTTCCATTCTCAACAAATAAGGTGTGCATATGAATAATCAATGACATGGGAAAACCACAAAAGAACTTTGAAGACAAGAAATAAGAGGATTCACCCGATCCCAACTAAACCATATTGTATACTATTTCAATAGACTCAAATGACGACATGGCAAAATCGTGGAAGAGCTGTGAAGAAAGAAACGAGACTTAGAAACAATTTTGATACTACATTAGGGGCCAAACCGGTTTCATTCATGGAACATTTGGCTTCATTTCTTAACTCATATAGCTTTTTGGATGACGCTACCACGAAACAAAGAGAAACGACACATTTCATTTCTCATCAACTTAAATCTCTTTGGATTGGATGACATGGCACTAGAGTGAACTTTGGATTGAATTTGAAAACAAGAGTTAAATTCACCTGAGGTCCATTAACTTGGAAGGAGGTTTCAGTTAGTTCTATCAAGTTTCAAAGTGTCTTTTAGGTCCATAAACTTTATATGTCGTATCACTTAGATCCACGTGGGCTTCTCATGCTGACGTGGCTTGCTGACTTGTCCATCTAAAGCAACTATTGACCTTTCATTTCGTCAAACACACTGTGGGCGCCATGAGCAAATGCCGCCGCGGTACGCTGCTGGAGCATTATGAGCAAAGCCGCCACCGGCACACGCATTGCACTATGCTGTGAAAGGCGCCGCGGCCTGCCGCAGCCATGATGGCGCGCGCGGCGAGCCACGCCGTTGCGCCACGCTGCCCTCGTCTCTCAAAAGCCCTACAAGAGGCTTTCGGTCAATGGGTCAGGTAGCCATGTCGAACAACCCACGCCACCGTCATGGAGAAGCGAGCGGCCACCGCCCGTGTTTGGTGCAAACCACGTGAGCACGCAGCGGCCGCTGCCACGGGTAGCCACGTTGCCGTTGGTCGAGCGGACGGGTCATTGCGCGAGGTCAGATGCCACGCCACCCACCGCTGAAAGCTAGGAAGCACGCGGTGCCCAAACAGATCGTCGTCCAACGAGTCGGAGGGCCAGCTCTGGCGGCAGGCTAGGCTCAGGAGCGGCGCGAAGCGCAGCGAGCCCAGAGCCGACGGGTGAGCGGGATGCCTTCTGTCAATCTATAATATTTTTTTTTTGCTTTTCCCATTTCTCGCTCATGGGCAACCACCGGTACAGCGTCACGAACAGCATGATGTAGTGCGCTAGGCCGACAAAGATGAAGAACATCGATATGCTATGATCTCTTGAAAGCGGTCGCAGCAGACGAAGAATCCAGCGGTCAGGCGGCCACCGCGCCCACTCATGCGACGGCGGCATGATTGGCCTCGTGCGGCAACCAGCCCGCTCGACCAATGCCAACGACGTCGCTCAGCGCGGCCATTGGGGTGCTCGCGGCAACGCGTGGCGACACGCCTACACCAAGATGGGCGGCGGCCACTCGCCGTAATGGTCAATAGTTGCTTTAGATGGAAGTCACCGCCACGCCAAAGATGAGAAGCTCACATGGTGGTATATGGACCTAAACGATACGGCGTATAAAGTTTATGACAAAAAAAATCACTTTAAAATTGATGAATCTAACTATTCACAAGTTAATGGACCTCGGTTGCATTTAACTCTGAAAACGAGGAAACTTCTTCGCACCAGGTTTCATATGACCAGTGTGGGGTTTAAGCTGGCAAATGGAATTATCATCCGGGCCCTATTTCTAAACCCAAGTCAGATCAAGCGAAAAATAATTAAAAAAAGTTTGGTGTGAGTCGAGGAGAGAGGCCTCCGGAATTAATCGCCAGCCACATCCGCTGCCGGCGATGTCTCCGTCCGCCGACGCCGCCGGGCCCGCCTCCTCCGCCTCGGCGCCCCCGCTCACGCCCTCATCGCGGCGCAGCTCAACTACCTCCTCTCGCACTCCAAGCTTCCCATCAGGGTATGCGCTCCCTTCACCCCCTGCTCTTCCTCGCCTTCGCCTTGCCACTCGCCGTCTCACTTGGCTCGCTTGCAGGTGGGACAGATCTGGTCCGGCTGCCGCAACGGCAGCCCCGCCGATCGGTTCACGCTCGCCATCCCCTTCTGCCTCGACTACGTCCACTGTAACGCACCCTCGCTCGAAGCGCTCTAATGGTACTAGGGTTTGGAACTGTAGCTCAGATTCTGCCACCGCAGGGGATTTCGTGTACAATGCGCTGTCTCCCAAGGTGGCGCCAGACGTGGTGTTCGGGCCGGAGGACGAGAGGTTCCAGCCGCTGGTCGACTACGATGTGGCTGGAAATGGCGATAAGAGCTGCTTGGCGCGTTGGGATTGCCGCGCCCCCGAGGGACTCCTTGCCCTCGTACAGGAGCTCCGGTGAGGTTCTTCTTGCTTTCGAGTTGTCTATGCTTATGTTGTGATCTTCATTGCCTGTTTCTGGTTGGGGTGGTAGCAGTGCTATTTACGGACTGAGGATTGGAAACATGGGAAGATGGTTTGACCATGTTTATGAATAGGGAGTACTGGGTAGGGATGAATGCTGGTGTCTTTGCTTTCTGTCAGAGCCAGGATTGACGAATGCATGATCTGTCCACTTTATTTTTTAACTTTAGTTTGTGAGGCAGGCATGTGGTTTGGAAGAAATTGATATCATGAGATGTTCTTGTTGGTGACAAAAGCGCACTGAGATACTCCTGTTACTTTTGTTGCTAAGCTTTCTTTTGATAACTGTTTAATTCTAATTTTGATTGGTGCAGAGAATTGTACATTGAATACCAAAAGAAGCGGGTTCACATGGTGGATGACGCAAGAGTGGCGTTTGAACTAAGCACTGTTCTCTCTAAGGAGGTAACGGCATAACGGACTTCCACAGTTGCCCATTTGGTGACATTGAGATATTAGATTAGTATGCCACACGTGCAGATGTATGGTCTACATTTTATTCTTACAGCAGCCTTTATATGGTATGGCTGCAGTATAGCGAGAAACATACTGGGTCTTAAGTACTTGCTGAAGGTTGAGTGGCCTGAATGACTTATTACCAACTGCTTTTCCAAATTAGCTCAATTTTCTTATTGGATACATTGGTTGAGAAATGACTTCTCGAAATCATCTCATGGACAGGGAATCGAAGTCTGCATGGTACCTTCTGCTGATAGGGTAAGTTTACCAATTTCTACAATTTTTCTCTTGTGAAAATTGATATCTACTCTCACCTCGCATTGTTGTATTTTGTAGCCAGATGAGGTGAAATTTGCTGTACCACTTCTGGACTCTGACCTTGACATTGCCAAACTGGTGCCAGGATGTCCTTGGAGATTACCTCAAAAGATCCATCTCCAGGTTAATCTCTAAAATCACTGGTTCCACGGACACAGACATGGACATTAGATAATAGTAGCACTATTCATGATGAATTGTTGCCTTGTTGGTAAATGCTATATCAGCAAACTCTCATCTAGTTAGTCCTGCTGAAACTTCACTTTATGACTAAAATTTGCAATGCCATAGAAATCTTCTAGACTATTTATCTGATAGTGTTTACATGTCATGTTCTCCAACCAAGGTATGTACTGAGTAGGATCAAGACGGTCACTCTACTATTCTTACCAGCAGTTTTGAGAATGTTTCCGTTGACTTTTGTGCACATTACACTGAACCTTTTGCATGTTAGACTGACCAGAGTACTGTATCACTGATAAAAAAAAGTACGGAATTGAAAAAAGGATTTCACAGACAACAACCTTATTGTTGCATTTAGATGTTCTCTTTACATAGGTGAGGTTTTTTTTTCTAGAAAAACACAGGAGAGCTGCACATCATTATATTAAGAAGTAAAAATGGAAAAGAACCCATACAACACACCCCAGGCCAGCCAAAAGGCAAGCCCCAGGGACACAAACTCACACTCACACCAACTCACACCAACTCACGCCAAACTCCACCAAACCCTCTGGTCCTTAACCTTAAGGTACAAGCGCACATAGGTGAGGTTTCAGTCATATGTTCAATTAGAAGTATTTATGAGAAAGAGAAACCTCTAGCAGAACTCTCCAAGTAGTGACAGACACATCCTGGCACACATATAAGGGCGTCCACAATGGGAGAATAAGAGGAGGTAGTGATGCTGTGCTGCCGGTAAAATATATTGTGAATGGTATGAGGGGAGCGGTTAATAGCGTCTGTCGGCAGTAGGAGTACACGCTGTCGGAGCCTCGCCTGTGACCGGCAACACCCATGGTCGTCATCGGCTTGGGGAGTGGGGACCTAGCTTGAAGAGAGCATGGGAGAGGAGAAGGCATGGAAGGGAAAATGTTGGAGGAAGGTGGTTGTCGAGATGCGCTGATTTTTTGTTGATTGATGTGGGCCCCAGCTTACGACCTCCTCTGGTAAATAAAGATTAAACATTGTGCAGAAAATTTAACAGATACGACGTAGTATTTCTTATTTGCCTAGTTTGGCAATATACATTGCTCATGCCCAAATGTATTTAGTTTTTTGGCTGTCAGTTTTCAGTTTGTCTTTCTATAGTTTGGACAACCCAATGGAATATACGAGTTTCTATTGCGAATTTGAAAATATGTTGCCTGTTTCTTATGCAGGTCATTTTTCCAATTAGTAGGAGTTCAAGCTACTCTTCTATGCCTTCTGCTCCACGACTCAAACTAATCTCAACACCAGATTTGAAGTCACTTCTCTCAGTTGAGGATGTGAAACTCCCTCCATGGTCAAATGGGATGTAAGTTAACTTGCCACACCACTAGATGAAGGTTGTCTGTCCTTCTGTCTTATCCTGTTGCATGTCATGTTGTGAGACATAACACTCTTGTTATGCCCTTATGTTCTCGTTTATTAGAACATTTCTAAAAAATATACAATAATGACCTTCTAACTGATGAACCCTCCTTGGTCTATCATATGTAGGTGCTTTGGCGGAGTATCTTCCTGGTTTAGAAGATAGTCTTAACGGTCTGGTAAGCTGTGTTGTTGTTTTGCAATTTTTTGTGCAATTTTCATGTCAATGCCATGCATGTAAGATATATCATGGGAGTTGGGGATTGCAGAATGTTAACTGGTTGTTTGGTTCAGTTGCATTAAATTTGTGTCTTTGTTGTGACTATGTTTGAAATGGGGGAAAACCACAACGTAAGGAACAATGAAGGAGGAAAAACACAATAGGTCTTATACTGTTAATTGGATGATAGCTTTAAGCCTGACTGCAGTTGCATGTGCTTTTCTTGCTGTCTAGTTCTTGCATCTCACCCTCTCTGTTTGTAGGTCTTCAAGTGCTTGGTTGTATAAAACCTATGGACTTTTCATTTATCAAAGCATGCTATTGAAGCATTTAATATTTTTTATTAATTAAGCATGCATGGTTGCCATGATGCCCAGAGAGAGGGAGTCTTAAATCCTAACATAATGACTTTCCTCTCGCTCAAACTCCTTCCTCTGCTTTGTGAGCTCTTTTATTGAGCACAGTGACTCCGGCCTGTGATGATGCCCAAAGCATCTCTGACCAGTGACCACCACTGCCTGACTTGGCACGTAGTTGTTGCCTAGCTGACAAGTGACAACTGTGTGATGTCATGAAAGCCCATAAAGCAGGGGATTATCTTTGTATAATTTAGTGGCACCTTCTGTTCCTTACATTTTTCTAATTATACTGTAGCTTGTAGAGGCATCAGCTTCAATTGGTTCCAGAAGACGTTTTATTGAGGCACTAGCTCCTACCTTTGGGAGACCATTAGAGGCTGATCCGGTACTAATATAGTATTGTTTTCCCTTACATGATCATGCATTTTAACAAGTCTACTAATGATACATATGCGCATCAGATTTTTTTTGCAGGAGGGCTACAATTCTTTCCATTTCTGGAATTTTCACATTTCTGGTATGACACAGAATGCTTGAACCTAGTGCCCTCTCTCTTTTTCTCTCCATGCCATGGCGTTAGTAAAAACACAGGGGAACACGTTTTTCCTCTGGACTTGTGTTCCCCTTTGCACAAGGCAGAGACTTCAAATCATTTACGTTTTTGGATTTTCAAGCACTTAACTGACCACTTTAATGCATAAACAATTAAGGAAACAAAATCTGACACCTGAGAAGGAAAAGGATCATGCATCCAGTAACATGTTAATTCTCATGGAACAGCACCATAATGCTGTATGTCGTATTTGGTTACCAACTTTCAGAATGTTGGCGATGATGCATCTCCCACAATTCTTATGTTGAATATAAAGAAGCTGTAGATTTGTGGAGTGTATTTTTCCTTTATTTCCCCTCGACCTATATTCCTAACTGCTGAATATCACATTTTGAATAAAGCATGTTTTCTGTAATTCAGTGGATCTTTCTTTCTTTCTTTTTTTGATAATTTGCATCATCCTTTTTTATTGTTTCATATAGCCTTATAATTTTGAATTAGTTCATTATCAAGTGACAAGATTGCAATGTGATGCTGCAGGTTCACTTTGCCATCCCCCTTCAATTCCCAAAGCAACAACCTGTCCTCACATTGCAGAGTTCTCAGGTTATGTTTATTTGTAATTACATGGTTATTGGCTGATCAGAGGTCTCACTATTAAGTTTTTCCTATTCCATTTTCACCACCCTTTGTTGTTATGCTTGACTGTTCTGATTTCTGAAAATGAACACAAGATGAAGCAAACATGTAGTCTGACATATCATGAAAATACTCTGCTGCACATGTTAGGCGAGCCTTGGAAGTCAAGCTGGTCGTTAGGGCGAAAGTTGTAATATATTGTTCTGTTTTAGATGTACTGATAAGAGCAGCAGGGTCGCATAGGTATCTTTTTTTTTACCAATTAGATGCTAGTAAGCAAATGATGAAAATCATCACTGTATAGGCCTCCCACTAGAATGAATGGTTACAAAGAATGCACCATAAACTGTTCCTCTGTGATTTGATCCTGTGGAGTGACACATGCCTATCTGATTCCTCTGCAGCACTGTAATGCTGACGGGACGCCTATTATGTCGCCCCCAATAAATGACTACCCCTGGAGTCCTAGATGGGATCAGGCAGATATGGTTGAACGTATCTAGTAAGTCCATGGTCTATCCCTCTTCCATCTCTATTCTGCCTCTCAAGAATACAGTTATGAGATCCTGTCAAATTTTGCAGTGACTTCCTGACTGACGAGTGCCAAAATTTCAAGAAGTTCTGCAGCGATGCTATCACTCAGCAGAAGTAGATGTCATCATTCTGCAGCGGAAGCCCCCGTGCTTATTTTCTCAGGAACAAGCTGCTTTCTTATTCTCAGCAAGCGGCACACGTGTCTACTTCTGCGCTGCAACCGTTGATGCTGTTTTCTTTCTCACTAGTCCATTACGCGCGCCGGCCAATCACCTGGTTAAGGCGCAGGTAAAAAATATGTTTAATATCTGTATGGAAACAATATTATGAGTTTAATGTAGATATCTGTTGCATAAAAACTGAAAGATTGGAGGTCTTTTTATATTTAATATGGTAAAACTATTTAGAATTCTAAACATGAAATGCTTGATGTGGTAGATCACATTTCCTAGCAAGAACATAGAAGCCAATGTAATAAACTATTTGAGGTCTTCACACTGCATGAGAAATGAGATGAGCCCTCAACTACTTAGACATGGCTGAGGTAAGCCATTACAGGGTTGGCCTATTGCCGTACCGCTAGAGTAGGCTAGATAGGTAGATGGACAGCAATAGATGACCTATTGCCTAATCCCTGCTGCAGCAAAACAATCAAGCGGAGCAGCAGATTATCTTACACACATTTCAATTCTTTGATCTATCTGTTGTACTGTTTGAAAAGTCATAGTCCCTGTGGTCACAATTTGTTCACCCATTCATAATGAGCAATGGTTTATCAGTCAAGAGAGGTGATGTATTTTCATTTTCACAAACAAGACAACAATGGCACACAAAGAAGCATTTTGCTTCGATGATTCGTAAGTTATCAGGAAGCGGTCTAATGGCCATATGATTTAGTTCAAAAGGCCACATTCCATAAGTTCATAGAGAAATCCTGCCTTCACAAGCAGGCCCGTGAAGAAGGGAGCTGCACTAAACCAGAATTGATTGGCCTATAAAGAAGGAAATCTACAGCTCGAGTATCGTTCTTCCTAAAAATAAGCGTCATTTTAAGTTGTGCTCCACTGTGGATTAAGTTAGTCGGTGGAAGCGTTGTGAAATATTAGCAAGATTTTGCTGTTATTGCTCTCCCAACAAGATGCTTTAATCTAAGTGCTGCATCCAGATTTAGAAATATGAACTGCTCTTGAAAAGGAACAAATCCAAACAGAGCATCTAGTAATGCACCTTAAAACTTAAATGAAATAGACTGATGTTATGTTCCAGCCACCATAAAAATCCCGCTTAGCGTCGATAGATTAAACAGGATGTAAAAAGGAAAGGAAAACAACAGAATCGAAAGCAGTAATAATTCAAGGCATAAAGAATTCAGGGAGAAGTCCATTAAATCATGTTGTTTACCAGATAAAAAAAAGCATACTCAGAATAGAAAGCAGTAATTTTGTAAGAAACAGTACCATGGCAATGCTTATTAAACTCCTCCATATCCTCTTTGCTCGCTAAGAAACCAAATAGCAGCCTTTTCCCACCAGGTACGAATCGAACCTTGTTGAGCTACCATGCATTCCTGTCTTTACCTTGATTAACAAAGTGCCTATGTAGACGTTCAGCTTCCATGTAGCTGACAGCTGAGCTTTCAAATATTAACACACTCATACCACGGTGCCCAGAGGGACCATAGGCATGACGTGCTTTAGTTGCTGCATATTCTCCGAAATAATCAAGGAGCTCTTGGTTCCCCATGCCCTTCCACTAGATTAGGTCAAAGAATAAACAGGAATCAGAATACAACACAACTTAATTGTATAGCCCTTGAAGAGCTATAAAGGACCTCTTCTATAAGATCTAAGCAGCATTATGATCCACACTCAGCTCAAAAAAACTGTGAGCACACAATGTATTGAACGCAATTAGCTATAAATAATAAAGAGGATCAATGTGGTCAACTCAGAATGCACAAGACAAGAATATAATATCTAGGTAAATAAACATAACACATTATTCATGGTAACTGATCCACTTAGGAGCATATTGCACCTTTGTATAGTCAGATCAGATGCTCTAAGAAGATGCATAAGTGTCAAGTTCTGAGTAAAAGGGATAGAGGGAATCCAAATGCAAAATATGTACTTAGCATTTCACAGGGGGCATTGAGGAGGCCGTGCGGAGGATGGGGGAGAGGAAGGAGGCCACCGGGCCCCACGCACACCGGCGTGGCGCCCGCAGGGGGCGCCATCGCCTTGCGCTCACCGCAGCCTCGGGAGGGAAGGGGAGAGAGGGAGAGTAAGGGGAGGGAGGGCAGAGGAGGAGGAGGAGGAGGATGGGCGCCGCCGCCGCGGACCGGTCGCAGTAGGCGGGCGGCGCTGGCTGCAGCGCCACAACAGAGCGGAGGGAAGCGGAGCAGCGGGACAAGACGCGCAGGAGCCCACGGTCGTCCACCACGGCACCAACGGCCATGGCCTCCGGAAGGTTGTTGCCTGCACAGATCGGACGGGAGGACAGACGGATCCGGCCATGGAGGCACCGGATCCGCCGGTTTGGGCCTCCGCCGGCAAGGCAGACCGAGCCGACAAGGCTACATCCCAGCCAAGGCGTGGGAAGGGAGGGGAGGAAGGAGAGAGCGAACCCCAACACACAGCAGCTGTGGGGCGAGAGAGGGCAAGGCTGTGCCTCCTCCATGGAAGTGCCGGCGGCGGTGATTCTGCCCAGATCGCCCATTGCCCACAGCACCGGCCATGGCCGTCGCTGCCTGGCGGCATCGGGAGAGAGAGGTAGCGAGTGGAGAGGAGAGATGGGGGGAGTGCACAGTGTGGGGGTGTGGGGGGGAGGGGGAGGAGGAGGGCGGCCGCACCTGCGCCGGCCCGACGGTGCGCTCCGCACACGGTCGCCATGGTGGCATGGATCGAGAGAGAGAGAGAGAGAGAGAGAGAGAGAGAGGAGAGGATGAGGGCGTCGGGGTCGGGGAGAGACGGCGAGGGTTTCAGCGGGGGCGAGGTACTATAGCAATCTACGGAGACAATCTATACTGTCGACCGCAGGATCGGACGGCCAAGGGAATTTCGGGCGACGTGGCCACCCTCGTTGGCGGCCAAAGTCTCCCGGTTTAATAATAAGAGATGTGAGAGGGGGTGGTGGGTGGGTGGGTCGGTGTGTGGGGGTCAACGAGGCAACCTCAGGCGTTAGGATGGGCATAATCAAGCCGGACAACTAGACGTTATGGTGGCACTGTTGGTTGTTTACGATTTCGTACCCCCTATATAAGCTGCAGACATGGTGACTGTTTGGGATGGTATAGATGAATGCAATCCAGTTCTTTGTACCTTGTAAATATGAAGGATGACACCCACTATCTCCGTTGCATTCTCCTCTGTAAAGTACTATATGCTGTCGATCACCATGTTCGCTTGGCTTATAAGCCATACTTTTTCAGTTAATGAACAATATTTTTTCCCATAACAAATTAAACAACAGTACTTTCAGCCATGGCTTATCAGCCAAGCGAACAGGGCAAATATCGTTGGAAAGTTTGCAGCATCTCACTCTTGTACAATCAAATTGTTTGCGTTTTCTCGTAACTGTAATACTGCATAATTGATGTCCAGGTCGTCGATACAACTTGTGCGACGGCAAAATTACTCTTTTTTACGTCATCAGAGGAGACAATCGTAAGCGCAACTGACGACGCGCGCCATCATCAGCCGCTGCGGATCGGACGGCCAAGATGCGTCCAGGTGTCGTCCTGGAGAATGTAAAGGCGGCCGAGGGCACTCAACCCAACCCTAGCACCCACGGTCACCGTCCATAAAGACCGCACGGGCCGCCGGCCATCCCATTCCCGTCTCTTCAGCCGCCGCCGCCAACAAATTGTTTATGCTTTTCTTCTTCGGAGAGCCCGAATGTTCCATCCATGCCCGCTTGCGCGTTTTTCAGTTCGAGAAACCTTCAACTTGTGGCTTTTTTTAATGCGGTTTTTGTTTGCCGATTTCGGTTTGCGCTTCGGGCTCTGATCGGCTGGTCTACGCCTACGCAGCTGGTGCTGAATTGTACGACTGTTTTTGTTGGGAGTATCATGATTTAAGCCGGCTTATAATGGCTGCCAATCAGAGCCTCGAGTTCTTCCTCGGGGTTAGATTGATTGATTGGATTGGGTTGGTCAGTTGGTGGGGGATGCTGCTGGGGGCAGATGACGACATGTGTATCCTGCTTACGAAGCAGAAGCTGCTGCCTCCGCGAGGAGGCACGCTGTGTTGCTCGTCTTCCATGACTCTGATGCCTGCCAGCTTCGCCCCCACCTTAATGGCTTAATGGATTAGGAATTAACCTGCAGCACCGTCGAAATTTAGTTAGAGATTCAGAGTTTGGTAATAATAATGTACTAATGTTTGAATTCGATTTTAGTTGGAGGGACCTTCCTGAGGCAGATGACGACATGTGTATCCTGCTCGAGTTGCAGAAGCTGCCTCCGAAGAGGCTAGCCATGTTGCTCGTCTTCCATGACTCTGATGCCTCCTCGTACTCCACCATCATTGCATTCTGTTTATTGGTTTTTAATTCTGATGATGATTTTAAGGTTTTATTGGTTGCTAATAGTAATGCCAGTTCGTCTTCTGAGAACCCATCCAGGAAAAAATGCTAAATATCAATCGTCACCATATAAAAGAATGCTAAACACTAGTACCATCGCCATATAAAAGAATGCCAAATACTAGTGCATGAATATTTGTCCAGAAATGCTAGCATTGAAGGGTTGGGACTTGTGGTAGTAAAAGCGCTCTATTGGTAAAAAAAGAGAGCTTTTCCATTAGTTAAAAAAAAACAATCTCTGCATATAAGCAGGTGGAACTGAAAGTGAAACGTGACATCTTCAGAAATTGCATCCATGGGCATGTCGACGGTCACGCCGGGGGCTGTTGTGCCTGCTGCTAGATCTGGCGATGCACACGGACGACGACGACGACGGGGAGGGGCGCTTGCCGGTGCTTGAGGTGGATGCCGCTGCTGGAGGTTGAGGCCGGCGTGGAGTCGGTAGACGACGCTTGCGGGTCCACCTCAAGCTCCCCGTCGTCGTCCCTGTGCCATCGTCAGATCTAGCAGCAGCCCTCCCGGCGTGACCGTCGCCGCCGCCATGCTCATGGTGGATGGATCGGATGGAGATGAGATCGGTCGAGGAGGGATTTTGTGTACTCTGGGTCTAGGAGATGTCCGTTCATGTAATTCAGTTTGCCCAAGGGCTTGTAATTCAGTAGCGCTAGTCTATAGCAGCTCTAGGTCTGAACTGTAAAGATATCCTTTCATCTGGGTGTAACGCTATTCTATGGAGATGAAATCCCTGTCTTAGGGCCAGCGATTTGCCTGGACAATGAAGTCGTTTTTTCCATCTTAAAAAAACAAAACAATGACATTTCGTTTCGTTTTTCGCTGTGGATATTGTCGGGCATTACAGGATAGAAACAATGACATTTCATTTCGTCGTGGATATTCAGCCTGTTCGGCCTGTTCGCTTGTTGGTTCAACCAGGGCTTATCAGCCATGGTACAGTATTTTTCTCTCACAACAAACCAGCACCAGCCGGACTTATCAGCCTAGAAACCAACCAGCGAACAGGCTGGTTGTCAGGCATTACAGGATACAAACAATTTTCAGAGTGTAACTCAACAACTACTGTTCAAAATGACTGTAGCTTAATGTTACACATAATTATACAATCGGAAATAATTAGAGTTGCAAATCCTGACACAAGCTACAAGGCCCCCAGAACATTCAACTTAACTGCAGGGGGGACTTTGTCCTTGATGTACGATCTAATGGCCAAGAGCGTTTTCCCAGACTCCATAACCATAACAGAGCACCGTGGAAGAAGACCCAAGGTGGTGTCCAATGTAAGGCAATCAAGTGATGCAGCATTCTCAAGAATATAGCATGCTAGCTCAACCAAGCTCTTTGCGGAGCAGAAGCCATTGATCGTCAGAGTCTTGAGGCTGTTGTGGCGTTGTCCTGCCATCTGCCTCAGAGGCGAGGGATCTCCAACAATCGAGCCATGCTGCATCCATAACTGTGACACCTGAAGATTTTTTTTAAAAAAAATGCCAGAATTAATAGTTCTGCCATATAGATACACAAAAAAAAGAAAAAATTACTAGTTACCATTGCAGGATAAACAATGACTAACTCCCAAGACAAAACTCTCCAGCGAAGGTGCGGCATCAATAAAAGAAACCACCGAGAAGCAGTCATAAGCACGGGAAAACGCAGCTCCACATAGAGTAATACCCAAGAACCTGAGATGTAGGAATTTGCTCGGCAACATCGGTGTGCCAACCACCTGCATAAATATGTTTCAGACTCCTAATATATAACCAGTTAACCACTTCACTAGACTACAATCACCCAGAATCACTAATCTACAATCACCAAGGAATCCACTAATCTACAATCACCCAAGAGTTAACAAAATACCTCATAAGACGAACTAATAGAAAGAGTTTCCAGATTTGGCACAACGGAAGGAAGCTTGACACAAGCATAAGAGATGGCACACTCCATGCTCAGTGTTATGTACTTCACATGCAATGATCCTGCAAGTGAGACTTGTACTTGGCCATATGATGAAAAGTGGAAAGTGGAGATATTTGGAGCTTCGATCTCTATCACTTGCAGTTTGTCACATTCACACACACTGAGACAGCTGAGCCGCTTCATAAGAAAAGGTATATTCAGGCAACCTATCTTGTTGCAATAAAGTAAATTCAAGTCCTCCAAAGCAGTGGAATTCAAAAGGAGGCATCCTAACTCATCCCCTGTGATTCGCACCTGATGTAGACTCAAAGTTGTCAGTTTTTTCAAGCAATCAAGTCCAGCAGTACTACTGAAGGTGCACCGAGAAAGGTGTAGATGCCGAATTGAGTTTCCACTTCCATTAGATAAAAGTGAGGATGGGAAACAGTATTTTGAGTTGTAACGAGGTGGCACTAGGGTGAGTTCTTCAAGCTCTGGGGTAACAACATTCTTGAGCCAACTATTGAGATAACAATGGGCGTCGGCATTGTAACCAAAGAATTCAATCTTCAGACTCTTCAAGTCAACACCAGAATGTTTTTTCAGGATGTGGTCAACTGTGCTGTTAAAATCCCTTGTTATTTCATCCTTGCCATCCAAGCCCAGTGATGTTTTGCTGAATGTTATGTTGGGACGGCATCTCCAAGAATCTAAAAAGGCACGAGACACAAGGGCAGCACGGGCAGCGTCTCGGAGTGGCAGTAGGGAATGAATATGACGCCATATATCCTGCATGCACAAGCATGGGCTAAAAGTTAAATTTTGGTAACGATAAACAAGTTTAAACTGCAGTGGTGATTTATTCACACTATAGGGGCCACACAACCCCACAACTAAAATCAAATAAAACTGACCTCTAACAAAATCCCGTGAAAAAAATGCTACCTCCATCCCTTAATATTTGATGTTGGTTAGTTGAACATCAAAAATCAATGAGGGAGGGAGTATACCTACTACTAATGCCTGCTGCTTAAAACACTGCTCTGCTACCCAGAAACAATATAATGACCTCTAAAAATAGTCTTATTAGGTTCAAAAAAACAAAATGTGTCTTACAACAACCTGTCAACCTCCTGTTCTCCTACAGGGAAATTTCGGTAACACCCAACCCTCATTGTCTTAGTTCTATCGATCACCAAGGCCAAATGAAGCTGCACCACATGTTATATTTGTCAGCCACTTGGGGCTGTTAGTCGCTGAATTCTCACTCTTGGTAGTAGCAGAATTCTTACTCTCATCGAGAGAGGATGACACTAGGAGTTGGGGCAATTTTCTGGTTTATTTCACACAAACTCATACAAATGCCATACCAACCTGAGGGGTTGGGGATACATATTTATAGACTGCTAGCCAGCCAAGCATATGCCAAGATGCTAGTCTAAGATACTAGTATAAGATGCTAATATGTTGTCCTAGCTAAGATGCTGTCCTCCAGTCAAGGAGATGATGTCCTCCAGTCAGTCAAGGAGATGCTGTCCTCCAGTCAGTCAAGGAGATGCTGTCCTTGCAGCCACAAGGACCTGCAGCCCACAAGGACCTGCAGCCACCATATGCTGCAGCCAGCCCCACAAAGACCAGCACATGAGACTTATCCCATCAGGGGCTAATTTGGTCACGAGCACAAAGTTGGAAAAAGTAATGTTGGAGAAACATTAAGCTTGGTGACAGAGAAAGCTGCAGAGGAGCTCGTGTGAACATACTGATGCAGCCACGGCAAATGTGTAGGTTTAGAAAAGGGGAGGGGGTCGCATCAGAGGTTGTCGACAGTGCCTCGATCTGCCACTAAAGAATCCCTTCTAATCCACAGGTAGTTAACTAGTCGTAGCAAAAGAAGCACATCTGATAAGAAATTTTTCAACAAGACGCCTACAGGCTCTACTCCTTATGACATACTAATGGCAGTTTTCTGCTAGAGGGTAAACTGGTAAAGGCTGGACAAAGTAGAGGTGTGATGTAGTATAACACAGCTAACAAAGATGACATTCATCGGTTCATGAGATTTTACAAGCTAGCACAGATCCACGAGTTTATACAGTTAGAGCAGCCATGGTGATGTTTCTTTACTGCTTCAAATATATCAGTTGATAGTCAAATCCTTGATTCCCCACCCAGCCAACTTAAATGTAGTATAAACACTCATGTATATCCAGTAAAGCTATCCAACATGTTCCACTGTAAAGAAATTGTTTGCAATGCACTAGTGTCCTCTAGTTATCTGCATATATGGCTTCCATTATCAGCATTACCGTACCTCTGGGAGGTCTGGTCCTGAATATCTCATTTTGTTTCCACCTTTTGGACTGCCATTATCCTTGTGGCTAGATCTCTTCCCATTACCAAATGAAGAAACCAACCCATCTGCAATTAAACACATCTTGGTTATGACAATAGAACAAGAAAAGCACACCGATGCATATGCAGGTGCAATTTGTTTGTCAACCAAATGTTGTGCAACTAAACAGGCTTCATAACCCATCACTTGTGTCAGCATATGTATGCGTTCTTGGAAGAGATTACAATGTTTCCCAAGTTTTATCAGTTATGTACAGTCCAAATGAACACTGGAGTGGAGTGTACCAACCAGGGAGATAGTGAACCCTAGCCCCAGCCCCAGCCCCCATTGCCCTCCTCCCAATTCCCAGCACCAACCTTATACTGAGCCAAACAAGGTATTGGCATACATGCTACTTTCTCCGCATGGACACAAATCTAATGCAATGCTTACTCGCTGTAGTGTTTGGTTGGATACTGAAGAGCACTCTATAAAAAGTTACTATTAATACTGGATGCATGTTTTTTCCCTCTTGAAATCTCCCGGGAACCAAAGTTTCCAATGGAGCCTCCTTGTGGTATTTAGAGTCAAATGAAAACATTAGCTAGCCAGCTTATAGAAGAATATAGAGGAAAGGGGCAGTCTTTCTATGTATCAGCAAAATAATGTTTTGCTGGGCTCGGATACATAGATGTAAAAAAAAATGTGCTTGGTCTCCTAGTAGGGGGAAAAAAAGAGTAACTTTGTATCCACCAAAGTAAGGATTTTTTTTTTTTTTTGGGGGGGGGGGGTGCGGGGGTGGATTAATTGGAACCATGTCATTACAATTTGTTTGGAGATAGTACGCCACTACAATTCATGCACTTGGAAGCATGCCACTGTAATTTTGGTTTCGTTGAAAATGTGCCGTTACCATTTGAACTGTAATGGAAGGAGGGTTTAATAGAGGTGGAGAGGGCTTACTAGGGTCTCGAATCTGGCCAGGCCGCCGGCGCCGCTCCCATTGCTGCCGCCGCCGCCGAAAGGAAATGAGGTGATTTAGAGCCAGCAGCCCCATGAAAGGACGATGGCTGGGATTGAGACGGCGGGCGGGCGGCGGGGCGGCTTCTGGCTCAAGCGTGCTCGAGAATCCTGTCTTCGCCAACAAGGCAGCGCGGTAGATGATTTAAGAGTCAAGACCCCAAAATATTCGTGGGTGCATATGAGAGGAGAGAGCAGAGCAGCGGGGACGGGAGGTGATTTCGTCCCGTAAAACCACCAATAGACCACGTTCGTTTGATCGTTCACGTGGCTTATAAGTTGTCTGACGTTGTTTTTTTGTTTGAAAAAATATTATATCATAGCTGATAAGCATAGCTAATATGATCGAATGAACAGTGCGAGAGCTGCCCTTAGAAATCAGTCCGGAGACAGTAAATAAGGATTCAAATAGGAGTAAATAAAGATCCATATAGCACTTCAGTTTTTTTTTAGCGATTAATAGCACCTTAGGGTTAGCTCTAGTGGATTCAAACAGGTTATTACCTGTTCAAGTTAAAAGAAAACAGCCGTTGGCAGGCCTATTTCCTACCCGTCTGTGCTTATCGAGGTTTTACATCGAATTTGAAATAGTTTAACTTAGAACAAACTAAAACATCACTTATTTTAGAACGGAGGGAATATTTCCGTCCCTTATGCCTTGTGCTTATTGAGGTAATCCCAGTCACTAGTCAGTGAAGGAAGTACTCAAGTCTGTACATTGAGTTCAGCCTGAAAAAAGGAAACCCGTTTGCTATAATACATTTGCTGACTTTGCAATAACGTTTGAGATAATCGACTTGCTGGTTTCGCCTAATGCCATGCGTGACGCAACCATTCCAAGCGATGGAGAACAAGCACAAGGATAACGCACAAAACAATTTCAGCTTGCCAGCCGGGCTTCGGCTACACAACCCAAAAAAGGAAAATCCTGGGGTGGTCATGACAGAAAAATGTGCGCATAAGATAAGAAATCCCAGCGGCAACAGCATATACCTTTTTTAACAAAATTTTGTTTGAAGAGAAGTTCCATGTAAAGTACATAAGGTCGAAAATGGTGTCAACAAAGATGTTCGACCACGAAACTACAGTTTCAGCACCTCCTTTCGCATCTATCTTTCTGCAAAAGTCACTTGTGAAGGGCTACCCTCAAATGCCTCATTCTAGATCCTCAAGGATTAACTAGTCTGGAGAGCCTCAGGTCTGCTTCTTCTTGGATTTGCTTCTCTGCGCAAACGAAGTGCCCTGCAAGGTAAAAGAGGGAAGGCATGTCAACTCGTCACGGTCGCATTTCATGAAAGAAGTTTACCCCAGTTTAGTGAGCAAGAACATACCTCCAGCCACTCATCCATGTTGGCATCAGTTGTTCCGGTTCCGAGCTCCACCTTGGGTGCCTTCTTTGTTTTCTACAAGATATTAGTTAAAAAAAATGACTTAAAGAGAGCGATATACAAATCAGTGCACGCAATGAATTTTGGTATTAATCAGCGCCAAAACAAGTTGATGATAACTAAATACGAAAATTATGCACCACACAGCATTAGTGTATGATTTCAGTCTGTGTAGGGGTGTGTAGTCCACCTCTAGAGTAATATTCAACATTACCCCTTCAAGTAAACTTTTGACTATTGAATGTACTGGGATTCAGGTAAATCACAAAGAAACAACCTGAGTTACCACCTCACTATGGTTTATTGAATGCTGAACAGCTTATATTTACTGAAGAAAGGTACAGATTACCCTAAGAAATTTAGAATACAGGATTACCTTCGAGAGCTGCTGAACCTGGCCATATGCCCACAATCCAAAGAGACCAAGAAGTGCAATTCCAAGGGTGATGAGGAACACAGACTCAACACTGAGTAAGCCTCCAGCCTCAACGACCTCGACAGTGCCATTGTAGAATACATTCTGGTAAGGGTGCTGGTCGATCTCATACACTATGTAACCAACCAGATCATAGGCTCCAGGCTGCAAGGGCACAAAACATTAGGTATTCATGGTAACAAAAACTGATGCATTGAAGGTAAAAGACACATGAATATCGTGAAATGAAATGTTTCAGAGGTAAAAGAAAATTTAACACACCTGCAAGAACTTGCTCACAACGAATTTATAGGGAAGGTTGCTTGCACAGAAACAGGAACTGATGCATTGAAGAAATTCTGTAGAAAAAATAAAACAGGTGATAAAAAGTTGTTAATATCATTTTAAAAAGTGCCACAGTTAATTCAAAAAAATGGCTAGATGATGTATAAATCAAAAAGTGCCACAGTTACTTCAGCAAGAATAAAAGATGACAAACAATAAGGGGACTAAATTTCTTTCCTAACCTGAACAGTAAGGTTCTGGCCATACATACGATGGTCAAAAGGAAGATGGAGAGTTGAATGAACAGCAACAACATTCAAAGTTGATTCACCTGTAAACACAGTGTAAGCAAAGGATGAAAAGCACACACAGGAATTAGCATGTCAACGAAATAGTGAAGGCGATAAAACCATAAGCCCAGAGTACCCAAAAAGTGTTTTGGTGTGTGTGTGTGTGTGTGTGGGGGGGGGGATGTGGTTAACCTAATATGGCCAACTAAAAGTGAAAGTATACAATTAAATTTGGGATGAACAGTATAGAAACATCCATTGAACAAAAATCAAACTGGTCTTTTAAGGGCCAACCATGCCTTGCAATCTATGTTCTCCATTTAGTTCAACTACAACCAAGTTTCTTTCAATAGTGACAACAAACATGATGACTACACAAAACTTGTAATATACAAACTAGCTGGCCAACATTGAATAACCAAATCAATTTTAGAACCACATGCTACCACAAATGGAAATGAACATGAACCTGCACTGAGTTACTACGCATTAACAAAACAATACATAGAACATATAAGCATGCAGTTAACAAATTCTGCATGAACAAACAGATGTAAGCAAAGCCCAAAGCAGCTACAAAGCCTTTTGGTCTCAATCAAGTTGGGGTAGACTAGAGATGGGACTCAACATGAGCCACCAGCAAAAAGGAAAAGTTGTATAGTATATAAATGGGAATTAATGCCAATTTGCTATAGAAAGAGAAAAGAAAGAAAGAAATGGGAGGGAAAATTATGGTTACCGTCATTTTGCAGACCAACTAGTAATTCAGTTTCTTCACCTGCTAGTACAACTGCAACAAAATAAAAAAGGTAGGCATTATTGGTTACTGTGATCATGAGATAGACTATATATAATTAAAGGAACATCACATGCTGCAGGTATTCATGGAGTCCAGTTTAGAGTTTATCGCAAGTGATAAATACAGAGACCATGGTGAATTATAAGATAAATAATGGATGCTAATTGAAAGTATACTCACTTTTGCCAGCATTTTTGGGGAAGACAACTACTGTCTCTACACCAGGAGCAGGGCTTAAAGGTCCATCACTGGAAACCTGTGTATCATCACCCACAATACCTAGATCAGCCCCTTCAACAACCTCAGCTGCAGCAGCATCTTCCTCCGATTCAGCTCTAGCAACTGTGCAAAGGGGAGGAAAGCTCAATTCAGTGCAAAAAGACATGGTAAGGAAGGAAGGGTGTATGCGGAGTTGTATCAACTGTGGATATGGACAACATGAGACATTTGTTAAACAAGATACAGAAGATAAAACACATTCTATTTGCCAATTCCATAGTTTTACCAATCTTGGGTTGAGCAACAGGATAAAGCATACTTGCAGAGACAGTAACTTTTAGCATTAGCAACAATATCCACTTTGAGCTTCAGGCATAATAAGACCATTATTGCAAAAGTGAGTCAATGATAGAACACAAACAGAGAACTTATCCTAGCTGATTAAAAGACATGTGGTGCAAGCAGTTCAGCATGATGAGTACTTGAAATTTAAACCCATGCTACTCACTTTAATTGTCTAATGTGAACGGTGACTGCAGCTTCTACTTTCATAAGCATTTGTTAGAGTCGCATGGGATTACTAAAAGGCACTGATGTTGTATTTTAAAAATTTTACCAACTGAAAAATTACAGTCTGCATGACAGCAATGAAACATTATCGAGAAATTCCGGAAAATTCCAATGACAGCCAATCCTCAGACGATTAGCTAGCAACATGCAAGCACAGATTCACCCATTTGAGGAAGTCAGCATCACATAAACTTCGCCCAAAATTCTGCCAACTAACGCTCCCCAAGACCCCTCAACCCGTCGCATCTAGGACCCCACTCTGTACATCCGACCAACGCGTCCCAAACCCCCTTCAAAACCACCGGTCTAACCCCCAACCGAGCACGCCCAAAGTCCCAATCCGCCGCAGCCCAGCCGAGCCCGATCAGCTCCATTTCCGGCGCGCACAGATCTAGCGCGGAATTCACGACTAGCGGGGCGGATCTGCGTGGCGGGAAGCGAAGGAGGAGAGAAGGAAAGGGAAGGGTACCTCGGGCGGTGAAGGGGGAGGCGGCGAGGAGGAAGGCGAGGAGGAGGGCGGTGAGCCAAACCCTAGTCGCCATGGCTGGACGGGCGGCGCAGATCGGATCGGATCGCGCGTGTCTGTGCTTGCGTTGCGTGCGCGAAGGGATGGGCGTGCGCGGCGCGGGTACAAGTAGTTGTAGCAGTAGCAGTAGCAGCCTAGCAGGACAGGAGGACTGGAGGAGCCAGTCGCCGCGTGAGCACAACGAGGTCCACGCACGCAGTTGGATTAGGAAACAAAACACGAGAAGGAAAAAACCAAAGGCAGCAGTTGTCTAATCACGTAACAAGGCCATACTTGTATAAGAGCATCTCCAGGGTCTCTTTTTTTCTAATCCTCAACTAGAAAAAACTGTTATTTTAAAAATTTTATAGCTCCAGCAGTTTTTCAATCCCAGTGAGAAAAAAAAATTCTTAGTCTCTCAAATCATAGCCTCTCACTCCTCAATCATCAAATAAAGGGGAGACCTCTCCTCCCCAAATCCACTATTTTTTTCATTAGGGATTGGATTTTCTCGTTCTGCTGAAGAGAAGACCTTCAAAATTTCAAAACACGTTTTGTATCTCCCCTGATAACTAGTTTTTTTTTGTTGGAGTTTTCTCCTCCTACCGGAGATGCTCAGGTTATGGAGAGAAAAGTTATACTCCCTTGAAGACCGTCATTTTCGAAATGAATCTCATTCTAAAACAACAGTCTTTTTGGTACGGAGGGTGTAGACTGTAGTGAGAAGGGGAAAAAAATACGTCGTTAGCTCCTAGTTCCAGCTAATTTTCCATGTAAATAAACAATTTTTAAGTTGTAGCACGCAGACCCAGAGCAAGCCAGGAGAAATGGAGGATAAAGCAAGACCCAGAGCTCTGTGACCAACTGGATTGTTTACAGTACTTTCCAGGGTGGTTCAACAGCATTGCACTCGATCTTCAGAATGTAACTCAATAACTCACATTCTCAACAAGTATTGCTCAAAGGGTGTAGCCTAATGTCGCACATAATATATAGTGATACAGTAGAACACAGAATGCCTAAATTTCAACCTCACTATAGTTACTGCCAGAAATTAGTTTAGCTCAATCCACCATAGCAATTCTCACCCAAAAAAAACAGCGGCTCAGCTTCACTGCGGCATGTCCACCAATATCATCTTTAGCGTCGTCGTTCACAGCACCCTGGTTAAAATTGTAGCCGGCTAAGGCAAAGCACAATGATACTCGCAGTCAGGTTGCGAAATTAAGACACATGTGCACATGGCATCCGGTATTCTACACACCTTGTTGATCATGAAAAACAAATGTCGAGTTACAGTTCAGCAGAGCAGCACACCTAAAGAAACAATTGTTTGCACCAAGAATTACAGCCATGGAACTCAGGCCTCGGCATGAGTTGTATCCCACGGCATCTCTTCTTTCTTTCTTTCTTTCTTCTTTCTCTATCACAACAATCAACAATGTAACTGTAATTTGTAAGGTACATCAGTAGGGCGAGGGTAGCCGCCTCAGGCCCATCGCCTGCTAGTTGTGGTGATTCAGTGCCATAAACTTGCACTGCTCACTCATCGCCTGGAGCTGCGCCTCTTTCTTGTCAAGCATAGTGCGTAGCCTCACATTCTCCTCCATCACTTTATGGACTTCAGTTTCTTTCTGAGCTTTCTCGCTCTCGAGCTGGTTAGTCTTGGCAACTAATCTGTTCACAAGGACAAGGAACTCAATTTCACAATAAGTACAGTTAAAGAGTTAAAATTTGGGTGCTATGTAGCAGAATATAAACAGGACTTGCCTGCCAACTGCTAAACAGACTTGACTTGGTAAAGTAAAACTAACAGTTTGGAAGACAAGCCAAAGTACCAAAGCATGCTCTCCGTTATATCTAGAAATGTGTTCATGCACATGCAGCAATATCATGGACCTTGCTTTCATGAGGTTTAGAGGAGGAGCATTTCACCAGACTTCTCTGGAGAATTTATGACCACAACAAACTGACTAAACCTGTATCAAGAACCAAAAACAAACAAGAAAAAAGAAGAAAATAGACAGAAGACAATGAAGAAGCATATGATCTTTTTCTTTCTTATCCCCTAGAATGTGACTTCTAATTTTCTTTTCAACTCTCATATACACTTTCTCAACTAGATGACCAGTTCTGCAAGTGTTTGAGTTGCAGGAAGCTTATTAAATGTAAGATCAGAAACTGAAATCTATCAGGTTCAGAAAGCAGTAGTTTTGTATTGCATCCAGATGCAGACCAGTAAAAGCAGGTTGTTAGACTATCATTCGAATTTGTATGCCTTTAGGTGTGCATCTTCTTCATCCTTGAACCAGTACATTTTGGAAATGTGGAGAAATCCTGTTACGATAAAAGAGAATGTGGAGCAATAAGAACTGGATGTGCTACCACATTACCTTATATACACCATATTTTCTAGGTGCTGACAATCAGATCGAAGAGTATCAATTTTATTCAAAGATTCAATGATAGTTAACCGGACCCAGTGCAAGCAGCAACATTTAGCTAAATCCCACAAAACAAAATAGCATCAGAAATTATTAACCATGGAGAAAATGATGAACATGTGTGCTGCAGAGAAGCCAGCTGAAGACGTTTTGAGTTTTATGCCCATAAAGTATAGACAATGAGATATTTGCTACTTAGCAAATAATAGGGCATTGGGGCAAAGTTGCTAACATAAGAAAGCCCTCTTGACAGCTGGAAGAACTCATGTCAGACATAGATTATAAGACAAAAAGAATTAGATACCAATTTATCATTGTGAATGTGGAAAAAACTACAGCTCATGCAGTGTCATTGCGTGTTCTCCTAAACTTCATCAGGCCTACAAAACCATCCTGTGTGGCAGTTGCCTCATACCCAATTTTTATAATGGCAATGTTTCCAGAATTTTATGTAATGAAAGAGTAGACACTTTTTTTTTTGAAAATTAGTAGACACTTCATTGTTGAAACTCTACCTAATGAAAAATGAGACTAAATAATATTAAGGCATCCAACCAGACCATTTCTTCATATTCTAGATTGTTCTTCCCCAGTAAATTGGAACTTTGGCAATGCACTCATAAAAAGAACAATAACTAACACAGCTTAACGGTTGCAAAATTACCTGTCAAAGAGTTTCTCCATCGTTTCAAATTGCTTTTCTGATGAGAGAAGAGTTTCTCTGACACTAACCAGAGTGCTAACATAAGTTCTCAGGGACTCGAAATCCTGCTTTACCCGACTAAGCTCCTGCTCATTTTCAGCAGCGCGCTGTCTCTGCCGAGTGGTCTCCAGCACCATATCCTCAACCCTTTGCCTCATCTCATTCAACATCCCATTCGTACCCACCGCAAACTTCTCCATCTCCTCAACTTTGGCAGACATAGTCTCGACCTGCAGCGTCTTCCTCCTGATCTCTTCCAACCCCATCCTCACCTTCTCTTTCTCGTTAGCTGCTTCGGACTCGGCCACAATCACCCTCTTCACAAGCGACTCCATCACATCAGTCACAACGCGGATGGATTTGAGAATGTCATCCACATCCACACCACCCCCGGCGGCATCGCCGTGCACAGGAGCAGCACCACCCTCCGCCGCCACCATCACATCACCGGAACCTGCCCCGCAAGGCGCAGGCCCGGCGCTGCCCTTGGGCCAGTCCGCCAGCGGCACCCCGTGCCGGTCGACGTACCCGACGCCCTCCTGCTGCCTGATCCCGCAGGAGGTGTGCGCGAGGTGCGGTATCGCCATGATCCTCGCCTTGGACTTGAGGTACGCCAGCAGCGTGGCGATGGTCTTCACCCTGCGGCACAGGTGGTCGAGCTCCCTCCGGGAGTCGCCCTCGGAGCACCGCATCCCGACCTTCACCTCCACGAGCCGCTCCCGCAGCGCGTCCACCTGGGACTGCTGCCGCCGCAGCTCCTCCCGCCATTCGCACTCCCCGGCCGGGACATCGCTCCGATCGGGAGCGGCGGGCTGCTCCATGGATTTGCCCCCTCCTGGAAATGAGGGGGAAACAGACGCGAACGCGCTTGGAATCAAATCGAGAGCATAAACGGATCTGCGCGCGACGAATTCGACCCGGCGAGCGTGAATTCGAGCGGGGAACGGGAGGGATTCATCAGGGGGGGGCCGTACCTTCCGAAAGGAGGCGTGAGCACGCGGTCGCCGGCGGCGGCGGCGGATCGGGTGGGCGCCGGCGCCGCTGCGGCGGACTGTGGTGTGCGTTCGCTTTCTTCGCGCTGGGGCTCAGCGGCCTCGCGACGCTACACGCTAGTTGCTCCTCGTCGTTATCAGCTCATCGCCTTTCCCCTTCCTCCACCCACCCTAATTGGGTTTTGCGCTTCCTTGTTCCTTCTCTTTTCTCTTCTTTTTCTTCTATGTGGAGGAAAATTCAGTTTGCTTTTCTTTGGTCCTCTCCTCTTCGATTAGGAGGTACCTCTACGTCACTCTCTGGGCCCTTGTGGGCCTGATTTTTTTTAGCACTCCTTGTGGGCCTGATGATGATGATATTTAGTGATGGGCTTCTGTGGACACATTCATGGGTTTTGCCTGAAAATTATAGGGCCTCCTTCAAAGCCATCCAAAATCTTCAGGAAATTGTGTCCACGGGAGAAAAAAATCAAAATATCATTACATAATTATTACTCTCTTTATCCCCTCAAAAAAAACTTATTACTCTCTTTTAGTCCAGTTCATAACATCTGGTATGCTCTCGTTGTCCTTCCAAATATCCTACTGAAACTTGTGACTTTTTTACTTGCTAGCTTTGGGAAAATACATCAACACTATGTATTCAAATAAATGCACTATCAAGTCATGTTTTGTGGATACTAGAATTGAATTAAACTAGTCTAATGCGGTGTAGATATCGGTGGGTAACTTGTTTGGCTTAGAACAAAATTAAAGTGTACTATAATTTAGATTTACGGTAAAATTTGCCAAAATGTGAAACATTAACAACGAACCATTTGCTTTTACGTACTCACCTAGTTTTTTAAGTATATGGGACTTGAATAAGTTAATTATTTAGTTTTTGAACTAATTACTTTATTCTAAGCACCATATAGGTTTAGAAGCGGAGGGAGTAATCGGTTGGACAACAAAAGCTAATCCTAGAGGCGACCCTGTTTGGAATTGCTTGTTTACACATTATGCTACTCCCTCTTTTCCAAACTATAAAGTCACTTTGATTTTTTAAGTATATCGAATTTGCTAACATATATTATGTCTAGATATGTAGCAAATTCAATGTATCGCCAAAAAAGTCAAACCAACTTATAGTTTGGAACGGTGGGAATACTTTTTAAGATATTGACAATGTCAAACATGTTGCTTCTGAGATGACTTAAAATCTAGAGCTTTTCCCAAAATGAAATATGAGGTAATAAGATAGAGAAATGAAATGTGAGGCAACCTTTTGCAAGGGGAGACAAGATCCGGCCATGTAAGCCAGCGTGGGAGATGTGGAGGAGAAAAGCCAATATGCCATACGGTTAGTTTTTCTGGATCGGGCTTCTTCAATAAGTGGGTGTTGCCAAAAGTTGGCTGTTGGCGGAAAACTAGTTTCTCTTAAAATTTAAGCCATTTCAAACTGAGTCTCCATAGTTTTTATATATACTGGTAACAGTTGACGTCCGAATATCCTGAACAAACCGTAAAGAGTTGCTAAATCACAGACGTCTAATTTTTACTTTCTTTTCAGGCGATGAACATCATCCACCTAATATAAATCCAATGATCAGTAGTCATCCTCGTTCTTAAGACCGAACACCCTTCTCTCTTGCTGTTAGTTCATCTTCACTTTGAGGCACCTATAGAATAGGAAATGTGCTATAATAAAAAACAAAACAAAAAAAAGCTGTACTCCAGTGTCACTGTGGGCCCTAGCCAATCTCAACCGCGCGTAGTTTGACGGTGAATCGTCTCGTTTAGGTGTCAAGATTCGTGCTCGTGCGTAACTGCAAGTCTGCAACTGCAAGGTGGCCCCTGGTGTTGCCATGCACCCAAAAAAAGGAACCGCAAGCAAAGCAACTGATCTGTGATCGATCGAGGAGACAGTCATGGCCAGCCTCTAACTCCCCACCACCTCACACCAACCGACGCCATTGCCGGCGGCACGGGCACGTCCTGCCCGCCCGCGCGCAAAGTTGGTTACCCAGCCACACGCGCGCACGTACGTGGCGGCTACCCATTCGTTCCCGGCGTGCGTGGATGGTCGGTTGATGCAACCTAGGGGATCGTGCCCGGCCGCGGATGGCCGTTGTTGTCCTCCTTCCTGTCGTCGTCGTATCTCTCGCGGTCGCGCCGCTCCTCTGAATAATCGGCGATCTGGTGGTGGCGGGAAGAGCTCCGCGGCGGGCGACCAATAATGGCGCGGCGCTGCTGCGGCTGCAGCGTGCGGTGCTGCTGCTGGCTCCTGGTCCTGACGCTGCTGGCGCTCGCGGTCATGGCCGCAGTCGTGTTCGCCCGCTACAAGGACGGCGGCAATGTCTTCCCCATCCCCGGCGTGCCGGACCCCAAGTACGCCGAGGCCCTCACCGTGGCGCTCCGCTTCTTCCAAGTCCAGAAATGTACGTGCCAATCAATGCCGATGCCATCCTCCGTCGACCTCATCGAATCTCTGCATCCTCTAATGTCTTGATCGATCGATGAACCAGCCGGGAAGCTGGTGAACAACACGATCCCGTGGCGAGGGGACTCGGCGCTGGGCGACGGCGAGGAGGCCAAGCTGGACCTGTCCAAGGGCATGTACGACGCGGGCGACCACGTCAAGTTCGGGTTCACGCTGGCGTTCACCGGCACCATGCTGTCGTGGTCCGTCCTCGAGTACGGCGACGCCATGCGCGACGCCCAGCAGCGCGACGTCGCCATGGACGCGTTGGGCTGGATCATGGAGTTCCTCGTCAACGCGCACCCCTCCGACGACGTGCTCTACATCCAGGTGATTGATGATCATGATCTTGCATGCATCTCATCCTTGATCGTTGATCCCCCTCCTACAGTCCTGATCGCGTCCAGGTGAATAATCGATCCTTGATCTGCCCTCTGCCGGCCCTGTCGTCATTTTTTTTTTTTTTTTGATGAGTGATCAGGTGGGCGACCCGAAATCGGACCACAAGTGCTGGGAGCGGCCGGAGACGATGTCGGAGAAGAGGCCGCTGACGAAGATCACTGCGAAATCCCCCGGCAGCGACGTGGCCGCGGAGACGGCGGCGGCCATGGCCGCGGCGTCGCTGGTGTACAAGCCCGCCAACGCGACGTACGCGTCGACGCTCCTGGACCACGCCGAGCGGCTGTTCGCGTTCGCCGACAAGCACCGGGGCTCCTACACGCGCACGTTCCCGGAGCTCAGCGCCTACTACAACTCCACGACGTACCAGGACGAGCTCCTGTGGGCCGCCAGCTGGCTGTACCACGCCACCGGCAACCACAGCTACCTGCGCTACGCCACCGGTAAGAACGCCGACGAGTTCGCCGACCTGGGCAATCCCAGGTACTTCAGCTGGGACGACAAACGCGCCGGCACCGAGGTAGACAAATCTTGTTTATTGTAACTTCCTTTTCTTTTTATGACGATGAATTAAAGAACGTTCATTCTGATTTAAAAATCTTTGCAACATTTTGGCTTGAACGAACGAACTGCAGGTTCTCTTGTCAAGGGTGAGGTTCTTCGCCACAGATGGATCTGATGCCGGACAAGACGAGGTGCTTGGGTCGTACAAGGACACTGCCGAAGCCGTCATGTGCATTCTCCTACCGGAGTCGGACACGGCCGCTTTCAGAACAGAAGGTAACTGAAATGTGCAGAGCACATGGTGATTTTGGTTGGTAAATTTTGTAGATTTGACAGCTGAAGCAACCTTGCAGGGGGGTTGCTGTACGTGGCGGAGTGGAACTCCCTGCAGCACCCGGTGGCGTCGGCGTTCCTCGCCAACGTCTACAGCAACTACATGGCGACGTCGGGGAAGTCGGAGCTGACCTGCAGCGGCAAGAGCTTCACAGCGCTGGACCTGCGCAAGTTCGCCAAGTCGCAGGCGGACTACGTCCTCGGCGACAACCCCATGAAGCTGAGCTACCTCGTCGGCTTCGGCGACAGCTACCCACAGCGGGTGCACCACCGCGGCGCGTCCATCCCGGCCGACGTCGACACCGGCTGCGACGGCCAGGAGTGGCTCAAGTCGCCCGACCCCAACCCGAACGTCGCCACCGGCGCGCTGGTCGGCGGGCCGTTCAAGAACGACTCGTTCGTCGACGACAGGGAGAACGTGCAGCAGAACGAGCCGACTACGTACAACAGCGCGCTCGTCGTCGGCCTGCTCTCCGGCCTCCTCTCCACCGCCCCCGTGGCCAAGTCGCTCTCTTGATCCGGCCTGCTGTGCTCGCTTGGATGGGGTTCCTTTTCTAACTGACCGACTCTGCTGTGAATGTGAATGTGATCCGACTTCGACTGATGATGTGTGGATTTAACTTGTTCTTCTGACTAAGCAGCCAGCAGTCACTGCTAATTAATTACTATGGAAGTGTTGATGTCAACTGTTCAATGAATGTTAAGTGTTAGGGTGTGGTGTTAGCATGGAAGGATTCAGAGATCTTCAGAAGAGAGGATAGAAATTACAGACTTGAACATTTGCTTATGTAGACCAACCTCTGTGCTGTGATCTGACTACAACTGGTGGAGTATAGCATTGTTCTTCGGATCAAAACAGTCAGCAGTGACTACTAATTATAGATGCTTTGGAAGTGCTGATGCCACGCGATGAATGAGTGTTAGGTTGTGTTAGCATGGAAGAATTCAGAGATTGGCATTAGAGATAATGGAAATCACTAGAAATTACATTGTGTCCTGCCCATAATGGGCTTTTGAACTCAAATTCTGTTCTGAGAATTTTTGTCTTCATTAGAAGAACGCCAGCAGAATGGAAGATGGCTTCTTGATCTCAGTCTCAGCTTCTCAAACTCAATTGAAGAGCATACCGAAATGAATTGCTTGCCTATACAACACCAAACAGGTTTGCACAGATAAACCAGGAATTCAGCAATGTCATGCCTCCAAGAACTGCGCATCTAAAATTCACATTGCCAGCAAAAGATCCAAACTTTGGCTCCAAAATTCGCGTCCTCTTCTTCCTCAATCTATCCATATTATCTTATTGTCGCTAGCTCTACCTAGTGTACTCCGCCGCTCGGAAGTGACTCGACACCGACACTCTGGAGCCGTCACGGCGAGCCGCCGAACACGGCAGTGGGCGGCAGCGGCGGGGCGTCGAGCTGGTAGAGGCCGAGCGAGGGGCCGACGAAGCGGAACAGGACCCAGGCGCCGACGATGATGAAGATGGAGGCGTAGGCGAACTTGTTGAGCCAGAAGAGCAGGCCCTTCTCCCCGACGTACAGCTCCGCGGCCTTCTCGCTCACGCTCATCTCCTCCCACTCCTTCCGCCTCTCCTTCTTCTTCGGCGCAGGAGATGACGACGACGCGGCGGGCTTCCTCTTGGGCGCCACCACCACCTCCGGCGGTGGGGAGTCCAGCTGGACCCGGCGGGCCTGGTTCCTCGCCTTGAGGCGGTCCTTGACGCCGGCAGGCTTGGCAGTGGCAGTGGCAGCGGCCGGCGGTGACGCCCCGGTGGCCGTATCCGCGGCGGGGGTGGGTTCGCCGGAGCTGCCGCCGGATGCGGCGTTGCGGATGGAGACGAGGCGGCGGCGAGGGTGGAGGAGATGGGGCTTGGAAGGGCGGTGGAGGAGGAGTGGGAGAGGGGAGGGGAGGAGGAGGTGCTTCATGGCGGAGATCGTCGTGGTCACTGGCCTCTGCAAGTCGGCGCCGTTTTGTTGATGGGGTTTGGGTGGCTACGACGGCAGCCGCCACTGGATGGATCATGGATCATAGACGATTAGACGGTGATTTTAAAGGCAATAAAATATCTTCGTGCTTTTGTGTCTAGACTCTAAGATTTAAAACGGTGTAACTATCCTAGTTTCTATGGACATTAATCGTACTATCACCTAAACGTTTTGCTGACGTGGTAAGGTAGTTATTGAAGAGAGAGAGCAAAAATTATAGAAACTGGGTCTAAGTTAGAAACCATGTCTACACGAGAACCAAGACATGAAGAGATGTGATTTGTAGAGAATGGAGAGAGAATGTACGTGACTGGATAAAAAATTATTCTATAGAAACTATTCATTGAGACCATGGTTTCTATAAATAGTGTCTATAGAAATTAATAGGTATAGAAACTACGTATAATTTCTAACATTGGGGCCGTCCTTGCCATGCAAATTTCTTATGCTGCGGCTGCAAGAATTTAGAGATAATTTTAATTGGACAGAAGATTGTTGAAACAAAGGTGAGTAGCTAGTGAACTCTCTTGAGGGTTAATGACAACCTTCGGAATTTCTCTTGATAAAGGTCTTGTTTGCTTATCTTATAATCTGTCTTTTTCAGTCAGAACTGTGTTTTTTTCTCACAACAAATCGGTCGGAACAGTGTTCGGCTTGTTTTTTTTTAGCGAAGCGAACGGGGCCAAACACATGTTGTACATGCTTCGATTTGTTTTCGATGATCAATCTCGTTATACGTGATATGTGATCTACAATAAGAAACAATGATGGATATCATAAAATAAAAATAAATGAACAATCACCGTATGGCCAGGTGGGATGAGCAAATAAGAGAGAAGGCGCCTTTAAGTAACCCAATGTCATAACGCAGACTGCACTAACCCTATGGCCAACCATATGAATTATGAAGACTATTCAACCTAACATCGAAAGCAAGTGGGAACGAAGGTGTTAATGAGCTAAAGTGGTGACCGTTTGATGGAGTGACTTAGTGTAAGTTCATCAGGCATCAGCAAAAATATTTGTGCGGCATGAAAGGGACAATGATAAAGATTTGTGCCTGCTAGTTGCTGCTTGATTCATAGTTCGCATATACTGTCTGGACAACTGAAGTGGAAACGTGCGAGAGGAAGTGCAAGAGGCGATTGTGCATTTAGTTTCATGTCAGCTGTTCGGCCGGACTTTAGCTGTGAGGTTCGCGGGGCACCCAGTGGATGATTGAGAGCGGGAAGCAGTGGACACAGGGAAGAGTAAATATTGTGGACGGATAGATCTTCAAAATTAGGGATGATCCAATGGCTATGAAACACAGATGACATGGCTTACTGTGGTTGTAGCTTTATAGCAACAAATGATTGTTAGTGGCCTTAGTCTACAAATGTATATATATAGTATATGATATAGGATATACTATGGATGATCGCAACCAAATTATACAGAGCGTGATACATTCATGCCCTCAAAGAACGTCAAATTGGAGTTTGACGGCTAGATGCTAAACCAACACGGTTTGTATTGGTGGCTAATGACGTGGAATTTAATGGATTTTTATGGGTAGTGACACTAGAGTAGGCGACCAAATGAATCTCTCTTTGAAAGAGGATTTTAATCAAAGAGGCCCAAATCAATTATCTATACACTAAAAAGAATTTATCATATGTTTCTCTTTAACTTTGACACCATGCATAGACGTTTAATGAAATCTATAACTATTGTTTCCTCACATGTATATGGATCATTTCTTTTCTTTTTCTCCTAGCTCTCACATCTCTCTTTCTTGCAAAAGCTCGAAACCGGGATTAACTTCCAATTTTGTTCCTCCACCACATTTCCATTTTCTTTTCTTCTTGTACCTTTATCTTCCAGGCTCATATTCTTCCAGCAACGTGCACATTTCTTGTTGCCTTTTTGTTTTTGTTGTTGTTCGTTTATAAATGCAATGTGTGTAAGAGGGGGGGGGGACTCAAGCCCCCTTAGATTTGTCCCATATTTGAACTTAGCCAGTACCATTGTGTCGAGAATTTGGTTATCCACGCCCCTAGAAAAACCACAGAGCCTCAAGTTGTATGGCAATATGGAAATATTGCTGGAATGTATCAAAATTCTACAGGACCTAGTGAAATGGATATTGTTTGTGATGTTATTGGTCACTGCCTCACTGGGCTGCTAGAACATGATGTTGTTACGAACTTTATTGAAAAATTACAAAGCTAGAGATTCTATGTCTATCTAGACTATCATTGTAGGGTGAAGAACTTTGTTTCCATTCTCAATAGACTAGAGTTGCTTTTTGATGCACCATGGTGCCCACGTTTATAGAAACAAGATCACATTAGTGAAGTTTGAATTAGGAGCAATGTCTCTTGAGCAATTGGAGGTCACGGATGAAACAAATAAGGAAATTTGCTTTCACTAAGCCCATGCGTTGCAAATGAAAATAAAAAAGTTCGTTTTCATCTATTGTGGCTTGGTGATTTTTTTTGCTAGCACCTAAATTTGTACCTTCAACGTCAACACTATTGTGAACCTTTATTAATGTTGGTGTCGATTTGTGTGAGAGGAGGGAGGGGCTTAAGCCCCTTATACCCATGTTCAAATACCTAGTACCATTGCATACACGTTGGTTGTAGCCTCGTGCATTTTTGGATTTTGCAAAAATCGAGACGCACGCTATGTGGTTAGACCCCATTTCATGGTTTAACAAGTAATATGTTTGAGCATAGGATACAACACCGTCAAAGTACAAGGGACCTTGATGTATTTTGATCGCCTTTCGAGGGTCTTCTTGTAATGTGGTTCCCTAATACTATCTTCATCGACAAAGATTGACATTCAAGCTTTGCCCTAAATCAAACAGTCTTAATATGTTTTACTAAGTATATATAAACAAATACCAATATTTATGAATCCATACAAATATCATTAGATTCATCACAAAAGATATTTTCATAGTAATTATAAT
This sequence comes from Miscanthus lutarioriparius, assembly GCA_904845875.1. Lineage (NCBI taxonomy): Eukaryota > Viridiplantae > Streptophyta > Magnoliopsida > Poales > Poaceae > Miscanthus > Miscanthus lutarioriparius. The sequence goes on from CAJGYO010000018.1 coordinate 3,830,989, forward strand.
TATATTTAATGTTATATATGTTGATAATCTTCTTTTCAAACAACTTGTTAAGGTACCCTACCTCATAACAAAACTAGGGTGTCACTTAGACGAAGGTTGCGTGTGCGTGTTTGTGAAGTTTTTGATAGGGAAGATCATACTCAACATAGTCATTGGTTTATTACAAAGAAGTTTGACCCAACAGTGGACATCGATGTAAGGGCTACTATGAGACTGGTTGAGAGGAAAAGAATGATTAGGATAAATTACTAGGCTATATGTACTAAATGTTGCATCAAGTTTACTAGCTATACTATAATGACCCAGAAACAATCATGGATACGAGGGAGTTCATGCTAAGCTGGACTAGTATATTCCAACAAGGCAATAACACATGCATGTCCATCATCATAAAAAAATACCAAAACTTTTGGGATTTAAACTCACAAAAGAGCACAGAAGTACAGAACAAAGGGGTTGTGAGAGCCAACTGACATTTTCTCGTAATTGGACAATTATATACGCTCATTGATGTTGCAAAAACCTTACCAGGCAAGGCACCTAAGGTTTATTCATAGAATTTCCATGAGTACTCTTATCTCTTCATTAGTAATAAAATTCGGATGCATAGGAGCAAGAATCTCGTAGCAATTCTAAGAGGACATGTGGGTTGGAAGGAGTATTCTTTACATTGGGTAGATAGTCAAACTATCCAAGTCTACATGGACAACAACTTTTTTGTTTTGTTTTTGAGACCATCCTCAGTTTTAGTAACAGCGTTTGGGCCTGCTCGAACAAAATGCAATAACGCCTCTGCCGTGAGGTGCTTCAGTTTCACTTCAAGGCCATGATTGCAAATTTTTTTAAGCTGGACACTGTAGCACGTTTCGTTTGTATTTAACAAACTTTGTCCGATCATGAATTAACTAGGTTTAAAAGATTCGTCTCATGATTTACAACCAAACTGTGCAATTAGTTATTTTTTACCTATATTTAATGCTTCATATATATACGTCTAAAAATTAATGTGACGGAGACGGAGCGAAAAAAAACTTGGAACTTTATGTCATCTAAGGCCCAACTTGCACCGGATGACGATCGTACGGACATGATATACCCCGACGAAGTGACGAATAGTCATTGACGAGTCAAAGGAGGGATGCCGGCTGCGAATGCGGATGTGTGAATCCAACGAGGAATATCCTCCGTAAAGCGAAAGCAAAACCAAACAAACAAGCTAGAGCCAAGGCGCGGCGTGCTTCCGCTCCGACCTGCCCGCCCCCGTCGGAGACCCTCGCCGCCGCCTCTGCCAGCCGCCACCCCGGGCGTTGGATCGCCTCCTCTCGACCCGCGCCCGGCGAATCCAGCCGGACCCGCATTGGGGTTGGGGCCCCTTCGAGGCGATCCGGCTGTGGTGGGGGTTTGGCAGGCAGGGAGCTCGAGGTTGAGGGGACGGGGGGACCCTGATCCTTCTTTTCGTTCGGATTTCGCTTTCCCCGTGGGGTCTCGGTTGCCCTGACCCGGAGGGGGAGGAGGACATGGATTTGGCGTCGGTCAACGAGGAGCTGGCCGAGATCGATGGCCAGATCGGCGACATCCTCCGCGCATTGCAGTAAGCTCACACCATTCGGCTTGCTGCGATTTAGCTTGCTCTAGCTTGCTTGTGCCGCCCACGCATGGTCGCCAGATCTCAGTTTGCTTGCTGCGGTTTCGGTAGTGGGGCACTAGTTTGGAGACCCGATTGTTGACCTGTAGGGTGGAAGGAAGAAAAAAAAAACTTGCGGGTTCTACTACTTGATCTGTGTAGAAATGGTAGCATATATAATGTGATTGACTGATGCTTTGCTTGATTTGTCTGCAGAAATGGGTTCCAGAAGCTGGAGAAGATCAAGGATGCCAACCGCCGCAGCAGGCAGCTTGAAGAGCTTACTGACAAGATGCGAGATTGCAAGAGGTTGCTCAATCTCTTATTCTCTTCCATTCCCTTTCTGTACTACTCTATATATAGCTTTTAGCATCGTCCCCTTCATAAAACAGAGGTCGGAAGGCTAAATGCAAGTAATGCTGATGGAATGAGTACATAAGTTGCATTGTGGTGCTGCTTACCTCACACTAACATCAATATAGTTTTTTCTCCATAAAAGTCATTTCTGTATCTCTTGACAAATATATTGCGTTGGGTATACCTTGTTCCGGCTTCTGCTGGGTTTCAACTCTAGCCTACCCCAAATTGTTTGGGACTTAAAGGCTTTGTTGTTGTTGTTGTGTATACCTTGTTCCACTGTTTCCGCTGCTCATGGCTACTTGCAGTCTCTGTATTTAGAATCGCATTAACGGGGCCAAACATTTGTTTTTAGGAAAAATGGAGACTTATACGAGTAATTTCAAAAAAGCTGACATTTTGCTCTTTTTATTTATGTGTGATTATCCAGACTCATCAAAGATTTCGAGCGAGTTAGCAAAGATGAGGCTGGGCATACTGATCCGACGACAGCAAAAATGTTGCATGATAGGAAGCAGTCAATGGTACTATTGCCAAAACCTGATCGCATGATAGATGTCATATGTGTGGATCATTTCCTAACTAGAATATCTTGTTTTGCAGATCAAAGAATTGAACTCCTACGTTGCTCTTAAGAAACAGTGAGTTTTGACCTGTCTCAGTACACTGTATTCTTGCAATGTATCCAACTTCAGCTTATGCATTGCATCCGTAACAAATTGAACTCAGTGCCACTAAATTATGCATCAGATTTATCTTTTTCAATGCATTTACAGTTTTCTGTAACATATCATGTTACTTACTGCAAATATCACTTGGGCTGCAGACAGGCAAGTGAAAACAAGAGAATTGATCTTTTTGATGGGCCAAGTGTTGAAGATGGCTTTGGTGAAGAAAATGTCCTGTTAGCATCAAGTAAGTGGCGACATCACATCCCCTATAAAAGTTTGCTCATGTGAATATGTGATTGTATGATCTCTTTCAGGTTCACAAGCTAGGAATATATTAGGCAAACTTATTTCCTTTTGGTTGTTATGTTTACCTATTGAAACCTTTGCAAGAAACAAGCCTCTTATACCACAGGCATGGATTTATACAACTCTTCAGATAACTGAGCAGTTTCTTTTTCTCAGATATGACAAACCAGCAGTTAATGGATCAAGGCAATCAACTTATGGATGAAACTGATCAAGCTATTGCACGATCTAAGCAGGTTAATACTTATTTATGACCTGCATCTGAGCTTATAGCATCATTTTCCTAGGAACAGCTATTGATCTTGTTTAACAAGTTGAAAAATCTGTGTTCAGAAAGAGCTTTTGCATCACACATGATCCTTTTAAGATCTTTGTTTCTCATTATGCTGCTAAGATGCTGACATTACTGTGTTGCCCCCTCTTCATCTTCCCTTTCCCTTTTTCCCTTTCCTTTTTTTTCGGTTGAAGACGAGGAATATTTTTGGCCGCAGCTGTTTTGTGTATAGATATAGATAAGTTATTTTCCTCCTCTCGAGTCTTGATGCTTTGTGCTAAGTTTGGAATTGAATCCACTGCCGAAGACCTCAATATTTATATTCCTCAATGATCCTAGCTTCCACGAACAATTTGTTGTTGACTCTCAAGTCTTCCCACAAATTGCTGTGCTCATGCCCTCTCAGCGGCAGTGTATTCACACTTCATTGCTTCTTGATGCTGATCTGTTGTCTATTTTGTAGACTGTCCAAGAAACCGTCAATGTGGGCACAGAGACTGCAGCTGCTCTGAAAGCACAGGTATGTTTCTTTTCTTATTTCCAGAAGGAGCCAATTGTTCTATTATGCTGTCCAATCAGGAATGGTAAAGGCAATTTTGGGCTATTTCTTCTTCACCAGACAGAACAAATGAGCAGAGTTGTTAATGAGCTGGATTCCATCCATTTCTCCATCAAAAAGGCATCTCAATTGGTGAAAGAAATCGGTAGACAGGTAAATTCATCTCACAGTTTCTTTAGTTTATTAGCAAACTCTATTCTTATATATTATCAATTCTTTTAAAATAGGTTGCAACTGATCGATGCATCATGGCCATGCTTTTTCTCATTGTTGCTGGAGTCATAGCTATAATAATTGTTAAGGTGAGTGCTTACCTTCTTCAGAGATTTGCTTACTCATCAATGATCTATCCAATATTGTGATGAGATTCAGTTAAAATGGCTTGGAAATCCTACACTTAGCCCCCTTTACATGATTTTACCACTCTGCCGTTTTTGGCCTTTTGGTTTGATGTGAAGTTTACAGAACTGTGGAAAATGAATTCGTCCTCAAAGGGCACTTTGTTCTTGTGGAGGCCTTCTGGTTTGATGTGAAGTTTACAGAACTCAGTGGAAAATTTGTCCTCAAAGGGCATGTTGTTCTTGTGGGAGATGAAGTGGGCAAAATAGTTGCTCATAGTTGTCACCACTTTGCTCTGACTGAAATACACTAGTTAAGAAATTTAGAGACAACGGGGCTAGCGTGTCAAACCGTCCAACCATTCGTCATCTTTCTTTCTTCTATGTGCATAAAAATCATGCATACACTAGTTCAGGAACCTTAGACACCTTATTTGAAAATAGAAGAGAAGAAGAAAAAGGAACCTTGTACACCACGAGTGAGGAGATATGCATTGCCCTGTTCGGTTGGCTGATAAGCCATGGCTGAAAGTACCGTTGGCTGATTTGTCGTGAGAGGAAAATACTGTTCGTTGGCTGAAAAAGTACGGCTTATAAGCCAAGCGAACAGAGCAATGGTATCGCATAAACCCCTGGGTAGATATGTCATTGTCAGTAGTTTGCCATCCAGAAGTCAAATAGCCCATAAAGACAGGCGAAAAAGAAAAAAACGTATAGGATTTTCAGGCTTGTTTGGTTATTATTATGGCTGTTGACGAATGCTGTCCATCCTGTTCCATTGCCAGATTGTGAACCCACACAACAAGGACATCCCCGACATCCCTGGGCTGGCACCACCCGTCAGCAGGCGGCTGTTGCGATAGAGGACAGGTGAATTCCATACTTCGTGTAAAAATCGATGTGGCTCCTTGGCAGGCCCATCTGTATCTACATCTTGTAAAACGCTGCTCCAGTCATGTGGCATATTGTTGTAACTCTATCGCATGGGATCCATTCCTCGGCTACACAGTGCGTGTATCATCTTCTAGCTGGTCTTCCTGTTTTGCAAAACCCAGCTCTGAACCGTGTTCTGTTTGAACCATGACATGTGTACACAAGCTATCGATGATCACAGAGTGAGAATAGTAACCACAACATACATACGGATCATCATACAATACATACTTTCCTCAACTTTTGAAATGCAGATATTTATTTACTTGAAGCATACTTTTTTTGACTCTATGTATGTGTAACTGAGATTAGTGACGTAGTTGGTCTCAAGAGCTGCTCAAGAATTTGATTGAGGTGCCTTTTCAATTCCCTTTCTTTCTTCCCGGCAAAAATTCTTCCCCTTATGGTTGTGTCCCCTTTCCATGTGAAAAGCATGCTTTTTTTTTTATTTTGATTACGATGTCAAAGGCTCCGTTCCTTTCGCTAAAAAAACAAGTTGAAATACTGTTTCGGCTAATTTGTTGTGAGAGAAAAATACTGTTTCGATTAAAAAAAATAAGCTGAAAAAGACGAATTATAAAGACGAATTATAAGAGAAACCAACCTGCCTAAAAGCGTGCGCGGAGCCGCCGACCAAGTCACTTCTATGCGAAAAGCTTTCTAGACGTGTATAAGTAATCTTTCAGGGTCGTGGCATGACCTCCAGTTTTGGTTGGCAGCACGCCACCTCCAGTTTTGGTTGGCAGCACCTGGCAAACCGCCCGTGCACTTGGTCAACGAACAGTATTTTTCTTTCACACCAAATCAGTCAATAGTACTTTTAGTCATGGCTTATAAACCAAACCAGCCCAAACAAACAGGCTGAAATTCTTCAGCCTGTTCGCTTGGTCGTAAACGATCGTAAATTTTCAACCAGAACAATATTTTTCTCTCACACCAAACCAGCTAGCAGTAATAATCTACGATACGATCGTTTCAGCTCCAGCCGAACAGGCTGCTTGGTCATACACACAGTGTTGGACTTGGAGTAATGCATAGTAAGTTGTAAGGTGAGAACTGAGAAGGTGGTACTACTACACACAAGAATAGTGTAAACAGAGCTGTGAAGCCAAGACGTGTGTGTATTAGCGTCTTAGCGTCTGTTCATCAGTAAACAGAGAGGGAGGGAACGGAACAAGGCCCAGGACAGTAGCCACAGCCAGTAGGACGCGAACGTATCGCCAAGCCGCCAACCCTTGACGAGAGAATTGGCAGTCACCATGCATGCCATGGTCACCAGCGCAAAGTTTTAGCATTTTTGTTAGCAAGCACATTACTCGTGGTCATGGCGGCGACAGGTCAGTCGCCGTCGTCCACGTCGGAATGGAACCCACCACCGTCACCATGCACTGCACCAGCACGCACGAGGTCCCCATTGTACATCTCCCTTGTTACTTTTTTTTTAATCAGTGCACCACCACTTCAGCTGATTCCCCGTCTAATCACCCACCACTTCATCAGCTGAGTAATGTGCTTGTTCTGGCAGGGCAGTACTGCTAGGCCTTGTTTAGATTGGGGTTAGTAATCAGTATTTAGTATTATAGCACTTTCGTTTGTATTGGACAATTATTGTCCAATCATGGTCTAACTAGGCTCAAAAGATTCGTCTCGTAATTTACAATCAAACTGTGTAATTAGTTATTTTTTTATCTACATTTAATACTCCATACATATATCTAAAAATTTGATATGATGAAAAAAGAGTGAAAAAACTTACAATCTAAACAAGGTCCTATTGCCAAGAACACAGGTCAATGCCAAGAACACAGGTCAATATAATATGTCGGCTCAATCATGACATCTTACTGCAAGGACTCAGGACTGTTCTTTCACCGTGTGAATCTGAAAACAAGGACGGCAGGGGTGGCTCCTCTTTCTCCGTCTCTGACCGCTTTTTACTTGCTGATGATGACAGTAAGCGCACCCAGCACCACTAATCTAATCTAATCTTTCTTGTCACTAAACAAGATTTGTTATCTCACGCTCGCGCTGTCACGCAGCTTGGAGACGAGACGATGATTGTGTTTTGTGTTGCTGGTTCTGGTACGAACTCATCAGTTTTACGTTTACCTGACCACTTGCTCTGGATTCTGAATGTGACACGTCTGGCTAGTGGTCCACCTGATCCGGTGGGCTGCATTGGATTGTATGCCGGGAGTCCGGCCCACCGTGTTTGAACCGGCCAAGGATGAGGCGAGCTCCCGAGTCAAACGGATAAATTGTTCACCGGAGACTTTGGGCGAACCACGAGCATGGACCTTTTGCTCGCAACTTGCACGGGAGGTCCAATCTATGCTAGAGATAATTCCTTCACTGTCACTAAAAATTATAGCACTTCCTTTGTTGCTATTAAAATTTTCAAAATTCCTTCACTGTCATCAAATAAAATTTGTGTTTCTCTATTTGTCGTTTTCGTCACCAGCTGTTAGCAACACCGTTAAATGGACCACGGCGGCGGCCCACCCCCACGCGCAAGGGGTCAGGAGAGCAACCGGCGGCCGGCGGTGAGACGGGATGCGGGGGCTGGGAAGGATGTGGGGCACGGGAAGGAGCCTCTTCCGGTGCTGATCTCTTCCTTCTGGCGAGTGAACGGGGAGGGGAAGCCACACGCGAGCATGAATGCGGGGAAAGGGAAAGAGCCGGGGAGGGGAAAGAACCGGGCAGCGCTGGTCTCTTCCCACGGATCCGGGCGGCGCGAGTCTTCTTCCTGCTGGTGGGCGGACGGGGATGGGCGCACGAGCAGGGATGCGGACTCCTCCTGGCCAGGGATGCAGGCGGCGCGTCGACGGGGAGACGGGGGCGGAGGAAGCGGCGGCGATGGTGAGCACCATCGTGGGCGCCCGCCGCGACGCGCGCCGCTTCCGCGACCCCCTCGGTGGCTGCGCCGGTGCGGGCGTGCCGATCGCCGCCCCCCTGCACCTGCCCCTGCGCAACCGGCACGGTCGTGTCAGCAGCCTGCTGGCAACCGCCCGCGCCTGAGTCGGGTTGCGCGACGCACGGGGACGACGAGGAGGAGAACCCCGAGGCGTCGACGACCGCAACAAATGATAAATGGTGGGGTTTGGCTGTCAGCAATTATAACTTAATAGGTTTTAACGGAAGTGGCAAACCAGGAAAATAGAAAAAAAATATTTCATAGCAGTGAGGGGATTTTAAAAATTTTGATGACAATGATGGAAGTGTTATAATTTGTAATGGCAACCGAGGCCTTGTTTAGATTACAAGTTTTTTCATTCTCTCCGTCACATTAAATTTTTGACACATTCATGGAGTATTAAATATAGATAATAAATAAATAATTACACGGTTTGATTGTAAATTATGAGACGAATCTTTTGAGCCTAGTTAGACCATAATTAGACAATAATTGTTAAATACAAACGAAAATGCTACAGTGCCAAATACTGGTTCCTAACCTAATCTAAACGAGCCCGAGGAATTCTCCCCCTCTCCTGTCACCTGGCTGTCTCGTCGGCCTAGTACGTTCCCCTCCCTTGTTTTAGGTTTAATAAAATAATCAGTCTATGTGTGGAATTGGAAGAGCAAGCAAGCATGCACAACTGAAATTCTAATGAATGTGACACGTCTGGCAAGTGGTCCCATGGTTGACTAACCTCATCCGGTGATCGGATTATACTTTCAGCCATGCGGGCGCAACCACGAGCATGGATGGACCGTACCTTTGGTTGCAACTTGCACGGGAGTAGAGTAGGTGCTACTCAGTAACCTACGGCTACGGCGAAGTCTCACCTTGCACGGGGAGACTCTCAACGACGGAGTAGCGATTTTTTCTAGGACGTGACCTCAGTACTGGTAGGGTTATATTGAACAACGAACGGTGGGTGGGGCTGGGGCATGAACAAGAACAAGCTTGTCCTGTCCACGTTTCCACTTGGGTCAACCAGCAGTGACTGTGCTGCCGCCGAGGTCAGCAGCGGCGTCAGCGAGTGGGTGCCGTCCCGTCCGTCACCAACACCCTGCATCCTGATTCCTGCGAGTAGACTCTGCAGCAGCTTTGGGTTTTGCAGGCCCTGTTTAGTTCTTGTTTAGATTACAAGTTTTTTCACTCTCTCTTCGTCACGTTAAATTTTTATATATGAATAGAGTATTAAATGTAGATAAAAAAATAACTAATTACACAGTTTGATTGTAAATTACGAGACGAATCTTTTAAGCCTAGTTAAGCCATGATTGGACAATAATTGTCAAATACAAATGAAAGTGCTACAGTGCCAAATACTAATTCTTAACCCAATCTAAACAAAGCCTTAGTTAGAATAATATTTCGAAACAAATAAGGCGGAATATTATTTTTTTTCCGGCAAAACGAACGGGGCCTTTGGCTGCTTCGCCAGCTCGCCGGAGAGCGGATGCGGATGGACCCATGTGCTGCCGTGACGGCGACGCAACCACCACCCACCAGCATCCGAACCCGACCTTTTTTTCGAGTTTGACCCGCGCAAACAACAACGAAAGTTGCTCTCACATCGGCAACCAACGGCACAAATCTTCTCCTGGAATGGAAGAAGCGAAGGATAGAGTGATGGTAGTCATAGACAACGGCACCGGTTGGAAGGGGTCGTCGTTGGTGACATTTCGCATCGACGTCGAGTACCGTATACTCCAGTGATCCTAGCTATCGCTCGCTCTGTTCTTTGGAATTTGAAAGAAAACACAAGTTCTCAGCCACCGTCTTTTAAGTGTGACATTGCAGACAGATAGACACATAGACCCAAAGAAAACCATTGTTCGCACACAGCTTCCACCATGTTCCGTTCCTTGTACAAGCCGTCTAGCACACTTACCACCACTCCCTGCGCCCAGAAAAAATGATACATACTGTGTTAAAACAAAGGATACATATCGTTTGTTTTTTTAGTTTATCTGGATTTATAAAATATACTGCATCCATCCCAAACACAAGTCGGCTTATAAAGTTGTTGTAAGTAAAAACAATTTTAGGTTTGGTCAAATTTATTAAAAATAATACCAATGTTTATCCCACATTTTTTTGTTTTTAGGTAGACCGTGAGCTATATTTTTACAATATACTTGTTTGATGCCATATATGTTAGTGTTCTTTTCATGTAAAGTTGGTCAAGATTGTTTGACTTAGGACAACTTCACAAATTGATTTGTTTTAAGACGAAGGAAGTGTCGGATACCATAAAAAGGGGTACCCCAAGCAAGAATCGAACCTCGCAAATATCAAAGCCAAAGGACAATCATAGGGTCTCAGCCGATTCTCCGACTCGCCTGAAGCACGCGTCGCAACGACTCTCCGCCTCGCCGAGGCCCTCTCGTGCCGAGGCCCTGCTCCACAGGCCTCGGACGGGTTATCGATTCTCCGATTCGCCCGATGCCCCGCGAGTGAAGCCTCGGACGAAGTACCGATTCTCCGACTCGCACGAGGCCGGCTCGGCAACAATCTCGTCGCCTCCGCCTCGACCGACTTCTATGACAAAACGTCACGCATCCAACCACTCCATGCGACGTCGGCCGCGCGTGGCGCGCGATCTGACCGAGGTGGCCGCCGACGGGACGTGAGACAGAGACAAAGCAGGGGTTATCACCATCGTACTCGATCGCACCCATGTCTAGCGCCCCCGTACTACACATGCTACCTAATTCCTGCTCCGGAGCAGCGACGCCGCGCGGCGTAAGGGAAGCGAGCATCGGTCATCAGAGCCTCTAATCGATGCATGAGACCAACTGCTCCCTCCAAGGCCTCGGCAATTCACTTCCAGGTCTCGACAACCTCGGGATTCGCGCCCACCGAGCCCCCCCACGATGGCTTGGCCTCGGCATCAATTGAGCCTCGGCTCTTTTCACCGTCAACCCATAGCGACCAGCACACCGTCGGCCATACCCTGCGTCAAGCTGTCACTGGAGCGCCCACGTCATACGAAATCGGGTGTGACCGGCGCATTGCTCCGAAGACATCAAGGACAAGACCACTCATTGACAATGCCGCTACGATGAGTAAGCTTACGGGACTCCGACACGCCACCTCCGCTCGCCGCCGCGCAAGCGACACATATCACCCCATGTCCCTCCTTCAAGTATAAAAGGGGAGACCGGGCCGTTTTTAAAGGGGGCACTCACGAGCTCACGGAGATAGGCTCACGTAGACATACGCTCTCCCAAGCTACCTGAGAGCAACGTCTCAAGCAGCCCGCACCGTTCCACGCCGAGACCTGGGACTAGCTCCCTCTCTCACCCAGTTTGTAACCCCCTACTACAAGCACTTCGGTGCAAGGAATAAAGATCGATCTCTTAGACTGGACGTAGGGCACCAATTGCCTGAACCAGTATAAACCTTGTGTCTCTTTGCATCACCATCTGGGATTAGGGGCACGCAGTTCACATTTACTAGTTGGTTGAGGACCCCTGATCTCAAAACACCGGCGACAGCTAATGCGCGCCCGTAGGGCCTCTCTGCGTGTTAGCTTGATTGTCCCAACAAGTTCTGGATGGCTGACCCATACGCCCACTACGTCTCGGCACGGTGGTCTGGTTTGGGAGCCTAGAGTTCATGTCTCTAGGATGTGGGTACGATATGGTACTCCTCGCACCCAGAGCCCCACTTGCCGACGACGACGTCACGCATCCGCAGCCTGGCGCAGAGCGGCGCCGAGCCGCCCGCTCTCGTCGCTCTTCGCCGCTGCATGACACGACGCGAAGCGGATCGCCTCGACACCGCGACGCGCCGACATCCCATGCCCGGACGTTGGTACAGAGTCCCTGGCTGGGGACCTATCTAGCTTAAGCCTGGGCAGGGGAAAGACGCCGATAGCGCGCAGCGACGTCCCGTCGTCAAGCTCTCCCCCACCACATCCTGAGGAATCGACTTAGTCGGAGCGGACCCCAGCGGTGGCACCATCCATGTATCCCTTCGGGCTGAAAAACATCACCGCCACCTACGCTTTCGCCTACGCCTCCACGCACGCGGAGCCCTTGGGACGCCACCAACGATTCGCCCTCGACTTCTCCACCACAACCTCGACCCACACCCACACTGACTCCTCGAAGGAGGACGAGGCGTGGGCAGGCAGCATTTCCTCAGGCTTGATGACCACGAGGCTATGCGCCGCTTCTTGGCATAGCGACTCTCGCTTGGCTACTCCGACTCCAATGACGAAGGCACTTATGATCCCACTCGAGAGTGTTTCCACATCGGGCTCGAAATGCCAGGGGCAAGTAATGAGAGTGAAGGGGCAGGCAACCGCTCCCCGCTCCACCAAGGGGCGGGCGACGCCACACCCCCGCTCGTCGAGCTTCGGACGGCACAGAACGTGAACGCCGCCCCCGAGGAACTCCGACGCCTGGACCTGGAGCAGCTCCGTGAGCTCCAGGCAAAAGTCGACCAAGACCGACTCCTGCTGCAGCAGCTCCGAGACACTCTCGAGCAGGAGTAGCGAGGTCGCGGTGATGGCGGAAGGGCCCGGTGGAGGGCCCACGACGTGCACCGCCGCATCAACAACGACGAAGGAAGTGAGCAACCCCCAATCTTCAATCGCGCTAGCCAGAACGTCGCGGCAGCGGCGATGCTAGTCCGAGCGATGCCCGAGACCTCTACCACGGAGGGGCGACGAGTTTGCGGCGAGCTCCGAGACCTTCTTGAGACCGCCATGGTACAGCAGGTCGAAAGCTCCGCGTCTCGACGGCATGAGGACACCTCAAAACAGCCCTCGGTGCACGATCGCCTCAAGGCCCCCTCAGTTCACGACCGCCTCAGCCATCAACGCGAGGCGCCAGACGACCACGATGTGGTCAGCAGGCGACGACGCCACGACGACGATGGGCCTGCCCGAGGCTACCACCCGCACCGAGACGGCCGCTATGACAGTGGCGAGGACCGCAGTCCTTCTCCTAGGCCGCCAGGCCCTCGAGTCTTTAGCAAGGGCATCCGCGGCGCCCTATTCCCCACCTGGTTTCGACAACCGGCCAACCTCGTGAAATACAGCGGCGAGATCAACCCCGAATTGTGGCTGTCCGATTACTGCCTGGCTTGTCAGCCAGGCGGCGCGAACGATGACCTGCTCATCATCCGCAACCTCCCCTTGTTCTTGTCAGACTCAGCGCGAGCCTGGCTCGAACACCTCCTGCCCTTACAGATCCACAACTGGCGCGACTTGGTAAAGATCTTCATCGGGAATTTCCAGGGCACGTACGTGCACCCCGGGAACTCCTGGGACCTCAAGAGTTGTCGCCAGAAGCCGAACGAGTCTCTCCGAGACTTCATCTGGCGATTCTCCAAGCAGTGCACCGAGTTGCCCAGCGTCGGCGACTCGGAAGTTGTCCACGCTTGTCTCTCCGGCACCTCCTGCCGTGACCTGGTCCGAGAGTTAGGCCGGAACGTACCAACCTCAGCGGCCGCGCTCCTCGACATCGCCGCCAACTTCGCCTCGGGCGAAGAGGCTGTCGGGGCCATCTTCCCCGACAGCGACGCAAAGGGGAAGCGGAGGGACGAGACCCTCGGGGCCTCGGCCTCTTGTTTCTCGAAGAAAAAGAAAAAGGGGCGCCCAGGGAAGACAGAGGCCCTCGAGGTCGATTTCGTCGCAGCCGCTGATCACAAGAACCCACGAGGCCCCGGAATATTCGACGACATGCTCAAAAAGCCCTGCCCTTACCACCAGGGCCCGGTAAAGCACACCCTTGAAGAATGCACCATGCTCCGACGTTACTACGCCAAACTCGGTCTTCCCAACGACGACGCCAGGAAGAAGGGCGCCAGCGATGGAGACAACGACAAGGACGATGGGTTCCCCGAGGTGCACAATGCCTTCATGATCTTCGGCGGACCTTTAGCGTGCCTCACGGTGCGTCAATGAAAGAGGGAACGTCGGGAGGCCTTCTCTGTTGAGGTAGCTACTCCCTAGTACCTTAACTGGTCTCGGGAGGCAATCACCTTCGATCGGGAGGACCACCCCAACTATGTCCCAAACCCCGGATAGTACCCGCTCGTCGTCGATCCGATCATTGGCAACACCCGGCTCACCAAGGTACTGATGGATGGAGGCAGCGGCCTCAACATCCTCTACGCCAACACCATGGAGCTCCTAGAGCTCAATCAGTCACGGCTCCGAGGTGGTGCCGCACCCTTCCACGACGTCGTGCCGGGAAGCGCACGCGACCCCTCGGGCGCATTGACTTGTCGGTATGTTTTGGCACTCCCTCCAACTACCGCAAGGAGATCCTCACCTTCGAGGTGGTTGGATTCAAGGGGACCTACCACGCTATCCTAGGGCGCCCGTGCTACGCCAAGTTCATGGCGGTCCCGAACTACACCTACCTCAAGCTCAAAATGCCGGGCCCCAACGGCGTCATCACCATCGAGTCCACGTACGAGCACGCATATGACTGCGACGTTGAATGCATCGAGTACGCCGAGGCTATCGTGGAGGCCGAGGCCCTCATCGTCAACCTCGACCAACTCGGTAGTGAAGTGCCCGACTCCAAGCGCCGTGCCGAGACTTTCGAGCCCGCAGAGACCGTCAAGCTCGTCCCGGTCGACCCCAATTGCTCCAATGGTCGAACGTTGAAGGTCAGCGCCACCCTCGACAGGAAATAGGAAGCCGTGCTCATCGACTTTCTCCGCGCGAATGCCGATATGTTCGCATGGAGTCCGTCGGACATGCCGGGCACACCGAGGGAGGTTGCCGAGCACGCCTTGGACATCTGGGCCGGCTCCAGACTAGTGAAGCAGCGCCTACGTCGATTCAACGAGGAGAAGCGCAGGGCCATCGGCGAGGAGGTGCAGAAGCTTTTGGTAGCCGGATTAATCAAGGAAGTGTCCCATCCAGAGTGGTTAGCTAATCCTGTATTAGTTAAGAAGAAAAATGGAAAATGGAGGATGTGTGTGGACTACACCGGTTTAAATAAAGCATGTCCAAAGGTTCCATTCCCATTGCCTCGGATCGATCAAATCATTGACTCCACTGCAGGATGCGAGACCTTATCCTTCCTTGATGCGTATTCCGGTTACCATCAAATCAAGATGAAAAATTCCGACCAGCTCGTGACTTCTTTCATCACCCCATTCGGCATGTACTGCTATGTAACCATGCCATTTGGTCTTAGAAACGTAGGGGCCACATACCAGCGGTGCATGACCCAGGTCTTCGGTGAGCACATCGGGCAAACTGTCGAGGCCTACGTGGACGACATCGTGGTCAAGTCCAGAAAGGCCAGTGATCTCGTCGATGATCTGTAGATTGCCTTCAAATGCCTCAGGGAGAAGAGCATCAAGCTTAACCCCGAGAAGTGTGTCTTCGGGGTCCCCCGAGGCATGCTCTTGGGGTTCATAGTCTCAAAACGCGGCATCAAGGCCAACCCGGAGAAGGTCTCGACCGTGACCAATATGGGGTCAATCCGAGACCTCAAGGGAGTACAGAGAGTTATGGGATGTCTTGCAGCCCTGAGCCGCTTCATCTCGTGCCTTGGCAAAAAAGGTTTACCTCTGTACCGTCTCTTGAGAAAATCCGAACGCTTTTCCTGGACCCCCGAGGCCGAAGAAGCCCTCACCAAGCTCAAGGCACTACTCACCAACCCTCCCATCCTGGTACCGCTAACCAAGGGCGAGGCCCTCTTACTCTACGTCACCGCAACGACCCAAGTGGTCAGCGTGGCCATAGTAGTCGAGAGGCAGGAAGAGGGGCATGCTCTATCTATCCAACGACCTGTTTACTTCATTAGCAAAGTACTCTCTGAAACTAAGACACGCTACCCCCATATCCAGAAGCTGGTCTACGCCATAGTCTTGGCTCGGCGCAAGCTGCGTCACTACTTCGAATCCCACCCGGTGACCGTGGTGTCATCTTTCCCTCTAGGGGAGATAATCCAGAACCGGGAGGCCTCGGGTAGAATAGCCAAGTGGGCCGTTGAACTCATGGGGGAGGCCCTATCTTTTGCGCCTCGGAAAGCAATTAAATCCTAGGTCTTAGTCTATTTTGTGGTTGAGTGGACCGACACCCAGCTGCCACCTGCTCAAATCCAAGAGGAATGCTGGACCATGTACTTTGACAGATCTCTGATGAAGACCGGGGTAGGCGCAGGCCTACTCTTCATCTCTCCCCTCGGAGTGCATGTGCGCTACATGATTCGGCTCCACTTCGCCGCCTCCAACAACGCAGCCGAGTACGAAGCTCTCGTAAATGGCTTGCAGATCGCCATTGAGCTTGGAGTGCGGCGTCTCGATGTATGGGGCGATTCGCAACTCGTCATCGACCAAGTCATGAAGGAGTCGAATTGTCACGACCCCAAAATGGAGGCGTACTGCAAACTGGTACGTCGCCTTGAAGATAAGTTCGACGGTCTCGAGCCCAACCACATTGCGCGGAAGTTCAACGGGGTCGCGGATGAACTGGCGAAGATGGCATCGGCACGGGCCCCGGTCCCCCCGAACATATTCGCCAGAGACCTGCACAAGCCCTCGGTGGACTACGCCTCGGTGGCACAAGAGGGCCCACTGGTCAAGCCCACCACAGGGCCCGAGGCCCCCTCTGTTACTGAGACCCCGGCGGCTGAGCCCGAGGCCATGGAAATCGATGCAGGGCCTCCCGAGGCCGACCGGGGGGCAGACTGGCGAGTCCCCCTCCTTGATCGCCTCATTCGAGGAGTGCTTCCTATGGATAGGACTGAGGCCCAATGGCTTGCGCGACGAGCCAAAACTTACGTCGTCAGCAACGGCGAGTTGTACAGGCGAAGCCCATCTGGCGTCCTCCAACGATGCATCGCCACCGAGGAAGGCAAAGCCCTACTTTGGGATTTGCACACGGGAGCCTGCGGGCACCATGCTACGCCTCGGACGCTCATCGGAAACGCCTTCTGCCAAGGGTTCTACTGGCCAACGGCGGTTGCCGATGCCACCAAGCTGGTACACTCCTGCGAGGGATGTCAGTACTATGTGCGGCAGAAGCACCTCCTGGCCCAAGCCCTCCAAACCATCCCCATCACATGGCCGTTCGCCGTGTGGGGACTAGACATGGTTGGGCTTCTACAGAAAGCCCCCGGGGGCTACACCCACTTGTTGGTAGCTATTGATAAGTTCTCCAAGTGGATCGAGGCTCGACCGATCACTCAAATCAAATCCAAGCAAGCGGTATTGTTCTTCACTAATATCATCCACAGGTTCAGGGTTCCAAACACCATCATCACCGACAATGGGACACAATTCACCGGTCATAGATTCCTGACGTTCTGCGACGACCACCACATCCATGTGGTCTGGTCGGCTATAGGACACCCTAGAACGAACGGCCAAGTAGAACGTGCTAACGGCATGATTCTACAGGGCCTCAAGCCAAGGATATACAACCGGCTGAAGAAATTCAGCAAGAAATGGCTGGCTGATCTCCCGTCGGTCATCTGGAGCCTGAGGAACACCCCGAGCCAAGCCACGGGGTTCACGCCGTTCTTCCTGGTCTTTGGAGCCGAGGCCATCCTCCCCACTGACTTGGAGTATGGTTCCCCAAGGCTACAGGCCTACAACGAGCAAAGCAACCGCACTACCCGCGAGGACGCCCTCGACCAACTGGAGGAAGCCCGAGATGTTGCGCTGCTACACTCGGCCAAGTACCAGCAAGCCCTACGACGCTATCAAGGCCGGTGTATTCAAAGCCGAGACCTGAAGGTGGGCGACCTGGTGCTAAGACCGAGGCAGAGCAACAAGGGCCACCACAAGCTGACCCCGCCATGGGAAGGGCCATACATCGTCACCCAAGTGCTAAAACCCGGGACCTACAAGCGGGCCAACAAGAAGGACGAAATCTTCACCAACGCTTGGAACATAGAACAGCTACGTCGTTTCTACCCTTAAACTTCCAAGCATTGTATACATTGTTTCTCGAAATATATTAAAGAAGCGCTCTTTAGTTGTTCTAATTTTTTGAGAAAACTCCCCCCCCTCGATGGGGGATCGTTGAGATAACGTTATAAGGGAGACTCGGCTATGCCTCTGCAGAACCGAGCCTCCCTCGGGGGCTAAAGGGGGGGGGGGAACCCCCTAAATCCCAGGCACTATTTTTTAATCATTTTTTCGAATAAATTTCTACGCCAAACTCTCTCGCGTACTCTGACAGGTCGATTATAAAAAACCTAAGGACCGAAAGCATGCCTCAAGGGCAGAAGGCTGGCCGAGCCGCGAGACTACCTACGCCTCTGGGTTGCGGCAACTCCCTCACCACCTTCCACCAGAGGGGCAGCTTAGGCTCTGAGGAAGTTTTTTTGCAAAAGACTTGTATAGAAACGTGATAGAGGGCAGAGGCTCGGAAATATGATAAAAAACGATTAAAAAGGCGTACGCACGAGTACTTTATAAAGGCCTCAACGGCCACGAACGTCACGCTACGACAATAATCCTAATTTGTTTACATGGCCCCTTTGGCCCAGGTCAAGGCTCAGGATCTCCTGCATCGGCGGCTAGTGCGGGGGGAACAACCTCTTCTTCAAACAGACTAGCTAGCGCCGTACCAGGGACCTCAGCCGCCTCCATCAGCTTGGTGACCTCCTCATCAGCCTCCTCATCATCCTCAGGCAAGACGTAACCATCGCTGATGGCCTCGAGGTTGACGCCGGAGTAGTGCGAGGCAACAACAGCCAGGGCACGCTTGACGCCCGTGTGCAGCGCTCCTCGGAGTCGCTCGCGCACTTGGCTACTCAACGCAGTCAGGTGGCTCCTGAGGGAGCTACCTGACTGAGCCCCCTCAACAGCTAGGGCCTCACAGACGGCACGGGCAGCGGCCTGCAGCGCGTCGTGCTCCCCAATCTCGTCCTCGAGCGTCGCCTGCACTACGGCTAAGGCCTCAGCCGCCCAGGAAGCCTCCTTCTCCAACATTGCGCCAGAATACGCAGGACGCGGTTAAGCGCAAAAGAAAAATAGGCCAGACAGGGGCAAAGCCCTACAGGACTCACCCTTGGTTTTCTCTTTCCAGCGCTGGACTTCGACTTGAGAGGCCTCGGCCCTCTCCTTCCAGTGCTGGACCTCGACCCGAGAGGCCTCGGCTGCTCGGGAAGCCTCTTCCTCCAGCTCTGTACCACACTGGGGAGTTAGGGGCCGAACGCAAGAAAAAATAAGTAAAATAAAGGGAACAGAACTCACCCTCGTACTTCTCCTTCCAGGCCAAGGCATCGACCCGGGAGGCCTCGGTCGCCTTGAGAGCCTCGTCCAGGGCGCCCTTTGTCAGCGCATGTGCACCCTGCTCCTCACCTAACTGCGCAGCGATGGCCTTGGCAGAGACCGTCGCCTCCTCAGCCCGGGAAAAGAGGGCGTCCCGCTCGTCGGCCACCCGGGTCAGCTCCTCCTCCAGCTCCTTGACTTGCGCCGCCAAAGGGGCGACCTGCTCCCGAGCCGTGGCCGCCTCGGCCTTCATATCTGCACAGCGAAGGCGGAGGTCCTCCGCCTCCGCGCTCTGCGCTGATAGAAGCTTGTTGGCGTTAGCGAACAGGTCCTTCTGTTGCCCGAGCTGGTCCCAGACGTCCCTCTCCCGACGGAGGAACAACGACTTCCTGAGGGATCGGGCCTCGAGCTCGCTCCTGGATAGCCAGAATAGGGGTCATGCACTGCCAAGAAACTCAGAGCAAGACGACGCCGCACGAGAAAAGAGGACACGTACCTGGGTAACGCCGGGCAGATCGACATCCATGGGGGACAGCGCCGTTCGCAGCGACCGCACCGCCAGCTGGCGATAATGCTCGAAGGGAGGCTCCCCCTCAGGGTCGTCCCTACTCCACCACAAGACACGCGGGTGATCCCACCTGCGGGACTCAGGCTACACCCGCACGAGAGCCGCGCTTCCCTCATCGGAGGTCAGAGCTGGCTGCTCCACGGTGCTGGCCGCCTCGGCATCTGCCGGCCCCTTTTCCCGGGAAGTGCAGTCGGAAGGGGTCGCCTGAACCTCCACTCCCGGGCGCTCTCCAGTGACGGTGGCAGGCCTTGGGCCAGGGGCGGCACCAAAGGTTGCCCCACCTCCATCTCCGTATCCTAGACCACCAGGCCCGCCGCGCTCGCCTCTACCACCTCGGCCTCAGAAGTCCTAGGGGCCTCGGCTTCGATCCCGGTGGCCTCGGCGACTGGGGGCGCCCCGGCCCCATCAGACTCATGGGTCTCGACAACGCGCGGCGTAGGCCCTTCCTCCTTCGTCTGCTCTGCGGCTGCCCCGGGAGCCTCTTCCTGGGCGACCGGCCCCTCCATGTCGGCCCCCGCCGACGCCGCACCACGCTACACGGCGCCTTGCGCCTCCACCGCCTGTTGAGCAGTGGAGCTAGCGCTCACCTTGAGTGCCTTACGTGGCGCCAAGGCTGGCACCTCCACCTGACGCTTTCGAATGAAGGCAAAACACCCACTTGGTCAGCATATGACCATGAAGCGAGCGGGAGATGATACGAACGTCGCTGAAAAAACACTCACCTCGAGCGGGGTTGCAACCACTTCGGCACCGCGACTCTCCTCTGCAATGGCGGTGGCGGTGGCGGAGGCACGACCCCGGTATCCACTGGTGCCAGCCGACCCTCGTCGGACTCCGACGCCCCCTCGATCCTCTGCGGGGGCAGTTGCGTCGCCCCCACTGCCGCCTGCTCCACCACTACCGTCGAGCCCATCGGGCTGACGGCGCGCTTCCCTAAAGCCCGCGTCTCAGGCGTGTCGGCCTCGGACCCGGGGCGGGCGATCGCTGACCCCGTGGCATCCTCTCTTCCTCCTCCTAGAGGCTCCAGGCCGCTCGTCGACACCCCGGGGGCCGTTCCCCTAACGTCAGGGAGATCGTCATCCTCGCCCAAAGAGTCCGCCGACAGCGACGACGACGGAGACGGCTCCACCGGGAGACCGTCCTGCCTCTACTGCCGGCGGCGCTTATCCAACTGTTTGCGCTCAAGGATCTTCCTTGTGCTCTTTGCCGCCTCGGCGTCCTTCTTCTTCTTCTACGCCTCGGCGTGCACCCGGTTCGCCGCCCGTCGCCTCGCGTCCACAGGAACAGGCGGCGGGGAGGCTCGCATGTCTCTCATTCCCTACGGGAACGACAGGCGCAAGTAAGCGAATGGGAAAACGGTGAGGAACGAGGAGGCCTCGGGGGCTACAGCGGCGCATGACTTACCAGGGAGAGATACCCCTACGACGGGGGCATCACGATGGGGGTCAGACCACCGCTCTTTAGCTTCCCCTCCACCGTCTCCCTCACCCGACGTAGAATTTCCTCGTCGGAGAGGGCGGCGGCGGACATCCGAATGCCCTCGATCGGCTCATTCGGTCTCATGTCGAACAGGCGTCGCCGCTGAGCCATCAGCGGCAGCACCGTCCGGCGATGGAAGGCCGCCACGACCACAGCCGTCGTAAGGCAGTGGCCCCGTAGCCTCTCTAGCCCCTCTAGGAGCGGCTGCAGCTTGGGCTGATCCTCCCTCGGGACGCCATACCCCCACTTCTCCAGACAGTCCTCCACGATCTGCCCAGTGTAGGGGGGAAGTCCGCTGTCGTCGTTGCGGAGGTAGAACCAGCTGGTGTACCAGCGGCGATTGGTTGACGCGAGCTGGGCCGGGATGTAAAGGTGCTGCCGGCCTTGGCACACCTGGAGAGTGTAGCCGTCGGCCCTCGTCGTCTTCCTCGTACCCGCCATGCCTGTCAGCTTGGTGGTATGCCCCGCCCGGAAGAGATGGAGCCACAGCTCCCAATGGGGGGCAATGCTCAAGTACCCCTCGCAGACGGCGACAAAGATGGCTGCCTGTGCGATGGAATTGGGGTTGAAGTTATGCAGCTCCACGCCATAGTAATGCGGGAGCGCTCGCATGAATCAATCCACCGGTAAGCCGAGACCACGCTCGTGGAAGGACACGAAGCTCACGATGTTCCACGCGGGTGGCCTCGGCTCCGGCTCGCCCAACAGAGCAATCCACTCCGGCCTATCAGGGTCGATGATCGGGCGGAGAAGGCCGTCGTCGACAAGAGACTGCAGCGTCTCCACGGACACATCGGACAGATCCCAAGGATCCGCCGGGAGGATGACAGGAGGGCCGCCGGCCATTGTGTGATGGAGAATGAGGGCTACGGCGGTAAGTCTCTCTCTCTCTCTCTCGCTCTTCTCCCCGATGCTCTCTGTTCTTTGCAACAGCTCGAAGGCAGAAGAGGCAAATACGGGCAAGGTAAGGAGGGGAGGGGCGAGACTCGTTTCGTATTTGTGCAGGGAAAGGACAAAACGGTCAGGCGATGAAATCGAGGAAGTTTCCCTCGAGTCCAGGCACAGTTAATCCAGATCCGATTTCACCGCCCACGCGCCCGCCTTTTCCTCATTAATCGCGTGCACAGTTATGTCCTGTTCGCTGACACCACGTCGCATCCAACCGCAGCAACAGCAAGCCCTGAGAAACCGCCTCAAAAGGCACGCCTGCCGTTGTAAGCCGATGGGAGGGGAAGACTCCCCCAGCCGATTCCTTCCAGACTAAGGAGCTGGGCGCCGAGCCCGTTACGGTTCAGGGGTTCGAAGGCTGGGCCCTCCAAAGGTCTCGATAGCCTCCCTAGGACAAACAGAGTCAGGGACAACTATGGGCGAGCCCGTACATGGCCAAGGCCCGAGCAAGCGATCGCTCGGGATGCCCTAAGTCGTGTCCGAGACCGGCAGGGAAGTCTCCGAATGGGATCCCACCGTAGGGAGGCGCCGAGCCCTCGGGGCCAATCGAACAGCCCTGGGACCCACTAGAGAAGCCCTCTGGTACTTTTGGAGTGCGTCTCTGGACCGTAAGCCGACCCCTATCGAATGGGGCACGGGCCTCCACTCGGACTTACCCGATAACAGCTCATCGGAAGTGTCACCGCTCACGCCCACCGAGGGTAGCCTGACATATTCCACCCCTCCTTCCGAACGAAAAAGATGCGCGAGGGTCGCATAAAAAGCCAGGGGAACTCCTGATCGTCCTCTCGCTCCACGCGGAGGCTCGGGGGCTCTTCCTGCAAACTTGCTGAGACCCAGCGACCCAGGCTCGCACTCGATGGGCTCGGCGAACAACCCCTCCTTATGAACGAAAAGGATGTGTGAGGGTCGCATAAAAAGCTAGGGGAACTCCTGATCGCCCCCTCGCTCCGCGCGGAGGCTCGGGGGCTCTTCCTGCAAACTTGTTGAGACCCAGCGACCCAGGCTCGCACTCGATGGGCTCGGCAAACAACCCCTCCTTCCGAACGAAAAGGATGCGTGAGGGTCGCATAAAAAGCCAGGGGAACTCCTGATCGCCCTCTCGCTCCGTGTGGAGGCTCGTGGGCTCTCCCTGCAAACTTGTTGAGACCCAGCGACCCAGGCTCGTACTCGATGGGCTCGGCAAACAACCCCTCCTTCCGAACAAAAAGGATGCGCGAGGGTCGCCTAAAAAGCCAGGGGAACTCCTGATCGCCCTCTCGCTTCGTGCGGAGGCTCGGGGGCTCTTCCTGCGCCCAAAACGAAAGCAAGCCACCCAAGCTCGCACTCGGAGATTCAGAAAAACACGACAAAAAGGGCATCGAGCCCGTTACGGTCCAGGGGTTCGAAGGCTGGCCCCCCCCAAAGGTCTCGACAGCCGCCCCAGGACAACAGAGTCAGGGATGATTGTGGGCAAGCCCGAACATGGCCAAAAGCCTAAGCAAGCAAATGCTTGGGAAGCCCTAAGTCATGTTCGAGACCAGCAGGGAAGTCTTCGAATGGGATCCCACCGTAGGGAGGCACCGAGCCCTCGGGGCCAATCGAACGGCCCTGGGACCCACTAGAGAAGCCCTCTGGAACTTTTGGAGTGCGTCTCTGGACCGCAAGCCGACCCCTATCGAATAGGGGCATGGGCCTCCACTTGGACTACCCGATAACAGCTCACCGGAGATGTCACTGCTCGCGCCCACCAAGGGTAGCCTGACATGTTCCACCCCTCCTTCCGAATGAAAAGGATGCGCGAGGGCCGCCAAAAAAGACAGGGAAACCACTGATCGCCCTCCCGCTCCGTGCAGAGGCTCGAGGGCTCTTCCTACAACTAGGCCAAGTCCGAGCGACTCGAACTCGCCCTCATGGGCCCGACAAATGTGATAAAATTCCTCGCTCAACAGGGACAAAGCCCCTAGAGGGGTAAATCCACTCTTCCAGGGCCTCGGGGGCTACACCCGGCGGGTGCGCACGCGCGCACCCATCGGAACCTAAAAAAACAAAACACAATACCGACGGGAGCAGCTGCAAGCCAAGTCTCGACAAACCCTCAGGGAAAGTGCTCGCACTCCCCCAAGGCTCAGGGGCTACTGTCGGATACCATAAGAAGGGGTACCCCAAGCAAGAACCGAAAAGATTGCTTAAAACCTCGCAAATATCAAAGCCAAAGGACAATCACAGGGTCTTGGCCGATTCTCCGACTCGCCTGAAGCACGCGTCGCAACGACTCTCCACCTCGCCGAGGCCCCCTCGCCGAGGCCCTCTCGTGCCGAGGCCCCGCTCCGCAAGGCCTCGGACGGGTTACCGATTCTCTGATTCGCCCGAGGCCCCACGAGTGAAGCCTCGGACGAAGTACCGATTCTCCGACTCGCTCGAGGCCGGCTCGGCAACAACCTCGTCGCCTCCGCCTCGACCGACTTCTATGACAAAACGTCACGCGTCCAACCACTCCCGCGACGTCAGCTGCACGTGGGCGTAGTACAGCAGGGTGGCCGACGGGACGTGAGACAGGATGATAAAGGGGTTATCTTGGCCACTATGCTCGAAGATCGCACCCATGCTCGGCGCCCGTCTTGCCTTGTGCTACCTAATTCCTGCTCCAGGAGCAGCACGACGTAGGGAAGCAGGCACGGGTCACTGTAGCCTCGGAATCAGTGCATGAGACCAACTGCTCCCTCCAAGGCCTCGGCAATCCACTTCTAGGTCTCGGCAGCCTCGGGATTCACGCCCACCGAGCCCCC
The DNA here is from genome assembly GCA_904845875.1 of Miscanthus lutarioriparius. Taxonomy (NCBI): domain Eukaryota; kingdom Viridiplantae; phylum Streptophyta; class Magnoliopsida; order Poales; family Poaceae; genus Miscanthus; species Miscanthus lutarioriparius. The sequence goes on from CAJGYO010000018.1 coordinate 3,855,972, forward strand.
CACGATGGCTCGGCCTTGCACCAATCGAGCCTCGGCTCTTTTCACCGTCAACCCATAGCGACCAAAGACACCGTCGGCCATACCTGCGTCAAGCTATCCTTTGGGCGCCCGTCATACGAAATCGGGTGTAACCGTGCGCGTTGCTCCGATACATAAGGACAAGACCACTCTATTGACCATGCCGCTTCTGAGTAGTAAGCTACGGGACTTGACACGCCACCTCCGCTTCGCCGCGCCGGCGGCTACATATATATCACCCCGTCCCTCCTTCAACTATAAAAGGGGAGGCAGGGGCCGTTCTTAAACGGGGGCACTCACGAGCTCACGGAGATAGGCTCACGTAGACATACGCTCTCCCAAGCTGCATGAGAGCAACGTCTCAAGCAGCCCGCACCGTTCCACGCCGAGACCTGGGACTAGCTCCCTCTCTCACCCAGTTTGTAACCTCCTACTACAAGCACTTCGGTGCAAGGAATACAAGATCGATCTCTCAGACTGGACGTAGGGCACCAATTGCCTGAACTAGTATAAACTTGTGTCTCTTTGCATCACCATCCGGGATTAGGGGCACGCAGTTCAAATTTACTGGTTGGTTGAGGACCCCCGGTCCGTAACACCGACAAGAAGTATTATCGACATTTGTATATCAAACATATTTATCATTAAATTATATATTCCTATATTAGTCTAAGATATTTATCTAAGAATATATCCAATAGTACCTATATGTATACACTCTTCGCTCCAAAAGTGAAATAGAATTCTCGCTTACCAAGAAGCTAAATAGATCAAATGTCTATAAAAATATAATACTATTTATGGTACGTAATAATATGTTAGATTAGTCATATAATATTATATATCATAACAAATATATATTATAAACTGTTGACACTATCTTTTGTAAACCAGTCAATTCTGATATTGTTCGAATCTTCAGAAATCGAATTTTTCATTCGTACTGAGACCGAGAGTATTTGGTTGAACTTAAAAAAAAAATCTGATGAAACGGGAGCAGGTGGCATCAGAATTCAGAAGGGCGGTTGCTGAGGCACGAGCCTTTTGGGCCTGGGGAACGTGGGCGTTGGGGGGGTGGACCGGTGGCCGGTGGCGCGCGCCAACTTCTCCCTCCTAGCCTCCTCTCCTCCCCTTGTTCACTCCCTCCGCGCACGAGTCCGTCCTCGGCCCTCACAGCGCGCACTGCCGTCGCCGTCACCCTATTTTTACCAGCACCGGTGCCACCACGTGTGTGCGTGCTCGCTCATTTCCTTGCACCTGCCGCGGCGGGCCTCTTTCTTGTTTCTTCCCGTCCGGACCAACCCCTCTCAGCTCTCACCAGTCACCTCCCGGGCCGCCGCTTCCTTCCCTCACTTGCTCTCTCCAGTCTCCATCCTCATCTGGCCTCTTCTGAGATGTGAGCCCTCCCCTCCGTGCTTCAATCGACATCTTCTTCTTCCTTTTTCCATGGGAAGCCACACCATTTGAGACAGCTCCTCACTTCTCTCTCCCCCACGACATCCTCTCTTTTCTCCACACGACACTTGTTCGTCATCTTTCCTCTCCACGGTCGGGTCAGTCCGTTGAAGATTACGCGCGCGAGGCTCGTCAATTCCCCCAACCAATTCCAATCCCAATCGGGTACACTACAGCGACGCGCCTGCCAATTCTTCTTCCAACAAATCCGTTCCGCGTGCCTCCCTCCTCCGCCCCAAGATTCTCCGGCAGGCTCGTCAGCTCGCGCTGCAGTGCACGGCCCGGCCGCCGGCCGGCCTCGTCGTCGGATGGGGTGCTTCGCCTTCAAGAGCGGCCGCAAGAGCAGCGGCGGGTCCAAAGCTCAGCAGCACCCGCGGCCCGGCGCCCAGACGCCACCGGCCAAGTCGGCCCCGGCGGCGTCCTCCTCCTCCTCTTCCTCCTCCTCCGGCGGCGTGCACAGCAAGACCAAGGCGTCGGCGGCGTCCTCCTCCTCCTCTTCCTCCTCCTCCGGCGGCGTGCACAGCAAGACCAAGGCGTCGGCGGCGTCCACGCCCACGCGGACCATCCAGGAGCTGTCGGAGGAGAGGGGCGCGCAGCGGCTCCGGGTGTTCGACCTCGACGAGCTCGGCAGCGCCACCAACGGCTTCAGCCGCGCGCTCAAGCTCGGCGAGGGCGGCTTCGGCTCCGTCTACCGCGCCTTCTTCCGCTCCGCCGCCGGCGCCCGCGTCGTGCTCGCCGTCAAGCGCCTCAACCAGCGCAGCCTCCAGGTCTGCTTGCTGCCTGCTTCCTTCCTTTGCATCTCCTCTCTCTCTCTCTCTCTGCAAGTCTGCATTATTTGGGCTTGTATTTCTCGTGCCATGTCAAAGGTTGTTCATCAGAAAGCGCGAAATTTTCTGTTGCGGATCAATCGGAGTTCTTAATCACACTTACCAAAGCAGCAAATTTGTGGATTCCCTACAAATTTACAGAGTAATTTGCACTTTAGCATTTCAAAGATAATTGGCAGTTTCATCAGATTTTTCATTCTCCAAGAGATGTATAGTATTATATATTGACTGAATTTTCTCAGGACCTCCTGTCCACAAGATGGCCAAACTCCGTGGATTTGTCATTTCTGGTGTATGAACGTTACAATATTTTACTAAAATCATTATTTTTTGGTGGGTGCACAAACAGCCGAGATGTGCCAGCGTTAAGACTTTGCCCCCTGATTTGGATCTAGACCTAAAATCAAACTCGGAAGGTTGTTGGTTTGCAGTGAAGCCAATAGATAACTTGAGCTTCATGACAATCTCAGGCCCTGTTTGGTTCCAAGCTCCTAAAATTTTTGGGAGCTAAAAGTTTTAGGAGCTCTAGGGGGGTGGAGCTTCTAAAGTTTTTGGCCTCTCCTAAAGTTTTTAGAAGCTTTTAGGAGGAGGTGTTTGGTTCTTTAGGTAAATTCTATCTAGATTTTAACTCTAAAAAAACAGGGCCTCAAACACATAAATATTTGCCTGGATAGCTTCAAAGAGAATATTGGTCCAACCAACCGGACAAGGACATCCACACATGTCATTTTCAATGTGAATCGTAGATTGGGCCATGTGAATATTAGTATAAGTCAACCTATGATCAGCGTCACGCTATAAACAATGCTCCAAGTATGATCACACTCCCACCAATAATTAAATACAAGGACACAAAGAGAATTTCCTGAACGTTTCAATTAGATAAAAGTATATGAAAACAGTTTCACGCAAATCTCAAGTGTTGACCTGTGTTCCTTAATAAGTATGCTTATTTATTTTAAAGGAATAAATAGCAGTTCATTAGATATAATTATCTATTTTTAGGGAATATAACAGTTCATGAGTTTCTTTTAAATAATCTGATTTCAGGGGCACAAGCAGTGGCTGGCTGAAGTCCAATTCCTAGGTGTTCTTGAACACCCGAATCTCGTAAAGCTGATCGGCTACTGCACGGTGGATTCAGAAGCAAGCAAGCACAGGTTGCTGGTCTACGAGTTCATGCCCAACAAGTGCTTGGACGACCACCTGTTCAACCGAGCCCATCCTCCCCTTTCATGGAGACTGAGGCTGCAGATCATGATCGGTGCCGCACGGGGTCTGGATTACCTCCATGAAGGAGTACCAGAAGTTCAGGTCTCTTTCTGGACCAACAATATGCATTTTCTGAAACTCTGAAGCATAAACTGATTCATTCAATTGCAGTCTGCACGACAGGATATATACATTCTTTGAAACTCTGAACTGAACCACATTAAAATCATGCACGCAGCCTTTTTAGATGAATTTGCCTGCAAATTTTTTGAAGAATACAGAGACTGTAATAAGTGGTCAATATCTGATCCAGTCTTTTGGTGTGGCAGGTGATCTACAGGGATTTCAAAGCGTCCAACATCCTTCTGGACGCCGAATTCAGGCCAAAACTGTCGGATTTTGGCCTGGCAAGAGAGGGTCCAACCGAAGGGAAAACACACGTCTCCACCGCGGTGCGTTCACCACCGTCCACGGCCACTGTGTCTCTTCTTGCATTGCCATTGCATTGCGTGCTCGCATCTGAAGCTCTCAACTGACTGGCTGTGATGGCTCAGGTGGTGGGGACGCACGGGTACGCGGCGCCGGACTACATCGAGACGGGGCACCTGACGGCGAAGAGCGACGTGTGGAGCTTCGGCGTGGTGCTGTACGAGATCCTGACAGGGCGGCGGTCGCTGGAGCGCAGCCGCCCCGCGGAGGAGCAGAAGCTGCTGGGGTGGGTGCAGCAGCACCCGCCGGACAGCGCCGGGTTCCGGGCCATCATGGACCTGCGGCTGGGCGGGCGGTACCCGCTGGCCGCCGCGCGCGAGGTGGCCAGGCTCGCCGACCGCTGCCTCGGCAAGAACCCCAAGGAGCGGCCGGCGATGAGGGACGTCGTCGAGGAGCTCGAGCGGGTGCTGCAGATGGAGCCGCCACCGCTGCCGGCCGCCGACAAAAAGAAAGGAGGCGACGGCAGACTGCCGGCGAAGAGGTGACGAGGCGGCGGTGTTGCCGGAATACGGCTCCGGCTCCGGTTGTGTTCCAAATTCGGAAGTTTGTATGAATAGGAGGTATATACAGCAGGAGAAACGAACAATTTTCTGAACAGGCTATACTACATGTGAAGATCGATGGTGAATTTGTGATTTCAATACGCAAATGAAAATTCAGCAAGAATTCTCATAGCCAACGTGTGTTGCAGACGTGCATGAAGACTGGTATGAGTCTGGTGTGTGCTAACTGTTACTCCCTAGTCAATTTTTCAAAACCAACTTCTGGACTCATCTTAAATCAATTTTTAAAACTTATAAACAATGCTAATATGTATAACACAAAATTAGTATAGTTAGATACAATGTTAAATATGTTTTCATATTATATTATTTTGCTATGACAGATGTTAGTATCTTTTATATAAAATTAATCAAACTTAAAAAAGTTTGATTTAGGAGAACTCATTAGGTACTCTCTCATCTCGAGAGGAAAGGAAAAATGGTAACGGTGTTAGTGCCATTTCATGTACTCTCTTCGTTCAATTATAAATCTAATCCTTTCAAAAAAATATAAATCTAATTTTGATTTTGTAGATATATAATTTTTACTATATACAACAACAACAACGTAGCCTTTCAGTCTCAAGCAAGTTGTGGTAGGCTAGAGTTGAAACCTACCAAGAGCCCCAAGTCACGGTTCAGGCACTTCAATAGCTGCTTTCTAAGTACTCCTATTCAAACATAGATATCTAGGTATATCCCAAACTTTCAAATATTTTTTTATTGCCTCACTCCATATCAATTTCGGTCTTACTCTACCTCTCCTCATATTATTAGCTTGGCTTAGGACTCCACAATGTATTGATGCCTCTGGAGGTCTCCTTTAGACATGGCCAAACCACCTCAACCGATGTTGGACAAGCTTTTCTTCAATTGGTGCTACCTCTAGGCGGTCACGTATATCATCGTTCCGAACTTGATCCATTCTTGTGTGACCGTAAATCCATCGCAACATACGCATTTCTACAATATTCAGTTGTTGAACATGTCGAATCTTTGTTGGCCAACATTCTGCTCCATACAGCATAGCCGATCTAATCGTCGTTCTATAGAACTTGCTTTTTAGCTTTTGTGGTACCCTCTTGTCATAGAGAATGCCAGAAGCTTGTCGCCACTTGATCCACCCTGCTTTGATTCTATGGCTAACGTCCACATCAATATCTCCATCCCTCTGTAGCATCGATCCCAGATACCGAAATGTATCCTTCTTAGGCACTACTTGACCTTCCAAACTCACATTTCCCTCCTCTGTACAACTCCGCCAAAGTCGCATCTCATGTATTCGGCTTTAGTTCTGCTCAATCTAAAACATTTAGACTCAAGGGTCTGCCGTCATAACTCTAGTTTCCTATTTACTTCCACCTGGCTTTCGTCTACTAACACTACATCATCAGCGAACAACATACACCAAGGGATATCCCCTTGTATGTTCCTGGTAACCTCATTCATTACCAAGGCAAAGAGATACGGGCTTAAGGCTGACCCTCGATGAAGTCTAATTTTAAATTCATAGGAAAAACTATTAAGCGAGAAAAGTCTATGACTTAAAATTTATAGAACAGAAAAGGTACTCTTTTGTGTTTTGTCCCTCGTGGACGTGAGTCTTCAAAAATCATTCCATTTTGGAAGGAAATGAAGTGGACTAAAGTTGATAAATACTTTTTTAGAAGAATAAAACCCTTTATTGAGTTCCGTAAGAAGTACAAACGTCATCAGGCGGAGATAGAAGCCAAACATGTCACCCAAGTTTGGCATAAACACAACTTCTAGCTAGACTTTGAGCATATGTATTGGATTGCCTCCCCTCATGGACAAAATCAACAAGCCTAAAGTCATTTGATCTAGCTGTAATCTCCTGGACAACATGACCATAAGTGCCCATGCTTTGTAACACCCCAGTGTTAAGCTTTACATTTGGTCACTTGCATTTCATGAGCACAAGCATCATCCAAGCATTCATGAACATGAGCATATGAAATTTTATCTCATTCTTATACCTTATCACATGAAATGTTGATTTTATATATATATGCTTATGCTTGCAATCATGTATGACCAATGTCTGAGATGGTTGTGAGGTCATGAAAACACCTTAGACACATCTAGAATGATAATTGGAACAATGTTTATATTCATGACATAGACCAAATTTGCTTCTAAGTGTTGGTTTCATTTGAAATGCCATTTTCATGTTACCAGTTTGACCAAAGTTGAACAATAGCTTAGAGTGTTTGCATGGCTGTGTGACCTAAATAAAAGTTGTAGTTCTTGTCATGAGTAACAAACTTTATTTAAGGGTCAGGAGCTAATTTAGTGTCTAACATGGTCAAATAGAGCTCACAAGTATCAATAAAATGCTGTTTTCAAAACTCAATTTTTGTAGTGTTGAAGCTGTTTTCAGTTTCAAAATACCTCACTTTAGAGCTTTGTAGTTTGAAAACCATTGAGAATTAGATGATGGTTCCTAAAGCAAAGTTGGAGATCTCACATAGCTCTACAACTTTCACTAATACCAATTGCGCTAATTCGAACTGGATTAGGAGATATGGAGGAACGAAGTAGCGCTATCAGTCGCTGAATCGACACTTAGCCGATTTGAATCGGCTGGCCATCGTGGCCGACCGCGCCAGGCCGCGCGCTCCACGTGGCAGCAGCACACCGGCGTCGGCCCGGCTGGTCGGGCCAGCAGGGGGAGATAAGAGAGGCGAGGCCACCGCTTTCACTCACTCTCGCTCTCTCGCTCTCTTTGCCTCTCCTTCACCCGCTAGAGCAAGCTGAGCGCCGCCGTCGCCATTGCCGAGTGTAAGGTCGAGATGGCGACTAGAGGGGGGGGGGTGAATAGTTGTTACTAAATTTAATCGCGTCGGCTAACCGAAACAAATGCGGAATTAAAATAATTCAGTATGGCCAAGATTACACCCCTCTACCTATGTTCTCTAGCACTTTGCAATGATCCTAATTAAGCAACTAAGGTGTCGGGCTAGCTAGAGCTCACCTGTCCAAATCAAAGAGCAAGGTCACACAAACCTATGCCACTAGTATTTTGCACACAGGGGAGCTCCTACACAATTCTAGTAAGCAAAAGCACAAAGTTCCTAAGCTTATTAGCAATGCTCAATAACAAGGTAACCAATGCCAAATTAGAGAGTGCAAATACTTAGCTACACAAACTAAGCAATATGACTAACAAGGTTACACAAACCAAATTAGCCACGCAAGGAAGCTACTTCTATGCTACACAAGCAAGAAGGTAACTAGTGAGCTACACAAGCTAACTAATTACAAGAGCAACTACACAAGCACAATGTATACGAAAGTAACCACAAGCTTGTGTAAGGGGATTGCAAACCAATGGGAAGAACAAGGTTGATACGGTGATTTTCTCCCAAGGTTCACGTGCTTGCCAACACGCTACGTCCCCGTTGTGTCGACTGCTTACTTGGTGGTTTGGCGGCTAATTGGTATCACCCACCAAGCCCGCGCATCGGGCACTGTAAGAACCTACCCTGGAAGTGAGGGTAGCTCAATGACATGCTCAACTAGAGTTGCTCTTCGCAGCTTCCTCGGGGTGAGTATAATGCCCCTCACAAAGCTCTTCTCCGGAGCACCGCACAAGCTCCTTGCGGGCTTCGACGGAGACCACCACCAAGCCATCTAGGAGGTGGCAACCTCCAAGAGTAACAAGCACCACCGGCTTACAAGATGACCACCTAGTGCCACTCGATGCAACCTCATGATGCAATTGCACTAGAATTGCTCACTCACTCAATCGGATGAACACTAAGCTAGAGTGAGTTAGGGGGCTCCCAAGCACTACCACATAAGCCACCAAGGCTCTTGTGTGCTCAGCTAATTGCCCAAGGATGAGATCCCCTTCTATTTATAGCCCCCACGAAAATAGAGCCGTTGTACCCCTTCACTGGGCACCCTGCCAGCATCCGGTCAACAGATTCACGCCACGTGTCGCCTCCGTTCAACCTCAGTCGCTTGATCTCAACGGTCAGCTACCACGCGCCAACGGTCAAGTGATGACCGGATGCAGCATAGTGCTAAGACCGGACGCACCTCTACCGAGTCTGGTCGTTTCCAGAGAGGTTCCATTCACGACCGGACGCGTCAGTTAGATCATGATCGGACACAGGACTCCAGCGTTTGGTCACTTCAAGTAAGCTCCCAGAGCTGCTCAACCGCGACTGGACACGTCCGGTCGGTCACGATCAGACATAGCATCTGTGTCCGGTCCTTTCTCCTCTTCTCTGTGCCGCCACGTCAGTGGGACCAGACATACCCACCCAGCGTCCGGTCAAAGACCGATGCCTGTGTCTTCACTGCTGCCACTGACCGGATGTAGGACCCTAGCGTCCGGTCACTGCATGATCAGCGTCCGATGCACTCTGTGAAACCCTATCTTTTCTGTACGGGTGGACACTCCGCCGGTGAAGTTTTGAACCCTTTTCTTTACCGAGTTGATCCACATCAACTCCAACTTCTTCTCCTTTGTAAATGTGCCAACATCACAAAGTATATTCCACCATGTGTATGTGTGTTAGCTTTTCACAAATATTTTCCAAAGGATTAGCCACTCAACTTGCCACGCCACTCGATCCTAGCGACGATGCAAAGTTAGATCACTCGAGTGGCACTAGATGACCTATATGCAAACAAGTTTTCCCCTCTTGATAGTACGGCCATCTATCCTAAACCCGGTCATAAACTTCTCTACACACTTATGACCGGTGAAATGAAATGCCCTAAGTTATACCTTTACCTTGAGCATTCCGTTCCTTCTCCTCCAATGTTGATGCAACACATGCACCAACCAATCACCAAATGATATGATCCACTTCACATCATCGCGTGACCGTATTGGTTCATTGATCTTGACTTTACTTGCTTTTCACCGTTGCCTTCGTCCATCGGCGCCAAGTCTTGCTTAAGCTTCACCGCCATGCGGTCCATCGCTCCAAAGCCTCCGACTTGCCCTTCACGCTTGCAACCGGTCCATCAAGCCAAGTATTGTCTTGATCTTCTCCACCTTGATCACATGACTCAATGTCATGTCTCATGTGTAATGAGCTCCTTCATCATCACATGTGTGAGCTTTGCAACATCTCTGAGCCATTTTCACCTTCATGGCATATGTTGCTCACACACATGTACCTGTGGACTAATCACCTGTGTATCTCACATAAACACAATTAGTCCACCTAGGTTGTCACTCAATTACCAAAACCACACAGGGACCTTTCACCGAGCCCCGCCGCGCTCGTGCGCAACTGCCACCGCACCACTGTCCAATCCATCTCGCTCACAGCTCCGCCATCATGTCCTCTACCTCCCCGAGCTGCCATTGCCACAGTTAGAGCCTAGGTAATGCAACATTTCATGTCACCATTGCCACCATGGTCACGGAGCGCCATCGAGCTATGAGCTCGCCATGGCTAGCCCTATCCACCGCTCCTCCCAACTCCCTCTCTCTTGATTCATCTTTGTTGTAGGTCCTATAAGCTATAGCCGTAGCTCGTTGAGCCGCTACCACGTCGTCGGTGCCGAAATGCGAGCCGCACCACCATGAGCCAAGAGCGTTGCCGCCATGCACGCCACTGTGGCGGTGCATGCCCGGTTCTCTTCCTCGCGCGCTTCTAAACGTTAGAGTTAGGTTAGAGCTAGGTCTAGCTCGAGGCAAGAGCCTAAGGCCAATGCCGGACTCGTCGGAGTGGAACGCCACCGTGCCGTCGTTGTGCTCGCACCGCCGTGCCGCCATGCACGTGGCCAAACTTCGCCGCCGCTCCACCTTGACCTAATCCACGCCGTAGAGCTTCGCTAAGGTTTGTAGATGCCGTAGCCGCGCTCGCCTGGCCATGCCGTCGCCGGGGATGGTCGGAACACCACCGCACGCCTCCGTGAGCCGCCATGCTCACCGGTGAGCTAGCTCCGATGATCCTTCGAGCAAACCGAGGGTACTAGTAGGTGCAGGTTGAGTTGGGGAACACATCGGTGATGATGCTACCGTCGGTGACCTCATCGTCGGCGAGCTTTTTGTCGGTCAAGCCACACCTCTGCTCTGTCTCTTTGTTGCGTGGGGCCGAGTTGACCACGGGTGCACCTAGTTGTAGCGCCGATTTGAAATTTGATTTTCTTTATTATTTTTTTCACAGATTTGAACGCAAAGTTCAAAAATTCATATCTAAAGCTAGGAGTGTCCAAATGGGGTGAACCAACTTTTGTTGGATTTATCATGTAGTGCACTACTTGATAAAAATATGAAATCTACTGTTTAGGGTATTTTTCTGATGAGTAAGATAAGTGCTTTTAAAATAGTTTCTATCTTGTAAATTGCATAACTTGAGCTAGGAAGGTGATAAAATTATGATTCTAATTTTGCTAGTCTTGTGTTGACATGCTCTAGCTTGGAAAAATATTAAACCTACAGTAAGCATACTTGAAATATGGTCTTCCTATTTAATCCTAATTAATTGCTAGATTCTAATGAAATTAATTGGGGTAAAAATACTTAACATATGATCATGCAAATTTTTACACAATATTCTCATGCTAGGAGGAAAGTATGAAAAATATTAAATCTGTTGCTTGATAGTTTTCACTATGCTAAACTATTTTTGCTAAAATAAGCATATGTAACTTGTTATTTTTGTAGAGGTAGCTATACTTATCCAAATGTCATGGAATTTGTACAGTAGACTATTAGGGACATTTGTAGACTATTAGGTAGCTATTTCTCAGAATTTATTAAGCACTAAAAATATTTATCCTTTAAATCACCTTATTATCTAAGGAAATTAATAAATGAATATAAATAAATTAGTTAGGCTTAACCATGATGTTTTCTATGGTGTGAGTGATGCATATAATATGTTGATACTGTTATTGTGGCTTAGAAGTATTAGTTGATAGGCAGCTAGTTAATTATTGCATTATAATTCAACTAGATGACTGTATGTGTAGTTTCTGTTGTGGTAACCATTCTATAATGATAATGACCTTTTCTGTGAAACTTGTTAATAACAAAGTTGTAGATAACTTACTTATCTACCTTGTGTTAAATTTTCATAGTCATAGGTCTTATGGTTTAAGAATTATGGTTGTTATAAGTCTGCTGTCAGAAATGCTTACTCTCTGGACAGATCTGAAAGATTGATTTGTTTGACCTAGATAACTGCTGAAACACATTAAGATGATTAAAAGAAAGTTATGGACAATTTTATAATCTTTCTAAAATGTCTACAACCATATTATTTTGATGTGTATAACTCTAGTTATGGTTAAAACAAGTGGCTGCTGTCTTGTAGTCCAGAAAATGATTTACATAAGTGTTTGTTTAAGTTACTAGAGAAGAGATATGCACCTACTCAGTAAAATAAAATATAACTTGTTATCACCTTAATACAATGCTGTTGAAAATACTTAGGAGGATGCATTCATCACATCATATCATATCATACATATTATTATATATGCATCCATGATATCTTATTTCATGCTTATGCATATAGGATCGTCTGAAGGGATAACTCTTTTGGAGTTCAACGAAGAAGAAGAGGAGAAACAACAGGAAACACCTCAGGCCGTAGCTCTAGAAGGAGAGGAGCAAACTCTTGAGGACCTCCCTGAGTGCTCTGATCACAGGCCAACCTCTTTCCTCAAAGGCAAGCCCTGGAGCATTCTAAGTCTCCTATGTTTTACAAAACTTCACTTGAGTCCATTTATGTCTGATGCATTAGGTGATAAGAGTTGAATTGAAACCACTTGATGCATAGAACTACCTTGTCTAGATATATATACCTTTAACCCTGTGTAGGTCTAGGATCGAATATATGCTTAGCCATACTTAGACCAGTAGAAGTCGGGTGATTTCCTGTCACCTACGTGATATAGGTGGATACCGAAGCACGGTTGGCTATATTTGCTATCGTAGAAAAGAACCATGGGGTAATATAAATGGAGGCCGGACGGAGTCTACGTTTAGGTTGACTCATGTGATTCCGTCTGTACCGATTAAGGACCGTACCGTTGTTGGCACTTTTATCGAGATTGAACGCATGCCTCTCACTTAGCTGGCCGGATAACTCGTTCCGACCATGAAGCCGAGTAGCTCAACTCAGGCCATGCCCTGTTTTGTAAAAGTGCATAGTCTGGATAGTAGTAAGGATGTGCGGGAAGCCAGACATGAGCCCAAGGGTAGGGTAGTCCTGATCGTCCTGACAGCTGGTTGTCCCTGATTGTGTGGCGCTGGTCGAACCCGCGAAATGTGTACCTGAGTTGTACCAAAGGTGACCGTTGATCTGGTCTGCCTGGGTTTGTGTTAGGAATAAATTCTCAGCTGGTTGAAATCGATTCGAATCGCCGTCTCTCCCGGACAGTGAGAAACTTGGCTAGCCCCAACAACGTTGTAACTGTATTATGGAATGATGGTTACGATAAACATGAATTACTACACCGGCTATGGTTACTATTGTATGCTACTAAATGTATACCACATGTTTGGCGCAGGTTAGTTGCTAATCTAGAGATGAATAGCTATAATTAACTTGATGACCAAATTATAACTGTATACTTAATTTGGTAAGCTTTTTATGCAAAATATTGTCAAGCTAACTCCACTTATAAAGCCTTGCATAATCCTTGGAGTCACTTTATTTTTGGTTTATGACGGGTAAGTCTAGCTGAGTACCTTCTCGTACTTAGGGTTTTATTCCCATTGTTGCAGATGGTACAGTTTATCATGGCTATTTCAAGAACTGCTTCTGTCCCGCCGTGGACGAGGAGTAAGCCCTGGGTAGACATCTCTTATTAATCCCTCCCTTATGCTTTTGTGGAAGTGTGATTGCGAGCTAGCACTATATTTAAACAATGTTGCAGATGTTGGTTTCAAACTTTTAATTTGCTTCCACTACTATCTTACCTAAACGTGGTTTGTAATAACCTAAATTCATACTCTGATGGATGAACTGTATTTGTGAACTTTATGTAACGTGTGACATGTATGCTGAATTATGTATGATCTTGGTTGTATATTGATGGTTAATCGAGACCCTTCGTGGTACTCGATGGACTACCGGGTTTATATGGGCTCAAGTATGACAGTGCGACCGCTTGCGGGCTGCCATTATACTTGTGCTCTTATAAATTGGTTGGTTCTGCTACAGCTAGTATCAGAACAAGATTCAACATTAATTGCCACATGTGTATTTAAAACAAAGGTTTTTGTTTTTCCAAAACCAGTTTTGATAACTGATAGATATATATAGGTGTTTAAACCTAAAGTTTGAATCTATAGTATGCCAGTGATCACTTCCTTTATGCCCGGTTAAGGACTTTAGGTGGCTAATTAAGTACTAACTTGGGGCTTTGCCATTTCGTCGTCCAAACGACATGCTATTGTATGGATGCCATTCATTTGAGTGGTAATGTATGGATCAAATGTCTTTACGCCCAAGGTAAGATGCCACTCACCATCACAGTGGCATGACCGCAAGATGTGAGCATGCGGTCTAATGGGGGAGTTAGCTTTGGTACTGAAGTGTATATATATGCCTCATATATATACAGAAGTATTTAATTGTGGGTTAGCTTTGATGCGGCTATATATGCATATTTTTATGTATATATAGGACGTATTTACTCTCGGGTAGCTTTGATATGGAAATATATATATATGGGTATATATATGGAAGTATTTAGATTGCAACCTAGAGCTCAGATTTACATTCTGCATATATAATTGTGGGGTTGGGCTGAAATGAAATTCTTATGCAGGTACACTAACAACGAAACGTGTAGCCCGACTAGCTATGTTATATATGAGAGAACATATGTATGCCACCGTGTATGCCGTTAGAAGTTTTAATTTTCCTAAGTTTGTGAGGACGTACGAAACATGCATGCATCATGATAAATCATTATTACATACTTGCATTGTTCCTCCCCTTATAAGCCTCTTACTCGGTTATGTAACTCTTATCCATTATGTCATTGTCTCATGAGAGTTGCACCATGTTGTTGGCACAGATGGCAACACCAGCTGGAAGTGAGAATTTCATGTTGATGTTTGGTACCCCTGCCCTACTTTGGAGAGTCTTGCATTATGCGGGGTATTACGAACCGTCCCTCTATTACTAGAATGAAGTATACCTAGAAGGACAACCATGGTATGAAGTATAGCTGAGCATACCAGCTCGTAACCAAGCACCCTTCTGGCAGGAATGGAGGGCGGAATCTAAAGGAAGAACTCCTTGGGAGGCTACCCAAGTAGTGGCTTTTGAGGTGCTGAGTCAGATATGTCAGCAGCACGGGGATGAGCTTACCGGCAGTGCCGCTGGTACTTTTCCTTGGGTGGATCTATCTATAGCAGTTTGGGCACAGGGCAACAGCAATGCGTTGATCTGAGACTGGGATGAGCGGGCAGATAGTTCAAGTCCCGCTATGAGTGCAATGTTTGCAGGGATAAATATGTTCTATACTCATTAGGACACCAGGGACTTCTGGCAGGAGTCCTATACCACTTGCATGGATAGGCTCATGAGAGCCAAAGCTGCACAGCGTATGCTAAAGAAGCGTGTGCGCAAGCACAAAAAGGTAGCAAGTGAGGCTCGATGGAAAACTGATTAGGCATATGTAGCATTGGGAAATCTCCATGCCCAAATGGAGCAAGTTGATCAGTAGAGAGCTGGTGCCCAAGAGGCAAGAGCAAATGATTAGGCAGTGCTAGCAGGACTCCTTGAGCAGCTGGAGGTCGCTCATGCCAAGGCGCTCATAGCTACGCGCTAGCGGATCCAAGCAAACAACCATGTAGCCTTGATAGAAGCAGCATGAAAAAGAGTTGAAGCTCTAACCGTGCAGTAGGACCGTGTTGAGAGGGACTTGCGCCAGCAGCTTGCATAGACCCAGAACGTGGTGGTTGATCTTCAGCATGAGGTGCATTTTCTGAATAATCAACTGCACCCGATCCTTGATGAGGAAGAAGAAGATCCAGAAATGATGGTAGGAGATGATGGTTGGGAGAAGTGGAGCTAGAGGATGAGGACGATGCTATCTCCAACCTCGATAGTGAGCATGCTGAAGATTAGAGTCGCCTATTGACTAGTTAAAGCGCTAGATGTATGCCTGTTATTCATGTAATGGACTTGTAGCTTGAAGTTTGGTATTCGTGATTTAACTTCGGTGTAATGTTGGCACTTTGCATGTTGTCTCACTATGGATTGAACTTTAATGAAATTTTAGTTACGTTTTACTGGTGGATTATGACATGCATGTTAACGCGCTACGAGCACGATAAGTGATCAAATTGGTGATGTCATGTTGCGAGTGAATTATTATGCCTCTATTTTATTGTATGAATTTAAGATTCTCTCCAGTAATTTCAGTTTGGCATGATTACATAATTCATCTGCAATCTCCTAACATCATCCAATAATCAATTATTATTGCAACTTTGCAGATGACTCGCACTCGTGCTAGAGCAGGCACCAGCCAAGGTGGCAACGACAGTGATTTACCACCATCGCCGTCACCATCTGCGAATGAATTCTTCGCACAGTTCCTGGGTAATCAGACAGCCATGGAGGATACACCGCGCCTCATTGCGCAGAACATAGCTCACGCCTGTCAGCAACATCAAGGGCCTGAGCCAAATCAATATAGCTCTTTTAAGGGTTTCTAAGACACCAAGCCTCCTATCTTCAAAGTGGCCAAAAACTGCTCCAGGCAGATGAATGGCTAAACACGATCGAGCAAAAGTTCCGTCTGTTGAGGGTTACTGAGCATCAGAAGGCAGAATATGCGTCCCATCAACTGTAGGGATCGGCTGGGATATGGTGGACACATTTTCTGTCCTCTCTACCTACCAACTCATAGGTCACATGGTAGCAGTTCAAGTTAACCTTTATGGGACATCACATTCCCCCGGGGCTAATGCGCATGAAAGCCGCCGAGTTCATGCGACTCACACAAGGGACCAAGACCCTTACTGAGTACATGCATGCCTTCAACAATTTGTCTCAATACGCCCCAGGGTTCGTCAATACGGAGGAAATGAAGATAGAAAGCTTCAAGAGAGGCCTTGGCACTAAGTTAATGAAGACTATGGCCAACTCTAGGTGTGCCACATACAATGAGTTCGTAAGTGATGCCTTGGCCTAGGAGAACTAGAATAATTTGCACACAGTAGCGAAGGGCCGCAAAAGAGCAGCTGAGGTAGGTGCCTCAGGATCTTCCCAGTCTAGAGCTCTAGTGGTGGCTAGGCCACAGTTTCGTCCACCAGCGCCTAAGTTTAGGCCTCCTCCACCAAAAGCTCAAGCCAATCACCCCTAGAAGACATTCCGCAGGGTGTTCACCATTGCCCTACCCAAGGGAAACAGAGGGCAAGGAAGCTCAGCAGGACCAAGGAGCAATCAGCCCTGCTTCAACTATAACCAGTTGGGTCATTGGTCCAAAGAGTGTTCCCATCCCAAGAAGAATGGCAATCAAAAGCAGGGTAATCAGAAACAGGCAAATCCTAAAGCACGTCCTAGATACGTGCATTACACAGCTATTGAAGAAGTTCCTGCGGGAGAAGTTGTCACCGCCGGTATGTTTCTTGTTAACAAACATCTCACCATTGTTTTATTTGATTCTGGAGCTTCTCATTCATTTATGAGCCAATCATTTGCATCTAAGTATGATTAGAAAGTAATTGAGGTAACAAGGGTTGTTATAATATAAGTTCAGCTGGGGCTACTATCTCTACAAATTAGATAGTCAGAGATGTGCTCATCTCTATACAAGAGAGGGAGTACACAGTGGATCTGATAGTATTGCTCGGATTAGCCCTAGATGTGATCTTAGGCATGAAATGGATGAGCGATCATGGGGTTCTCATTGACACTAGCACTAGAACAATTATGTTGAGAGAACCAAAGGAAGGTAATGCTTTTCTAGTACCACTTCCCTGAAGTTTTGATCTCCAAAACTTGTCTTGTGCTATCCAAGCCACTACCCTTTGGGATATTCTAGTGGTTTGAGAATTTCCTAATGTATTTCCAGATAAATTGTCGGGTTTACCGCCTGATAGGGATGTGGAATTTAAGATTGAGTTAGTGCCAGGTATGGCACCTATCTCAAGAAGACCCTATAGGATGCCACCAAATGAGTTAGCTGAACTTAAAATTCAGTTACAAGAATTGTTGGGCAAAGGTCTCATTCAACCTAGTTTGTCTCCGTGAGGATGTCCAGCTTTATTTGTAAAAAAGAAGGACAAGTCTTTGAGAATGTGTGTGGATTATAGGCCGCTTAATGTTGTGACCATTAAGAACAAGTATCCTTTTCCCCATATCGATATCTTATTCAATTAGTTGGCAAAAGCAAAGGTATTCTCTAAGATTGACTTGAGGTCTGGCTATCATTAGATTAAGATCAGGCCAGAGGATATACCTAAAATAGCTTTCTCCACTAGGTACGGCTTGTATGAGTATTTGATCATGTCCTTTGGGCTGACTTCATGTATTTGATGAATTCGGTATTCATGCCCAATCTCGACAAGTTCGTGGTTGTGTTTTATCGATGATATCTTGATTTACTTAGAGAATGAGGCAGACCATACAGTGCATTTGAGAGTTGTTTTGTCTAGATTGAGGGAACATATGTTATATGCCAAATTCAGCAAGATTGAATTCTGGTTGAGCAAAGTACCCTTCTTGGGTCACATCTTATCTAAAGATGAAATTTCTGTAGACCCATCTAAAGTACAAGAGGTCATAGATTGGAAGGCCCCAACTTCGGTTCATGAAGTTCAGAGTTTTCTAGGGTTAGGAGGCTGCTATCGTCATTTCATGCCGGATTTCTCCAAGATAGCCAATCCCATGACCAGACTACTTTAGAAGAATGAAAAGTTTAGTTGGACGCTAGAGTGTAAAGCCGCTTTTCACACCCTAAGGACCTTGTTAACTATAGCTCATGTTTTAGAACAACCCGACATTGAAAAGCCTTTCGATGTGTTCAATGATGCATTGGGTACAAGTTTGGGGTGTCTGCTCATGCAAGAAGGTCGAGTGATTTCCTATGCTTCTCAGCAGTTAAGAAAGCATGAAGTCAATTATCCTACGCATGATTTAGAGCTCGCAGCAGTTGTTCATGCGTTGAAGATATGGAGACATTACTGGTTGGGAAACGTATGTCACATATATACTGACCATAAAAGTCTCAAATATATCTTCACTCAACCTAAGCTGAACATGAGGCAACGTAGGTGGTTAGAGCTAATCAAGGACTACAATTTGAAAGTTCACTACCATCAAGGAAAAGCCAATGTAGTAGCAGATGCCCTTAGTCAGAAATCTCATTGTAACACTTTGGAAGCCTTGTTGGAAGATGGATTTAATTTGTTATATCCTATTGTGCTGCACAATATCACCGTCAGTTGTTCACTTGAGAGCAAAATTATCGAACTACAGAAGACGGATGTAGGTATAATTCACATTAAAAGAAAGATGAAGGAACAGGAAACCAAATATTTTAGGTTGGATGAAAGAGGTGTGCTATGGTTTGAGGACCGACTAGTAGTATCAAAGGACCGTGGGCTTAGAAATCAAATTTTAGATGAAGCTCATTCATCCAAGTTGTCTATCCATCCGGGTAGTAGCAAAATATATCAAGATTTGGAAATCCGTTTTTGGCGGACCAAAATGAAGAAGGAAATCGCCGCCAATGTAGCTAGGTGTGATAATTGCAGTAGAGTCAAGGCCATTCATTTGAAATCTGTTGAATTACTTCAGTCATTGCCTATTCTAGGCTAGAAATGGGAGGAAATAAGTATAGACTTTATTACAGGCCTTCCGCTGACACAACAAGGTCATGATTCCATATGGGTCATTGTAGATCGCCTTACCAAGTCAGCACATTTTGTACCGGATAACACAAGGCAACACGCTAGGAGGTACGCTGAGCTGTACGTTTCTCAGATCATGAGGCTATATGGAGTACCAAGGACCATAATCTCAGATCGAGGACCACAGTTTATAGCTCGGTTTTGAGAGCACTTGCACCAGGCCTTGGGAGACAAACTAATCCAAAGTTCAGCATATCATCCACAAACTTCAGGACAGACCGAGTGAGTGAACCAGATCTTAGAAGACATGTTGAGAGCTTGTATAATATCTTCCAAGGGTTCATGGGAGAAATGTCTACCTTTAGCCGAGTTTCCTACAATAACAGTTATCAAGCGAGCATCAAGATGGCTCCTTTTGAGGCCTTGTACGATCGAAAATGCGAAACTCCTTTGAATTGGATTGAGCCCGGTGAAAGAAGATATTTTGGCATTGACTTTGTCACCGAAGCTGAAGAGCAAGTACGCATTATCCAACAGCATATGAAAGCAGCTCAGTCTAGACAAAAGAGTTATGCTAATAAAAGAAGAAGACCACTAACTTTTAAAGTGGGAGACTATGTATATTTAAAAGTGTCACCCATGAAAGGAGTGCAGAGATTTGGAGTAAAAATGAAGCTTGTGCCTAGGTATGTAGGCCCATACCAGATTATTGAACGAAAAGGAAATGTCGCCTACAAGTTACAACTTCCTCCAGAGATGAGTGCGATATTCGATGTCTTCCATGTTTCTCAGTTGAAAAGATGCCTTCGCATACCTGAGGAAGCCATTGCACCCACCAACATTAAGCTCCAATCAGATTTGACCTATGAAGTGAAACCAATCCGAGTTCTAGGAGAAATGGAAAGAGTAACTCGGAGCAAGGTCATTAAGTTCTATAAGGTGGTGTGGAATAACCACAGTGGACAAGATGCCATGTGGGAATGGGAGAATTATTTACGTGAGGTTTATCCTGCCTTTTATGAGGAATGGTAGGTCTTTCAAATCTCGGGACGAGATTCCTATAAGGGGGAGGGGCTGTAACACCCTAGTGTTAAGCTTTACATTTGGGCACTTGCATTTCATGAGCACAAGCATCATCCAAGCATTCATGAACATGAGCATATGAAATTTCATCTCATTCTTATACCTTATCACATGAAATATAGATTTTATATATATGCTTATGCTTGCAATCATGTATGACCAATGTATGAGATGGTTGTGAGGTCATGAAAACACCTTAGACATATCTAGAATGATAATTGGAACAATGTTTATATTCATGACATAGACCAAATTTGCTTCTAAGTGTTGGTTTCATTTGAAATGCCATTTTCATGTTACCAGTTTGACCAAAGTTGAACAATAGCTTAGAGTGTTTGCATGGTGGTGTGACCTAAATAAAAGTTGTAGTTATTGTCATGAGTAACAAACTTTATTTAAGGGTCAGGAGCTAATTTAGTGTATAACATGGTCAAATAGAGCTCACAAGTATCAACAAAATGTTGTTTTCAAAACACAATTTTTCTACGTGTTGAGGCTGTTTTCAGTTTCAATGTACCTCACTTTAGAGCTTTGTAGTTTGAAAACAATTGAGAATTACATGATGGTTCCTAAAGCAAAGTTGGAGATCTTATATAGCTCTACAACTTTCACTAATACCAATTTTGCTAACTCGAACTGGATTAGGAGATATAGAGGAACAAAGTAGCGCTGCCAGTCGCTGAATCGGCACTTAGCCGATTTGAATCGGCTGGCCGTCGTGGCCGACCGCGCCAGGCCGCGCGCGCCACGTGGCGGCAGCACGTCGGCGTTGGCTTGGCTGGTCGGGCTAGCAGGGGGAGATAAGAGAGGCGATGCCACCATGCTCACTCACTCTCGCTCTCTCTCTGCCTCTCCTTCACCCGCCAGAGCAAGCTGAGCGCTGCCGTTGCCATTGTCGAGCCCGTCCGTGCGCACACACAACTGCCACCGCACCACCGTCCAATCCATCTCACTGATAACTCCACCATCGTCTCCTCTACCTCCCCGAGCCGCCATTGCCACCGTTAGAGCCTAGGTAATGCGACATTTCACGTCGCCATCGCCGCCATGGTCATGGAGCGCCACTGAGCTCCGAGCTCATCGTGGCCAGCCCTATCCACCGCTCCTCCCATCTCCGTCTCTCTTAATTCATCTTCGTTGTAGGTCCTAGAAGCTATAGTCATAGCTCGTTGAGCCGCTACCGCATCACCGGTGCTGGAATGCGAGCCACACCGTCGTGAGCCAAGAGCGTCGCTGCCATGCACGGCACCGTGGCTGTGCATGCCTGGTTCTCTTCTTCGCGTGCTTCTAGATGTTAGAGTTAGGTTAGAGCTAGGTCTAGCTCGAGGCAAGAGCCTAAGGCCAATGCTGGCCTCGTCGGAACGGAACGTCGCTGTGCCGCCGTTGCGTTCGCGCCGCCGCATCACCAGGCACGCGGCCAAGCTTCGCCACTGCTCTACCCTGACCTAACCCACGCCATAGAGCTTCGCTAAGGTTTGTAGATGCCATAGCTGCACTCGCCTGGCCATACCGTCGTCGAGGATGGCCAGAACACCACCGCACGCCGCTGTCAAGCCGCCATGTTCGCTGGCGAGCTAGCTCTGGTGATCCTCTGAGCAAACCTAGGTACTAGTAGGTGCGGGTTGAGTCGGGGAACACGTCGATGATGACGGTACAGCCGATGACCTCACCATCGACGAGCTTTTCACCGGTCAAGCCACACCTCTGCTCTGTCTCTCTGTCGCGTAGGGCCGAGTTGACCATGGGGCCCAGTCATCAGTCGCAGCGGGGTGTATACACCGGGTGCACCTAGCTGTAGCGCCGATTTGAAATTTGAATGCAAACTTTAAAAATTCATATCTAGAGTTAGGAGTGTCCAAATAGGATGAACCAAATTTTGTTGGATTCATCATGAAGTGTAATACTTAATAAAAATATGAAATATACTGTTTAGGGTATTTTTTGGAAGAATTAAATTGAACAAGATAAGTGTTTTTAAAATAGTTTCTATCTTCTAAATTGCATAACTTGAGTTAGGAATGTGATAAAATTGTGATTCCAATTTTGCTATTCTTGTGTTGACATGCTATAGCTAGGAAAAATATTAAACTTGCAGTAAGCATACTTGAAATATGATCTTTCTATTTAATCCTAATTAATTGCTAGTTTCTAGTAAAATTAATTGGGGTAAAAATTCTTAACATATGATCATGCAAAATTTTACACAATATTCTCATGCTAGGAGGAAAGTATGAAAAATATTAAATATGTTGCTTAACACTTTTCACTGAGCTAAACTATTTTTGCTAAAATATGCATATGCAACTTGTTATTTTTGTAGAGGTAGCTATACTTATCCAAATGGCATGGAATTTGTACAGTAGACTATTAGGGCCATTTGTTAGGTAGCTATTTCTCAGAATTTATTAAGCACTATAAATATTTATCCTTTAAATCACCTTATTATCTAAGGAAATTAATAAATGAATATAAATAAATTAGTTAGGCTTAACCATGATGTTTTTTGTGGTGTGTGTGATGCATATAATCTGTTGATACTGTTATTGAGGCTTAGAAGTATGTGTTTATAGGTAGCTAGTTAATTATTGCATTATAGTTTAACTAGATGGCTACATTTATACTTTCTGTTGTGGTGATGATTCTATGATGGTAATGACCTTTTCTGTGAAACTTGTTAATAACAAAGTTGTAAATAACTTACTTATCTACCTTGCGTTAAATTTTTATAGTCATAGGTCTTATGATTTAAGAATTATTGCTGTTAGAAGTCTGCTGTCAGAAATGCTTACTCTCTGGACAGATCGAAAAGATTGATTTTGTTGACCTAGATAACTACTGAATCACATTAAGATGATTAAAAGAAAGTTGTGGGCAATTTCATAAGCTTTGCAGAATGTTGACAACCATATTTTTTTGATATGTATAACTCTAGTTATGGTCAAAACAAATGGTTGCTGTCTTGTAGTCCAGAAAATAATTTACATAAGTGTTTGTTTAAGTTACTAGAGAAGAGATATGCACCTACTCAGTAAAATAAAATGTAACTTATTATCACCTTAATACAATGCTATTGAAAACACTTATGCGGATGCATTCATCACTTCATATCATATCATACATATCATTATATATGCATCCATGATATCTTATTTTATGCTCATGCATATAGGGTCATCCGAAGGGATAACTCTTTTGGAGTTCAACGAAGAAGAAGCGGAGGAACAGCAGGAAACACCTCAGGCCGTAGCTCTAGAAGGAGAGGAGCAAACTCTTGAGGACCTCCCTCAGTGCCCGGATCATAGGCCAACCTTTTTCCTCAAAGGCAAGCCCCAGAGCATTCTAAGTCTCCTATGTTTTACAAAACTTCACTTGAGTCCTTTTATGTCTGATGCATTAGGTGATAAGAGTTGAATCGAAACCACTTTATGCATAGAACTACCTTGTCCAGATATATATACCTTTAACCCTATGTAGGTCCAGGATTGAATATATGCTTAGCCATGCTTAGACCGGTAGAAGTTGGGTGATTTCCTGTCACCTGCGAGATATAGGTGGATACCGAAGCACGGTTGGCTATATTTGCTATCGTGGAAAAGAACCATGAGGTAATGTAAATGGAGGCCAGGCAGAGTCTATGTGTAGGTTGACTCATGTGATTCTGTCTGTTCCGATTAAGGACCGTTCCGTTGTTGGCACTTTTGTCGAGATTGAACGTATGTCTCTTACTTAGCTGGCCGGATAACTAGTTCTGACCGCGAAGCCGAGTAACTCAACTCAGGCCGGGTGCCATTCTATAAAAGTGCGCACTCTGGATAGTAGTAAGGATGTGCGGGAAGCCAGACATGAGCCCAAGGGTAGGGTAGTCCTAATTGTCCAAACAGATGGTTGTCCCTGATTGTGCGACGCTGGTCAAACCTGTGAAATGTGTACCTGAGTTATACCAAAGATGACCTAAGGTGACCGTTGATCTGGTCTGCCTAGGTTTGTGTTAGGAATAAATTTCCAGCTGGTTGAAATCGATTCAAATCGCCGTCTCTCCCAGACAGTAATAAACTTGGCTAGCCACAACATCGTAGTAACTGTATTATGGAATGATGGTTATGATAAACATGAATTACTACACCGGCTATGGTTACTATTGTATGCTACTAAATGATATACCACATGTTTGGTACATGCTAGTTGCTAATCTAGAGATGAATAGCTATAATTAACTTGATGACCGAATTATAACTGTATACTTGATTTGGTAAGCTTTTTGTGCAAAATGTTGTCAAGCTAGCTTCACTTATAAAGCCTTGCATAATCCTTGAAGTCACTTTATTTTTGGTTTTTGACGAGTAAGTCTAGTTGAGTACCTTCTCGTACTCAGGGTTTTATTCCCATTGTTGCAGATGGTACAGTTTATCATGGCTATTGTAAGAATTGCTTCTATCCCACCATGGATGAGGAGTAAGCCCTGGGCAGGCATCTCTTATTAATCCCTCCCTTATGCTTTTGTGGAAGTGTGATCGTGAGCTGGTACTATATTTAAACAATGTTGCAGATGTTGGTTTCAAACTTTTAATTTGCTTCCGCTACTATCTTACCTGAACGTGGTTTGTAATAAGCTAAATTCGTACTTTGATGGATGAACTGTATTTGTGAACTTTATGTAACGTATGACATATATGTTAAATCATGTATGATCTTGGTTGTATGTTGATGGTTAATCGAGAGCCTTCGTGGTACTCGACGGACTACCGGGTTTATATGGGCTCAAGTATGACTGCGACCGCTTGCGGGCTGCCATTGTACTTGTGCTCTTATAAATTGGTCTGTTCTGCTACATGCTTCCTTCCTTGATGCTTCAGATAACCCGAACATTATCACACGCCAATCTAAAATCTCGCAGAACCAAATCACTGGCGAGTGCAAAATCTTCTTTGCATGCTATTGCTTCCACCGTGTCGGGTTCCATGCGACCCTCTCAAACCACAGCCGTGGCCCCCAAGAATCGCCCAGCCGTGTCCCGAGCAACAACCGCCGCAGCAATGACTCCTAAATTTTTGGCCAAGGCTGCCTCAACATTGATCTTCATCAATCCTGCTGGCGGAGGGATCCACCTAGCTGGACTTCTCGGAACTTCAGGCCACACCCTCCTTTGTGGCTTTGCGTACTGAAGGTCAGCCACAAAATTGGTAACAAACTGATGTGTCGAGAGCAGGCTTTGATAAATGTTTTCATGCATAGATTTCCTCCTTGCATACCAGATTGCCCATAGAGTAACAGTCACCCCGAATGGCTGAATTAGGTCCTCATGTCGTAGGGACTTTGTCACTGCGGCCAGCCAACCCTTCGCATCTTGTTCCTCAATTTGGCAAAGGTGTTCAGTGATCTCTTCTTTCTCTAGAGCCCATACACAACGCGCCATATTACATTCGAGAAGCGAGTGCTTCCACGAGTCCTCGGCTCCACATATTTGGCACGCAATATTTTCCGCCATGTTCCTGTGATGGAGAATGTCCTTTGATGGGAGAGCACCTGGCTAGTCTCCACAGGGAAACACATAAAACTTGCCTTCCAGCTTTCTTGAGTACTGATGGCTGTGGCTTAACTCGACTGAGACGGATGGAGCCCGGGCTTGATTTATGATCTCTGCGGTTGGGGCCATAGCAGCCGTCAGGTAAGCTTGTATATCGTCGCAAATTGCCTGGGTTTCCGGGGTATTGGGTAGCCATTGCATTATCGCCATAGCAACGGCCACGTTGGCGCTTGGAGTCCTGAAGACCTGTTTATCCCCCACCCTGTCGAAGGCATTGTTGAGGTCACATGGCTGGACCCTTATGAGTCGTGCTTCTTCTGCCTCGGCTTCGATTTGTCGGTGATTAAACCGATCAATATTGCGTGCTTCACGTGCCAGCCTTTCTTGCTCTGTCTCGCCGACTGCCGGTGGTTCGTCATTACTGACAACGTTGATCAAGCCTCCCCGCCTTGGTGGGAAGGACGGGAATCGCGGGTATCCTGGGGCGTGGTCTGGGATATCTAGATCGTATTCGACGCCTTCATCGTCGTGATTCTGGAGCTCAGTGCGAACAGAGGCATTAGATGCAGTGCCGGACGAGAAGCTTGAGCCACCCTCTTGAACTGTGTGGATCGATCCTTCTTGACAATCCTCAATTCGGACCATGTTGACGAAGTTGCGTGGCTTTGGCCGAGGTCGGAGTACAGAACGTAGACCCGAGCAGCGTTGTATATTGTAAGCGTAGTTGGAGGCAGCATTTTTTTGCAGGCCGTAGGGCTGGGCCTGGTAGTTCCCCGTCAAGGCTTTGTACTTGGAGAGCTGGAGACCCGTCGCAGAAGCTGGCCGGCGACGAGCAGAGCGCCCTTCAGGAGTATATATAACCACGAGATCTGTACCAAGTCATGCTGGACGACTGGCCCGAGCTGGTCGGGTAGATCTGTTATGGGGAGCGGTTACCTGCTCATTAGGTTGACTTTGAATTGAACTTACCAGAGCTAGGGTTTCAGCGAGTTTGGTGCCGACCCGATCGATGGAGTCGAGCAAGTCGGTGTTGTCGATCTGCTTCCCTTTGTAGCGGGGAAGCGGACGATGGATTGTCGGCGTGGCTGAAGGCGATGCGGGCGTGGTCGGAGCCAGATCCACCGTGGTCGGAGCTAGACCCACCGTGGTCGGAGCCAGATCCCCCGTGGTCGGAGCCGTATCCACCGTGGTCGGAGCCGTAGCTGATGCAGGTGAAGCAGGGGTCGACGCAGATTGAATTCGTGCCTCCTCCATGATCATGGCGATGAAGTCATCGGAGCCGGTGGTCCAGGTGATCTGACCGACGGTGAACATGAGGCCGTTCGGTGTAGCCATGGAGCCGGGGATGATGACCATCTTATTCGCTTGGAGAGCAGTATGCACACCCCCTACCTGGCGCGTCACTGTCGACGAAATATGGTCGACAGTCTACCTAGGGGTATGCCTAAGGTAGTAGATTGTTGGCAGACAGATGCGCAAGCCACAAACAAGATGGTGATGCAAGACAGACACGAGGTTTTATCCAGGTTCGGCCGCCAAGAAGGCATAATACCTACGTCCTGCGTCTGATTGTATTGCTGTATGTCAATGAGAGATGTTTTTTAGAGGGATCCCCTGCCCACCTTATATAGTCCGGGGGACAGGGTTACAGATCTAAAAACTAATCCTAGCCAATTACAATTGCCATAGGGCCGGATAAGGATTCCTATTCTAACCGACCAGGATCTTGCTTGATCGTCAAATCTGTCTTGACTCCTTGCGCGGGACTCCGAACAGGTTGGCTGGGCCGCGCGTCATCTTTTAACGGACCGGAGCCTCTGATCCGGGCTGACCCAAGCCTAGCCGTAAGGGTATAGGGGTTAATACCCCCACACTTTGGAGGGAACCTTTATTCCCCACAATGTAGACCACTTCTTCTCAGCGGCCAGTCTGTCTGAGGCACCCACATTCCCAGCCAGATACTTACGGTGTGCAAGCATCCTGTATACTGATCGAACCGAGAAAATGCCACGCTTTTCAAAGTGCCAAGCCCAAAAATCTTCTTGACGCCTTGTGCTGAGAGGGATGCTCGTGATCACATCCACATCAATCAGTGTAAAAAACTCCATTAACTTCTCACGATCCCAAGTTGCTGTCGTCGGATCAATGAGTTCACTAACAAGTTGAGGGAGGTTCGCCCGGTCGCTTGGCACCGACCTCCTTAACCCTGACGTAGGCAGCCAATCCATTGTCCACACATTAGTTGATTCACCTGTGCCTATCCGCCGTATCAGGCCCTCTTTAAGGACATACCGTCCTTCAACAATTGACCACCAAATACGGGAAGGAGACGAACCAATCACTGCTGCAAGGAACTCTCTGTCTGGGAAATAGATAGCTTTTAGGACCCACGCACTCAAAGAACTGCCATCCTGCAATATCCGCCATGCTTGTTTCGCTATGAGTGCTAGGTTAAACAGTTCCATATCTCGGAAGCCAAGACCACCAAGATATTTTGGTTGGGTCATGTCATCTCAGGGCACGGGGTGTTTGGTTCCACCTACTAAAATTTAATCACTGTCACATCGGATGTTTGACACTAATTTGGAGTATTAAACGTAGACTAAATATAAAACTAGTTGCACAGATTGAGACTAATTTACGAGACGAATCTATTAATCATAATTAGACTCATATTTAGTCTTTCTAATTAGTATCAAAATACCCGATGTGACATCTACTCAACTTTAGTCCCTGGATCAAACACCCCAGTCCCCGATCTATGAAAAGGCCATTAAAAAGCCCAAAGGCTCAGCCCAACCATTGATCCTAGTCGCGTCTCTATCCCATGGGCCGTGGGCTCGGCCTAGAACTGCAACTCCGCAAGCCGCCGCCTGCACCTCCCCAGTCTGCTGCTACCTTGCCGGCGAAGATCGTTTCGTGCCGGCACCGGCAGGCGGCAGCCTTCCTCCAATCCTCCGTCCCTCTCCCTCCCCAACCATCGCCGCCTTCGGTCACCTCGTCTTCCCCAACTACACCTCGCGGTGGCACAGCAAAACGGAGGTGAGCTCGCTCGGCCTTTCTATCTCGGATCTCCTATGCAACCTTACTGAGCAGAGAGCCGTGTGAATTTGTGGACCGCGCAGCTAGCGGCTGACCCGACTCCCATCTCTCCCGATTCTCAGCGGGCGATGCAGGCGAAGAAGCTGACCCTGCTGCAGACGGTGGCAGCTGCGGGAGTCTTCTCCGCCGTCTCCTTCTGGTACCACACAATCTCCCCTCCTGAAGATTCTCGTTGGTTCGGAGCATTCTAGATCTCCCATGCCATGCCTCTTGTGCTGCAGGTATGGGTTCATGTTTGGAAGGGAGTCCGCGCGGCGCGAGCTTGGTGGCATCATAGACGACCTCCGCAGCAACAAGCCCACCACGATCTCTGCCGCTTCCTCGGAACCCGATGCTCATTCCAAGCCATAGTGGGGTATGGTATTTTGTTCCTTCTTTGCCGTACTAAATCTTGTGGTCAGCCTTGTCTTGTGGATCCTGCTAGGCTGTAGATGGAATAACTAGCATTGGAGATACCAGACTTTTTCCTTCTTCCATAATGTGTATACGGCTTGAACACCAGTTTTTAGACTGAAAAAACAAGCTAAACCTGCCACAAAAGACAAGGAAGAAAAACAAGTTAAAAATGCCCTTGATTGGTTAAGGGGATGGGATATTAATGCATTTTTCGTCGTAGTGTGGCTCGTTGTTTGTTTTCGCTAACATGTGCCAATGAGGACACAGCATTTCATATTACTCTTTCAGACGAACATGCTTGTTTTAATATCAAATCATGTCTAGATAGTCTAGTGAGGTCCCAGGAAACTAGTCTCTGGCTGGCCCATTGCCCTGTTTTGAAGCCATGGCAGGCAGGATTCACTGCCACATTGCCTATTCAGAACCAATCAGTTATGGTTGGTGATGGGTTGGAACCTGGTGTTTGCCATCAAGCAATATATAATCTCACACTGATTCTAGCTAATAGTTTGGTAGAATTTTCAAGGACCGAGGTGGGCAGGAGCTGAGGCAACTGGCAGTAACGATTACATTGTTCTTTATCTTGCACCAAAAAGCTAGACTTTATGAACAATGTCGCATACATGAAAAATTGAATCTGGCAGGACATTATTGTTAGTGCAAGCACGGGAATAATTGGAGGCTTTGGAGCCATGGGGGTAAGATCAAGCCCTCAAGCTTATAAACAACATGTACGGTAGCCAAAGAACTAAGGTAGTAAGGTGGCTGGTGATGATGATCACTGTGGCACTGGTGTTAGCACTACAAATGTCCTAGTCCTAGAAACTACAGAGGCATTTTTATGTTCATCATGTTATGTGATGTTTAGTCTTGTTTGTATAGCTGTCATATTTTTTGTTTCCTTGCACAAATAGCACAGGTCAATCGAGTCAATAAGAGTTTACGTGTGGACTTACATGGTGATTTTGCCCCCCTAATGCAGGTCCATGTCTGCAGTGCGAAGAACAAGATTGTGTGATGATAGTAACTGACCTGGTTAGCTGTTAGAAGTGTTCAGCAAGGAGAAAGATTGTTAGATGAAGGTCAAAGGAACCAGATCTATATTTTGTAGGTTTCTGTTTTACGGAGGCTGCACTTTGAATTCAAAGAAATGAGAGATGATATCATTTGATATGTGGCGTGACTACTGAGTACTGACTACCAGTTCTTTCTCTTATCAATAATACACTGTACATCAGTCTTCAGGCATAGCCTTGCTGTTGATGCATCGTACTCTTGATTTGTGATTCGTTTCTTGATGACTTTACTGCTTTACTAACCTCATCATCACGTCTTGTGGTTATGAAAAACCAAATCAAACCAAGCTGCCATGGTGCACTTCTTTTAGATTTAAATTCTTTTGTTTGTGATTGTCTGCACAACAACAACAACATAGCCTTTCACTCCAAGCAAGTTAGAGTAGGCTAGAGTTGAAACCCACCAAGAGCCTCAAGTCACAGTTCAGGCACTTTAATCGCTGCTTTCTAAGTGTTCCTATTCAAATATAGATCTCTAGGTATATCTTAAGCTTTTAAATCTCTTTTTATTGTCTTCCTCATGCTAATTTTGGTTTTTCTCTAACTCTCCTTATATTATTAGCTTAGCTTAGGACTCCACAATGCACTGGTGCCTCTGGAGGTCTTCTTTGGATATGGCCAAACCACCTCAATCGATGTTGGACAAGCTTTTCTTCAATTGGTGCTACCTCTAGGCGATCACGTATATCATCGTTCCGAACTCGGTCCATTCTTGTGTGACCGCAAATCCATCACAACATACGCATTTCTGCAACACTCAGTTGTTGAACATGTCGAATCTTTGTAGGCCAACATTCTGCTCCATACAACATAGCCGGTCTAATCGTCGTTCTATAGAACTTGCCTTTTAGCTTTTGTGGTACCCTCTTGTCACAGAGAATGCCAGAAGCTTATCGCCACTTGATCCACACTGCTTTGATTCTATGGCTAACGTTTGCATCAATATCTCCATCCCTCTGTTTCATCGATCCCAAATACCGAAATGTATCCTTCTTAGGCACTACATGACCTTCCAAACTCACATCTCCCTCCTCCTGTACAACTCCACCAAAGCCGTATCTCATGTATTCGGTTTTAGTTCTGCTTAATCTAAAACCTTTAGACTCAAGGGTCTGTCGTCATAACTCTAGTTTCCTATTTACTCCCGTCTGGCTTTCGTCCACTAACACTACATCATCAGCGAACAACATACACTAAGGGATATCCCCTTGTATGTTCCCGGTAACCTCACCCATTACCAAGGCAAAGAGATACGGGCTTAAGACTGACCCTTGATGAAGTCCAATTTTAATCGAGAAGTAATCTGTGTTACCATCGTTTGTTCGAACACTAGTCACAACATTGTTGTACATGTCCTTGATGAGGGTCACGTACTTTGATGGGATTTTATGTTTGTCCAAAGACCACCACATAACATTTTTTGGTATCTTGTCATAAGCCTTCTCCAAGTCAATGAAAACCAAGTGGAGGTCCTTCTGCTCTCTAAACCGCTCCATAACCTGTCTTATTAAGAAGATTGCTTCTGTGGTTGACCTTTCAGGCATGAAACCAAATTGGTTTGTTGATATCAGCGTTGTTCCTTGCAGTCTTCTTTGCCACCTTGTACTTCTCTATGTTGTTTGCACACCTATTATGATACAAGCGCTTATAGCACTCCTTTTTCTTAATAGCCTTTTGCACATCTTCATTCCACCACCAAGTGTATTTCGAGTCGCATCCGCTTCCTTTGATCACTCTAAGCACCTCTCAAGCAACCTTCCGAACGCATGTTCTCATCTTCTCTCACATGTTGTTTGCATCGCCTTCATCATTCGAAGGACCATCTTCAATGACTTTTTCCTTAAAGACCTTTGATGCCCCCTCTTCTAATTTCCACCACTTCGTTCTAGCAACCCTAGCTTGTTTGTTCCCACGAGCTTGCACCAGAAAGTGGAAGTCAGCCACCATCAGCTTGTGTTAAGCGACCACACATTCTCCAGGTATCACCTTACAGTCCACGCATGTTTGTTTATCCCTCCTTGTAAGGACAAAGTCGATTTGACTAGAGTACTGGCCGCTACTAAAGGTCACTAAATGGGATTGTCTCTTACGGAAGAAAGTGTTAGCTATCATCAGATCAAAAGCTATGGCGAAGTCTAAGAGTTCCTCTCCCTCGTGGTTCCTACTACCATATCTGAAACCCCCATGAACCGCCTCGAAACCTGCACTTAATGTACCTACATGGCCATTAAGATCATCTCCTATAAAGAGCTTCTAGCTACTAAGGACAGCTCTAACCAAGCGATCTAAGTCTTTCCAGAAAAGCCGCTTAGCACTCTCATCATGGCCTACTTGGGGGGCATACGCACTAATTACGTTTAAGACCATATCACTAATGACAAGTTTAACTAAGATGATCCTATCCCCTTGCCTTCTCACCTCCATCACACCATCCTTGAGGCTATTATCAATTAAAACTCCTACTCCATTTTTATTTGAAGTTGTCCCTGTGTACCAGAGCTTGATGCCGGTATTGTCCACCTTCTTCACCTTCGGCCCCTTCCATTTAGTCTCTTGGACGCATAAGATATTTACACGTCTCCTAACCACTATGTCCATTAACTCTCTTAACTTACCTGTAAGGGACCCTAGATTCTAGCCACCTAAATGGATCCTAGTTGGCTTGACTAGCTTCCTTACCCTTCGCACCCGTCGAGGTAGGTGTGAAGACCCTTGCTCATTTTGCACCACACCCAGGCGCCGATGTGGCGCGCCACTAAGGATGCGATGACCTGATCCTTGCTCACTTGACACTGTGTCCAGATCACGACACGGCGCTTCACGGGGGTGACAACCTGGCCCTTGCTCATTTAACACCATACCCGGGTTCCAACATGGCGCGTCGCTAAGAGAGTTACGCCCCAACGAGATTCTTTTGGGTTTCATCTCCATTAAAGTGGCTAAGTTTGTACATTAGCTCACCACGCGTAACACAACCCTCCTCCTTTACCAGGGCTTGTGACCTGCTATGCTGGGACACCAAAGGTGCCCCACCATAAGAATAAAGATTCTAAAGACTACAAACGCTACATGATGGACTTGACAGAGTCTAAGATCCTAAAATAATGGTAGAATTGAGCAGAATGTTCGCCCTCCAAACCATCTCGGTGGTGACGTTGCTCCCAGCAAGGTTGTTGCAGGGGCTGCTCGCAATAACAAGATCAAAGTCACCAATTCTTCTAATATACGCCTCGATCCTCTCAGATGCCAGTGTCTGCACATCAGTACTCTCAATCAAAGTGTCAGGCTGAGTCAAATAATCGTGTTCATGCCTTGTGGGAACTATCGTTGAGGACTGAGAGATAGTAAGCAACAGTATCAACTTGAAATTAATTCCCTAGTGATCAATGTCTCTCTGTCCTGCTGACACCTCTGGTGTGATCCTTTGGAAAGCCAAGTAGAAGCTCCATCTCATCAGGTTCTAGAGGAGCAACC
Organism: Miscanthus lutarioriparius; assembly: GCA_904845875.1. NCBI lineage: Eukaryota > Viridiplantae > Streptophyta > Magnoliopsida > Poales > Poaceae > Miscanthus > Miscanthus lutarioriparius. The sequence goes on from CAJGYO010000018.1 coordinate 3,889,991, forward strand.
TTGTTTAAGCCAACCCAAGCGAGATTCCATTTCCTACACTCCTCCAACACAAACTTTTGAATCCTTGGAGGAGGTGGATCTGAACTGTTTCTAAGGGCAACACGAATCCTCTCTTAGAATTTTGCACTAGACACACAAGTCCGTAGGCAATTAAATTGACGCCTTTAGGTCCCATGACGGCCATTACCTCTTGTTACATAACATAGGAATGCTTCGAATATTGTCTTTGGAGGTATGGGGAGGAGAGAGAGCTGGCCTATTCTCAAGTGGCAGATTAATATGTAACCCCTTTTCCTAGCAGCACAGAAGTATTTCAAGTTCACAAACTCTGGATGAATATCATACAAGAATCTTGATATTGTAGTCCAAACACCTATTGCAGCAAGAGCAACATTCTCGTAGTAGAAGTATGGTTGACCAACATCTTGTGCAGGCAGCAATCTAAGTAAGAAGAAGCTCAAGCTATGAATCTGCTCTACTAGGTAAATGCCCGTGCATTACAATGGGAACACATAATACCACGATAGCATATGTATGAACGTGTGTTATATACTATTACCAACATCAAGGCATGAATATTATTGCGGAAGTGCATGCCTAATGAACACCCCCCTATCGACAACCTAGTTGTGCACCGATGTACACGCTAGACAGACATCATGCTACCCATCATTCACATGTCCACATCCATTTATCTTCTAGTCGACGTGGTACGGCCTCACGAGCTTGACACCTTAACCATAACAAGTTTATGTTTTACAATACATGTTATCCGGTATTTTTTTCTCAATGCAATGCATGGACATTCACCTAGTACATCAAATAAATTGTACAATTAAGAATCTAATCTCTCAATAGTTCGATCAGAAGAACGTGCTTTGCGCAGACACTAAGATGCAGTTAGTCACCAATCAAATATAATCTCTCAATAGTTCGATCAGAAGAACATCTGACTTCTTGCAGCTGAAGCATGCAGATGGCTGAAGCTGTAGTTAGAAATATCCTGCATATAAGTTATTTGTTAATTTTTAAAGTTAAAGTACTGTTGATATCTTTAAAAAAATACGTATCGACGCGTAATGCATTACCTTTTTCATAGAGTTAGAACCTCTTTATATATAATATTCATCATGAATATATCCTTTGCTGGTTTCTTCTTCCCCTTCCCCTTCCCTTTTTCTTTCTCCTTGTTCACGTCAATCTCAGCAGTCGGCATAGCCAAGATTCTAATGTTCGATCTTGCCGTGACTCTTGATAGCGCTACATATAATTAGTCGTGCGAGAACACTGGTTCCGGCAAGTATACTCTGATGTTAGGGATAGTATGGCCCTGTGCCTTGTTAACGGTCGTAGCGAAGCTAAGCCGAATAGGGAACTGCTTTCGATTAAATTGGAAAAGGGAACATCTCTTCGTCCGATGGGCATAAGGGTATGCGAGGCAGAAAAACCCGATTTTCAGCGTGCTGTCCCAACACAATTTTTGCGTCTATGGTATTTTTTTGGAACCCCCATATGATAAGCCTGATACCATTACAAAGTCCGTTCGCAGGGTCAATGTTCCTAAGCAATATGATCGGACAACCAATCTTCAGCTTCAACACATGTAGCGGTAGACCATTGGGTGTCAAAGTGTTAAGGAATTCCTCAGGTGAAAGGTCCTTGTTTGGTTTTGGTAATTGAGTGACAACCTAGGTGGACTAATTGTGTTTATGTGAGATACACAGGTAATTAGTCCACAGGTACATGTGTGTGAGCAACATATGCCATGAAGGTGAAAATGGCTTGGAGATGTTGCAAAGCTCACACATGTGATGATGAAGGAGCTCATTGCACATGAGACATGACATTGAGTCATGTGATCAAGGTGGAGAAGATCAAGACAAGACTTGGCTTGATGGACCGGTTGCAAGCGTGAAGGGCAAGTCGGAGGCTTTGGAGTGATGGACCGCGTGGCGGTGAAGCTTGAGCAAGACTTGGCGCCGATGGACGATGGCAACGGTGAAGAGAAAAGTGAAGTCAAGATCGATGAACCAATATGATCACGTGATGATATAAAGTGGATCATATCATTTTTGATCGTGTTGGTGCATGTGTTGCATCGACGTTGGAGAAGATGGAATGGAATGCGCAAGGCAAAGGTATAACTTAGGGCATTTCATTTCACCGGTCATAGGTGTGTAGAGAAGTTTATGACCGGGTTTAGAATAGATGGCCGTACTATCAAGAGGGGCAAACTTGTTTGCATATCGGTCATCTAGTGCCACTCGAATGATCTAACTTTACATCGTCGCTAGGATCGAGTGGCGTGGCAAGTTGAGTGGCTAATCCTTTGGAAAATGATTGTGAAAATGCAAACACACATACACATGGTGGTGTACACTTGCTGGGGTTGGCACATTTACAAAGGAGATGAAGTTGGAGTTGATGTGGATCAACTCGGTGAAGAAATGGAGGCGAAAAGAGAAACTCCACCGGCGGAGTGTCCGCCCGTAGAGTGCGGACAGTCCGACGGTGCCATCGGCGCCCTATACAAAAAAGACAGGGTCTCACAGAGTGGACCGGACGCTGGTGACGAAGTGATCAGACGCTGGTTGTGAGCGTCCGGTCAAGATGACGTATGGTGACGCAGGCAGAGCAGAGAAGCTGCGAGTGACCAGACGCTGGTGCTGCGTCCGATCGCGATCGACCGGACGCGTCCGGTCATGTCCGGTACCTTACTAGAAACGATCGGACGTTGGGGCTGCTACGTCCGGTCAGTTGAAGCTGCTGCGTCCGATCAAGTGAAGTGACCGTTGGAATCAGGACACGTGGCCATCTGCGGGCGACCGAACGCTAAGGTCCAGCGTCCGGTCAACATGACCGGAGCGTCCGGTCGGTCCGACTTTTGCCCAGTGAAGGGGTAACGGCTAGTTTAGCCCATGGGGCTATAAATAAAAGTGGCTCTCGGCCATGGCGAGAGCTGAGCACCTAAGGGGACTTAGTGTCCATGCTTGTGAGTGCTTGGGAGCCCTCCATCACACATATACTTGATAGTGATCATTCGATTATGTGAGTGAGCGATTCTAGTGCGATTGCATCGTGAGGTTGCATCGAGTGGCACTAGGTGATCGAGTTGCAAGCCGGTGGTGCTTGTTACTCTTGGAGGTTGCCACCTCCTAGACGGCTTGGTGGTGGTCTCCGTCGAAGCCCGCAAGAAGCTTGTGCAAATTATCCGGAGAAGTGCTTTGTGAGGGGCATTGTGCTCGCCCCGCAAGAGCCGCGAAGAGCAACTTTAGTAAAGCGTGTCATTGAGCTACCCTCACTCAAGGGGTAGGTTCTTGCGGCGCCCGACGTGCGGGCTTAGCAGGTGATGCTAATTAGCCGCCGAACCACCAAGTGAGCGGTCGACACAACGGGGACTAGCGTGTTGGCAAACACGTGAACCTCAGGAGAAAAATCATCGTGTCAACCTTGTTCTTCCCGTTGGTTTGCTTCCCCATTACACAAGCTTGCATTTACTTTCATATATATTAAGCTTGTGTAGTTCCTCTTGTAATTAGTTTGCTTGTGTAGCATATTAGTTACCTTCTTGCTTGTGTAGCATAGAAGTAGCTCCCTTGCGTGGCTAATTTGGTTTGAGTAACCTTGTTAGTCACATTGCGTAGTTTGTATAGCTAAGTATTTGTGCTCTCTAATTTGGCATTGGTTGCCTTGTTATTGAGCATTGCTAGTGAGCTTAGGTGGCTTTGTGCTTTTGCTTTCTAGCATGTGTAGGAGCTCCCTTGTCGCTTAAAGTATTAGTGGCATAGGTTTGTGTGACCTTGCTCCTAGAATTGCTTAGGTGAGCTCTAGCTAGCCCGGCACGTTAATTGCTTAATTAGTATATTTGAAAGATGCTAAAGAACATAGATAGAGGGGTGTAGTCTTGGCTAGACCAATAGTTTTAATTCCGCACTTGTTTCGGTTAGCAGATGTGATTAATTTTAGAAAGGACTATTCACCCCCCTCTAGTCCGCCATCTCGACCTTACATCAGGGTAGTAGTTGTGCGGATCATCCACCGCACAGTCAAAGCTATGGTATACCATCTTATCCCCATGAAAACGACCTATCATCTTCATATTAATCATATCAACCCAGTCGTTCTGCGTAGATAAGATCGCTCGAGAGGTGATATAATCTTTGCTTGACATATTCGCATTGAGGTTAGGGAATATGCAGTCAATTAGAGTATCAAGGTCACTATCTTCCCTAGTGTGCGGTATGCATATATCATGAGGAAGACGGATTTCATCATCAACAGTCGCCTCCTCAGATCCTCCACCGACACACAAGTATTCTGCAAACCACGGGTCACTCTTTGCCCTCATGTTGCGCACCAGTTTTAGATGTCGCATGGAATCCCAAAGGCACGATATTCGCAGTGAGGCACCGACCACCTGAGCCCTCGACCCTCTTCGAACAACGGAAAGAACCTATCTAAAATCTCCATCGAATACCATGGTCTTCCCTCCGAACAATAGCTCTGGTCGATCCATTATATCACAGAGACTATTGTCCAGTGCCTCGACAATCTACCTCTTTGTCATGCTAGCCTCGTCCAAAATAATGAGAGATGATGCTCGAAACAGTTTGGCAGTACCACTCTATTTTATGAAGGTGCAAAAGGCTCCATTATCAATGGTGAGGGGAATGTTGAAGTGCGAGTGGACGGTTCTACCACCAGGCATTATTGAGGCTGCGACACCAGATGTAGCTATTGCCACAACAATCTTTTTCTAACTATGTATAGTAGCGAGAAGTGCTCTGTACAGATAAGTCTTTCTGGTCCCGCCAGGACCATCCACAAAGAAGAGACCCCCGTCCTCGGTATCAACCGAGGACATAATCTCATCGTATGCAGCCCACTACTCCTCATTAAGGGTGTCTGACAGCCACATCATCCTTGTTAGCCTCAATGCTAGCCTCCTCAAAAAATCTCTCTAGGAATATCATGAGAGGCATCATATGTGTCATCGATATCAAGAAGTGGATACATCTTTATATCCTTCTACATTGATTGTAGCAATTTCGAATATCTATGAGGACCATATGCTCCACCATAAAGGTGGATTGATTATTACGCGTGTAGTCCTCTGACATTGCCTCCTTGTGTTTCTCCCACTGTCCAAACACATCGTTGGGCTCACAAAATACCAATATTGTTGCAAAGAGCCTTCGCAGCGCATATGGCATCATCCACCCGGTTGCCTTAGCGAGACTCTCGTTTAGCATGTTGTCCTCTTCGATTAGGCCCCTTCTTTCTGCAGCTTCACGGAAGGTCGGTAGGAGTTTTCGGTCCACAGTCCTTAGACACTCAAACGAGGTTGCACCTGCTACGTGGTTCACGAGAACCCTCAGATAGTAACGCTCCCCCATCGGCTGGATTGGCAGACACGATTCTTCCAATCTGTCGTAATGTATCACGACGTACCCTCTTTTGCCAAAATTTGCCCAGTGATTGCCACGTATAGAACTCGGGAAAGTCCCGATACAATATACCTCGGGCTGTTTCATATATCCTGTTCATCTCAAAGTATGCTATAAGCATTGACTTTTCAACACCAGGACGATTAAGAACTCATCGAACCCCGTCGCGCTGCGCTGGTGAAATGACACCAGTCCCGGTGGCCACGGCAATCCCGGCGGCGGTGGCGGTCGACAGAAAGCCCTAGAATCGGCTAAACACCATACTCTAGCAAAGATCGAGCAGTACATCGTACCTCGTCCGTAGCGGTGCCGACTCTTCTCTCGATGGCGGCGCGAAGGGGACGAATCGCGGCACGGTCATGGCGATGTCGTCGCGGGCTTCTCGGATCAAGCCGGCGTCGGCGGCGTGGACGGTCGTGGCGAGGTCGTCACGGCTTCTCGGATCAAGCCGGCGTCGTGGTTGTGGCTGTGTATGTCGGGACGGTACTGGTTATGGTTGTAGACGCAGGGCGCAGAAAGGCGGCGGGGAGTGGCAGTGCTGCTCGACACGTCGTGGGCTCGTGGCTGCTTCCTAGGTTGAGGAAGGAGGATCCGCCGTCTGGTAAACAGAATAGGAGAGACGTGGATGCGATTGATTTATGTTGCCTTCTTTGCCACCGGCATCGTCGCGCGTGGGAGAGGGCATGCAATTTATGTTTCCTTTTTTGCCGGGAGAAATCATCGTGCGGTGGTGGCGGTTACCATTTTGACCGGGCAAAATCATCGTGTGGGCGCCTGGTTTCACACGCCGGGTAATCTTCACCCGCTGGAAAGTTTTCGCACGCCGGGCGACGATTCCTATCGGTAATTTTTAGTTGCAGAGATTATCACCATTGTCCTTCATGGCCTTGAGAACAATCTCCTCCGTGAAACCCATGTCCATATACTTCTGAACCAAAGAGCCAGATGGCCCAGCCTTCCCAATGCCATTAGCAACCCGTGTCGATGGGCCTGGAGCATCAGTGTTCTTTGATGTCAGAGCTGATGATCCGTCACCAGCAGCGTTGAAGCTCGCTGCCTCCTCCCATCACTTTTCCATTCGAACTTGTCACTGCCATTACTGCCGCTAACGAGGCTAACCCAGTGCACTATTCCTGAACCTTCGCAAAGGGCTCCGGGGGCTGCCTCTGCCGTGATCCCTCTGACCCTCTCGTCTTCCTCGGCCCCGGCGCGGCCGGAAGCTGCTGCGACGGATCCGGGGGCTTCCTGTTTCTTTCCACACGGGCCAGATTCCGCACACCTGCACTCCCATGGGCACGGTCCAGGCTGCCCTATACAACTAGCCTATCCAGGCCCAGGCTGCACTGTATCTTTACTCCTATCCTTTCCTAATATATACTTCCCCCCTCGCCCCTCCTAATACAAAATTCAAAATTTCCCCACGCTGAGTAAACAAGACGCTGAGTGGGCTTACGAGGAGCTTATACATGTTTTTGTGCAGGATTCTGGCTGAACACGTCAGTAGGAAGTACCTCACCCTGCTTGTCAATGCAATGGTCCGGTGCAGCTATTTCCTTGTTGCCGAGTCTTCATCATTCAGTGCTGATCTGGTGCATAGATTCTGTGCCTCTACGTTAGAGCAATGCGTGAACGCGCAAATGATTCAGCATTTGCTGGCAGTATGTGTCACGATGCGACTGATTTCCTTTTGCTATTCACCAAATCAGTGTGCTATATATACTAGCTGGTTAACTGCGACATTATGTTTTTTTCATTCCTGGTGGCAGGTTGCTCGCAAGATTTGCTCTTGTGTGGATTTGAGTTGGGGAGGGAGCGCAAGGCTTTTGCTTGATCTGTTAAAGTGCACCACTGATTCTGTTATGTTTAAAGTTAAAAATCCAATACTTCATTTCCATTGCTGCAACTTGAAATCTGTAATTTCTCTACCATCTAGTTTACTGATACCATTTAAAGGGTACTCCTAGATGGATTTACTCAACTTACTCTGATGAAAAGTATAAGTCCATTAGTACATCATCATGGTCTCCAACGTATCTTGACAAGCAATATTTATAATAGTATATTATGTTGAATGCAAAGAATTATATACTAATGGACCTATGGGGTTGCGGTTATAACGGTCTATTCTTTCTCTCTTTAATACAAAAATATACGTACCTTGGGTGAGAAATCTGCTGCTCCAGGGACAGGCGGCGCCGAAAGGGATCTCTGCTGCTGCACTGTAGCCGCTGCAGGGGCAGATGCCGAAATGCTCCCATGCCGCACTGTAGCCACAACAGAGGCAGACGTCAAAGTCAGCCCTACTGTCACATCTAGGCACTGTAGTAGCATAACAGCCTGACATATCTATGTACTAGGATTAGATGGGTAGAGTTGTATATATAGTTTGTCACTGCAACTCAGTAAAGAGAGCGAGTTCAGTTTTGCCATCTCATCTACAGAGCTCTGGCCAACGCTGATGCTTGTGCTATGTGTGTGCTCTGTTCTCCCTCCCTTCTTTTACCTCTAGCCATAGTGTGTGGTCACCAACGATAGTCTGTGGTCGGCTCACCCGTGTCGAAGATCCAAGGAGCCAACATAGGTCTCCTTTGTGTTCGAGAAAAAAAAAACATTTCAAATATATGTAGGGTTAGGCGCTTTTACAGATGCGCATACATAGAGAAACATTCTCCAATATTGAATTTGAAAAAATGGATGTCGCTATACGTATTTTGTTCAACAAGCGAACAATCTTACCAAACACTGTTTCTTTCCATCTTATCTTAGGGGGTGTTTGGTTTCTCCTCCTAAACTTTAGTCGCTGTCCCATCGGATGTTTGAACACATACATGGAGTATTAAATATAGACTAATTATGAAACTAATTGCACAACTTACGACTAATTTGCGAGACGGATCTTTTAAGCCTAATTAGTCCATGATTTGACAATGTAGTGCTACAGTAAATATGTGCTAATGACGGATTAATTAGGCTTAATAAATTCATCTCGTGGAGTACTGACGGATTCTGTAATTTATTTTTTTATTAGTATCCGAACACCCCATGTAACACCCTCACGTGACACCTCCTAATTTTAGTCACCGGATCCAAACACCCCCTTATATATATGCTGGATTACAATTTGCTTTGACATGTAGGGTGACCTTGTTCAGTAGTATGTTATTCTGTTAAGACTCATATAGCATCGAGTCTTAACTGTGAGCATGAATTACTTATATTTGTTGTTGAGATTGAATCTTCCAGTTACGTACCATTTGGTCATGTTTAAGTAATCTATGTCTCAGTAATAGATCTGTTTGCAGTTCTGAATGTCTGATGAGCTAAGTCATTTTCTAGACACAAAACTTTGTCTCACATTAGATTTCTAGTGTACCTATTGCTCTAGCGTATGCGCCTCATATAATGTTTGCACTAAGTGCTCCAACAACTCCATGTAGTCTTTCCCTTTCCATAATGGGCCTTTTACTATCAAGACGTCATTACCTGCTGTAACATAATGCCAACTTTTTTCAGGCTGACTTACCAAAAGCTATTAATGAGTTTCTTGTATTTGTGGCATATGTTTCTCGGTGCTTCCTTTCTGTAAATAGGGACGGACGTCTTGGCGCTTCTGAGCTACTCTATAAATAAGGCGGTTATTTCTCTAAGGTACATGCTGCATTGTTTTATAGGCATTGAATTTTCATTAAAAATACCATACTAGTTCTAGAATTGTTTCGTGTAACACAATATCTTTCGATGTTCAGGTTTCCTCTCCTACTGCCTCAGTGCTTCTCCTTTATGCTACTGGATTATACTTCAGTACCCAGGAAATGGAAAGTCATGAGCGCCTTTGTATATTTGCACATTTTCTGATGAGGACATCTTCACGCTGGACACACCGACGCCATGGTCTTTCCCAAGTTGCAATTCGTTCCCAACTCAGCTGCCACGTCACCCTCGGATTCAGCAGACACGTCGTCACTGTTTCGGTCATAACTTCCTCATACGATGTCGAAACGGGTCGTTCTTGGATGCGTTGGAAAGGGGACGACGACGCCGTCGTTTTGGATCTGGTCCCAGCTCCAGAAGGTCCGTGGATCATTCTGTGTGACCACGACAAGGTGCTGCGTCACCTATTTGGGCCAACTTGGCCATGTATCGTGTCGGGCCTTAAGCCCAAGTTGTGGGCGCCCAACCCCTGGCCGTCCCCAACCCTAGGTCGAGTCTTAGACTATAAACACAGCCGCCACCGCTGCTACACAATTGGGTTTTTGTTTAGAGTTTAGTTTTCCATCGAGAAACCAAATCGTTCATTGTAACTGTGGTGACAAATCCTTTTCTGAAGTGATCCGGGGCCCCGTTCTTGATCTCCTCCACTGTGTCGATTAGTCCTTTGGAACCGAGTTCTTGAACCCTCTATTGATATTCGCGTCATTCATATTTGCAATTTCAGATTATGTGTTTTACCTTCTTGCTTGTGCTCTTGATTAAGCTTGCGGGAAAAAGCCTTCTTGGCGAGGTCAATCAAGTTGTGCTTGGTTGATAACCAACGGAGCGGTGGTGTATACGTTGCAGGGTTCAAATCGTGTCGATTTGAAGTCTGGATCGCCAACGTCGAGATCTCCACAAATCGAACTTACTGCTACCTCTCGGAAGATCGGGCTGTACTCATCAATTGGTATCGGATATTTCGGGTTTACCGCGAGGTATAATCTCGTTTGCCTTAGATTCATATTTGTTCATTACCTAGAGTCCACAAAAAGCCCAAAAATATTTCAATTTCCGCTGTCCTATCGCCCTTTGTGCCTTTGCAATTTCGTTTCAGATTCGTGTTGTTGAGTTTGTGTCCGTGGTCGAGTCTTGTTGCTGGTTTAGGATTGTGTTCGTGGTCGTAGTTCAATCGCCCGTTGCTGTGATTTTGTTTTCCACCGCTATACTCATCATTTTCTCTATGATGAAAAGTATGTAAAAGCTTTAAACGAAACACTTAGCACTCTGGCACAGTTCTTTGATGTTATCTATGGAAGATCCATTACACTAGATGGCTCTGCAAAGGAAAGTTCATTGATGCACCAGTGTCATTCGAATAAGAAGCACATTTATTCTCAGTCAAATGATAATATATCTCTCATGGCATATTTGGATTCTTTAGAGTTCGTTTGCAAGATTCTATTGCAACATACAAATGCGGTTTGGAAGAACTTCTCTGAAGGAAAAGCAATATGTTCTTCTGGAAACTTAGCCTACGTCTTAACAGCACTGAATCAGTTCATTGATTCCAGCCTTACAGCTTATAGGTAGGTTTGTACGGAAGAAGTATTGGCACTGTAATAAATTCATGCATGTGAGGAAGTTAGGGAGTAATGCTTATTGCAGTTATTATGGATGTATTATTGTTGGAACTGGCAATTATCCCTTATTTCACACGCTGTTCTTTGTGCTGTAACAGCTGTGCAAAAATGTCAGAAGAAGACAAGGAGAGATTACATGAACATCGTGGAACCTTACTGGATGTCCTTGTTTCAGCAATCAAAATTTCCTTTGCTACTACCAAAGCTGTCCAGGTAGCATAGTTGCCTTTTTTTTAATATTTATGTTTGAGCCTAAATATTAAAGAAAAGGCAACTACTACTCGGTAGGAGGAAGATATTAGTTTGGAAGGTCAAGTAGTGCCTAGGAAGGATATCTTTCGATATTTAGGATCAATGCTACAGAGAGACGGGGATATTGATGAAGATGTTAGCCATAGAATCAAAGCAGGGTGGATGAAATGGCGCCAAGCATCTGGTGTCCTATGTGACAAAAAGGTACCACAGAAGCTAAAAAGCTAGTTTTATAAGACGGCGATTAGACCTGTTATGTTGTATGGTGTAGAATGTTGGCCTACGAAAAGGCAAGTTCAACAGATAAGTGTCGCGGAAATACGTATGTTGCATTGGATTTGCGGTCATACAAGAAGGGATCGAGTTCGGAACGATGATATACGTGATAGATTAGAGGTAGCACCAATTGAAGAAAAACTTGTCCAACACCGGTTGAGATGGTTTGGACATGTCCAACGGAGACCTCTAGAGGTACCGATGCATAGTGGAATCTAAGCCAGGACAGTAACGTGAAGAGAGACAGAGGAAGACCGAAGTTGACTTGGGTAGAGGCAATAAAATGAGACTTGAAAAGATGGAATATACCCAAAGACTTAGCCTCAGATAGGAGTGCTTAGAAAACAACTATTCACGTGCCTGAACCTTGATTGCTTCTGCTGGGTTTCAACTCTAGCCTACCCCAACTTGTTTGGGACTTAAAGGCTTTGTTGTTATTGTTGTTGTATTTATGTTTGAGCCTGATCAATTTACACTGACAGGCCATTACACATTGCCTTTGCGTCTTGTGCACTAACAAAAACGATGGTTTTGGCCTGCACAAGTGTTTATGTTAAGAACTCTTTTTATTACATCTGCACGGGTAAAATTGCTTGAATATAGTCCTGTATGGATGCTGTTTGTGGAAATTGGCTGCTAAATTACTTTCTGTTATTAATTTTCTTGGACTATCCCTATTACCTGTTAATGCCTTCTATTTTCATACAGAAGAGTCTATCATCCGTCTGCCTTGCCATTTCAAGCTCATGGTTAATGTTTGAGGAGCTCAAATTTTTAATATCTACACTCAGCAACATTGGCATGACACTTTATAACATTAGACAGTTTGAGGAGGTACCTTTTCAGAGTTGATGACCTTCTTTTTATAATATTCTATTACTATAAGATTGAATACCATTGTTACTGCTGTAGGCACCAAAGGTATTAGAGGTTTGCTGCCAAACAGTATGGGTGTACGTCAGACAATCTTACTGCAGACTATCAACAATAACAGAAGGGGATGTAATTACTGAAGTCCTGCCAAAGGATACATTGAAGGATATCATTGTGGATGCATTTATGAGGATTGCAAAGATGGTTGATGTTCTCCATAGATGTGGCGCAAAAGTTAAATGTGAGATTGTTGTGAAGAGCCTATTACTGTTGGTCGATGGTGACATGTCTGAGTATTTGAGTGGTTCTTTGGCACTGATCAAATTGTGGGTTAAGGTAATAAACTATTTTACTGTTTGCAACACTTCATTGGCATGATTTCATTTATCCCTGTTTTTGAAACTATAGACTACATAAAAAGATTTTGAGGATGCTCAAGACACGGCTGGTGCTCCACTTCTCTTTGACTCCCTTTTAGCATACCCCTCTCCCTTGTCAAAGAAGTTGTTAGGCTTAATTGTAGAGCAGGTATTGTATTTGGACTAACTGTGGTGCATCTTAATTGTTTTGTTTTGAGGCTAAATTCTTTGGGCAACATTGTTCTTCTCAGGAGGAGTTAGCATTTGGATCAATGGAACCTCAAGGTACAATATTCTGTGCTCAAATGTGCTCAAATGCAAATAAGGATCTTAGATATTCTCTTGGATGAAATATACTCTTCAGAAGAATATTTTTTGGAGAGATCAAGGGTTCTTATTAGAAAGGCAGGTGTACTTCGTTCATCTGGTATGCAAAACATAAGCAGCTGCCTCGAGTTTTTATCAAAAGCCATATTGTTACTAGCGGTGAGTTTGAATCACTTAATACAGTTCTAATTTATCCAGAAAAAGAATATTTACGATTAATTTTTATTCATCAAATCAGCAAAACATCACTTCGGATTTATCTCAAAGAAATTCAACTGCGATCAATCAATTGGCTATTGCACACTGCTTGTATGCACATTGCGCTTAGGAGGGCAATGATGATAAGGAGGAAGGCAATGATGATAAGGTGACTACTGAAAATACTAGCTGTGTTCTCGTCTTAATGAAATAATATGCAGCTCTCCTGGGTTGTTCGAGAAAAAAGATACTAGTGTGTTTACTAAGTATATTATCCTTAAGAGGTCACTCACTTATACATTTAGTAAAATGTTGCAACATATATGTGATGTTTTTTTAATGGTTGTTATGTGTGAATAGGAGGTACTTGGTAATGCTAGGAGTGCACTTGATTGGTGGGCAAAGCTGGAAACTTCTGACCATTCTTCTCCTAGTGTGATCTTTCAACAGCTATCTAAAACTGTCGTGCCACTTGTTTGTTCTATGATTGATTTGATGTCAATTAAGGTAAGTTCATGATATATTTTCGACTTATGAGGTTGAGTGAGATGCAAGTACTTTCCTTCAGTAACATAATTATGCATATTTACTCTGCCATCACAGGGATGTTTTAAGCTTCAACTTGACTTTTGCAAGCAATTGATAGTGATATGGAAGAAAGAAAGCTTATCTCATGAAAATATATTTTCCTTCTTGTTCACAAGTGGGCGCCTTAGTCATGCATGCTGTCATCTCCCAATGGACCCAGAAATTGTTTCTAATCTCGCACAGAATTTTTCTATTGATTGCTATTGTATTGAATTTTGGAAGAACTGTTTCAAAGGAGACCATCCTTCTCTATCTATGTTCCTTCAAAGGATGTTTCCCACTGACTTGTTTTTTTCTCAATCATATGAACATTTAAATGGAACGAAGTTTAGTTTTAATTTGAGTGTTGATGAAGTCAATAATGTTGCATCATCTCTTGTTTTTGAAGTAAGTTCTGTTGCATCACACTAAATTAGTAACCATAGTCTCTAATTAATGTTTTCAGTTCTGAATCCTGTTTTAGTTTTATTTTTTAATTTTATAGGTTACTTCAAGTGGCAAGTCAATCTTCATAGCTGGATGTCTATATTATGATTTGTCAGAAAAGTTTTTATCAGGAGGCCATATTTCTTAGGCAATGACAACAATTTGGCCTTCTATATTTAGTTGTGAAACACTAGCGCAAAATCCTTTGTGGTTATGAGTTAATTCTAGATTGTGGAGTTGGTTAATATTTTAGCTTGCATGTAGTGGTAACACCCAATGTTTTTTTACAAGCCTTTTCATATGGAAAAGAAGCCCTCAATTTGCGCAAGAAACTCCTAAAAAAGGAATTCAAACTTAATCTGGGCAGGATTGGATGCAGGGCAAGCCAGTGTTATGGTGAGCAAAGTTCTGTGCCCCTCGAAGCATGGGGACCAACAATAACTAGAATTTGGCCTGATTCCACCAGATCAACCAGCATGAAAGATTCTTTGCTTACTCCATGGAATGTACTTAGATGCTATCTTGAAAGCACTTTACAAGTATGGTCTAACCTACCGCAGTTGTATAGAAATCTGGCACTCTGGCACTATCGCAACAATTTCTTTATGTATGATGCTCATTATTTGATGTATTCAGGTTGCTATGATACATGAATTGATTAGTAATGCCGCTGAAGCAGAAGTTCTGTTACAGACAGGAAAAGAGATATCTCATTTCCATAGGTTACCGGTTCTCCATATTGCTTTTACGTCATTGCTAGGTATAATATCACATTTCATTGGGTTGCCCGTTTTCTCTATTGGTCCTTTTGTCTCACATTACCTGGTTTTATTTCAGGTCAATTGTACTGTAAGCAGAAGCTCTGGGACAAAACTAAGAGTGAGCTTAAATATGCCTGGGATTATCTTGCAGAAAATGACGCATTCATTTCATGCAAACTATGTAGTCTGACTCTATATATCACTTGACATGAAAGATGGAGATTTCCAGGAACAGCTTACAGGCAATTTGTCTAGTGCTTTATGCATATACCAGTCTATCATTGAGAAATTGGACAACACTCAGTTTCTTGAAGGAATCTCTGATTGCCATAAACCTGGTTGTGACAAAGATTGTATTGCCAAAACCAAGTGTGAAGCTTATAACCATGGTAAAGAACCATTAAGTGCAAAGGATGATGTTTTACCCACATGCATTATCTGTGTATTGTTGAGACAAGCATCAATTGACCACTGCAATGAACAAGCGATATTAAATTCTCGAACAAAAAACTCTGAAGCCAGGCCACCATTGGATTCCAAAGTCAAGAGTGGATCAAGGTATCCATTATGTTCAGCTAAGGAACAGAATGTGGAGACTCGTGTAAAAACTAGTGAACTCTCAAGTAAATAGTTTGCACATGGGAAAGGTGAAAACATTTTAACAGAGATAAATTGTAAAAAGGATGTATATTGGAACAATGAACTGCCTTTTGATGCTTTGATTAGTGGAAAAGCAAGCTATTATCTTGATGGTATTGATTGCAGCAAAGATGACATATGCGATATGATTGGATGTTGAAACTGTCTGTTGGTTAAATCACTCTATTCCTGTTCCATTCAGAATATTTTACAGTTCAGAGTGAATTGTGTTCGTCGGCGCTAACTTTTGCCACTACTATTAAAAAGAGGTACATTATTTTTAGTTTATGTTCTTTGTTATATGTGCAGTTGTGGGATTATCATTAGCCACGAAGGCTATAAGCTTGCATGAATTCGAAGTATAAATCACACCCTTGGATATGTTGTTTACTTGTTCATTCATATAGTTGCTCGGTTCCTTGTTTTTCCTTTTGCAGCTAGAGCCTTGGGAGCTCACGGTGGAAGACATGAAGTTCACAATGTTTATTGGCAGTGCATATCACTGTTGTACTTCAGATCACTTCCAGAGGGTTGTTATAGAACCTATGGGCCTCATCTAATTTCACTAATTATGAATGGGAATATTGGTGATTATCTTCCTTTAGAGCGTGCAGAAATACTACACAGTTTGAGCTTTTTTCCCTAATAAAAGGCTCCCTTCCTGAACAGTCTAGGTTATTCCATTGACTGCCCATTATGTGTGACTTTCTGGTTGTTCCAGTTTACAACACTTTCTAAATTGTCTATATTATGTCACCATCTGCAGTGATGTCTGCTGTATCTTCTCTACTGTTGGAATGTCTTGTGTGGTTCCCTGGTTGCTGAAAGCTTTTGTTCTATCTGGAGAAAGCCCATCACTTTTTCAGAAGGTGTGTAATATCCTTTAATCTTGCGGTCTTGTAATGTGGAATAGCTATGAACGCCTAGTGTTTATGTATTTAGTCTATTCTTTTTCTTGAGCTACAATTGAAGTCAGTCTGTCAATTTCATAGTCTTTAATTGATCGCCTGGTTACTGCTGGTGGCTCTTGTGTTGAGATCTAGATTTCTTGTCTCAGGTTTGCAGGTTACTTGTGTGTGCACTCTTACTATCAACAGTAAAATCCTCAATCCAGTTGCCTTTATGTTTCCAAAGCTCTGTTCTCTCTTTGGATCATTGGTCTGCATACTTTCATTAGATTTCTATTGGAACTCTCAGTTGCCATTACCTTGCTTCCTTACAGGTATTACTCAGAGAAAAGGTTCCAAAGTTTAACAACCAGAATAAAATATCTTTGTCTCCAATCTTTACTTAATTGTTTTACTAATTTTTTTAGGGCTCCCTTACAGATTCCATATATGAGACAAATGAGTGCGCTTCAAAATTACTTAGGTTAAAATTTATATTGCAGCTGAAATCTTCATTTTATTGTATTTGTGGGCATATAGTGAAATTTAAATTTCTTCACCAGGTGTCCATTAGCAGACATTGAACATTTTTTGTAACCATGTCAGTGAATTCTTCGATAAACTGCCGGATGTGCCAATCGTGTGTATTAGCATGCTTGGAGATGATTATGTGGATGTTATTGAGAAAAATCTTTGTTCCTTTTTTCCTGCTTGGATGTTGCTGTCAAGGTTTGATTCAAAAAGTAAACCTACTACGATGCTTCTGCCGGCGGTTGCTCTTTTAGAAGGTGTGTAGCTTTTTATATTGTGATAACATACACTATCGTAAATAAATTTAGATCTTCTGTGCTTCTATTTGCATGTTATTTCTCTACAGAAATGCAGTTTGAAGGTTCTATCAAAGATTTGGTAATCCATTGAGCGTTTCAGATAAGAAGTGGCAGTGCCCTTGGGGCGTTGCAATTACAGACCATGTGGCTCCAACTTTTAGAAGTATACTTGAGGAGAATTTTATGTCCCTATATAGTGCATCTCTCACTATAAATGATGGATCAGTAAACTGTGTTAGTTGGTGGTCACATAGAATGAAGCTCAACAACTACCTTGATAAGCTACTGAAGTAAGATTCGTTATGTTAGTGTATAACTGAATTGGTTCCATAGTTGGAATATAATTGTGTCAAGATATGATTGCACATTAGTGTTTGTTTGTTCTGATATCATTTTTCATTGCTGTAAGCAGAGACATCGAAGAATCATGGTTGGGGCCCTAGAAATGTCTCCTATTGGGCCGCCAATCTGCTAATAAACACATTGAGTCAACTTTGTCAAGTATTGTTTTTTTAACCTAAAATACTACATGGGAGGCCCCCGCAGTAAAGTTTTTATTTAAAATAAAGCAAAGCCCAACAACTGTTCGAGAAACAATAAGGAGAAGAACTGTACAAGAGCAGAAGGAAAGAAGAGGGGTCCGAGGTGGAGCAGAGAAGAATGACAACCCCACAACTGAAAAAGGGAGAAAGCCAACAACACTAGACTAGGACTGCTAAAAGGAATAAGAAAATTGCTCTTTTAGAGTCACAGAGTCTAAGAGCTTGTAAATTAGCTTCATCCAAAAAACTTTGCTTCCAGGAGCTAAAGGAAGGGCGACCACGATCAAAGATGAAATTGTTCATCTGCTTCCAGATTTGCCAAGCTCCAATGATGAAGATCTCCATGAAGAAAGGGCTCTGAAATTGCTGCTTAGCTTGAATCAACATATGAAAGAAGTCCATGGAGAAATCCCAATGGATGCCAAGGTACTGCCAACAAGCTTGGCTAAAAGGACAACTGAAAAAGAGGTGAAAGGCAGTTTCCTCCAAATTGTTGCTGCAGAGTATGTAATTGTAGTTATTTCCTTCTAGCTTGTGCTTTTTTCTTTTGAGGATGTTCCTTGTGTTGAGCCTATCCATTAAAAGAAGCCAGGAGAATACCCTGAGCATATTGGAACATCTGGAATCCAAACCCAGATGAACGGAGCAGGAGGTTGGATGTTCTTGTAAGGGAGATTGTAGAACTTTAAGGAAGAGTAAGTCTTGTTTCCCTAAATGTATTGCCAAGAATCTTTTGTATTGTGATGAACTTGAATTGTTTGAATATAATCTTGAATGCTTTGAAACTCTTGATATGCTTGTTCTGAGATAGGGAGATGAAACTGGGTCTCCAGGGAGTTGTTTGACAGAACTGTGCAACTGTGATATTCTTATTCTTTGCGAAGGAGAATAGTCATGGGTATTTAGTTTGTAGGATGTTGTCATTCCAGAGATCAGACCAAAAGAGGACAATAGAGCCATCTTCAATTTTACATTCAGCAATTCCTCTGAATAAATCACAAAGTTTTAGGATATCCCTCCACCAAAAGGAGCCTCTATCAGTTGTTGCATGAGGAACTTGACCATTGGGGTAATGGGCATTCCAAATAAGCTTGACCCATGGAATTTTCTTTTTATTGTAGAACTTGTCCAAATGCTTTAATAGAAGGGCCTTGTTCTGACTCCTGAGATTAATAATTCCAAGGCCTCCTTTTCTCTTGGGCTTTGCACATTTCTTCCAAGCCACAAGGGGTTTCATTTTGGCATTGCTATTGGACCCTCTCCAAAGACAATGTCTCCTTGCTCTATCTATGTAGTCCAGGACAGTGGCTGGGACTTGTAGGGTACACATGGCAAAGGTGGGGAGGAAAGATAGGACCGAGTTGACCAGTTGAAGTCTTCCAGCGTGAGTCAAGAAGTTTGAAGTGGCAGTGAGTTTTCTTTCAATTTTACTCATAAGAGGTTCAAAATGATCAACCCTAGGCTTTGTGGTACCCAAAGGTAACCCTAGGTAGGTGAAGGGCAAGGATTCAATCTTGTAGCCAAATGCCCTAGCCAAGAGATGGCCTTGTTGTCGGAAAGATTCAAGGGGACTAGGCATGACTTGTTGTAGTTGACCCTCAATCCAGTTGATTGTGCAAAGGATTCCAATAGTCCTTTCAAGGTAAAAAGTTCTTTCTGGGATGCTTTCATGACAAGGAGGGTGTCATCAGCGTATTGTATTATTGGGTATTGATCAAGCTCATAAGAGGGTATGGGAAGTTCAAACAGGCCATTTCGTTATCCTTTGTTGATGATGCACTATAACAGATCCGCAGCGAGGACAAATAAAAGGGGTGACAAGGGGTCCCCTTGTCTGACCCCACGACGACAATGAAAATGATTACCAGGGACCCCATTGAGCAGGATAGAGGAGGTACCAGAAGCAAGAATTCTTTGAATCCAATCTAACCACTTATCCTCAAAGCCCAAGTGACTCATCATCTGTATGATTGTATTGTGCTCTACTGTATCAAAAGCCTTCGTG
Organism: Miscanthus lutarioriparius; assembly: GCA_904845875.1. Classification (NCBI taxonomy): domain Eukaryota; kingdom Viridiplantae; phylum Streptophyta; class Magnoliopsida; order Poales; family Poaceae; genus Miscanthus; species Miscanthus lutarioriparius. The sequence continues at coordinate 3,909,734 of CAJGYO010000018.1, forward strand.
AAGTACAGTTTTAGAATTACAATTTCCCTCTTAGAGTGTTGACACTAGTATATGTATTCATAGGCCCAGGCAAGACAGTCTTTGATTGTTCTTGTTTTGATGAAGCCGTATTGGTTTGTGTGAACCAGAGGGATAATCTTTGTCTGCAACCGATCAGCAAGTAGTTTTATGATCTTAAGTACACAGTTTAGAAGGGAGATGGGCCTAAAGTCATTTGTACTTGTTGGGTTGTGCACTTTTGGGACCAAAGTGATAAAGGAGCAGTTTACAGATTCCAAGTCTAGAGTACCATTGAAGAAATCAAAGCATAGGGTATAGATATCCTCTTTTATTATGTCCCAGCATCTCTTAAGGAACAAACCATTAAAGCCATCTGGGCCTGGAACTTTGTCAGCCGGCATTTGCTTGATTACCTTATCGATGTCCAGGGTGGAGAAAGGCTTGGATAGGTGTTCTAGGTCATCACTTGGTTGAATCAGCTCACTGAGATTGTAGAGCATTGTTGAGTTGGAGGAACATCCCATTCTCTTTTTGTACTCCTCAAGCAGTAGAGTAGCTTTCTCATTGTGGTTTGTGACTGTTCTACCATCATCCGTTTCTAGACTAGTGATGGTGTTCAATCTATACCTTTCTATGGCAGCAGCATGGAAGAATTTTGTTCCTTCATCTCCCAGCTTAGTCCATCTCACAGTGTATCGTTTTTTCCAATATTCTTTTTTATATCTAAGCAATCTGAGGATATGGGCTTTTAGGATTGCTCTGAAGTTATATTCCTGAATGAAAAGTGTTCTTTGCTCCTCTAGACATTCCAAAACTTCTAGAGTACCGTTACAATTCTTGAGTAGGTTGTTGAGGTTTGATAATTTTTTGCCCCACTTTTTTAGAGCAGCCCTTAGTAGCTTGAACTTGGCAGAAATTCTTGAAGCACTATTTGGAGCATTAACTTCAGTGGCCCAGACAAATTTGACAAGATAAAAAAAACCAGGATGATCAAGCCAGAAGTTTTCAAATCTAAACACTTGGGCCTTGGGGATGGAGGTGCCGATTTGAATCTTGCAAGGAATATGATCAGAAGTTGGCCTGGCCATTGGGAGGAGCAGAGTATTTGGGAGCTCAGTGATCCAGTTGACAGAGGTGAAAACCCAGTCAATTTGTTCTAGAAGGGGTTCATCTTGCATATTGCTCCATGTGAATTTTCTTCCTTTGAGTGGGATCTCAAGGAGCTCCAGATTGCTGATTATTTCATTAAAGATCATAATATCATTCATGTTGCCCCCACCTCTATTTCTATCAGAAAGCGATCTGTAGAAGTTGAAATCACCCATTATCATCCAGTTATCATCTTCCACAAAATGGAGGTTGTTGAGCCATTGGACAAATTCATCTCTGTCAGGTCCTTGGCAAGGACCATAAACTGTGGTGAGGGTCCACATCTGGCCGTTATGGGTGGAAGAGAAATTGACAGTTATAGAAAACTTGTTGATCTGAACAACTTCACCCTTAAATACAGAGCTATTCCAACCCATTAGAATACCACCAGAGGCACCATCAGGAGGTGAAAATGCATATTTATTGAAACGTTTGGGAGCAAGCTTCCTAATGAAGGAGTGGTCGAAATGATCTCTCTTGGTTTCCTGAATGCAGACGACAGCACATGAACTCTCATCAAATTTTTCCTTAATAGCATTACATTTGTCATCTGAATTGATGCCTCTAATGTTCCAGTTGAGAATGTTCCAACTTCTGTTTAGTCCACCAGCAACACTATCATTTGAATTTATATGCATAGGGCCTTCAAACGTCATTCCTGCTTGTGCCTGCTTCAGTTTCAGGCCCAGAGGTGAGGAGAAGCTCAGCTGTCACCTCCGAAGGAGAAATGCAGCAGGTTTCAATTGCCATCTTCTGAATTTCAACTATGGGCATTTCAGGGAAAATAGCACCCATGTCGTTAAACTTGGCAATAGTAGAGAGACCAGGGAATTCAGATGCTTGGCTAGTAAGACAGAGAAGAATGTTACCCAGCAGATCAGCCTGAGGTTGGATCCTCTTGTGCTTGGTCTTGTTCTTGGTGGCTACTGTCTTCAAAGAAAAAGTTGCAGGCCTGTATCCATTATTCATCTCAATGAATCTTGGGCTTCTTCTGAGGTCTTCTCGTCTCTGCATGCAGTACTGCCGAAGATCAAAAGCTCACTGCACTCTGCACCGGATGAGCCGCCTCTGCATGCAGTACTGCCGAGTTCTTCTCGTCCATGGCCGAGTTCGCCACCACCTGCTGCCGCTGCCGGAACCTGGCTTACTAGTCCACTCGTGCCTCCTACACACTGCTGTCCAATGAAGAACACGTGCCGTCTTCACAAACAGTCCACGTTAATCTGCGGCCTCGCTGGCTATGCGCCCATGCCCATGCTTGCTTGGACTGTGGTAATGCATCTTGTAACAACTAACAACTGTGGGTGAGGTGTGGCGTATGTAGCTAGTGTCAACCAATGAACGCTTGTATAATTGCCAAAGATTATTACATGGAAACTATTGTTTCCTAGTACAATATTGTAGCATTCCTAAAAAAACTCGATATGCCTTAGGGCAAGTACACTTGCATCGTCTCGTAGCTAGTCTCATATGGTACCATGTAATTTAAAACGACTTAATAGACTATACGTACAATGGTTGTCATTTTAAGTTGTCTCGCAGTAACTTACAATTTCTTAATTTATGCATTGAGTAAAAATAGAATTGTGAGTTGCATGACAGCAACATCTCATACAATGATACAATAGTTGTCTCATAGTCTTAAATTTTATCTCATGAGGCGGTTGTTTCACGAAGCAACGACCTCATTCTCTCTCTCCTCTCCCTTTCCTCCACATTATCAGAAATCCTACGTGACACTGCATGAGACAGAGTATGATGCCGCTGACGTGTAGCAATGTACCTGCCCTTATGCTTCTCGGATATTCAGTAATTTGATTAGTTGCACTTTTTTGATAAAATCAGACAGCTTGACTTGCCCGAAAGATACCATTATGACTTTAGGGAGAGGGTAAAAATAGGGTCGGATTGCTAGTGACCTGTTTTCCTTTTTTGTCACTTCTGTCCCTTTGTTTCCGAAAAAAGTCTAAATTACAACCCCACAGTGACGTTTTCTGAATAACCCCTAAACTATTTTTGTATTCACTTAACACTTTTGGATCTTTCAGTTGGTGCAGGGCTACTTGTATCGTACTGTTTGATATGATATCTTCAAACCGTTCCAAATTCATCTTTTCTCCCTTGATCTGCTTTTGTTCTTTCCTTCCTCAGTTATGAAATATGTGCTTTTGTTCAATAGTATATACCATATTTGTACCTCACAGCTTGGAAATCTAGCACGTAGCATGACCATTAAGTACTCTGAAGAGTTTTTTTTTTTTGAAACGAATACTCTGAAGAGTTTTGAGTTATGTGGATAGAGGTTTGAGAAATTGTAAGTGGGATCCTCACAGAATTCTGTGATAGTGAAGGGATAATGAGTATCTATTTTCTTAGCTTGCATCATGACCGCTTCTCGAAAACCTGAAGAAACTATGCTACCATGGTGCCTATTTTCTGTTTGTATCATGTTTACTGTTTGTGATTGCCTGCACATGCAAGGATGACTCGAGTATCGAACTGTGAACACAACATCTGTATGTTGATAGATATTTTGGGAATATAACTTTTTCTTTTCTATTTACGTGTCGCAGATGCCTTTGGAATGCATCTGATGTCTTCGTCAGCACAATAATTCAGTCTTAGCAATTAGTTCTCTGTAGTAGCTGGGCTGGGCTGAGCTTGGATGTTTCGTTTTGATGCTTATTTGTCTTTTGGTATCTTTTATGCTGATCTGTCTCTTCGTAAACATGGGTGTGTCCATTCTTTTGCTGTCCTCTAATGAAATCTGCTGGGCCCATATGGAAAACATCAATTCCTGATGAACTTTATGGGGAAAATAAACCGATTCCTTTCAAAGTTTTTTTTCTTCCAATCAGGTATTTGCAGATACAAATATTATGTGCTAGATGTAGTCTCTCACACGCCGTCGCCCTCCGCCGGAGAGGAAGACAGTGCACTATAATTCAGAGAACGCACACAAGAGCAGTGGAAGACACTCGCAATTTGGTGCCGCAACTAGCACAACTTTTCTGACTCTGTATTGCAACTTAGGACCTGTTTGGCACGGCTCCTCCTGAGGGGCTCCTCCGGAGGAGCCAGAGCCGTTTTGGAGGAGCCTCCTCCAAAACGGCTCCGGCTCCTCTGTTTTTTACTGAAAAACGGCTCTTTCAAGAAAACGTTTGGCAGGGCTCCTCTGGAGGAGCCGGAGCCGGAGCGGGAGAGGAGCCCTGCCAAACAGGTCCTTAAGTAGACAAATTACAATGCTACAATGTAGCCACGAACGGCCACGACACTGCGACCTCCACGCTCCGCCATTGCCACGCCATCCCACGACTGGAGTATGCAGGTCGCCACTACTTCTACCACGCGCACGCCACGACCTCCGACTGGTCCGTGCCATCCCACAGACGAGAACGCAATGCGCGCTGATGGCCACTAGAGCTAGAAACAAGGAGAGCCTCTGCATGAACGCAGCATGCATCAGGCTGTACATAACACATTCGGCTTGGCTAAGACCGAGTTCAGTTATTGTCTAACAGCCGGAGAGAAACTAGAGCTGAAGTGAGCCTGGATTATCTAACAATCTCCCCCTAATTCATGCTCAATTCTTCAGGTTGACGATGCCGATCATATCACGAAGTTCACAGAACCTCGCACGGCCCAACGACTTCGTCAAGATGTCAGCGAGCTGCTCCTGGGTGCTCGCATAATCCACACAGATCCTCCCGCTGTCCACGCAGTCACGAATGAAATGAAATTTGGTGTCAATGTGCTTACTGCGATCATGTAGGACGGGATTCTTGCTCAGGGCGATTGCGGACTGATTGTCCATCTTCAGAATAGGTTGCTGGACTTCTTTCCCAGTGATGTCGCCCAGCAGCTGGATTAGCCACATGGCCTGGCATGCCCCTGCCGCACCAGCCACGTACTCCGCTTCACAGGTGGACAAGGCCACCGATTTATGCTTCTGAGACTGCCAAGTGACTGGCAGCCTCCCCAGGAAGAAGATCACGCCTGCAGTGCTCCTTCGTTCATCAGCATCTCCCCCCCAATCGCTGTCACTGTAGCCCGTCAGCCTGGTGTCACCACTCAGCAGCTTGGAGTAGACGATGCCGTAATCCACCGTGCCTGCGATGTAGCACAGCAGGTGCTTGACAGCAACCAGATGCTCTTGCCGAGGCTTCTCCATGAAGCGGCTGACATAGCCCACAGCAAAGGCAATGTCAGGACGCGTGTGAACCAGATACCGCAGGCTGCCGACTAGGCTGCGGTACATGGTCGCGTCGACCTCCGGCGTCGTGCTTTTGGTCGAGAGCTTGAGGCGCACCTCCATCGGCGTTGAGATGGGCTTGCAGGCCGTCATGCCTGCCTTCTCCAGAAGCTTCTTCACATACGCCGCCTGCCCCAGCGTGATCGTGTTCTAGCCTTGCTTCACCTCGATCCCAAGATAATACGAGAGCAAACCAAGATCACTCATCCGGAAGAGCCGGCGCATCTCCTCCTTGAACGCGCCGATGTCCGCCGGGTTCGCGCCAGTGATGATAAGATCGTCTACATAGACGCCCACCACCACGCGCGACTTCACCGAGCCTTGCGTATACATGCTGTGCTCGCTGGCGCACCATTTGAAACCGAGATTGCGCAGACTTTCGTCGAGCTTTGTGTTCCACGCGCGCGGCGCTTGTCACAGCCCGTACAATGCCTTTTGCAGCTTCAGCACCTTCCCTTCGTGCCCTGCAGTGACAAAACCCGGCGGTTGCCGAACATAAACCTCCTCCTTCAGCTCGCCATTGAGGAACGCTGACTTGACATCCATGTGATGGACAAGCCAGCCCTCCTGTGCCGCCACGGCGAGCAGCATCCGGATCGACTCCATCCGGGCAACTGGCGCGAATACTTCATCAAAGTCGACGCCTTCTTGTTGCACGTATCCCTTTGTGACAAGGCGGGCTTTGTGCTTGACGATGGCGCCCGTCTCATCACGCTTCACTTTGAACACCCACTTGAGTCCGATGGGCCGGTGACCATGAGGAAGGTTCACAAGCTTCCATGTCTTGTTCTGCTCGATCGAGGCCATCTCCTCCATCATGGCCTTGCGCCAGAACTCCTCACGTCGTGCTTCCTCGAACGTGGCTGGCTCCTCTCCAACAGCTAGGAGCAGGTCCTCGTCCACCTCGAATTCCCGTTTCGCCAGACCCGGGATTTCCGCCGGCCCCACGACGTTGTCCAGCTTCCGGAACCGAAGAGGTGCGTCATCATGATCGACGTCGAGGTCCAAATCACCGGATGGAGGGGATGCGAACTCCACAGCTGCGCCTGGTGAAGTAGAAGCAGGTGCCGATGATGCGCCACCCCCGCCACTGTGCGCGCTTGCTGGCGAGCCCGTGGTAGCTGCCGCCGTTGGCGTGCCAGGCGTTGCCGGTGCTCCGATCGAGTGCGCTGGGCTCCCCCCAACTTGGACGTCCTCTGCAACGTCCTCCTGCTCCACCGTCAGCGTGCCACGGCGATCCACCGCCGTTATGTACTCGACGTGGAACGGCTTGGTGTCCTCCAGGCACGCATCGTCGGTGTCGGCGTTCCAGTCCCACGGACATCCTTCATCGAACACCGCGTCGCGCGAGATGTGCGCGCGCCCAGTGCCCGGGTTATAGAACATGTACGCCTTGCTGTCCGGTTCATATCCGATGAACACCATCGGGGTGCTCCGGTAGTCGAGTTTCTTCTGGTGACCGCCGGCCACCTTAACATGGGCAACACAGCCAAAAGTACGGAAGAAATGTACAGGCGGCTTAGCACCATACCAAGCTTCATGTGGTGTCATGCCCTCGACGCTCCTTGTTGGTGATCGGTTCAAGACGAAGACCGCCGTCAGCACCGCCTCTCCCCAAAACCGGCCAGGCACACGCATCGCCTTGAGCATGCTCCGCGCCATGCCAAGCATGGTTTGGTTGCACCATTCAACCACCCCATTATGCTAGGGCGTATAGGGCGCAGTGAGGTGTCGTTGCACCCCTTTCTCGATGCAGTACTCCATGAACGTGCACGATGTGAACTCCCCGCCACGATCAGTGCGCAGCGTGCCCAGCTTCCTCCCCGCCTCAACTTCGACACGAGCTTGGAGACGTTGGATCACGTCGCCGGCTTGATCCTTGGAGCTCAACAACACCAGCCACATATAGCGATGTCGTCGACGACGAGGAGGAACAACTTCTTTCCGCCAGGCATCTCCGGCGTGATCGGCCCGCACACGTCGGCGTGAACCAACTGGAGCGGGTGAGCGGCGCGGTACTTGGACGTCGCTGGGAACGGTTGTCGCCGCTGTTTGCCCGCCAAACAACTGTCGTAGATTTGCTCGACGTGGCCGATCGGTGGCAACCCTCGCACCATCCGCCCCTTGGACAGCGCCTTCAACCCATGGAATCCGAGGTGTCCGAACCTGGTGTGCCACTGCCAGGCCACCTCAGAGCTGCGCGCGGCGAGACACACCGGCCTGTCTATGGCCAGAGTGTGGATGTACAAGCGACTCGGCGAGCGCGATACCTTGGCCAGCAGCCGCCGTCGCCGATCCCAAATCCTCAGAACTCCGTGTTCGATGAGGATCTTGTACTCGTCCTCGTCGAGCTGGCCGAGGCTGACAATGTTCGTCGTTAGCTTCGGGATGTAGTACACCCTGGATAGCTCCTGGTGTTACCCACTCTTGAGCCTGAAGAGGATGGTGCCGTGACCCTGGATGTCCACGACCGAGCCATCCCCGAAACGGACAGTCCCGCGCACGCTAGTGTCGAGCTCGGAGAAGATGGAGCGCTCGCCGGTCATGTGGTTTGTTGCCCCTGTGTCGAGGATCCAGCGAGTGCCGCCCCCTTCGCTCTTCTCGCCGAGCTGCACAAACAGCTTGTCCTCGTTGATGTGGATGGGAGCCTAAACACTCCCTGTTGGCATGGTGACGATGGCCGCGGCCACAGCCGCAAATGGCGCTGGAGTGGAGTCCTCCTCCGCGAGATCCCATCGCACAGCGTGAGCCACGATCGGTGTGTGTTCGAGGTCCTCCTCCTCGAGACCCCACCGCGCGCACGTGGTACTCCCTTGGTTGACCAGTGGAACGAGCAACTCCTCCGTCACAGCCTCCACCTCGAGCGACGTCATGCCAAGGTTGAGCGCCGCCTCGATCTCTTCCTCCGCCTGCGCTGCGTGCGCCGCCTCATCGCGTTTCTTCTTGCAACATTCGCGAGCCCAGTGGCCCATTTTGCCGCAGTACGCGCACTCATCGCCGGCGATCTTCTTCTTGTTCTTCCCGTCGCCACCGGCGGATGGCTTGGAGCCAACACCGCTTCCTTCACGTTTGGGCGAGTCGTTGCCGCGGCCGCGTTGGACGATGGTGCCCGTCCGCCTCCGGATGCACCCTCGCCTAAGAGCTGCAGCCGGGACACCACCTGCGCCACCAGCTCCTCCTCCGCATGGTTGAGGCGCGCCGTGGAAGAGCCCGCACCTCCTCCGAGGTCGTGCCCATCGTCCACGGCCTTGAGTCTCCCAGTGACCTCCTCGATCGAGAGCTCGTTGATGTTGAGGAGCATCTCGATGGAGATCACCAGCTGCCTGTACCTCGGTCGGGCGACACGCAGGTACTTGGCAACCACCTTCGGCTCTGGCTCCGGATCGTCGAGAATTGCCAACCGCCGATCGTTGCCGATGCGCATTGTCCGGATCGCCTCCCACGCCTCCTTGGCCGATGCCTTCGTGGCCAAAGTGGGCACCATCTCCTGGGGCACGCCGGAGCAGATTGCTTCCAGCGCAGAGTGATCGTCGTGGAAGTCGACGTCCTCGTCCTCGATCGCATCCCAGAGGTAGCGTGATTGCATCTTCAGCTTCATGAGCAGCGACCACGTGTCGTAGTTTGTCTTCGTGAGCTGCGGCCAGTTGCCGGAGCCGTTCGTCTCCCGGACGACGCGCTCGACGACGCCCTCCTGGCGTCGCGTTCGCGAACGGCGTGCGCCGTGAGTCCGCGAACGGCGTGCGCCGTGAGTCCGCGAACGGCGCGTCGGTGAACGGCTTGGGGAAAACGAACGCCTTGGAGACTTGTCGGCAGCGGCGAGCGGCCTTGGCCCTTCGATGACCCCATCGCGACACGCTAGGTCCCTTCTCTTATAGCTCTGGTACCACTTGTAGTCTCTCACACGCCGTCGCCCTCTGCCGGAGAGGAAGACAGTGCACTGTAATTCAGAGAACGCACTCAAGAGCAGTGGAAGACACTCGCAATTTGGTGCCGCAACTAGCGCATCTTTTCTGACTGTATTGCAACTTAAGTAGACAAATTACAATGCTACAATGTAGCCACGAACGGCCACGACGCTGCGACCTCCACGCTCCGCCATTGCCGCGCCATCCCACGACTGGAGTATGCAGGTCGCCACTACTTCTACCACGCGCACGCCACGACCTCCGACTGGTCCGTGCCATCCCACAGACGAGAACGCAATGCGCGCTGATGACCACTAGAGCTAGAAACAAGGAGACCCTCTGCATGAACGCAGCATGCATCAGGCTGTACATAACACATTCGGCTTGGCTAAGACCGAGTTCAGTTATTGTCTAGCAGCCGGAGAGAAACTAGGAGCTGAAGGGAGCCTGGATTATCTAACACTAGAAATAGGAAGCAAAATATGGAGTGATATCGTGTTGAGGTGCTATTATAGTGATTCTGACTCAAATCAACATTTCTAGGAAAAGGGACCATATTGGGTTATCCTGACTACAGAAAACTCATGTTGTTTTATGCTTCTCGGATAATTCAGTCAGGTGCACTTTTTCAACGAAACCGGACAATTTGGCTTGCCTGAAAGCTACCACTCTGACTGAGGTGGCCATTACCATCTTTCACTTTGGAGTTGAACTTGAACAGGACAAAAAACAGGGTCAGAATAGAATAGATTGCTACAGAGTATAGCTATCCTTTTGTGTCCAACATGTTCTATCCTGAATCCTGATCCTAGGTTGGGTGCAGAGTTGCTTGTACCATACCAATCGATACCATCCAAACTGTTCCGAGTTCATCTGTTCTTCTCTTTATTTATTTATTTTTGTTTTGTTTCGTTCTTGTTTTGGATATGTGTTTTTGTTCGACCGTATATACGGTTTGAGAAATTGTAAGTAGGATTCTCACTATTTTTTTTGTGTTGTAGTCTTGTAGAAAAAGGATAACGAGTATCCTAGACCTGCAGCTCCTCCCCTCCACAGAGCGCCAGTAGAGTTTCAGACTGGGACTGGTACCATATCTAAAGTAGAATTTTGTCAGTGGTGTCGGTGTTTCGGACCGGGGGTCCTCAACCAACTAGTAAATTTGTACTGCATGCCTCTAATCCCGGATGGTGATGCAAAGAGACACAAGGTTTATACTGGTTCAGGCAATCAGTGCCCTACGTTCAGTCTAGAAGATCGATTTTGTATTCCTGGCTCCCTCCTTACAGCTATAAAAGGGGGCAGCCAGGGCCATTTCTAGGGGCCGACTCCGATGCGCACACACCCTCCTGCGCAAACACACTCACTCAATTCACACCCACGCTCCCAAGCTGCTCGAGAGTAGCGTCTCAAGCACCTCGCATCGTTCCACGCCGAGACCTGGGACTAGCTCCCTCTCTCACCCAGCTTGTAACCCCCTACTACAAGCACTTCGGTGCAAGGAATACAAGACCGATCTCTTAGACTGGACGTAGGGCACCGACTGCCTGAACCAGTATAAACCTTGTGTCTCTTTGCATCACCATCCGGGATTAGGGGCACGCAGTTCAAATTTACTGGTTGGTTGAGGACCCCCGGTCCGAAACACCGACAGTTGGCGCGCCAGGTAGGGGATACTACGTGTTAGCTTAATCATCCCAACAAGTTCCGGATGGCAGACCCCATACGACCACTACATCTCGGCGCAATGATCTGGTTCGGGAGCCTAGAGTTCATGTCTCTAGGATACAAGTATGACATGGTACTCCTCCCACCTGAGCCCGTCAACCGACGAGCGACACATCACGCACTGACAGCCGGCCCAGCGGCGGCGGCGCCGAGCCGCCGCTCTCGTCCACGCTTCGCCAGCGCAACGCGGCGAGACCACCCGACACCGCCATGAGCTCATGGTGGCGCACCGCGTTCTGCCGGCACCCCATGTCCATTTGTTGGCACAAGGTCCTGGTTGGGGACTGACTTGCTGAAGTGGACATGGGCGAACGCCGGCGGCATCTCGGCGACGCCCCGTCGGTATCCCATGCCCGGTGTTGGTACGAGTCCCCGGTTGGGGACCTGTCTAGCTTAAGCCTGGGCAGGGGAAAGACACCGGTGGCGCGGAGCGACGTCCTGCCATCAAGCTCTGCCCCGCCACCTCCTGAGGAGCCGATTTCTTTCATCACCCCATTCGACATGTACTGCTATGTGACTATGCCATTCAGTCTCATAAATGCAGGGGCCACGTACCAGCGGTGCACCACCCAGGTCTTGGCCGAGCACATCGGGCGAACCGTCAAGGCCGGCGTGGACGACATCAAGGACAAGTCCAGGAAGGCCTGTGACCTCATCGACGACTTGGAAGTTGGTGGCCCGCCCAACTACTAAAGCACGGGACCTACAAGCTAGCCTACGAGAAGGGCGAAATCCTCACCGACACTTGGAACATAGAACAGATACGTTGCTTCTACCCTTAAATTCCCAAACATCATACAATTTTCCTCGAAATACAATAAAGAAGCGTTCTTTAATTGTTCTAAATTTTTTAGGAACCCCCGAGCCCATCGGTACGGGTTCGGCGTTACGATAACGCTGGGGGGGAGGACTCGACTCTGCCTCTGCAGAACCGAGCCTCCCTCGGGAGCTAGGGGGGAACCACCCCCCCGAATCCCAAACTCTATCTTGAACTCTGACAAATCAATTGCAAAAACCTAAGGACCAAAAGTTTGCCTCGAGGCCAAAAGGCCGGCCGAGCCACAGAGACGACCCTCGCCTGCAGGCTCGGCAACTCCCTCACCACCTTTCGCCCGAGGGGTAGCTTAGGCTCCAAGGAAGTTTTTGCAAAGGACTTGTCTAAAAACGAGACAGGGGGACACCATTTTTAGTCGTCTTTTCAAAAAAATTCCTACGCCGAACTCTCTCGCGTACTCTGACAAATCAATTGTAAAAAATCTAAGGACCGAAAGTATGCCTCGAGGCCAAAAGGTCGGCCGAGTCAGCGATCGCCTCGCCTCAGGCTACGGCAACTCCTCACCACCACTTTTTGCCGAGGGGCGGCTTGGGCTCAGGAAGTTTTTTTGCAAGTGATATGTTCAGAAACGGAGCAGAGAGCAAGGGCTGGGAAACATAATAGAAAACGATTAAGATGCATATATACACAAGTACTGAAAAGGCCTCGACGGCCACAAACGTTATGGTACAATGATGTACGTCCTAATCTATTACATGACCCTTTGGCCTGGTCGAGAATACGGGGTCGCCAAATACGACGGACGGCGTGGGAGGAGCCACCTCCTCTTTGAGCAGTTGGGCCAGTAGCCGTGCAGAGGAACTCCCCGATCGCCCTCTCGCTCCGTGCAGAGGCTCGGGGGCTCTTCTTGCAAACTTGCCGGGGACCCAGTGACCCGCACTCGCACTCAGGGGCCCGGCAAACGCAATAAACTCCTCGCTCAATAGGAACAAAGCCCCTGGAGGAGTAAATCCACTCCTCCAGGGCCTCGGGGGCTACACCCGGCGGGTGCGCTCGCGCGCACCCACCGGAACCACGAGAACAAAACACAATCCCGACGGGAGCAGCTGCAAGCCAAGTCTCGACAAACCCTCAGGGAGAGTGCTCGCACTCCCCCCGAGGCTCGGGGGCTACTGTCGGATACCATAAAAAGGGGTACCCTAAGCAAGAACCGAAAAGATTGCTTAGACCTTACAAATATCAAAGCCGAAGGACAACGACGGGGCCTTGGCCGATTCTCCGATTCGCCCCGCCGAGGCCCTCTCGCCGAGGCCGATTCTCCGATTTGCCCTGCCGAGGCCCTCTGGCTGAGGCCCTCTCGCCGAGGCAGTCCCTCTGGCAGGTTGTCCCATCCATTTAATGCGCCTAAATGCATCAACTACGTCAGCCACGACTGGCAGGGTACAGCAACAGGAGCGATGTGACAACGGTCAAATCTCCTTTTTACCATCCCTTACTGACGGTGCAGGGGTTGTCATGCCCTGCGGACACACGTCGCGTACTTTTCCACCTAAACCGGGTACGACGCTGACCGCCGAGGCCCCGCCTCATACACAGGTCACCTCCAAGGCCTCGGCAAATCAGGCCTCGGCGCGGTTAGCTACAACCTGCCAGGCCTCGGCACCCCACCAAGTCAAAAAATCCACAGGGCATGGCATGTCACCTACGGTGGAGGCCATGCTTGACTAGACGTCCAACAAGGACTCCTCGACTTCAACACCTTTCGGGCATGGCTGCGTGGCGCACCAAAGATCAAGTACCAATTGCCATTCCCGACAATTTGTCTTTCTGAGGATAGAGTACTAGATCTTTCTTCTAAGGCTCCACGTATAGCTCTCTCATGTATTCCTGGCTCCCTCCTTACAGCTATAAAAGGAGGCAGCCAGGGCCATTTCTGGGGGTCGACTCCGATGCGCACACACCCTCCCGCGCAAACGCACTCACTCAATTCACACCCACGCTCCCAAGCTGCTCGAGAGCAGCGTCTCAAGCACCTCGCACCGTTCCACGCCGAGACCTGGGACTAGCTCCCTCTCTCACCCAGCTTGTAACCCCCTACTACAAGCACTTCGGTGCAAGGAATACAAGACCGATCTCTCAGACTGGACGTAGGGCACCGACTGCCTAAACCAGTATAAACCTTGCGTCTCTTTGTATCACCATCCGGGATTAGAGGCACGCAGTTCAAATTTACTAGTTGGTTGAGGACCCCCGGTCCGAAACACCGACAAGTGGTAATGGAGCAAAACCAACCAAAGGCTAACACGCTTTATTGCATAATGTTAGAAATCAGAATAAAGATCACATTGCTGGTGTCTTTGCTTTCTGTCAAAGCCAGGATTGAAAGTACTGGTTGGTATTAAAGCCGGCTGAAACTGTTTTGTTGTGAGAGAAAAATACTGTAGATTCTAGCTAATAAGCCGGCTGATAAGTTCAAGCGAACAGGCCTGCAAGCACTTGTTCCAAGCTTGATATGCGCTCGGTTCGCTTGGCTTATAAGCCGTACTTTTTCAGCTAATGAACAGTATTTTTCTCTCACAATAAATCAACCAACATAACTTTCAGCCATAGCTTATCAGCCAAACAAACAGGACAATGGAAGGCCCTCTTGTCCTTCTCATGGTGGTGGTGAGGAAGCCAAGGGGCACATGACTCGCCCCTTTTCTTGCAGTCACACTCGAGCTCTTGGAATATCTCGAGAGGCATAATTATTCGCATGTTAAGTTGTTAACGTCACACTAAATTTCTAGTCTAGCCCAGAAGCATCCACCATCGAAGACGACGGATTCTCGTACGCACTGCATCCACTTGGATTCAAGGCCTGTTACAATCATGGCTTTGGTCTCTTTTAACTTTGTGTTTGGCTTTCATTGGCTGCACTGATGGCTTGTTTAAGATTGCTGTCCAAAAATTCACGCACCTAAAAATAGCAACTTGCACACCTATATGGGCGTATAGTCGGCTGAATTTTGGATTACCTCTGATTTGTTTGTAAATTTGGATCCCGGAAAAAGTAGTGCCAAGGGTGTGCTTGGATCATTGAGTGTTTTGACGGTAATTAGTGTTACTCCCACTTGCTCATATATGTCTGCTCATTTGCTCATGGTATTCAACATCATTTCAAGGTCAAAAGTGCATTGGTGCGGTAATTTGTTATAAATTATAGTGTCTGAAATCATTTCACGGTGATGCATCGCATTGACCTGCAGATCAATGAAGCCTTCTCTATAGTAGTACCTCCGTCATTAAAAAAAAAGATCAGTTTTAGGTATGGTCAAAGTATTTCGTGACTCTAAATAGGACATATTATCAACATGCATGACTCTAATAAATATATTATAATATTTCATGAAGAATCTAATGATACATATATTTAGTTTGATAAATATTAGTATATTTTTTAAATAATTTAAATTTGGTTAAACTTCAAATCATTTGACTTAACACCATTCTAAAACTGTATTTTTGTTGGGAAAAGAGAAGTAGTTTGTTTGTGGAACCTGGACTAATAATGGTCAGTGCAGAGATGATGATGACATGTCATCAAGGGAAGAAATATGTGCAACTAGAAAATATTCACACTTGTTCTGCCAGTGTCCTTGACTGTGACTTAAACAGCGTGCACTGACCCTTTTTCTTTCCCACACAAGGACAGAAATGCACTACGAGAACCAGGAGCTGGCACTCGGCAAAGCCCAAAAAACACTCGGCAAAGAGTTTGCCGAGTGTAACACTTGACAAACGACACTCGGTGAAACTTTTAACGACAAACAGACTTTGCCGAGTGTTTTTTGTCGGACACTCGGAAAGACTTTGCCGAGTGCCCAAAATACACTCTGCAAACATTTTTTTTCGAAAAAAAGCCACCGCCGGCCGCCGTCGGTCTCCTCGGCGGCGCCCTTCCACTGCGCCGCGGCCCAGCTTCACGCCCTCCGTCTCGCCTCCGCTCCCCGGCTTCACAGCAGCTGCCACGAGCCACCACCGACCACCACCACCACGCCACCACCGGCCACCACCACGCCACCGCCGCCCACCACCACCACACCACCACCGGCCACGCCCGAGCTGCCACCACCGGCCACCACCGCCGCCCACCACCACCACGCCACCACCAGCCACGCTCGAGCTGCCTCCCGCCGCCGGATCCGAGGAGGCGGCGCCGGATCCGGGGAAGAGAGGGCCGCTGGGGAAGAGAGGGAGAGGAGGGGGCGGCTGCGCCGGATCCGGGGAAGAGAGGGAGAGGAGGGGGCGGCCGCCGCCGGGGAAGAGAGGGAGAGGAGGGGGAGGGGCGCCGGGTGCCGGGGAAGAAAAGGGATGGGGCGCTAGGGGCCGGGTGCGTGCGGAGGAAGAAGGGGAGGGGGCACTGGGGGCGGGTGCGGAGGAAGGAGGGTGGGGCGCTGGGTGTTAAAGAAGATATTTTTGTTTGCCGAGTGTCCCAGATCGGAGCACTCGGCAAAGTTTTTTTTTCATTTTTTTTTTCTTCTCATTCTTTTTCAGAAAAAGATTTTATTTCTTTACCGAGTGTTCTAGATCTGAGCATTAGGCAAAGTTTTTTTTCATTTTTTTTCTTCTCCTTCTTTTCTAGAAAAAAGATTTTATTTCTTTGCCGAGTGTTTTTTTTGACACTCGGCAAAGCTCACCTTTACCGAGTGTTATTTTTTGACACTCAGCAAACCCCTTCTTTACCGAGTGTTTTTATCGCAACACTCGGCAAAGAACTTGTTCGTCGAGTGCCCGAGAAAATACACTCGGTAAACATAAAAACACTTGGTAAAATTGAGGATTCCGGTAGTGGGGACTGGTGGGCTTTTGCTTTCATCAGTACCTGTGATTGCTGCAAAGCAAAGGAACATGATGCTTACTTATAATTATTATATAATGCGCCGCCCTTGTGTATTGCTACCACTTCTTGCAATTATTTTGAACAGGAAAACAGAAGCAAGAATTGTCATCAATCAGAAGACAGAAGTGAAGGATGAGTTTTCAAAAAAAGAAGTGAAGGATGAAAAGATGAGGCGTGTGACATCTTTCAGCCTAAGCCCTGACAAAAAAAGATAGCCAGGTAGTACAAGTGAGATTATAGGCGTTTAACAAAAGGTTAGGATTAACTGCCCTAATGGAAGACAAGTTTGTGTGCTCTGTGCATGCCGTGGCACCTCAACCATATCTCTTGTTAACTCGCATTGTTCTGAATTTCTCATCCGTCCATTTCAAAAGTCACATCGATCGACCTCATGGGAAGAAAAAAGTGCAAGAAATGAAATAAACAGTAAAACGAAGAAGATGAAATGAAGCGAGAAATTAAAGCTCAAGACCACATGGTAGTAATTAATCTTTTAATTTACTACTACTGATTTTGTACATGTAGGTAGCTAAGTCATCACAAAGCTTCGTTATTCGTTTCTACGTAGCGTCCAGATGCATGCCGTTCATCGTCAGTCCGTGCGTGCTCCGTCGTAGCTTGCTAGCTATAGCTCACTGCCGCCGCCGGCGGTCCTGCTGCAACTCATCCATGGCGGCAGAAAAGAATCACCTACTGATCCCGCTACGACGCGCGCGGGCACACACGTACGGCCTGATCATCGGTGCAACTGCCATGCACTGCCGGGTCCTCGCTGCTCGAAATCTCGAGTGCCCGCCGCCTGTGGCTTAGGTGTAAGCTAGCTGGCGGCCACGGGCGGGTTGCGCGCGGCGAGGTTGGCGATGGTGGGGCGGCGGCGCATCACTGGCGGAGGCCTGGTCGACGCCGCCGCCTCAGTTACCGCCTGCGAGGAGGACGCGGGCGCGCGCTGAAGGAGGCGGTGGCGCCGCGCCGCCGCGTGGAGCGCCTCGTCCATGTCCATCTGCTCGTCCCTGCAGTCCTCGCTGCAGAACGCCGCGTCCCCCCTGCGTCGCGCGCGGGCACGCCGCAGACGAGTCAGTCAGCACCATAACCAAGACACCGGGTGATGCAACGAACGGACCAAGGAAGGAGAAGCTGGGAGGAAGAAATTAAAGAGGCGACCGATCGATGGCGCGATGGCTGGCACGCACATACTTGTACATGAAGACGTCGCGGTCGCAGGCGATGCTCTGCTTGCAGAGGTAGCAGGACTCGAGGTAGTGGAGGCGACGACGACGCGCTACGGCGCCGCCGGCGCCGCTCGGCCTCATCGTCACCCGGTAGAACCTCGTCCCCACCTTCACGTACCCCTCCTCCTCCTCCTCGTCCTCCATCGCCTCCGCCGCCGTGACCTTGGTCTCTTGCATGTGCGCGCGTGGACACCAACGACAAGCCTCTCACACACACACACACTCACTCTCTAGCTACCAAGGCAGCTATAGCATGGTAGTCTCCTCCCACGCTACTCGCCTTGCACGCACTTCCAAGAGAAAGAAGCTGCTTGCTACGCTGCCATCTCCATGCCTTTGCTTGCAGTTGTCTGGCTCTCAGAGAAGATAAGAGAATAGAGAAGACGATGTTGATGCGCTGATGCTGGCCCCTAGCCTACTAGGTAGTACGGCGGCGATGATGGCGCCCAACAAGAAGGCGTGTTCTTCTTCCTCTCTACCTCTTCTTGTCGTTGGTTCGGTAGACGGAGCTATCCCAGGAGGAGGCTATATACTTATATATATGCGCGTGCGTGCGTGTGCGGCTTGTCCGCACGCGCGCTGCCTGCCTGCCATGCTTGGGGTCCGGTCCGGAGGCGCGCGTGTGTGTGTCGTTGCAACTCTCGCAAGTAAAACCATGGGTGGTAGGGCAGGAGGGCATGGGCAGTGTCATGGAACCTGTTGGCGGCGAATGGCTGCCTTTGCCTAGGGGGGATTAATGTCGTATATGTAAACTAACCTGCAGTCTCTGCAGAGCGGCAACGGCAAGTTGACACACGCCTGAATTATTAATAAACGATAGATCCATCTATCATTTCGAAAGGAAACGGATCAGACAAATAATCATTGTTTACTGATTAACATATTTTTATAATTATTAGTACATACTCTCTCCAATATACAAGAATAAGAACAAAGTCTATCAAAGTTTGTCGTTCTAGGGCCAAACATTGGCGGCATGCAGCGCGTTTAGACGCGTCACAATCTCTTAGGGCATCTCAAACATATAGGACTACCTCTATTTCCATACAATGACAGTTAAAAAATTATAGCCCAACTTCTCTTCTTCCATTGTTGGCATCGCACCACCCGATATATAGATCCCTAACCCACACCTGTTGCGGTGCCTCCCTACTCCGCCACGCCCCTCCACTCCACCACGCATCAGCACCGAAGCAGGGCGAGAAGCTCACGGTCAATGGGCTCGACATCGGCCATCCTTTCTCCACCGGCACGCCCTGTCTTGTGCGCCAACAGCTCCTCCCATGCCAGGTGCCATAGGGTCGAGGCCGCCTGCTCCTCTACTACTCCCCGCCACCTCTCAACCATGCTCTGCCTCCGCTCCTCCACGCCTTGTCGCGGTACCTCCTTCACCGCTCCTCCCGCCAGATCTAGTGAGGATATCAACTATCAATCCATCCCAAATTGTAAGACGTTTGACTTTTTTGACACCAAGTTTGACCACTTGTCTTATTCAAAAATTTGTGTAAAATATCACTTCTTTCGTCGTGGTTTGGTTTATTAATAAAAATTATTCAAGAATAACTTAAATTTGACTATATTTGCACAAATTTTTTGAATAAGACGAGTGGTCAAACTTAGGGCAAAAAAAAATCAAACGTCTTACAATTTGAGATGGAGGGAGTACTTATTATCATAATTCATCTCAACACAAATAAATTGAGTGGATATAAGTACAGTCAAAGTAGGCCTAAGAAAATTCTTCGACGTCTAGATTTTGAAAAAAAAAACTAAAGTGCATGCAGTGCTCGTACAAACTGTTAAGCAGTCTGACTGGATCTGCATGCTTCGTATACCTTTACCATGTCGCGGTCGGCGGCAGGACGGCATGGGCACAGCACAGGCGCAGATCCCATGATTGAGCTACCAAAGCGGCAAAAAGCCAAACCAAACCGTGGAGGACGTTCCGCGGTTCCGGTGGGCTATCCTCTCGGGTTGCGTCCCTGGTCTCGGCCGGTATCTCTGGAAGGAGGAAGGCCCAGCCAGCCCACGGCATTCCGTTCCAGCCTGCCGCGGCCCACCGCTGAGGAGGAGGCGGCGCCCATCAGAGCCGTCCACGTCCCCGGTCCAGTCCAGTCGAGTCCGCCCGCCAGGCTGCACCGGCGTGTGCGTGTCCACCTCCTCCACCACGTCGTCCCCATCCTCCCCTCCCGCGCCCGTGCGGCCGTGCCGTCGTCGGGACCCACAGCCCGTGGCGTGGCGTGGAGCCGCCACCCCAAAGCAGAATAACCGTGTGGCTGTCCTCCTCGTCTCCCCCAGCACAGCACAATGGACGGCGCCGTCTCCCTCTCCCTGCACCACCACGCCCACGGCGCGCTCCCGCTCCCGGCGCCCCGCCACCACAACCACTGCGCGGTCCCGCTCAGCCACCACTCCTCCTCCGCCGCCGCCGCCGCAAACGCGCCGTCGTCCAAGGCTCACGCTCATCCTCCTCCCGCGGCGCGCCTGAGCCTCGCCCTCGCCGCGCGACCCCGCTCGTCCTCGTCCGCGGCGCTCTCCCCAAACCCGGCCCCGGCCCCGCCCGCCGCGCGCTCCTCCAGCCGCGCCGCCACGGGGTACGCGGCCGCGCTGGCCGACGCGTGCGCCCGCGCCGGCACGCTGCGCCGCGCCGCGCGCCACGCGCGCGCGCTCCTCCACTCCCGCCCAGGGCGGCGGCTGGAAGAGAACGCCGACGCCGCGGTCGCGGGGCAGCAGCTGGACGCGCGGGTGGCCGCGCTCGTCCGGATGCTCGTCGCCAAGGGCAAGACCGGGATGGTCGCCGAGGCCCTGGCCGAGTTCGCCGCCATCTGCGACCACCTGCTGCCGCACCAGCCGCCGCGCGCGCGCCACGCCTACTAGGCCTGCTGGTTAAGCTTAAGCTAGTATCCCGTCAGACTGAACATTTGTATTCGTCACGAAAAACAACACGAGCATCTGTACTTGTTGTGCATGGCCTTCGATCGCCATGCATGTCCATGAATACATGCTTTGTGCTCTGCTGGTACATGCAAATTCTGTCTCATGGCGCCTAGGGAACGTTGACCGTTGATTATTAGTACTATTTTATTAGTATATGGAGATTCTTCCATCTTATATACTCCAGTATTAATTAAAACTAGCATTTCTTCTAATCTGTCAGCACACCTGAACATCATCACATTGTTCTTGTTCAGCAGCAGTAGCTAGCATCAGCAGCAACTGCTGAAGCTTTTAGTAATTGGTCGGTTTGCTTGGCTACAAACCACTCCCTGATTCCCTGAACCACCACGCTTTATTTTCAAGCAGTTTGATGATCACGCGCCGGAGTTTCTAAATGAGGTAAGATCAACTGCCTGCAACCAACAAAGATACTGGATCCTGTAACGACCTATATCATGCCGATGATGAGTCGTTTTAAGCAGGGCAGGACAGCAACTGGAAACCAAGGAACCAAGATTGTTAAGAGGGGGAGACGCAATCACACTGCTACTTATTCATAATGTCTTAATATAAGAGTAGCAGTTGAGGATTGCGCATCAAAGTCGATTTCTGCTTCAATTTATTCTTCAGGTCCACTTGCAAACCTAACCGCTAATTGTCATATAAGTATATGATTAGGTCAAGAGTTGCGTAAGACATGATATCTGCATATCGCTGCTTGCATTGGCTGCTTCTCGTCTGATAAATGCTTGCGTTTGTATATGACTAGAGTCTAGTGAGAGATATCATCCTGTTACGTACGATAACTTGCATGTATCTTGATTCGTATTATCTTCCAGACGTACTTCCACCGGCATTTATTTTATTGGTAGCAAAACCCAAGTGGATGCAGCAGATGGAGTAGGCTTCGTTCGCTGGAAGGAATCTGAATGGTTTTGGATGAATCTGGAGAAATTTGTGAGATGAAAACATTTGTTCTGGATGAAGAAAAAAAACAGGTCAAACCAGGTTCAAGGACACGCGAACGGGGCCGTAGTAGACACGTATGATGATCAGATCCAATGGAGAGGACAAGTTCTTTGTCCAAACAAACTTAACGAACGCTGGTAAAAATACCAACGCATCGAAAATAAAAATCTTGGAAAAGAAGCATTCATGCGCCTATATTCATATCCTAGGTATAGTTTTTTTTCCTACAATGAATCGAAGGGTTAGGACAGAGTCGGCTGCGGCAAGTTTTTATTCCGCCCCGCCCGACCGTTGATCAAGATGGATGGCTCAGATCATTCGGACTGAAATCGGCCCATGCGGGCGAGTGATTTCCTGTCCTAGGCCTAGGTTGCGGCCTGGGCGAGGGGGAGCAGGCGCGCGCGCCGTACTGAGCCGTCGCTGGCCCGCGCGCTGCTGCTGTGAAGTGGGCCACTCGCTGCTACTGCGGACTGGGCCGCGTAAAGTTTCGCCAGGCCGGGCCGAATGAATAGTAGACGCAGAGTTTTTGTTCTATTATTTTCATAAGCAATTTTTTTGATGTTTTTTATCTACTTTAAATCTCCGTCAAAATTTGAACCAATGGGATAATTTTTTTCAGAGAGTAGATGAGTACAGTAAAATGCTTCTGAAAAGTAGATAAATTATTTTTTCAAGTTTCCGCTTCACAATTTAATGTTCATTATCTTCCAATTAAATTCGAACCAACGGGAGAATTTAATTTGAAGAGCAGTTGTATTTAGTAAATTATGATTATGTTCATCCTCTAATTAAATTGGAACCAACCGGAAAATTTAAATTAGAGGAGTAGTCCGATTTGTTTATGTTAAATTATGGTATTGTTATTTTCTGACCAACGTTGATGATAACAATATTATAATGAGTTTAAGGTTGAAGTTTAAATCTCTGATAAATTTTACACCAACGTGGTCAAATTTTTAGAGAGTAGATAAAGACCAAGAAATGCTTCTAAACTAATAGAATATATTTTATTATCGTGTTTCGCTGCAATGATGTTGATTATCTTCTAATTAAATTCGAACCAATGGGAGGATTTAATTTTGAAGAGTAGTTATATGTCTTTCAAGTTAATTTATGAGTTTTATGCGTTAATTCTATTTTCTGCCCAACGGTGATGTAGAATTGATGTAGAAGCATCTTGTAAGTTTTATTTTTTAACCGACGAGACCACTCGGCTGCATGCCAACGGGCTGCAATGCTGGGGTATATGAATGAAAAGGCTTAAGTCAAGCCAGTTCATGACAGTTTTTTTTGTTAGTTTACTAATTTTCTGATTAAATTGGAACCAACAGAAAGATTTAATTGGAAAATGAAGTATAAGTGAATGTTTTAGTCATCATGACTAAATTTTTCGTTACGGTAATTTGTATATAGATTTATCCCGCATGGGGAAAAGTGTGGCATAATATTTATGCTAGTCAATCCTGCATGGTGGGAGAAGTTTGGTGACGAATCATATATTTTTTATCCCGCATAGCGAGAGAAGTTTGGGTAGTTCTTATGCTATCCTAATATTGACCATGGCGCAAATAGAAATGCACCGTTATGGTCAATACTAATCAAAAGACATGGAAAAGATGCAAGTGTGACTTGCAAAAGTATAGTTAATAAAAGACCTCGTTGAGTTCTTGAAGTAGAATGAGGAAAGTGTGCTCCTATACGAATCAAGAAATAACTTTGTTTGCATGACATGATCATGTGAATGAAGTAAGTCATAAGTGTCTCCTCGTTCACAGGTTTTCTGAATAGTTCTCTAAATTATGGCAGTAAAGGTCATGCCATATTTCGAGGGGGAGACTTGTGAGATCAATTAAGAGTAAGAGCAAAAATCAATTAAGAAAGATGAGATAAAGATTTTGATGAATGTGACCGTCGGTCATAACAATGATATCCCTAAGTAGAAAAATAGCTAAATTCCTGAACTTTTTAAAGTTCCGATAGAAAGATAGCGTAGTCAGCCTCAAGGATATTAAGACGGTGCTTAAAGCGCCATATAAGGTTTTAACAGATTAAAACTAAATAAGAAATTTAAAGATACACTATCTTTATAGAAGATGGGATGATCTTGGAGAGCATGGTATGTAGCGACCTATGAGTTAAGAGAGCGGGACTGCGTGCCCACTCCAGTGATTCAAGAGCAACAAATTCCTCAATGCCTGTTGATGTTGTATGACTTATACAACACTTGTTGTTAGCTTTTCGAAGAAGATAAATAATGTAAACAATGATCTTGTAATACAGGAGCCTGTAGAATCAATTATCTCTTGGCAGTGAAGAGCAACAACAGCCCCATATGAGAGTGCCAGTAGCTGAGGCCCTAAAAGGTCTCAAAGAATTAGTAAACCAATTTTCTGACGACTATGAAGTCTATGTTAGTGAAGAAGTTTAAATGGAGGGTGATACCACCTCATTTGAAGAAGTCACGAGAAGCGTTTACTCGTCTAAATGGCAAGAAGCTATGGAAGCTTAAATGAATTCGATGAATACCAATGATGTTTGGAACTTAGAAGAAATTCCTAATAAAGCAAAAACAATAGGCTGTGAAAGGGTCTACAAGACAAAATGTGACTCCAAAGGAAATGCGGAAAGATATAAAGCATGACTTGTAGTAAAAGGATTTACGCAAAGAGAATGAATAAATTACGATGAGAGTTTTCTCTGCAGTCTCATGCAAGGATTCTTTTATGGGTTAAAACGTATGGGATGCCGCCTGTAGAAATCTATTTATGGGTTAAAACAAGTTTCTAACAATTGTATTTGAAGTTGATGAAACGATAAGAAAGTTTGGGTTTAAAGAAAATAAGAAGGATAATAACATTTATGCGAAGTTCAAGAATGGAATTTTTTTTTCCACATCCTGTGTATAGATGACATCCTACTCACCAGTAGTAATGTTAATCTGCCATTGAAGAAGAAGAAGTATTTATCCTCAAGTTTGAATGTGAATGATTTTGGTGAAGCCTCATTGGTTCTAGGAATTAAAATTCACCGAGATAGATGAAAATGGATATTAGGACTATCGCAAAGGCATACTTAGAAAAGATTTTAAAGAAATAAAGTATGCATGTGAGTAAACATACGCCTGCTCCTATAGTCAAGGGTAATAGATTAGAAAACTTTTAGTGTTCCAGGAACCGATATGTGATCGATCAAATGAACGTGGTTCCATATGCTTCAGCTGTTTGAAGCTTAATGAATGTGCAAGTAAGAACTTACCTTGACGTAGCTTACGTATCCGGAATATTTTGGTAGAAGTTCAGTCCAGATATAGATCACTAGAATGGAGTTAAGAATGTCTTGCAATTTTTGCAAAGTATCATAGGACTCATGCTGAGTAAGAAAGAACAAGTACTCTCAAATAGTTGTGGGTACAAATGTTAAATTTTGGCGAGATGTGTAGTAAAATACACAGTAGTTGCTAACACTCGTAGTTAAAGTATTATTGTGAAAAAGCTTCAATAAAACAGTTGTAGTGTCATGAATGATGCATAGTATAGCTTGTCATGAGGCCTCAGGAACAGACAGAAGTGGTTAAGGGAATATGTACCCGGATTTAACAATGGTAGTCAATAGTAATAACCATTTAAAGTAGTTAACTCCTAAAGACAACAGGTTAAGTGTGTTGTCAAACACATTGACATTAAGTTATATATTGTTAAGGAGAAAATCCAGAATCATTTTAAAAGCATTGAGCATATAAATACCAAGCAAGTACTTGCGGATCCGATTACTAAAGGCTAACCACCCAGTGCGTTCAGAGAACACACAGTCGACATAGGTTTACGGGAAAGCCTATGATTTCTGGATACTAAGGGCCTAATTGAGAATCTGTTTTAAAACAGAGAGGTGCATTGTAGCTGTTTAATCTAATGGAAACTGACTGTGACGATGAGGCACGCTCTACGCACTGATCTGTGATGGAATGGGAAAAAGATAAAGTAAGTTAAGTTTAAGACATAATGTAAGTCAAGAGGGAGAATGTTAGGTTGATCTCCACCAATTTGGCTCAACGACCAATTGGGCCCTTGGCTCGCGCTTTGATCGGGGGCGTCCAGCCGCTCTCTTGGCTAGTGGGCCCCCGTCGCGTAGCGCTATGTAAAGGAGGTGGGGGCTAGGGCTCGAGACAAGAGGTTCATTGCAGCCGCCAGCCCCTCACCGAGTTTTCTAGCCCTAGTCTGATCTAGTGGGCGCGTTGTGAGCAACGGAAAGCTCCACCGCCTCCACCGCCGTCACCAGACCGGGCCCGCTCTGATGCTACTTTGTCGCCGGCGCCATAGCCGCGACTGGAGACTCGAGATGAGGTACATCATCATCAAGTTCTATATCTAAGTCAAAGTTTACCCACTGATCTGCACTTAGAGGTACTATAAATCCTAACATATATATCTAATCTATACAAGGTAAAGGCGAGACGGCCGGAGAACGAAGTCATTAGCTGCAGCTGCAGGCAGGATAGTGGTAGTGTGTAACGGAGTGAAGATGGAGGACTACGTGTTCAAGATCGTGGTGATCGGCGACTCGGCGGTGGGGAAGACGCAGCTGCTGGGGCGCTTCACCCCCGACGAGTTCTTCCTCGACTCCAAGTCCACCATCGGCATCGAGTTCCAGACGCGCACCGTTGACATCGCCCGCCACCGCGTCAAGGCCCAGATCTGGGACACCGCCGGCCAGGAGCGCTACCGGGCGGTCACCAGTGCCTACTACCGCGGCGCGCTCAGCGCCATGCTCGTCTACGACGTCACCAGCCGCCGCACCTTTGACCACGCCGCGCGCTGGGTCGACGAGTCCATCGTCGTCATGCTCATCGGCAACAAGGCCAACCTGGCCGGCGCCGCCGGCCGCCGCCCGCCATGCGGTGGCTGCAGACGAGGCGGCCGCCTTCGCTGAGGAGCAGGGACTCTTCTTCTCCGAGGCGTCCGCGCTCAGCGGGGACAACATCGAGCGCGCCTTCCTCACTCTACTCCAGGAGATCCACGCCAACATGTCCAGGAAGAAGCTTGAGGCGGCACCAGACGAGGTCACTGGCGTCGCCGCCGTGCTCGCTCTCAAGGGCACCAAGCTGTCGCTCGCTGATGAGATATCCATCATGGAGACGAGCGCCTTGCGTAGAGCAAGCAGCTGCTCCTGCACGTGATGGTGGTGCATGCATAATTGCGTATACATACAACAGCTCATGGAAATTCAATTTGGAAATATATATTTCGCAGAACAGTCTGTTTCCAACAGCGTTCCTCGTGTCGACTAAGTTCAAACAGTTTATGCTCCAAAAGAAATTTTCTTAACAGAGATAAAAGATAAAAAGGAATGTTATACATGTATTATGTAAATAATAATCAGACCAAACAAATCGAAGCAAGTTTGGGATGTGATGAGACGGAAGGGCCCCTTTCTGCATTATGCTGTAATTCGCTACCCTAGAGTAGTTAAATTGAAGACAAAATACAAGGCAATCAAGACCTTCCCCAGACAACTATGGAGTTCTGAGTTTGCAGCCCACAGGGACATGAATTTTGTATTATCAACTTAGACACCAGGGCACACTTGCCACTTTGCCAGCTGCAGTTAGCTTCAAAAAACCAGGTGCAGCCTCGCCACGCAAAAAGAAATGATACATATGCTGAACCTCTGCAAGCTGCATAAGAAAACCTAACGGTATCGACGTAATGCCTGTGTTTACTCCACTGTAGATTTTCACGAGATCTAGCAAAAGGATTAGATTAAGGTGAAGAAGGCTCTTGCGGTTCTGACTGACTGCTCTGAACTATTCGAGACATCAGCTTAGATATCTCAAAGATCGCGTTCTGTACCTGATCGTCTTCTGAATCTGTCGGCCGAACCCACAAGGGTGACTGCAGTCCTGAACTTGCAGCCTTCTTGCCCTTTCTAGACGTTGATAGGGCTCTCTCCAAGTCTGATTGTCTCAAGGGTCTAGGCTTCTGAAATAGCAGTAGAAAGAGAAGAACCAAAACCAGTGTGAGACTAGTAATCAAACTTTACTTCTTCACTAGCATCCAAATATAAACATGTTCCAACTACAGACAGATAACCTAAAGTCCAAATAACAATTCTATCTGAATTTTATCCATGAATCCAACCTAATACAATCAACATATTCCAAGGTAACAATCAACATCATCATGTTAACAGATTATAGCCAATAGTACTGAGTTATCAGAAATGAATGTGTAATCTAGTTTAGCACTAAGCCTCAACCAGGTATTTTCTTAAAGGTCAAGAAAAGGGACAACCCACAAACACATGCTGAAAACAGTATATCTCAACAAGGCCCCCTTTTTTAGCCCTGTCTGGCAGCCCCACAACTTGGGGTGGGGCAGGGGTGGTGGTATGCGGTGTATCCAAGTATTCTAGTATAGCCATGAGTTGAAATGAATTTTTAGAATACAGCATGCAATCCTACATAGCTCCAGATTAAGTGGAAACAGAAGAATACTCACATCTAATTTCCTCCTGTTTTTCTCACTGTCCAACAGCTCCCTAATAGGGTAGAAAGCTGCCTGCTTGCACAGTTCTAGTATGTCTGATCCAGTAAAGCCCTCGCACAATCTTGCAATGTGATCATAATCAATATTAGGCTCGACATTTTCTCCCTTCAACACAACCTGAAGTATCTTGCTCCTTTCACTCTGAGCAGGAATTCCAATTTCAAATATCTGAGTAAAGCGCCTCAGGATGGCCTCATCTAGCTCAGATGGCCTGTTTGTAGCAGCCAGGACCATTACACGAGCATTCTCTGAAAAGACATACAAGTTATCATTAAGTAAATAATTTGCATATCCACATTTCAAAATAACAACCATTCAGAAAGATATGCCACCAAGAAAAATCTCACGTGATGACCAGTAAGATATCAATCAAATAAGTATATATTTGTATTGACTTCTTATGTCCACCTTAGACACATAACTTCATGCAGATGAAAAACATTTGTTAAGCAATCCCTATATCCACTTGACCAACTCATTTGTTTTTTTGCTGAAGTACTGGGGAATCATGCTGGATTAGGGACTCATTTGGTTATTGATGAACAGTGTACAAAGCTATGTGTTACCCTATACGTATTAGTATGGATCCAGTGGAGAAAGAACACATGTCTAGAATTAGTTACTTTTAACAGGGCAAAGGCGGAAAGAAATAGGGCCCATGCCATGGCAACAACTTTTCCGTTGGTTTCCATGGTTTGTTGAAGCTGCAAATATTTTCATGAAAAAAGTCTGCCCTACATTGATTTTAACAATTTGCATAGGGAGGGGGACCTTTCTTTTCTATCGAACATGCAGGAGCGCTGTATTTCATTTCATTTAAGAAGATTACTCAACTGTACAACACCAATGACACAACGCACACACATCATGAAACAGTCGTCCCGCTAGAAAGGGAAGGAACGCCATAAAAGCTACTGCGGTAGGCCTTAGGCAAGTTCACCGTTACAACAATTAATTTCTCCTAAAAAGGTGAAACATAAATACACAAAAAATAAGAGGAAATTGTCTTGTTTTACAAGGAACAATGGATATATAAACTGAAAACATTTGTTGTTACTAAACTATTAGTTTGCTTTCTGTGGATTTTACACTGTTTCAGCATTAAAAATTCTGAAAACATGGTACTACTATCACACTAGTATTGTGGTTAGAGTCACAAGCATGTATGTACAGATATCTCGATGTCAATTAACAACACTAATCTCATCAAGACAGTACGGACAGATAATGTGTGCCAAAGCAGATTATTCTCATAGGGGTGGGGGTGGCAACGTCTTCTCAAATTCAAGACACAAAATAGATGTGTGCACAAGGATGTGCATCAAGGTATCATGGCTCCCCCTGGCCACCACAACTGTCCTTGTGTTGTCCCACATGACCAGGCATAAAGACAATCAATGTAAGTACGACCAAGGGATATATAGCTAAATGAAAATGTGATAACCGGAGATAAAAATACCCATGGTAACCATTGCATCAGACCACTGGCCAATCCCCAGGGGAAAAATCATCACAGTAACCAACCAGCAACCAGTAATGTCAAGGCTGCAAGAATCTCCATAGTCCATACAGATATACAACAGAAGTCATGATATTACTAAACCTATTTACACATCTATGAATATAGTTGGCATTATAAACTAGATAAAATAGAGCAAATAAGAGACACAAACTAAGCCAGAGCAGTGGTGTAAACAGGTTTGTTAAGAGCAACGGAACATATGGCCGGTGTGGGATTATTATTCCCACAAGGCTTAAAGCACACGTCTGTATTTATAGGCTTCAATCATGGAAGCGAAATGAAAGTGGTGGCTGCTGTGGAATTATTATATTCACACAAAGCACAAATCTATATCTGTTGCTTAAGTCTCTGGAATGTCTAATTTAACAAAAACAGGGAAAGTGCATCTTATTTTAAAACATGAAAAATGGAAAACCCCATTGCATTATTCAGCAAAATCCATTGCATTATTCACAATAATATGCAGTACGAAGATTTTATCGATAACAAATGGAATGATGCAAACAAAAACAAACATGGATGGTGTTGACAATCAAGATTTATTATGCTAATAATGTTCTATACAGGGTGCTTATTTGTAGTAGGGGTGCTTATTTGTAGTAGGGTTATGCTGCTTGCATGCTCATAAAGAATTATTGCAACTATACCATCATCGTAAGCAATGTTTCACAAGTTCACATTGTTGTCAACAAATGTATGTTGTAACATCAACTTTCATGGAAGCAGGCAAAGTATAAGAGGACTCACGATCGGTGGTGAAGCCATCCCAGAGGGACATGAACTCTGTCTTCATATTAGTCATGGCTTCATGGTCGGTTGTCCGTCGCTGCCCCAAGAAACTATCAACCTCGTCAATGAAGATAATAGCGGGCTGGAGCTTGTGAGCGAGACTAAATACAGCAGCCACTGCCACAGAAATAACATACCAACATCAGTGTATAGCATACACACACAAAAAAAACAATACAATTGGCATCAATTCTAAATTAGTAAATATGTGGACAGCTAAATTAGCAATGCAAATCAATACAATACAGCCACCGTCAATAATAACGTATAAACATCAGTCCATCGCATACAAACAAAAGAAGAAGAAACTACTATAAATGGTATGGATTCAAAATCTGTGGATTCCTATAGCATCCCAACACAAAAGACTATGCAATTGCCATCGTTTCTAAAGCAAATAAGTATCTGTAGGCAGCTCAATTAGCAATGGGACTAAAAAAAATGCAGCGGAGCCACCGCTGCCACATAGCCACAGCAATAATATAATAACATATAAACATCGGTGTTTGGCATACACAAACAAAAGAAAAGGCACAATATGGCAAAAGACCACTATAATAGGTATGGATTCAAAACTGGTGGATATCCGGTGGACTAGCATTAAATCAGCATGAAGACTAGGATCAACCAAGAGTGTAATCGCTCACCGAGCTTCTGCGCGTCCCCGAACCACTTGCTCATGAGATTGGAGATCCTGACATTTATGAAGACGGCGCCGGACTCCCTGGCGATGGCCTTGGCGAGCATGGTCTTGCCTGTCCCGGGCGGGCCATAGAGGAGGACGCCCTTCTGTGGGCTGAGGAGCTTGCCGAAGGCGAATAGCTCAGGGCGGCGCAGAGGCAGGATGACGAGCTCGTAGAGCGCCTGCTTGACCTGGTCGAGGCCGCCGATGGAGTCGAACTCGACGTCGATGCTGTCGGGGTTGATGACGTCGCACGCAATCACGTCCTGTCGGTGAGGGAGACGCCAACGGAGGATTGAGGCGAAGTGAGGTGAACCCTAGATGGGGGAGGCGGGTGTGGATCGGAGAGGGGGGAGGAGGAGGAGGGGAGGGAGGGACGAACCTCGTAGGGCGTGGTGGAGACGAGGGTCCGGCCGAGGCGCTTGGCGATCTCCTTCTTCTGCTGCTGCGCCTTCTGGGAGGCGGCGCGGTTGGGGTCGAGGTGGCGGAGGCCCGCGAAGAGGACGAGGCAGCTGAGCGCGGCGCTGGCGGCGTACAGCACGAGCTCCTGCACGAACCGCGACGACTGCTCCGACGACCTCATCGCCCACCCTCGCCGCTGAGGCTTTGCTCCCCCGTCCGTCCCGCGGATGCCGGAGCGAACACGGTGATTATCACCTCTGTCTGGCTTGCGGAGGAAGAAGGATGGATGGATGGATTCGCGGGGGAGGACGGGGGAAGGGGATGGATGGATTGGATTAGTGGAGGGGGCGGCGCGAGCGGGGGAGGGGATTGGATTGGATTCTGCTTACTGCTTGTGCTTGCAGGAGGGGTTTGGGCAAATTGGGAACTCGGGTTGCCTTTGCTTGCCTTCTTTTTTTCTTTTCCCCGAGATTTTTGGGGCGACAGGAGGAGAGGATTACTGCATTAGATTAACGGCTAACTAGAGGGCTGGGACTCTCTGCTCATCAACATCTGTTTCTTTCTGTGATTTTTGCTGAGCGGTGAGCTACTGGACTCTTAATTTCTGAACTGAAGAAATATGTTTTCTGTTTGTGCATGATGATTTCGATTGTTTTGTCTCGGAAGGAAAAAAGACAGAAACAATTTTGTCTCGTGCTGCTAGTAGTCCAAATCAGGCATTACAAACCAGCTCATTTTTTTTATTACAGGGTATTTGGATTCCCAGACTAAATTTAACCTATTGTGAGACAATTAATTATACATTACAACAATAAAAATAGACTAATTATAGGCTAATGAGAGTGAATGGGTTCCTTGTGTCTAGAATCCTTGGACTTGTATATATTTTTCCCCTGTGTCTAGAATCCTGTATAGCCTCTATCTGTAATATAGAGATCTCATAATCATTGGGAGATCTAAATATATACGTTTACTGGTAGAGATAATAATATCATAATATGTCTGATCGTTGTTGAGGAGAAGATGTTTGATTTTTTTTTTTTTTAGAGCAAGAGAAGATTTTTAATGGCTGGGCAACACAGCAAGACACCAAATCGTGCTGCAGAATGCGGCCCAACCCGTTGGAGTCCCAGACACCGCCCAGCATGCGGCCCAACCCGTTTACATTTCCCATCCACGGTTTCAGCCGAGCCAGTGCGCGGTCCAGTCAGCCCATAAGCCAAATTGCACCGCGCGCATCCCCAGCGTGGGGGTGGCAGCGTGCGCTAGTACGCCACAGTTGAGTGGCAGCTCGTCCTGCAATAAAACTCGCTTGGAATTGGATAAACTAAGCGGTAATCAGGGGCGGAGCTAGAGAATTTTGGAGAGGGGTGCGGCTTACAGGCTAACGACAAATTAATAATGTAATTTACTAGTACCATAGCCATGATTGTAGCATGAATAATTTAAAACAAACAATAATGATGTACATCAACAATGAAGTAGCGGTAATAGTGCATTTGTGCTTACCGTTTATCAAAATATAGTCAGAGAACCCCATAATTATAACAGCAAAAGATTGTTGGTGTTAGCAAAATAGAATCCCCAACCACGAAATCCTCATTGACCTAAAGAAAAAGAAATAAACCATTCATTTGTAAACAAAGAATCTATAGATTGTATCGTTGAAAAATTGAAAAGAGATGCATTACCTCTCATCGATCAAATCTACGCCCTTTTCCTTCCATGTTCATGAAACGATGAACCACGGCATCATTTGTAACTTTCTTTAATTCTTCTTTCTGCACATAGCAAATAAGTCTATTACTCAAGTGTGTATCTCCGATGCGGTTACTAAGAGATGTTTTAACAATCTTCATCCCTGAAAATATCCTCTCCACTGTTGCAGTAGCAATTGGCAATACCGACACAAGTTTCAAAAGTCGATAAACTAATGGATAGCAGCGATCTTTTCTTGTCTTCACCATTTTTTGTGAAAGCTCACTGATAGTATTTATGTTGGAGAATCGATTGTCTTCTCTCACATCAGCAATGTAGAGGCCAAGATAGTGGCTAAGATCCCTCAAATCTGTAGAGCTAAAATCATCAGGATATAATTTTGCTAGGTTTATCAGACTCTCTACATTAAAATCATGAAATGAATCTCTTGGATTGAAAGCCGCTGAACAAACAAGCAATTGAGAGCTTGTCCCATTAAAGCGGCTATCAAACTCTTGAACGATTTATAACCTCATTAAAGCAATCCACTTCATAGCAATGCTTGTTTGTAATTCCAGATGTCTTCCTAGATTTTTTGGGATCAATATATGCATCTTCCATTTCTAACCTTGCAATATCATGCATCTCACAAAACTCGTTTACTTCATCTAATAAGTTGCCCCAACCATCTCTTCTAAGGTTAATGCAATCTAGTTGATTTCAAACACTTCATAGCATTCACAATGTCTTGATCCTTGCGTTGCAATGCTAATGACAAAGTGTTTGTGATGGTTAATGTGGTCAATAAGAGATGCAGGTAAAACACAAAGTCAAAAGATTGGAAGTAGACTAGAAGGTTTGATGCTTGGTCTCTATTTTTTCAATATCTATCATCCTTTTCCACAAATTGTAGCACCTGAACAATTGTAGAAAACATGTTGACTAGACTTTTTAGAGTTTTATAATGGGAACTCCAACGAGTATCTCCAGGTCTTTGAAGACATTGTTCTTGATTTAACCCTCTCCTAGTTTCTAGCTGCCCACACCCTAAAGCCTTTGTCACTTGTTCATGATTTATATCCCTAATCATGTCCCTTCTTTTGGCTGATCCACCCACCACATTCAAATAAGCTATGAATCATGGTTAAGAAATTGCTAATACCCTTATGCTTTCTCACAACAGCCACAATAACTAACTGAAGTTTGTGAGCAAAACAATGAACATAATATGCTAATCAACTTTCTCTCATAATTAACGATTGTAGCCCATTGAACTCACCTCGCATGTTGCTAGCACCATCATATCATTGGCCTCTAACTTGTTTTAAGCTCAGCTTAAATTTAGCAAGTAAAGAATCAATAGATGACTTGAGACATGAAGAAGAAGTTTCAGTCACATGTACAAGGCCAACAAACCTCTCTTTCATAATTTCACATTTGTCAACATACCTCAAGACCACTGCCATCTATTCTTTACAGGAAACATCCCTTGACTCATCAACTAGCAAGTAAAACACATCGTCCCCAAGTTCTTCAAGAATAGATTGTAGGATTTCTTTTGAAAAGCACTCTACAATGTCCGTCTGGATTTCATGAGCCACCATACAACTATTACCTGCAAGACCCACTGACTTCCCCAAATTAGGATCATGCTCTGCTAAGCAATAAAAAACCTCCAAAAATTTCCCTTTGTTCAAAGACTCCTTCGACTCATCATGTCTATGAAAAGGCAAGCCTTGCTTCAATAGTAGCCTAGCGGTATCAATGGATCCATTCAATGTAGTAAAATAAGCCCTCTTAGATGCTTCACTCTGCTGATGCAAAACAACATCTATGTGCTGACTTCTCTGTAACAAATCATCACACTTCTTCATAGCAATAAAGTGTGATCCATCAACATTGCCAACATGTATCTTTAGCCTCTCTTT
The DNA here is from genome assembly GCA_904845875.1 of Miscanthus lutarioriparius. Lineage (NCBI taxonomy): Eukaryota > Viridiplantae > Streptophyta > Magnoliopsida > Poales > Poaceae > Miscanthus > Miscanthus lutarioriparius. The sequence continues at coordinate 3,945,120 of CAJGYO010000018.1, forward strand.
TCTGTGATAACCATTCCAACCCTCAACAACAAATGTTTTATATCCTGCATCCTTATTTTCTCTGAACAAGAAACAACAAAAACAATATGCTCTATTTTTTTGTTTCACTATATTCAAGCCAACTTCCAAACTCATCAAACCATTTCGGCTGAAACCTTCTTGGATTGTCTTTTTCCTCAATCTGTGTAGAGGAAAAATTGCACGTGCGTGGTTGGCATGGCCCACTCTCTAAATATTTCCTTCTCACCCTCTCTCTAAGATCAGGATGGTAAGAATTGATTTCCTTTCTTAAGCCCGGGTCATATTTGATTTCCTCTTCCCGGTTAATATCATCTGGACGACTGTCTGGTGTTTTTCTTTTGAAAAACCTTTCAATTTTTTCCTAGCATCCACAAGAATACTTAAATTTTAGTTACTTTGATTGTTTTCACAAATACCAAATATCACAAAAAGAACAAAAAATCCCAACCCTAGAATCTAGACAAATTGCCACAAAATTGAAATCACTCAATGACGAGATTGATGGTTGAAACTATAAAAGAATGGAGAATATTTGAACTTGCTTACTTTGTAAAAGATGAACATAGAAGAGGAGAGTGGAGAGAGGTGGGTGGAGTGTGCTGCTGTTGCCTCCTGCGGTCCCGGTCCTACCTGTTGTGCGGTGTGCTCGGCGCTCCTGTGCGGCGCTCCTGGTGGCTGTTGCAGACTGCCGCCGTGCCGCGGTCATCGGCTACTCGGCTAGCCGGCCACCCACCATGACGCCATCACTCCATCAGAGAAGCTGAGAAGGCGGACGGGAACAGGAGAGAAGGCCACAGGAGAGGAGGCGTGCAGTCGAAGACTCGTGACGCGAACGAAGCGTTACTGGCTTTCTGCGTGCGTGTGGACGGTTGGCCAGGAAGTCTGGAACTGATGTTGGGCTGCCTATTTCGATTATGGGCTTTCATAACCTAGGCTGTGGGTGCAAGTATTTGGGCCAAGTGGGTGCGAATACAGTAAAAATTTGTATACTACAAAGAAAATTGTATTTCGACGTGGGTGCGGCCGCACCCAGTCGCGACAACATGGATCCGCCCCGTGGCGGTAATACTACCATTAAGACATCCGAAAGGTCGGATGTTGTCGAGGCCGGCGAAGTGGAGAGGCTGGACAGTGGCGGGAGCCTGCGCCAACTCTTCCTCCGTCGTGAGGATGAAGTCCAGGCTTCCGAAGCGCACGTTGCGCGCCCGGGACCTAGCTGACGCCGTGACTAACGATCCGAGGCCTCATGTGGACGTCGAGACGCACAAAAAACCCCTACCTGACGCACCAACTATCGGTGTTTCGGATCACCAGCTAGTAAATTTCTAGTTTACGCGTCTGGTTCGGATGGTATGCTCGAAGGACACAAGGATTATACTGGTTCGGTCAGAACGTCCCTACGTCCAGTCAGCTGTTGCTCGTGTTACCGGCACTGTATGTAGTAGGGGTTACAGATGGGCGAGAGAGGGAGCGGATCCCAGGTCTGTGGTGGAAGGATTGAAAAGTACTGAGAGTTTGTTCAGCTGCTCAGCCGTGTGCTCGTGCCTATGTCCCTTTGTTGTGTTGCGTTGTGTTCCCCCTTTTATACAAGAAGGGGAAGACGCATGTTACATCAAAAAAAGAGAAGAGAAAGAGAGAAAGAGAGAGAAAATCGAGGAGAAGAAGCCATCTGGGATTACTACGTCCTTCTTCTCCTTCATGCGGGTCCCACCGACGCTATAGATGGTGACGGGGATGGCTCCACATCAGACACATGTTCATCACTGGTGCTATGCCTCGATGTCATCAGCCGGTCGTGGCGTCCCATCCTGTCACGGCGGACGGCGTGGTGAACCGACGTGCCTGTCAGCGGCCGTACGGGGATTAGACAGTGCAGCGCCCACGCACCCATCACTGTTGGCGATGCGAACCCCCGGGCGTGGCCTGTCGCGACCACGGGTCACGTCAAGGCATGCTCGTGCCCCTTTTGGTGTTAGAGGCTTGATCCAGGCCCACATGCTTGGACCCGTAGTGGTTGGGGGTGGTACGGACCCCGTCGGGCGAGACGAAGCCCTCGCCCGAGGGGTCGGGCGAGATGGAGCCCGCGCCCGAGGGGTCGAACGAGACGGCTCCCGTATCCTCAGGGTCAGGCGACACGGGGCCCGTGTCCGAGGGGTCTGGCGAGGCGGAAACCGTCCCTTCGGGGTCGGTCGAGGCTGAAATACGTCCTTGATTATCTAGGCGAGTTGTCGTCCGTGGTCCTCAGATCCCTTCTTCGGGTATCCCTAATACTGATACCCGACACTTCCAGGCAGCCTGGAAGAGACGGGCGCTGCTTTGGTGTGGAAGAGGCGGGGTGAGTCATCCGAGCAATGTGGGCAGCGGATCTGAAGCGGGCGGTTCAGATGCGAGCGTAGGAAACGGAGCTGATGCGGGCGACGCACGAATCCTAGTGGACGGAGTGGAGTAGCCTCGGGTGTCCGGACGGACGCAGGTGTCCGGACGGACGCAGGCGTTCGGGAGCTAGTGTTGCCCGTCGACATGCTGCACGGTCCAATAATTTATGGAGTGGGTTTTAGGGCATCTAATTATATATAATCACTCATCTTTGCTCTCTCTTATATTTGCTTATATTCTAACACAATATTCACATATACACTTTTTTTTAATCTTTGTCTAACAATGTTCTCTTAATGCTGAACAGTCAACCACCTTTCGTTTAGTTATTATCTAGGCTAAATGGACATATGATAAACAACTTATTAAACAAAATTATTGTACCACTGTATAGTATGTATTCAAACATGCTTAACGATCTTTTTGGCGAACAATGTTACCTAGTTGTGATAGACTTAGGTAACCAATAACTCCAAATATGTTTTTTCATCTCAGTTCATAGTAGTCTGCAATGCTTCACACCTTTGACTCGGTGGGCACGACAGACTCGGCTGCTGTTTTGTTTTTCTTTTTATTTTTTCGATTATTAGTACGGTTTGTACAACCAATCGGTAGTGATAATTAAAATTAACACTACCATTTTCACTATCAAGGGCGAAAACCAGCAACGATGAACACTTTAGAGCTAGCGGTGATGACATATATGCATGCAGTAGTGAAAATTAATTTTAAAGCTACTGTTTGTAGTTTTAAAAGTTCACAAAACCTTATCTAAAACATGTTTCTTTGACGGAGCAGTAGCAAGTGTAAAGCTAGTGGAACTCGATCGTCAGACTGAAGCAGCGTTGCTTTCAAACTTTTCAAGCTCCATCTCGATCGAGCTACAGCTAGTACTCACGCTAGTTGAAGGGGGAATTCCTGTGTGGTATTAAAAAAAGATCGTAATGACTCGTGCGTCTTTAGAAAAGTTAGGTGGTTTTCAGTGTCACTGCTCTAATTTTTTTTTGTACCCTCTATATCACTGCCGTCAGTTTAAGCTCTAACGCCGTCAAACTACAGGTGTGAAAAGTCAAAAATACCCTTAAGTCTAAATATGTTATTAATTTTTTCTGAGCATCTTAACGACTTCAAATGAAAAAACTCAAAACTAGAAAGTTGTAGATCTCGTCGAGATCTATAATTTTTATATAAAAATTATCTTTATTTAATTCCACAAAAAATATATGATTTTTCTAAGATATATTAATCATATCAAATCATATTTTTTTGTGGAATTAAATTAAGATAATTTTTATATGAAAATTATAGCTCTCGACGAGATCTACAACTTTCTAGTTTTGAGTTTTTTCATTTGAAGTCGTTAAGATGCTCAAAAAAGATTAATGACATATTTAGACTTAAGAGTATTTTCAACTTTTCACACCTGCAGTTTGACACCGTTAGAGCTCAAACTGACGGCAATGGCATGGAGGGCACAAAAAAAAGTTGAAGTAGTGGTGCTGAAGACCGCTGAACTTTTTCAGAGACTCACAGGACATTGTGATCTTTTTTAATGACACACGAGGAATTCTCCACTGATAAGAAAGCTACAGCGGGAGGAATTCTCCACTGATAAGAAAGCTACAGCGGGCTAGTACTCACGCTCTTACCGGACACACGCCCAAATCCAAAAGCGTATCCGAAGATGTGATCGGCAGCATCGTGCGCGCGTCGACTTTTATTAAGCTACCATACTCCTACATACCATACCGATGCAGAGAGCAGAGACGACATGATATGCCGGCCGACGGCCGTGGCCTTTTTCAGGGGCATGACTCATGAGCGAGGATGAATCTTGTTGTTTCACACAGTTCACACCAACTCTTACCGACGTACATGCGGAGTACTCCTTTCACAACGACGTACTTCGTTCTCTGTCTCAAGAGGGGTGTGCATTTAAATTTAATCAAACACAAAGTGGTATTTCAAATTTAACAACATTTATAGAAAAGTATCAATGATTATAGTTTCAAACATGTATACTATATATAAAAAAATAAAAATATATTATATGATGAATCCAATGTCAGTTATTTGATATCATAATATTACTTTTTTTAAATAAAAAACATATATGTTTGAATTAGGACATGTTTAGTAGAGCTCCTCCTGCCTCATATTTTCTATGAAAGTTGATTCTCAAGCTGACAATGTTACTCCATGCTTCTCTAGGATAAACTCTATCAATATAGTGGTTATGTGCCTCAAGTGGATCTACTTCTTTCAACTCCTAGCTTCTTAGTTTATTTTAGAAAATCACTTTATAAAATCAATAGAGAATCACTTCTTAGTAAAAAAATTATTTGGCTAAGCTCTTCTTAGATTCAATCTGAAAGCTCTACCAAACAAATCCTAATTAAAAGATGCACTATTTTTAAACATATGTCATGTTCGCTTGGCTGATAAGTCATGGCTGAAAATACTGTTGACTGGTTTGTTGTGAGAGAAAAATACTGTTCGTTGGCTGAAAAAGTACGCCTTATAAGCGAAGGGAACAGGACGATAAAGACTACACTAGTCCATTATAATTTATAATACTTTGAGACACGCCGACGTTCAATTTGTGTCGGCAGTCGGGACATACACGATGCTAATGACGAAATGTGATGAGTTGATGGTCGATCCATCCTCGATGGAAACCAAACTTGGACTTAGCTTTGTGAAACAAAAAGTGTAGGCACGCCACGTCAAACAAAAGTCTTGTGTTACCAGCTACCTTTGACTACCAGACACACACGTGTACTACACATCATTACATGAAGCCGGCTATGTGTGCTATGCTGCGGTGAGGAAGGACGACGGCGCTGCGCCGTCTTTTTCAGCATCGGTATGGATCGATCTCCATCTAGGAGCCCACGCACGTCTCCACGTCAGCAGCAGCCGTAGCAGCCGCCGGGCGTGGAAACAATGGAGCGAGACCGAAGCCACTTTTTGTACAGAAGCATTTAGGGAGGAAATTAAACTACATACTCCCATGATTACTTGACGACCATTATCTTTGGTGGGGTTAGATACGTACGGTCTAGCACGTTTTATATTGCACTGATACACATAGAAGACTATAAAACAAGGTCAGATTAATTACAAGCAATATATATAGGAGTACTACTACTATAGGTCAAGCTACATGGTGATGACATGGAGATGCCCATCTTCCCATGCATGTGTCATACCACAGGAATAGATTGTTAAGAGCGTGTTTAGTTCCAGGAAGTTGGAATTTGGGGGCTACTGTAGCACTTTCGTTTTTATTTGGCAATTAGTGTTCAATCATGGACTAATTAGGCTCAAAACGTTCGTCTCGTAATTTCCCACCAAACTGTGCAATTAGTTTTTTTTCGTCTACATTTAATGTTCCATGCACGGGCCGCAAACATTCGATGTGATAGGTACTGTAGCACTTTTTGGGAATTTAGGGTGAAACTGAACACGCGCTAACTCGTTTAGTTTTCGAGTAAAACTAACTCATACCTCATTAACTAATTAATTAGTTCGGTTGTTCACTTGTTTAATTTTCTAGTAATACATAATTTAAAATGGCAGAATTGCATGACATTGATTTCGGCTACCAATTACATGTGTCATTCCGGGCATTATGGTGTTTAATTAAAAGGCATACATGGATATGGTTTAAAAGGTAAACATGTATGGATGAGTTTGAGCAATCTACGATACCTTATAATTTTCGAGACAATTTTTAACTTTTGATATCTTGTATTTCAGGATAGATGGAGTACATGTAAATTCAGGTGAACAAGTTTCCATCACAAGAAGCCCAACTAGTTGACCTATACCTGCTAGCTAGCAACTGGTTTCGTGGTCAACCTCGTGGTCAACCGCCAAGTGAGGATATAGATGAAAGTTGCTCGTCTAGATCTCCAGCCAAATTGCCTCGGGGCATGTGCAGGCAAGGTTTGGACAGCCAAAATGGCAGGCTGGGCAAGGTAAAGTGAGCAAGGTGACGTAAGGTTGGTAAAATAACCAAACATGCCCTTAATGTACTTCATTCGGGATATAAATTAGACCTGTTTATCTTGCTACAAGGCAAATAGTCCGGGATGAGTTATCTCTAGAACTATTAAAAATAGAGAAAAGTACAGAACAAACAACTAAATTTAATTTTTCTTCTTGTATGAAGGTTGTTAGAAAATCTATGCCGGACACATCTACTATTTCTCCTTCATAGTTTTGCAAAGTAATGTTGTCCATTGTTTGGTTTCATCCCATTGCCTTTGTGGTATGCTCATTCGTAGTTGTCTTCTTGCATCCTAGCTTGATCTGCATCTTTAGACTCAACTCTAGCGCACACCATGTAGAGCATATATGTCTATATACAATTATTGATGTGTAATCAAAGCTTATTAAAGTACAACAGTAAGTATGTAAGTGGAAAAAAACAAACCATACCAAAATAGCGGGTGGTTTTTGCATACAAAATCACTTAGGGTATTTTTAGATGGGCTAATAACTAGCTAGCTAAAGGTAGCACAAATTATCCCCATTTGACCAGCTAATGGGTTAATAGCTAGATTGTATGTGTGAAAAAATAGCCCTCACCAGTTTGGATTGGCAATGGTTAATTTTAGCCAACACCTCACTCAAGCAGGCCCTTCACCATTGTCTCTTATGCATTCTTATCTGCATCTCTAGGCTAGCTCTTATATCCTACGAAAAACCAAGCCTGTCAAGTACATGCGGTACAGAAGAGGACCACACCAAACCACATCAAAATAGAATGTTAGATTTTACAATAAAATCACTTAATAAGGAAACTCAAAATCAAAGTGACATGTGCCTAGGGGTTTATTACATTGCATTCTCTCTATCTCGAGAGGTTTTGGTTGTATTTTTTTTATGTCGACGTGATAGATTCCCCTCCGCATGGGTACTTGGACAAAGCAACAAAAATGCAGCCTAACACACACACCAAAAAGAAACCGACTGATCGAACTGAACTTGGCCAAGAGAAGATGTATACAAATTGGGAGGCGCGATGAGACAGCACGACTGCACGACCCTACGACATTCTCAAAAGGGCGTTTCACAACATGTGCGAGACACTAGCTAGCACCGAAAGAAACCATATGCATGCATTAGCTAGGCTATAATAGTATGTAAACTTTGCTTTGTCAGGCTCGAGAGCGACGTAACCTGGACATCGATTAATAATTAGTCCTCCGGTGTGGGCATCTGCCAAGTTGTAGCCTCTTCTGCAACCAAACAACATGTGCCCGTGAGTACGAACTCCGTAAAAAAACATTTTTAAATGGTATATCTCTCTCTATATAAATCTGCTCAAATTTTGAATAGTTTGACTTAGCACCCGTTTAGAATTGTACTCCTCTCGTTCCAAATTATAAGTCATTTTGATTTTTTTTTTACATCCATTTTTGTCATGTATGTAGACATATTATTATATCTAAATGCATAGCAAAATAGATGTATCAAAAAAAATCAAAGTGACTTATAATTTGGAATAGAGGGAATATCTTTTTTTAGAAGGATAGAGAAGTCTTCTATAGCATACGTATAGCTAGTATACTACTATTAGATCTCATATTGAATTTATATACTCCCTCCGGGTTGGTAAAAGAAGTCGTTTTGGATAGTGACACGGTCTCCAAAGCATAACTTTGACTTCTTGTTTTTATAAAAATATTTAATAAAAAGTGATATACGTATATTTTTATAAAAGTATTTTTCAAGACAAATCTATTCATATGATTTTCACATTTCCAAACTCAACGACTTAAAAGTTATTCAAAATTTATATTCCCAATACCTGACCCAAACCTTGTCCAAAATGATTTCTTTTACCAAATGTATCACCTCTCATACTAAATATACACTAATATGATAGCATCAAATTTGCCATCGTTGCTCCGAGCTTGCATTTTATTGAACTACATATAGGAGTAGCTAGCTAGCTAGCTAGCATGGTTCAAGATATGTTCCAGTCATTATTAGGCCGTGCTCAATGCTCATGTTATTTACCTGATAGCTTGCCTACAAGAGCAACGATGCTGCTTTTAGGAAAAAAAAAATGCAGTGCCTGTTCTCTGCAACTGCAATGCAAGCAAAGATAACTGCAAGGGAGGAGAGTGAATTGTCAACTCAGTCAGACAGTCACCAAGGGTCCAGCTAGGGATATAATAATAGTAATAATGACCTGCGTGCAGCAGGCAGGGGTCACGCGTAGCATGCCCACATCGATCAGTGACAGTCTCAGCAGCAGCTGCTCTGGATCGCCATTATATTTTGGGCCACGCATGCATACACGCAGTATCTGAAATGGTCGCCGTCTGATGCGTGCGTTCTTGCTGTGCATGGACATGGACGGAGCTCGACCTGCACCTGCACTGCATGCCACTGCCAGTCCGCGCGCGGCGCGACAGATCATCGAGAGATCGAGCTGAGGAGGGACCGAGGGAGCCAGGGAGGGGTAGATACGCGCGTCAGCCAGCCAGCCCTGCGCGCCCGGCCGGTCGCCAGGGGACGCGTATGCGTGCAGACTTGCTTGCCCTTGCGTGGAGGAACCAACAAGATCTTGGCAATGGCGACGGGGCCCGGCAAGGCGGAGCCAGCCGGCCGCGGCCGAACAGGCATGCATGGACGACGACGACTGGAGGAGCCGAGGAGGAGGACTGCGTCGTGGTCACATCGGTCGGCCGGACGGTTGGCCATACTCCGGAGCGAGCGCTAGCTGGGCGGACCGGAGGATGCTGCCAATTCATTGCGTTCGCGCTGCATGCATGCATGCATGCATCCATCATCTGCAAGAGAAAGTGCATGCAGCGAGAGAGCGAGATAGCAGTGCTCCGCCATCGCCATGGATTGCTCTTTGCTTCTTAATACGTGTCTTTCTTCTCTCTGGACTCCGGCTCCCGATCGGCGCAGGCACAGAGCCCGAGGAGTGGGAGCCGCCGGTCATGGCCTCATGGGTTCATGGCCAAATTGGCCATGGCGTCGATCGTCGTCCCTCCTGGCTTCTGCTCTGATCCGTCATGTCTTTATTTCTCGTAGCTCCTAGCTCTCGTCTTCTTGCCAACCAGGCGTCCAGTCCAGGTCGCAGGAGGGCCAGCACAGCAGGCCGCCGGGGCCGGGCGGGCCCACACACGGCGCGGGCCCCGGCCCACTTCTTCTCCGATCGATCGCAATCATGCCGTCCATCATAAACTCTGCATTTAAGCTCGTGTCTGAACAGGAGGGCGTTCCGGCTGTCGTGGGCGCATGCTCCCCTGCCTCGCTCTGGGACTGGGAGCATGACACGTGGGGCCCGCGGCAGCTACCATACATGGCTGTTGAAAGAAATGGAGTAGCACTAGAGGCCCTTTTAATTTTCTAGGCTTTATTACAGAAAGGTGTACAGTATCAGTGTGGTATGGTATGGAGGTGCCCTTTTTGAAGGACCTTACTTTGTTTTATTTATAAAAAGAAGGCCTTTTTTGAATCTTGACTAGATAGTGGGTGGGGGATGTAGGGCAGCAGTCTAAGTCTATTTGATCGCCTACACAATGACTTGGGCGTCATCAGGACATGCCATATGGAAACAAGTTTTTACTTGAAAAAAGGACTAAGCCAATAGTCGGCTTCATATAACCTTTGTCTCATAGATTCAGCGTGGTTTGGGGTGAGGGGTTACTTAGATAAGCCACCACTCTTGCACACACCTCGGTCATTCGTGGGACGTACGACTTGGCCAAACGTGGGAGATCGCAGGTTAGAGGCATGAATCTTCCCATACTCAAGCACGAGTATAGTGGTTTAATTTGGTCTTGCGTTCCATGTAGAAAAGGTTGTACACATATCCCTATAAGATTATTAATCATTTCGAAATGTCACGCTCTTGATTGAGAGTAAGTTATTGATTTTTAGCCTCAGAATAACTTTGCATCGTTGGCTCGTGGAATACTGATAAGCTTTGATATGTTGTTATTACTCGCATGCTTACACACACTTGCATGCCATGTTTTCTTATCATGTTATGTTGTGAGACCATGCTAAGATTTTATGCAATTTCATTTACCTATGTTGTATACCTTTGTATCCACAAAAGATTTAATACTTGTGGATAAATCCTCCAAGTATACCATTGTTCTCACGGTACCGTCATTGTTTTGTAGGTTATTGGAGACCGTGGAGGCTAAATGAACTAGTTGAATTACGAGTGGTGGCATAATAAGTGGATGATTTGGGCACATCCTTTCCCACTCGCCTAATAAAGAAGAGTGTTGACACCGATCTGGTGTTCAACTCTTCTTCAATCCCTTTTCGACTGTCAACGGAGAGTGAGTTAAGCAAGTAGTCAAGGGAGAAGGAGAGACAATAGAGTTTGGGAACAAGTGGTAGTTCTACCTACTATGCGAGTTAGAGTTTTCCTGAAGTTTGAAATAAATGAGTTCTCTTGTATAACATAACTTTTAAATTTTTTTCCCATGTGCCTGTGAGTTAACTCTTGAATTATGCTGTGGACATATGTGTCATAATTATAATACAAACTGATTATGTATTTTGTGTCAGTGTGGAGTGTATGAGGTGCATCTCCGGAGATTACCAGTCGAAGGGACTATACACTCGGTTTTAACTTGGGCTTGCCCTCAAACAAAATATTGAGATCATAAATCAAAATATATGACATGAGAATCCTCTAAAGGATCTTACCTAGATACCATATCATTTTTATTTGTTTTCACCGGTGTATACACTACAGCAGACGCGTGCTTTGCCGAGTGCTGTACTCGGCAAAGAGCCATCGGCATATCCCTTCACGGCAAAGGCTTCTTTGCCGAGTGCCACATGTCGGGCACTCGGCAAAGGATTTCCCGAGTGCCACGACAGCACTCGGCAAAGAAAAGCCGCCGTGACGGCCAGGCCACGATGACGGCCCCTTTGCCGAGTGCCACGCGTCGGCACTCGGCAAAGAAATGTGTTTTTTATTTTTTTTTTAAAAATGCTTTGCCGAGTGCCTGCATATGGCACTCGACAAAGCTTGTTTTCTTTTTTGTTTTTGGATTTTCTTTGCCGAGTGCTATACGTAGGCACTCGACAAAGTAATTTTCTTTGTCGAGTGTCTTGCCCATGGCACTCGGCAAAGCTGGGAAGCTCAGTGTCCCAGATTCCCAACTTTGCCGAGTATCATGGTCATGACACTCGACAAAAAAGTGAAAAAATTCAATTTTTTTGGTTTTTAGTCTTCCATCGTTGCAAACAAGATATACATCATATATATATATATATAACACAACTATATATCACACAAATGTATATCACAATCCACCACAAACACAAACATAGCATACAAGTATCACAATCTCGACTCCCAAGTCCAAAGTCCAAACACACAAGCATAGTTCACAAAGTTCACAAGTGCATTATATCATAACGGCTGCCATTTGAAGCTCACGGCGACGGTCCGGGTTGGGATGGCCAAACGTGCGATCCCGGCGACCCTCCGAGGTGGTTCGACGCCGCCCCCGATTGATGCTGCACAAAATAGAAGAGATTGCACGTGAATGACAAGAGAAGAGATAAATATGCAAGATAAATATCCGCCACTACCACCACCACCACCACATCACCGCCGTCACCAACACTTCACCACCACCACCACCACACCACCACCACCATGAGCACCACAACACCGTGACCACCACCACCAACACCACACCACCACCACCAACATGACCACCACACCACCATGACCACCACACCACCACCACCACCACCACTAGGTTTGTCTAAGTTTCAGCATAGAAAGTAAAACTCCGTACTTATACTCACCGGGGTAGAATCAAGACGTTGTGGAGGTGGATCTGGAGCAAGCAGCGTCTGTGGGATCGCCCAACCTTGTTGCTGGCCAATTTGCTGCATGAACTTGATCATCTCGGCCATCTGCCGCTGATCTTGCTACCGCTAGGCCTCCAAAGCCTATAGCCTTTGCTGCTCGCCCTCCCGCTCGGCCTACAGTTCCTGCACCTGGGGCTGCAGCATTTGACCCCAATGTCTCAATAATGCATAGGTAAGGTATGTAAAAGTCAAAGAACGATGAATGAAACAGGAATGCTTACCTGGAGTGTCGACGTCGCGGTCGGCCGTTGGCATATGGGCACGCTTGAGCTCGTGCTCGATGCTCGGAGCTGGTGGAGAGGAGGAGTAGAGGTCGTGTCGAGGACGCCATCGCCAATCCAGAACCGCCCATGCTTCTTGCCTTGCCCCACCCTTATCACGAGCTGAGGATCAAGGCGCTCCTCAGTTCTCGTATCGTAGCTCGGCCCATGGACTGACCTTGCCGCCTCTGTGTACGAAGAGAGGCGGGTGTGGACGCTGGAGTTGGTGTACGCCTCAACTGGGGCATCTGGGTCGTACTCGATGTCGGTCGTCGCCTTGCCCATGTGAGCCAGAGCATATGCCTTGAGTTGACCAATTGGCTGGCCACCGTGTGCATCCGACTACGAGAAAGACAACAACATATGGTTAGAAATGATGCAGAATTGAGCGCGGCTAGATTAGAGCAATGGCGGAGACTTACATATGCCTTTGCATATTTGCTGAGGCTGCGACTGCCCTGATGGTGAGGTACACCTGGCATCTACAAATGCCTATCGCGGGCCTCCTCGTGCTTCTTCTGCCAGTCCCCATCCAACCAGATGTCCATAATATATTCCCAGCAATCGGGGTGGGTGGCGCACCAGCTTGGAATCGCCTACAGGACATCAAGTAGATGACATATCAGAAGATCAAATTAGGCATACTTAATCTCAAAAGAAATGAATATTCATGTTTTGTATTTACCTGTATGTACTGCTCCCTTGTTAGCGTCATCCGTCTTGCCTCCTCTTTGTTGACACACCTGAGTAGGAACTTGGCGTTGTAGTCTATGTGGTCCTGGATGCGGGACTCGTAGTGCAAGTCCGTGACACGCCTTTTACAGGAAGCGTAAGCCACCTGATACGCACTTTCCTCCTGTCCCTCCTAGATTCTAAAGAAGTCATGCATAAAGACACGAGGTATCCATTATTTTATTTCAAGAATGTCCAATGAATGCGAGGAATTGAGGAATGTAGTGCAAGAAAGACCTACCCACAACTCCCTAATCACCCGATCTGCCTTGTTTCTACAGCGGATGCTATTATGATCTGGAGCATCCTGCACGAGGGCATAGTGGTCGAATGTCTAGGCCGGCTCCCAATCCTGATCTCCTTTCCTAACCAGGCCAGGGAAGTGTTCCTTGCACAGAAGTCCTAGGATTCCATTCACATTACGTGTCGGGGCCGCCTAGTCCACAAGCACCCAGTTCCTGCACAAGTGGTCCACAATAGTTATTACTTGTTATTATGATTTTTCAACATATCAAATGAAGAACATATGAAGTTACTTACTTATCATCCTCGGGTGCAATCAGTGGGCGCCTCTCAACAGGTATTGGTCGCTTCGAGAGCTTTGCGGGACCTCGCTGGTAGGGCTTCGACGTACCAGAGGAAGTGGAACCCCCTACCATCGCCGCCTCCTCGTCCTCTGTCGCTAGAACCGCCTCCTCGTCCTCCGTTTGTGGACCCCCGTCCCCATCCACCATGTTCTGAAGGTCGTCGTTGTGCATAGGGTCGCGTGAGGAGCTGCGCCCGTGGTCTGTCAACGGCTCTCGCCTGGGCCTGCCTCTCGGCCTCCTCGGCCTCTCTAACGCCTCCGCCTCCTCAGTCGCCGCCATGTCCCTCCGGTTGGCGTAAACCGAGGGTCAGCTCCTCCTAGTGGGCCCCATCACCTACAATTAAAAAGAGTAAACCAGTAAGTATAGATAAACGAGACGTACTTAGTAAGAGATGCAAAATAAAGAAAATGTAATTACAAAATAACATAGTATTATATGTATTTCTAATATTCTTCATGATCGGGATTATCTGGACGATAGGTATCGTCATCACTATCAAGATTGTCCAAATCTTCAACAACCTCATCCTCATCGTTGTCATTGCCTAGTCGTAGTCCGTCAAGCATTTCCAAGTCCTTCGGATCATGCACCTCAGTTGCAGCATCCTCGTCAACAACCCATTCCTTGTCTGCTTCCATTTTGATCTCTCCGGTTAAGTCTATCTCAAGCATCCCTGGTAGCCCCTCTTCTTGTTGATAGAACTCTCCGTCATGCGTGTTTGGGTTCAAGTTGTAATCATTAGGGTTTGGGCGAGGTAATCTACCGTGTGGTGATACCTTGTGCACAATATACCAACCCTGAAGACGTGGGTCGGTTTTGCAAGCATATGGATAATAATAAACTTGTGTGGCTTGTTGAGCCACAATATAGACATCTTCTCCTGGATAGAAGAAATCATGTCGAGTTTCGACTATCCCAAGTTGATGGGACTTTCTCGATACTGCAGGATCAAACCACTGGCATTTGAATATGACAGGATTAAGTGCTTTGGAACCACGGTAGTCGAGCTCGTATATTTCTTCAACTGTCCTATAATACTCCTCCTGATCAGTGCCCGACATAAATACTCCGGTATTCGTGGTCCTTGGATTGGGACGACTCTGCTCGTACCTTGTTGTGTGGAAGCGATATCCATTCATGTCATAAGCGTTAAATGACAAGACCTTATAGTCAAAGCCATTGGCCACCTGTCGTAATTCAGCACTTATAGACACATCCCTTTGGCACTGCAAGTTCAAGCAGGAGAGAAATGAAATCAGGCAACTTGGAACGTCAAACTTAGTAAGAGCTAAGTTGGCCAGTACCTTTTTTTGGAACCATGTATGAAATCAGGTGAACCATGTTGAAGAGGGTCTCTCGTTCATGGTCAGAAGGTGGCCTTGAATGATGCCAGGATTCATAAAAAAATTCTCTGCACCGACAAGGAACAATATTGTTGGATGTACAAAAGTTATGGAGTATGTAACAAGTTCATTGAGAACTTACCCCAGATACGTTTCCACTTCGTCAAGGTTGGTCAACACGTAGAGCATGATCTTGCGCCACTCTTCATAGCTCAAGGTCTTTGTGATCGCTCCACTTGCTCTCCCGCGTGGCCCTTTGAAAAGGCTAAGGGTCGATTCATTTTCGTCCTCGTTGTACCGAGTGGGTGGATTATGCACGCTAGGAAGGTTCTCATTATAGTATGTTGTTGTGAAGTTTGACACCTTTTCATGAATGAATGCCTCAGCAATGGAAGCCTTAATCCTGCCTTGGTTTCCACATTTCTTGCAAATAGTCTTTAGACATCTCTCGATTGGATAGCACCAACGGTTCTGCACGGGCCCCCCATTCGTGCCTCAGACGGGAGGTGCAAAATCAAATGCTGCATCGACAAGAAAAAGCCAGGTGGAAAGATCTTCTCCAACTTACAGAGCAACAGAGGTGCCGCTTTTTCTAACTCCTCAACCACTTTCACAGATACCTCCTTGGCACAAAGCTGGCGGAAGAAAAAGCTCAACTCTGCCAGCACCTTCCAGACATTCTCAGGGACGTAGCCTCGAACCATCGACGGAAGAAGCCGCTCAATCCATATGTGGTAGTCATGACTCTTCATCCCTAAGACTCGGCCAGTCTCTGGGTTCGCTCCCCTCCTCAGATTCGCTGCATACCCATCCGGGAACTTTAACGTCCGCATCCATTGTATCACTTCCGTCCTGTGCTTCTTTTCTAAGACGTAATCAGCCTTAGGCCTTTTCCATGGCTTGCCGTCTCTTGGAGGTAGCATCTCTAGCTTTGGTCTATCGCATAGCATTGCCAGGTCCACTCTGGCCTTAGGGTTGTCCTTTGTCTTGTCAGGAATGTCCATGAGTGTTGCCCAAAGTGCTTCGGCGACATTCTTCTCAGTGTGCATTACATCTATATTATGTGGAAGGAGAATGTCATCAAAATAGGGAAGCCTCTCCAAGCCTGACTTATGAGTCCACATATGTTCAACACCATATCCCATAAAGCAATCTTTCTTTGGATTATCTTTCTTTCGACTATCTTTCTATGGATTGACCACGAGAGCATCTATCTGAGCATGAACCTGGGCACCAGTCATCTTCTGAGGTTCAGGGTCGGTCACCTTGACACCTTTCGTGAAGTTCTTGGTGTCTTGTCTGAATGTATGGTTAAGAGGGAGGAACTGTCAATGCTTGTCGAACGATGAAAACTTGCCACCCTTCTTCAACCAAATGAACTCCAGAGTTGTCTTGCATACCGGGCATGGGAACTTCCCGTGGACACACCAGGCGCTGAATATCCCATACGCTAGGAAGTCATGCATGGAGTACTGGTACCAAACATACATTTTGAAGTTTTTCTTTGTAGCTCGATCGTAAGTCCATACCCCTTCATTCCAAGCACTGATCAATTCATCATAAACAGGCTCCATGTACACACCCATTTTGTTTCCCGGGTGTCCAGGAATTATCAACGTCAAGAATATGTTTTGCCATTGAAGGAGGACCCCGGGGGGGAGATTGAGGGGGATAGCAAACCCATCCGTATGGGTCCGACATCATTCCATAAGGATTGAACCCATCCGTTGCCAGCGCAACACGTACATTACGGGCCTCAAGATCTTTGTCATGATGCTTGCGATTAAAGCTTTTCCATGCTTCACCATTAGGTGGATGTACCATCTTGTCAGGATTGTATCGAATGCCATTCTTGTGCCATGTCATCTATTTTGCGGACTCCTCGGTCATGAATAGCCGTTGGAGCCTCGGTATGATCGGAAGGTGCCGTAGGACTTTCATGGGGATCTCAAGCTACTCCTTCTGGCCATCACCTTTGTCTACCTCCACATACCTAGAGGATTTACACTTTGGACAGTACTTTGCATCCTTGTGATCTTTCCTAAATAGGACGCACCCCTTCGGACAATAATGTATCTGTGAAAGTGCATCTAGCCCTTTAGTGGGTTTTGGATGATTGAATGACAACATGATTAAAGGTCTAACCCGTTTGCTAAGTGTGAACAGGTAATAGGTTATCTCACAGGTACTTAATGAAAGCCAAAATGATGTGTTGTTGTATAAACAATCTAGTTCGAGCACAAGACAACAATGCAAATGGAATTCATGTGAAGGCTTATTTTTTGTGGGATTTCCATTGACTATGTGAAAGCAAGCTCATGATTATTAGTTAATGAGACATGAGGGATTGCATATGGAATGGTCTCATATTTGAAGCTTGCTAAATTAAAATGAAAAAGATAACAATACATATGAATGGATGATTCAACACAAGATGTGACTTGATGGCTTGAGATGGTGAAGATAGCAAGGAAAGGCTTCGAGGTACTAAGCAAGGGTGAAGGGCAAGCGACGGCTTGGCGGCCGAAGAACCTAGCTAGGGTGAAGAAGAAAGTACTTGCATTTAGTTGAGGTACTAATCAAGCTAAGATGGTCATATTGATGTGAAGAATCAAATCTATAATGAAGTATTTGATGGAAGTGACTTGATACATTTGGGGTTATTCAAATTTGATGAATGGAATCAAGTCACATGCTCAAGATGGCTATGCTCAAATGAAAAGATCAACATCAACTTGTTAGCACCCTTACTTGATGAAGATTGGAAGGGACGGCATCAATTCAAAAGAAATCAACTCAAGTGGTATAAATTCATTTTTCTTTTGATCTTGAGTTTAATAGGTATGCCGTACTATTAAGAGGGATGCATCATGTTGATAGATAATGTTTCATAAGTGCTCAAGCCAACCCATGTGAGGTTTGATTATTTGAGCGACAAATGTGCTAACTGATTTCTTCTTTGATCGGCAATACCGACGTGTCCGTATTCATACCGGACGTGTCCGTATTTGTCCAACAATTGCAAAATTGTTGTTCTCGGGTTGCTTGCCGTCGGGAGTTCCGGCGTGGGTCGGGAGTTCCGACGGTCGGAGTCCTGCATGAGTCGGGAGTTCCGGCGTCTCGCACTTCAACACACTTTGAGGTTTCATCATTATCCGGTCATACCGGGCGTGTCCGTATTCACACCGGACGTGTCCGGATGGATGACCAGAAGCCAACGGCTAGTTTTCAAAAGCCGTGAGGGTCGGGAGTTCCGACATGCGTCGGGAGTTCCGACACCTCACTAACTTTAACTCAGTTACATGTTTTTCAAAATTGCTGAGGGTCGGGGGTTCCGACTTGAGTCGGGAGTTCCGACGGTCGGAAGTCCCGGCATACTTCGGGAGTTCCGAGGCCTCACAACATCACTGTAACTTAGTTACCGTTGGCGCAGTCTGAGTCATACCGGACGTGTCCGGTATGCATACCGGACGTGTCCGGTATTGCAACGGCTAGTTTTTCAAGGGGGCTATAAATACCCCCAAGCCTCCACCTTTGGAGGCTGCTGATTCTACTGACTTAGACACACGTTTTTGAGCCTTGCCAACCCTCTCTTAGTGAGTGATTGATCAAACTTGCAAAATCAATTTGTGGGTTGAGTGAAATTCAAAAGAGAGCCATCCAACCACTTGAGCACTTGTGCATATTGTCAATCTCGTGATTCGCATTTGTTACTCTTGGACTCTTCGGTCCTAGACGGTTAGACGTCGCCGGAGAGCACCCGGGAGATTGTGGTGTGCCTCGGAAAGTTTGTAACGGTCGATTCCGCCGCCTCGGAATCAATTAGTGGAAGGAGGAAAAGGAGTTGGAAAAGACTCCGGCTAGAGTGACCTTCGTGGTATCCTCTAGGGCTGACCTTCGCTGGGTCGCCCGCAGCCCCCTCAATGGAGAGTAGGACTCGAACGAGTCCGAACTTGATAAAACAAATATCGTGTCTCAATTCGCATTTCATTTGATATTTGTGTTGCTCTAGCACTTGTGCAGGTTCTCTCGTATATCTTGATAGTTAAATTAGGTGCCTGCAGTTTGGTTTGAAGATAGAAATCAAAAGGAGCAAGTTCGGGCTGATCTGCGAAATCGTGTATATCTGGGACACGTCCGGTATTCATACGGACACGTCCGGTATTTCCTACCTGCACTAAAAATATTTATTCTCTGTTCTAACTTGATGTTGCAGGGGTTGTAGCTTCTAGATATATTCTTTATACCTTGTTTACTCTGTGGCTAACTTGTGAGGGGTGGTAGTACTCTTAATTTGGAGTTTCCATTTTGGAAACTCCCTTTCTAATTGTTTCCGCATTTAAAGGTGTTAATTTTCGAACGCCTATTCACCCCCCCTCTAGGCGACATCCTAGGTCCTTTCAATTGGTATCGAGCGAGGTTCTCACCTAAAGCTTCACCGCCGTGAGAAAAGGATGTCGACGCCTATCGAGTTGGAGCCAGGTGCTTCTCCAAAATGATGGTTCAAACTTTCTAACTTGGTCAATACATGTACTCAATGCTTTTAGAGATATTAGTCCTCTTGTTGAGCATATTGTAGATGCAAGCATACCTCTTTCTATAGTTGATTGGAGCAACTACAAAATTTATCAAAAGAGGAAGAAATATGCGTGCAACTCAATGCTCAAGCTATTAATATTATTTTGAGTACATTAAGTGTAGAGGTTCAAGATGAGGCAATATTCAATGGACAACCACCTCCTCGGAGAGTGCTCATCTCATTTGGACTAGACTTTTTGATTTATATGGAAAATCCAAATGTGATGATGCACTTGAGATCGAGTCAATGGAAAGAATATCCATTGTGTCTTCATACACAATGAAGAAGCCTCACAAAACCTCAAGAGTGCCGAGCCGAGCAAGAAGTGCAAGCAATAGATGACCTGCTTGTCTGCTGCATGTACCGGATGTGTCCCGGTATGCCTACCAGACGTGTCCGGTATGGCGAGGCAAAGGACCAAATAAGCAAAATGTTTGTAGCGATGCTCAAGCCCGATGGCGACCAAGTGATGAGTCAACCTCAGTATCTCATGATACTCATCACTTGTGTCTCATGGCCAAGAAAAGCAAGAAGAAGAATAACAAGAAAGATCAAGAAAAGGAGAAAGCACAAGTAGATGATCAAGATAAGAGTGATGTTGAAATTGAAGACAACTACAACCTTGATCATCTCAACCATAAAGACAAGTTCATCATCATGAAGATAGTTGAAAAGAATGATGAGCTTGAAGAAGAGATTGAGAAGCAAGAGCAATCGCTTCAAAATCAAGAAAAGTTTCTCATCTCCAAATTGCAAGAGCTAAAGGCAATAAATGAGAGGTATGAAAAATTGTCAATCGAGCATGCTTTAGTTACTAATTCCTCTTCTAGTGTTTCACAACTAGAGAAGGAAAACTTCGAGCTCAAGGCAAGGCTCGATGAACTATCAAGCAAGTATAATGAGCTACAAGCAAATTATGTTCATCTAAAGTGCTCTCATGAGGAAGTAGTAGAATCAAGCATCATGCTTGAGGTGGCTCATGAGGTTGTGATTACATCGGTAAAATTCTCTCAACCTCTCACACATCCGCTCACTAGTACACCATCTCAAATAAATATTTCTTGTACTAATGAGTGTGCTCCTCAAGCAAGCCAATCTTCGATTGAGCTAAATCTTATAGAAAACATAGAGCTCAAAGAAGAAGTGCAAAGATTAAAGAAAGATGTGATTCGGTTGAAGGGTAAGGAGAAAGCACAACCTTCTCAAGATAACCGTGATAACATGGTGAAGAAGCTTGAGAAGGGTTCAAACCTTGCTTCCTCCAAAGCCCAACAAAAGAATCACATCTCAAGCAAGGCCAACACAACCAAGAGCAAGAAACATGGAAAAAGGATGTGTTATGGTTGTGGATTGTATGGACATGAGTGGGCTATGTGTCCACACAAGAGTTGGGCCGACAAGGTTGAAGCCGCCAATCAAAAGGCTTCTACCAAGGAGGCCAAGCAAGTGAAGAGTCATGGACAATGTGCTTGTCTCATGAGCAAGAAATTGGGGCATCCTACCAAGAAATACCCAATGAACAAAGAAGCAAGAAAGGAAGCCCAAGTTACAACTAGAAGATGCTATGGGTGCAATGAGACGGACCATAAGCTCGATGGATGTCCATACAAGCAAAACAAGCATAGAGCAAACAAAGGCCGCATATGCTATGCTTGTAGAAGAAAGGGGCATTTAAGCTATGAATGTCCAAATGGTAAAACTCCTAAGCCGAACACATTAGTTTATAAAAATACGCTTAGGAAGACCACAAAAGGTGTTAACACTAGCAAGGTGATGTGTTCACCACAAACTAGTGTTAAAGCCATTTGGGTGCCTAAGCACTTGTTGACTAACCTAAAAGGACCCAACAAGAGTTGGGTACCAAAGTGTGCTTAGGTTAATGATGTAGGTACTTGGTGATGAGATGGAAGCTTCGGGGTGGTTGAGCAAGTAAATTGAAAATATTCACTCAATCTATCAATCAATTTTTATCATAATCTCATATATGGTTGACCCAAAGATAAATCAATGACCATATCATTTACTTCATCTCTACCATTGGTAACAAGTACCTAAAAACCTTATAGGATAGCCACTTTGTGTTTAGTGCTAAATGGCTCACAAATAAGTATATTTATGAAATAATTGGAAGTGGCTAACTAGTTTCATTTAATAATTATCATGTTTGCCATGTGATGCTTTTAATGGCTCTCTAGTAGAGCAATGCAATTGTTCAGATGCAGGCATACAAGAAGTACTAGAGCTAAAATGAAGAATCATAAGTAGCGCTTCAATTGTTTCTATCCTGCGCCTACCAGACATGTCCCAGTATGGCCGAGGCGAGAAAGAAAAAGTGTTTATGTTCTTCACATGCCGGACGTGTTAGGGTATGTCTCTGAGGCGATGTGGTCTGGTATGGCGGGAACCGAGCACTAATTGGAATGCAATTGAGGTTTGATCCATATGATTTCATATATCCTTAATTTGCTCGGAAGCTTGTGATCTATCAAACCTAAGTGGGTTGTGAGTATGTCTCAACGAAATTTAAATATGGCAAATTACTTTGTGTTGGTCAAAATAGAAAATTGACTCCCAAATTCTTAAAAGAATAAAGTGCTTGTTGAAAGTCATTCAAATTACTTGTGGTACTTATTTAGGGGGAGCTCAGTTTCTATTTTGCACCATTGTGGACTAACAAATTTATCTAGCATTATTTGTAGTCCTTTGGATGAAAATTGATTTCATATATGGTATGATTATTTGACAAGTGAGGTCAACATGATGTTGTCATGCCATGTATTATCTCAGTGGTGATATTGTGGGCTCAAGGCAAAGGTATGTATTTACATACATGCATTGTAAGTGCATCTAAGGCCCTTTATATGCTAGTGTGTGCATTTGTGTGATATAGGATAGATGTTTTATAAAATCCCTAACTAGCATGTGTAGGTGGCGTGGTTTTTGAAAATCATGTGGTTTTTGGGTCTTTGTGACCTAGTCATGTCATATTGTGATTGTTGCTACCCTTGGTTGATTATTTGCCTAATCACATGTGACATGGTTCTCTCAAGTCTATAAATATCCCTATGTCCCACTAAAATCTCTCAAATTTTGAAAATCATAAATTTGCCAAATATTCAAAAAGAAAAATCAATTCTTGGCTAATTCATGTCCCCTAAGTGAGAATCCTAAGCCTATTTCAATTAATGCAAATATTATGCCTACGAAGGTTTGTCATGGTACCCTATTGGTTAGTATTGCAAAAATATTCCGCTATTCATACTAAGGCTATGCCTAAGTATGTTAAATCTAACATGGGAGGACCCAAACTAGTTTGGGTACCATCGAAAAGTGGATGATCGTTTGTAGGTACCATGGCATTGGAGACTTGATTCAATGGAATTATTATTGTTCATCTTATGTTGAGTCAAGTATTGAAGCCTAGTGCAATTCTATCCCAATGCCAAGTCAAAATTGAGTGAAGTCCATATGCTATCAACATACAAGTGTCATATTCAAGTTGTAGGAATTTATTGATATATTTGAAGGCATGCAAATAAGTGGAGTTGAAGCTTGCAAAGATGATCATAAGCTATCAAGGTATATCTCTTGTTGATCAAAGTTTATTTGGGTGCATATGAGTTAATTGAATTGGATACATATGCATATGTTGCTTGCTATGAGATGTTTGAATGGATTAAATGCTTAAGTAATCAAGTTTGAAGTTGGTTTGATTGGATATGTTCATAAGATTTCTTCTAGTAAGTGGTTTGAATGGACATATGTCTTGTGAGAGTATTCAAACAAATTGATTTCAAGTTTGGTTCAATTTGGAGAAAATGGCTCAATTATTGAAATCTGTCCAATATTAAAAATCTAAGCTAGCAGTGATCATAGACATGTTTGAGTAATCAAATCTATTTGTATTGGCTTGAAATTTGGTCTGCATGCTCTACACTTATGGTATTAGTTGCTGTGCAAATTTCATGAGATTTGGATAAGTGATACTTCAGATTTGGAGTAGATCTTGTCAGCTATAGTGCAGCAGTTTTCAGCATGTACACTGTGTGGAAAGATATGAAATCTGGTAGCAATATAGAAGTCCAAAAGAAGCTCAAATTTTTACAGCTACTAGAAGACTTAGTGTGTCACATCTTCACCAAATTTCGTGGTTTTTGGATATGTACTTTGGGAGATATGATTTATTCTTTGAAGAGTACAGAATCTGCCAGGAAAGTGACAATTATCGGATTGATCAAAAGTCACTTAGATTCAAAGGTCCGCAAATTAGAATCATATCTATAAGTGATTGAGGTACCTATGTTTTGGTTTTGGTTTGAGATAGAAGCATGACAAATGATGAGTACAAGACAATTTATTTGAAGAGTGTATCTAGTACACATTTGGTACTCAAGCTAGAGATCAAGACCAAGATCAAGATGAAGATGGAGTTTAAATTCTAGTGATAATTGGAGATCTTTTGATAGAAAGAAAAGGACTTAAAGAATGATTTAAAGTTATTCATCAAATTAAGTCCAACAATATGGATCAATCAAACAAAATCTTTCAAGTGGATCAAGTGATTTTCTTTCAAGTTATTTCAAGTGAGTATCAAGGATGGTTCTTTGGAGAGAGGTCACTTCGCTCTAGGCTTGGATGGCTAAAATCTAAGTGGTAATCTAAAAGGGACATTTGAGGTACTTGGTTGAAGAAAATCAAGAGATTGGTCTAAAAAGCAAGCAACACCCAAAAGAGAACAAGTCATAAAATTTCAAGTGGTATCATGAAATTTCAAGTGGTATTACAAGTGGTGCATCTTTCAGTTCTCTCAAGCAAGCAATGATCAAAGAAGAAGCAAGCCAACCACAACAAGAAAAGTGCACTTGATCATTAGTGATTCTCAATTCATATGGGTGAAGAATAGGAATTCAAAGAATTGGTATCTATTGGTCTTCACCAAGCTTATAATTGGACTTCATGGTGCTCTTGGAGAAATGAATTGAAATCTATATGACTATCTTCCTCTCCAACATAGCAAAGGTATCATTGTATTGTGCATGATCATTTTCATCCCTTACTAGTATGCGGTTAGTGCATATAGTACATGCTTATAGGATCATGCACTACAAATGAAAATTTTTAGATTCATAGACTACCACTATTGCCTGAATGATTATATGATCTAGTGGTTAGTGTATGAGTTTGTTCATGAGCTAGTAAACCCATGTACTTGATCTATTTTGAATTGCAAACAAGTGACAAGTACAACCTCTTTAAGATGACAAAGGGGGAGAGGTTAATACAAAGAAGGAGAGATTTGTACAAAGTTTGAACCTTAAGCACCCTTTGTGCTTTGTGTGACCCTTTGTGGCGATAGATGACAAAGGGGGAGAGATATGATTAAAGCTTAAGGAGGAGAGAGATGAAAGCTTAAGGGGGAGAGATATGTTTAAAGCTTCAGGAGTGCAACCTTGTGTCTAGCTATGACAAGGGGAGAGATATGACTTGAGAAATCTTTGAGATGAGTGCTATGTGTGTGATATATATGATGTATTTACTTTTATAAGGACCATGCATGTTTTAGAGTGACTTTGTATGGTGTGATGCTTTTTGTTTAGTCTTGTGTGATATATCATGTCATATGCATCATGGTTTTTTATTTTGACACACACATGCACCCCACGGATGCAATGATTTAGGGGGAGTCTCCTATATGTTTTAGTATGTGCAATTAACAAATCGAGGTCATTTTGTGAATTCTAATCATAAGCACATATTAAGGAGGAGCCTCTCATAAATCATTGAACCCAAAATCTTAAATGTTTATATTCTTTTGTAAGCTTTAATCAAGTTGTCATCAATCACCAAAAAGGGGGAGATTGAAAGTGCATCTAGCCCTTTAGTGGGTTTTGGATGATTGAATGACAACATGATTAAAGGTCTAACCCGTTTGCTAAGTGTGAACAGGTAATAGGTTATCTCACAGGTACTTAATGAAAGCCAAAATGATGTGTTGTTGTATAAACAATCTAGTTCGAGCACAAGACAACAATGCAAATGGAATTCATGTGAAGGCTTATTTTTTGTGGGATTTCCATTGACTATGTGAAAGCAAGCTCATGATTATTAGTTAATGAGACATGAGGGATTGCATATGGAATGGTCTCATATTTGAAGCTTGCTAAATTAAAATGAAAAAGATAACAATACATATGAATGGATGATTCAACACAAGATGTGACTTGATGGCTTGAGATGGTGAAGATAGCAAGGAAAGGCTTCGAGGTACTAAGCAAGGGTGAAGGGCAAGCGATGGCTTGGCGGCCGAAGAACCTAGCTAGGGTGAAGAAGAAAGTACTTGCATTTAGTTGAGGTACTAATCAAGCTAAGATAATCATATTGATGTGAAGAATCAAATCTATAATGAAGTATTTGATGGAAGTGACTTGATACATTTGGGGTTATTCAAATTTGATGAATGGAATCAAGTCACATGCTCAAGATGGCTATGCTCAAATGAAAAGATCAACATCAACTTGTTAGCACCCTTACTTGATGAAGATTGGAAGGGACGGCATCAATTCAAAAGAAATCAACTCAAGTGGTATAAATTCATTTTTCTTTTGATCTTGAGTTTAATAGGTATGCCGTACTATTAAGAGGGATGCATCATGTTGATAGATAATGTTTCATAAGTGCTCAAGCCAACCCATGTGAGGTTTGATTATTTGAGCGACAAATGTGCTAACTGATTTCTTGCTGGTCTGGCAATACCGGACGTGTCCGGATTTGTCCAAGGAACTTGCAAAATTATTGTTCTCGGGTTGCTTGTCGGGAGTTCCGACGTAGGTCGGGAGTTCCGACGGTCGGGAGTCCCGGCATGAGTCGGGAGTTCCGGCGTCTCGCACTTCAACACACTTTGAGGTTTCATCATCTCGGTCATACCGGACGTGTCCGTATTCACACCGGACGTGTCCCAGTATGGATGACCGAAAGCCAACGGCTAGTTTTCAAAAAAGCCGTGAGGGTCGGAGTTCCGACATGCGCCGGGAGTTCGACACCTCACTAACTTTAACTTCGATTACATGTTTTTCAAAATTGCTTTGAGGGTCGGGGTTCCGACTTGAGTCGGGAGTTCCGACGGTCGGAAGTCCCGCATACTTCGGGAGTTCCGAGGCCTCACAACATCATCAGAACTTAGTTACCGTTGGCCTTGATCTGAGTCATACCGGACGTGTCCGGTATGCATACCGGGCGTGTCCGGTATTACAGCAACGGCTAGTTTTTCAAGGGGCTATAATACCCCCAAGCCTCCACCTTTGGAGGTGCTGATTCTACCGACTTAGACACACGCTTTTGAGCCTTGCCAACCCTCTCTTAGTGAGTGATTGATCAAACTTGCAAAATCAATTTGTGGGTTGAGTGAAATTCAAAAGAGAGCCATCCAACCACTTGAGCACTTGTGCATATTGTCAATCTCGTGATTCGCATTTGTTACTCTTGGACTCTTCGGTCCTAGACGGTTAGACGTCGCCAGAGAGCACCGGGAGATTGTGGTGTGCCTCGGAAAGTTTAGAGCAGGCGATTCCGCCGCCTCGGAATCAATTAGTGGAAGGAGGAAAAGGAGTTGGAAAAGACTCCGGCTAGAGTGACCTTCGTGGTATCCTCTAGGGCTGACCTTCACTGGTCGCCTGCAGCCCCTCAACGGAGAGTAGGACTCGAACGAGTCCGAACTTCTCAGAAAACAAATATCGTGTCTCAATTCGCATTTCATTTGATATTTGTGTTGCTCTAGCACTTGTGCAGTTCTCTGTATATCTTGATAGTTAAATTAGGTGCCTGCAGTTTGGTTTGAAGATAGAAATCAAAAGGAGCAAGTTCGGGCTGATCTGCAGAATCGTATATATCTGGGACACGTCCCAGATTCATACTGGACACGTCCCAGGTATTTCCTCGCCTACACTAAAAATATTTATTCTCTGTTCTAACTTGATGTTGCAGGGTTGTAGCTTCTAGATATATTCTTTATACCTTGTTTACTCTGTGGCTAACTTGTGAGGGGTGGTAGTACTCTTAATTTGGAGTTTCCATTTTGGAAACTCCCCTTTCTAATTGTTTCCGCATTTAAAGGTGTTAATTTTCAGAAACGCCTATTCACCCCCCTCTAGGCGACATCCTAGGTCCTTTCAATCTGCTCATACGACATCTTAAGTGCACGAAGGAGTCTCTGTGACTCATAGAAGCTGCTCGGCAGAATATGACCCTCCGGAAGCAGCCCACCAATAACTGCCAACATACCATTGAAGCAGGCTCGATTCATGTTGTACTGGGACTTTAACCCCATTAGGCGTCCAATGGCATCCAGTTGAGAAACCGTTGCCTTCTCGTGTTGGAGCTTACATGTCAAGACAACATTTGGTAGAACGCCTTTCCGGTTGGCTCTGCTCCTCCTCCTCATCCTCCTTCTCCTCCTCCTCCTCTCAGAGGTCTTTCAAATGAACGTTGCTTCGTGAAAGTCACCTAACCATCCTGCTACCCCACCATCAGCATCAAACGCCTCCAAGCGTGGTCTCACCACCTCCTCTCTAGTACGATGGGCTTCACCATGGAACACCCATCGGGTATAGTTTGGCGTAAATCCATACTTGCAAAGATGTTCCCCCATGATCTTCCTTATTTTTCTTTTCTGCTTTCAGTATTCGCTCTGAGGGGACGAATGTGTCTCTCGCTCCATTAGCTGCCTTGTCAAATGCTTGGTTCAAGAAACCCTCGGTCTTATCCATCCATTCAGGGGTGATTTTAGCCTGACTTGGGCGGCCCGTGTACATCCACTCACGGTTATCCATCCTCTAGCATATACATGAGCGAGTAATATAACCACCAATTGCATCTGAATGGCCTGCCTAGTGTCTAATGGGTGAGGATAGGTCCTAATCACATGTGGAGATGTCTGGGTTTTAGGCATCGTACGTCACAACTTGCTCGGAAACTTCTAAATTTTTTACCACGGCCTCTACATGCGATGACACGACACCTCTATAAGTTTTATGATTTTCGGACTTCGTTTGCATTTTATATAATTAAAAAACACTTGTTTAACAAGTTGGTGGTCATGTTTCGTGAAATAGATGTTCGAAATTTCACGAATGTCCCTGCACACGGCCTCAAAATACACTCGAAAATATGAATACCATTTTTTAAATCGCTAAATTCTAATATTTCATACACCTGCAGTTCAAATTTACTTTTTCGAGAAAAATTCAAGTAAACATAAAAAATTAAAAAAATATATCAAAAAGTCATAGAAAAATTTCAAATTGGAACATGTGCTTCAAGGTACTGTATAAATGCCACAGAAATAATTTGAAAACAAAAATAAAAAAAATAAAAATACTTTGCCGAGTGTCGGAATTGGCACTCGGCAAAGGAACCTCTTTGCCGAGTGCCAGGCTTGCAGCACTCGGCAAAGACAACACGTTTGCTGAGTGCTAACGACAAGCACTCGGCAAAGGATGACGGAGGGGCCACCGGCGTCGGCTGAGGTATTTTGCCGAGGGTTATTCTTTGCCGAGTGTCTGACACTCGGCAAATAGGACGTTTGCCGAGGGTTATTCTTTACCGAGTGTTTGACACTCGGCAAAGATGGCCTTTGCCGAGAGCCGGCTTTGCCGAGTGCGGCACTCGGCAAACTGCCTCTTTGCCGAGTGCCCGTGTTTCGACACTCGGCAAAGCGCCGAGCACTCGGCAAAGAGCGCGTCTCCCGTAGTGATATGTCTAGAAAATTAGTCGAAGAATTATTTTTACATATATACTTGCTTGAATATGAACATCGAAGTCTTAAACAATTACTCCCTCTGTTTATTAATTTTTAGTATGCATATCAGGATTTTAAAAGAACTACTCAAATCGTATGGATGTTATATAGTACTCCGGTGTATCGATATTTCAATATTCCTATGGTGAAACATTAATTTTAGGCATTGATAAGCATTCTTGGCGGTCAAAGTCGAAGCTTTCGGAATCCTAATTAAATTCCTAATACGGCTACTAAAAACAAGCGGCGGAGGTAGTATGCATCAGTACACACCAAACAGGCAAGCAATGCAAGAATATAATCAAAATATTTGGCATAGTGGTGGTGGTGCTACAAGCAGGTACAGAAAGTTTGGCACATCTAGGTTGTCACACACACTGCAGCTGAAGAAGAAAAAGCAGGGAAAAGGTTGGGTAGGTGAAGGTAGCAATTCTTGTGCTGGGCAGACGGCAGAGGTCCACCATAACTCAGACCCGTCCCCTAATAATCAAGACCTCCTCCTCCTCTTCCTCATCTCTTCCTCCGTCCCCATTGCACCAGCAGCAGCACAGCTAGCGCACACTGCCGGGACCGGGACAGCTCCCCCCTTGTAACCAGCCGTGCCTCGTGGGGGGCCGGGGCCGCCCTTCAATTCCCCTTCGTCGTCCTCCTCCTGTGCCCATTTAACTCGCCGGCCCCCATCCATTCCTAGCTTGCTTTCTTGCTTGCAGCTACCTCTCCTCCTCTTCCATATATACATACCAGCCGGCCCGGCCCTTCTACCTTCCTCTCCTCTCCTATCCTCCCTGCACCTCATCTCATACCCCCAAAAAGCTGAAGCTGAGAGGAAAGCGAGAGGTAGGAAGATGCAAGAGAGAGTGAGGGACAGGAGGTAGTAGAATCATCAAGATGCAAGAGAGAGCTAATAAGCTAGCGAGGTCAAGGCAGAAAAGCTATCTAGAGATATACGCCGCCACTCCATGTATAGATCAGGGAGCCTTTTCGTCTTTGAGGGGAATGTTGTCTGGCTCGGGGGCGCCGCCGCTCCGCTCCTTCCTTCTCTGGTCTCTCTTCGTCTCTCCTAGTCTTAGCTTCCTCCCTCCCTTGGAGACCAAGAGGACGGAGGCGGGTGGTGTAGATCTCGGACCAGGCTTCATTCCCCCCAAAAGGAAGGGCTCCCCATGATCTTGATCTGCCGCGCGCCTCCATCAGATGATGAGCTCCATCCGCTAGCTTGCTGGGGGTACGTACATGCAAATCTGAACAGGGTAAGCTAATAAGCTAGCTGATCTGCTGAATATACGCCGTTTACTTTTGTTTTGTTTTTTTCTTCTTCGTTCCTCCGTCTGCAGTTTCAGTTTCTTGGGCGTATATGATATGGGGAGAAAGATAGATAGTTTAGATCTTGTGGATGTGTCTGCCATGGTGAACAACTGAAGACAGCTGCATCCTGCTCCTGCATGAGATGCAGATTGGTGTAATGATGGGTGGGCATGACTGCATGACGACCACTGACCAGTGGGCATCTGCAGCTGCACACATACCCATGGCTCATGTATGGTAGTAGTGGGGATCTTTCTGATTCTTCTTCTCTCCCTAGTCCCCTCTCTCTTTCCCTCGCAATAATTACCCTGTGATGAGCTGACTGATGAAACAAGAGGGTGCATGTGTGAGCTCTAGGGAAAAAGTTGCAATCATTAAAGGCCATGCATCTCGATCTGCTCCCCTCTCCATCCCATTCATGCAAATCCTTCTGAATAATCGGCGCGGTCTGATCTCAATCCTTAATTTGCTTCACTTCTTATGACCTCTCTCTCCTTTTGCTTCCGGCAACACAATGTTCTGAAATACTACTTAATATACCCAACCGCTGTTTAATTTCTTTTGCTTCCCTTTCTTGAAACTTTTGTTTAATTGCACTGTGTGCATGCTCTCATTAAAACTGACTTCTGCTCTGTATACACATCACCATGTTTTCTCTAGTTTATGTATATATGTACTCCATATGGCTTTAACTTACATGAATAAGAGCATGCATGACAACAGGTTTCATTATATTTATTCCTAGTTTAGCAACCAGATTCTCTATTAATTATGTTCTCTCTCTGTAGAGTGCAGACCAATGAAATTTTCAGTATCAAATAGCCATCAAATTAAACCACCATGCATATGAAAGAAATGAATGTCATGTATAATTGTTGCCACATGCGCGCGCGCGCACACACACACACCACATGTTGATCTAGCAGAAGGAATCCAATTACACTGTGCACTGTTCAAGTAGGTTTGTATTGCTCCTTGCTCTCCAAACGTTGCAATAATTGGTCCTACTCCTACATATATAGGTTTCAGTTTATGGGAATGGTGGCATGTACATTTTTAGTCTTCTTCCTTTCATTAGCAAAAACTGTTTCTTGCTGCATTTAATTTGGGAGAACCAATGAAATTAATAAGTTGATCTGAAGAGGATGTGTAGAAGAAATTGCTTATATATGCTTTGTTTGCTCTGCTTTCTTGAGAAAATGATCAAAATTTGTTGATACTATGGTTGGCAACTTGGCATTGGGGCACTGTTTTAACCTACTGCATGCTAGCTGCTAATAATACTGTGCTCTTTGCTCTGTGAATATGTACAGGAGAGCTTGTCATGCATGATTTATATATTTATTATATGAAACAATATAAAACACTATCTATCAAACTGTTGACACGTTACTCCTCCAGTATGTAATAGCTCAGCCTGTTTGTTTCGGCTGGATTGGCTTATAAGCCATGACTGAAAGTACTGCTAGCTAGTTTGATGTGAGAGAAAAATATTGTTCGTTGGCTGATAAGTCAAGGCTTATAAGCCAGATACGAGCTGCTGCCGAACAGTTTGCAGATCTTGTCCACTTCTTGGGAACACGAATGCAGTATAGTATAAGTGAAGCTTGATTCCTTTATAATCTTGTTGTATTGGTATACAATATACTACAGTCTACACCTACCATGTCAGAACCTAGAAGAGAGTAGGATATATATACATACATAGATTATATTGTTCAGTCCTTGACACCGATCGATGCATTGATTTTGGTGTAACCTTGTTGCTACATTTAATAACCAGCTATTAGCTCTGACCTGCTTGCTGTTTCAACCTAGCTAGCCTTGCCTGAAAATTCTAGCTACTATACTAGCTTCCCCATACGCGTGCGTGCTGTAGCCGTATGTATCGAGATGCTTTACACCTTTGGAGACGACTTGGCAATATGTTAGCGCGTGCTGTAGCTAGAAGAATGGTGTTTCCAGTGCCTCCAAATCCCTAAAGATTCTCTTGCTGTGTGTTGCACACACATTGTCTTGGCAATAGGATTTCATCTCATTTTGCATTTTTGCCAAACTCGTTGCTGATCTCGTTTTTCCCAGAAAACACGTCGCTTTAGCATTTGGAAAGGCAGTGAGGATCTGGAAATCTACAAAACAGGGTGTTCAAATCATCTTTAAATTCTAGAGCTCATCCTTTATCTCTTTCATGTTTAGAAAATTTAGTAGGGGCTCGCCGAGGTGGCGGTATGAGGGGCTTGAACCTCGCTTGCCCCACTGCTAGATCCGCTCCTTCTGATATCAAGATAATTGATTCTCTTCACATTTGGCAGAACTGTGTGCTGATTTTTTTGTTGCCAGATCTTAATTGTGGCAATTAACTAAGGTGTTAACAAATTACAACTATCCTTTTTATAGGAACCATCCCTAATAAGTATAGGCACATGGTTCATTTTTACCTCTATATATATGTTGATGTCTTAAAAATTCTATAATGTCAAATTTTTGGGATGGAGGAAATACATGATAATAAGGACCTTATTAGGATATAATGCTTTATTGGCTCCATGGATATATGGTGGTGCAATTATTATATGGCAACTCATTAGAATAATCCAGGAAATTCGTAGTGACTTACAATCAGCAGTGAGCAGTGTACTCTTGTAGTTCCTCACCCAGAAGAACTCTAGTTGCCATAAGAACGCATGAAGCATGCATGAGATATCACAGTCATTCAGTCTTGCTCCTTCACAAGCAATGCAAGTAGTAGCTGCCAAACTAAATGCTACTAATAATAATGATGGATCAGGTACACATCATAAATTTAATAATAATACTCCCTTCATTCAAAAAAATATATATCTCATTTTTCAAGAATTCAAACACTTTTAAGTTTGATCAACCATACACAAAAATACTAATACTTCTGCTATCGAAAAAAAATGCAATTACCACTTCTCGAGAAGTCAAGCAAATTCAAGTTTAACTAAATCATTGCAAAAAATACTAATATTTATGATACCAAATAAATATCATTATTAGATTAGTTATGGAATATATTTTTAGAGTAAATTTATCTGCAGACATATATGTTGATACTATTTTCTAAATTTGGTCAAACTTAATTAAAAAACTTTGACTCATCCTAAAGCTAGAAAATACATTCTTTTTGGGAGGAAGTGAGTATTTATGATGGGACGGCGTGAGTATTTATGATGTTTAATGAGTATCGGTAGGATTAAACGTGGAATATATTCTCATAATAAATTTATTTAGAAATATAAATACCGATACTATCTTTTTATAAATCTAATTAAACTTAAAAATATTTGTCTTCTCGACTGGGAGAGAGCATATTTCTAGTACATGTAGTGGTACATCTGCACGTCCACGTTCATAGAACTAGTCAGTGACGTGACGACGAGGTGGAGTGGAGTGAACACTGTCGAAGTAGTACACACTGGCAGGAAGCCATGCCGCGCGGTACACGAGCAACAGAGGAGACTTGAGCTGCATGCATCCGCCGTTCCATATCACACTGACAGAGAGACAGAGCCCTTTTTACACGCATCCGTGTATGTACCTGTACCTGAGACATGCAAGCATGAGCGAGTGGTACTGCTACTGCTACTGGTACCGTATCGATGCGTGCAGCCGTGCGTCGTCGTCGTCGTCGTGCATGAGCTGAGTGAGAGACGGTGACCAGTGACCAGACCACATGGGCAGGGCCAGGGCATCAGCAGCAGCTAGCTGCAGGCCAGCCAGCCAGCCAGCCAGCCACAGCCAGGAGCTTTCAGGCTCTCCTCACCTCGCTCCACAGTTCCAGTACTGCTGCTAGCTACTGGAGCAGTAGTAGCTTCTTTCTTTCTTTCTTTTTTCTCTTGACGTGAGGGCTCATGCAGATGCAGAGATGCAGATGCAGATGCCGCCGTGTCAGATTCAGAAGCGAGCAAGCAGCAAGCTAGGAGTGCTGTACTGGCTAGCAGTGTGGATCGGAGTAGTGGAGAGGTGTGGCAGCTTCCATATCCATGCATGGCGATTCGATCGAACCGGCTGCCGCTGGCGCTGCCGGCCGGCCTTTCATGGCGTCCAACAGTCGTCTGTTGTACAGACGCGGCCATCAGCGTGTGGCTTTGTTGTCTCTGCATCCGTGATCCGTGTTGGCGTCCAGTGCAGTGCAGTGCAGGCAGCAATGGCGGTCCAGTGCTAATTAAGCTACAAGATGATCATCAGGTGGCTTTGACTGCCTTTGATGAACTGAAACAGAACCATCCGCACCGCATGGAGGAGGGGCAGGGAGAAGAAGGCAGCCCAGCCCCCAACAAGACGCTGATCCGATCCGGTGGCGAGCAAACGGGCCAAAGAAACTCGAAGCCCAAAACCACTGAGCGGGCCGCAAAACTTAACTTGGGCCGGCGGGTTCGCTTTTTGTTTTCAGAACAAGATCGAATTGGGCGTCCAATTGCATCTTCTCGGGACGACATGTGTGGTGGGCTGTTGTCGTCATGGGTCCGGCCCACCGAGCGGCCCAACACATGACATTGCCTCCTCTTTGCATTGTTCTCTGGACCTGCTGCTGCTGTTCTTGCTTGATTGCTTCAGTCAGTCCCACTCGTTCGGTCGTTCCATTGGTAATTCAGAAGTGTGGCGACGACCAATGGTGGATCTAAGCTACCAAGCTTGAACTTGCAACCAACAGGAAACACTTGATGCAATAATGCATGATGTTCACTGGCGGATATGGTATACTACATAATAACATTAACATGGGTTCAGAATTGTTTCATTTCTGCAGGCATCCTCATGTGCATGCCTTCACTTCCTGATCCCAACCAACCAACCAAGAAATCCCAAAATTGGCCCTGTTCGCTTATCTTATAATCCGTCTTTTTCAGCTTGTTTTTTCAGCCGGAACAGTGTTTTTCTCTCACAACAAATCAGCCGGAACAATGTTTCGGCTTGTTTTTTCAGAGAAGCGAACCAAAACAAAGAAGAGACTAACAACAATCTACCATGCCTTTTCTAGCACCTGCGTAATGAATGAATGACTCGACAGGAATCATATCGCGCACTGTAATAGCACTGCAATGTAATCCCATCACACTACTGATGAGCGATGACTGAACTTGACAGCTGATGACACTTTGGTTCACCTTGGTAGCTAGGGAACAGCTAGGGACTGTTCCGATCCTTCCACTGAGAGTGAATTCTGAAACCTACGATCACCCACACCCACAGCAGTGAGCCTATATGCTCCACAACCAATAATGACTCAATCCGCCTTTAATCATGCATTTTCCCACCACCAGATCGACAGACATCTGACCCTAGCTGTCCGGACTCCTTTCCTATCCACCGGAGGATCGAAAAGAGGGACGTCGTCAAAGCCTGAGCTTTTTTCTCCATTATTATTCTCACCATCCACCAGATCATATCGGGCTTCCGTCCATGATTGGAGACTCGTCGTTTTCGTCCGACAGCCATGTATCCCAATATCTCATGATGCAGATTTTGCTTGCATTGCAGTGCAGCTAGCTTAGTGTCCCTATAGCTAGCTACTGCAAGACGGATGGCTGGGAGGCTCGCTCACGTACGATCTCCGTGCAGTGCAGGGCAAAGGAGGATGCCGACGGCAGCGACGGCGAGGCGTGGTGGGCAGTGTGGCCACTGGCCAGGCCCCGTTCCATTCCATGCTTAGTCCTGCCTGCATCATGCTCGTCGTGGTCGCGACCCTGCCTCATTCGTCCTGCATGCCTTTCGGAATTATTGGATTGGATTCGTCCACTTTTTGTCACCGATCGGTCTCACTGTGACTTCTCGGTCTCTGCTTTTCTGCATGCAGCCCTCACCTCTCTCTCTCTCTCTCTCTCTTGTATGTGTCCGATCCCCACCCAGGATTTTTTTTTCTCTCTCTCCCCCTCCTAGTTCTTTGTTTGGAGGGTAGACCATGAACAACAGTGGAGTGGCGAAGCTAGAATAAATTAGAGGATGGTACGCCTGTGTTATATATATGTTTAGACTTGACCTGTAAATATGGTGAAAAATTGATCTGCTCAATGATATTCTATTTTTCCGTGGGTGCATCCACACCTACATAGCTCCGCCTCTGATGAACAACCACTTTTTCTCTAAATTTTGGCATGAGTACGTTTGACTTGTGAATGTAGAGACTTTTACCATATAGGATGTGTATATGTGGTAAAAATTCAATTATGTAATCACTAAATTTTGGCTTGCATGGTCTCTCTACATAGATCTCCGTCCCTGATCGAGCCCATGGACAATCATCACATATCAAAACATTTTTTTTTCTCTACACATGACTCTCAGCCCTTTGAATCTTAGTCTGTGTCCACCACTGGTTACCCTTACCCGTGACTAAAACTGTCAGGCTCCGGGTCAAGAACCTGACGGATTTGTGGAGTAGAATATATCAGAGTTTAAATAGAGAACAGCAAGAACAGAGAAGGGAAGTTCAGAAAGAAGCAACGCAAAGGATCGGAGATAGTACCGTACTCTATGTACTTCTAGCCACAGACTCTGCGCATCTTCTTCCTGTATGTGTACCATAGTACCGTACACTATGTACCTGACAAAATTTCGCAACCTCGAATGAGGTGGGCGTTGGCAAAATCCACACACACACGCACGCTCACTCTTGGTGACTGAGTGCTCACCTTTCCAGTGCACTATATACCGACAGCTCCAAAGTCCCCGTCTGAATGGAAGGGAATACCTTCGTTCTCTGTTGTCAATTAGTATTTTTCAGGGGCTCGCCCCTCGGACTTTACTATAATAATGGAGGAGCTACACTGAGCTAGGAGCTAGGGCTTGGACGTTTGACGGCCACCCACCAACCAAAAACCCTTTCGCTGCAGCATGGCTACCTCACGACGTTGCTTTGGCCGAATTATTGGAAGCAAAGCAACGCAAAGCACTGGTGTGTGAACCCCACACCCCTACACTTTGCCCGGCAGTGGAGTGTTTAGGAATCGTTTCCTCCTCCTTCATGGTACTCCACTACTCTATTAGTACACTCCTAGGAGTTTCTTCAGTCACATGGTATTTATTTATTTGTCAACGCGGCTGATCCAAAATTACATGTACACCGGTAGAGAAGCGGGCAACAGGGATCTGAGACTAAAAGCATTGTCCTTTAGTCCTGGTTACCTCAACCGAGAATAAACGTCCTCCTAGGCTAAAAAAAAATAATGTATTTCACCCTTACGGTTCATGGGATTCGAACCCAAGACCTCGTATGCATAGCTTTGCTTGTACCTTTCCACCACACCTGCACAACACATGTGACCTTAGATGGGATGCTTTTCTTTTGAACTAGCCTATCGGAGGACCTTTAGTCCGGGTTGGTAACACCAATTAAGATTAAAGGGTCCTTTAGTCTGGATTGGTAACACCAACTAGGATTAAAGGGTCTACCTGTTACCAATCCGGACTAAAGGGTCTACCTTTAGTCCGGATTGGTGTTACCAACCGGGACTAAAGATCAATGTTCTTTAGTCCAGGTTGATAATACCAACCGGGACTAATGTAGACCCTTTAGTCCGGGTTGGTGTTACTGACCAGGACTAAAGATCCTCTGAAGCCCAGGAAACTTGGACCCGGGACTAATGGTCACATTAGTCCCGGATCTAAAGCTAGCCGAGACTAATGTACTGAACCGAAAGCCTGTTCTCTACTAGTGATAATGCGCATAGATTTGCAGCGATGACTTTGCGAAAACATTTTCCTCTGTAACTATATTGTTTGATCTTTGCTTTGCTGATTTTCCAATGATGAAGTATTACTATCTGTGCGGTTTTCTCGAATTGAATAAGCACAAGGACTGTGGCTCATTATATTAATATATATCACAACTGGATAGATGATTTTTATAAACACATCGTCGTGCTTTTCTAAGAAGTGGTTGACTTAACCAACCACCTCTATAAATGTTATTCGGCATTGTAGCTTACAAAACCGACCTTGAAAATCTATCTATTTTCAGTCGTAATTGACATGAAACAACCGTCCCTAAAAATCATAAAAGTGATGATTTCAACCACCCTTAGAAACAATTTTTATGGGCGGTTAATTAAGTCAACCGCTCTTGAAATAGTTATTGAACAAATAGATTCATAACCTTTTCAAATAAAGTCTTATTGACGACAAATTTTACATCAAAATTTAGAGCTTGATGAGATCAAAACTTTGTAGTTAATGACTTTTTTTTATTTAAGATCATTTTTGGGCTCAAATATACATTAAGTTCTCATCTTTAAAAAATCAGATTTCTGTATTTTTCATCTCAGGTGGAGAGACGCCCTATATGAAAATTGTAACAACCAACAAAGTCTAAAACTTTGTAAGATCATTTAGGAGTCGGAAATTCTGTACAAGATTTATAAATGTTGATATAAAAAGATAGCATTCATACTTATTTGTAAGTGATTGTATGATGTGTTGATAGGAGGGCGATGTGCGATGCAGAATTAGTGGGTTTGAATCCTCGTGAAAAAAAATTAGAAATTGATCCTTGCGACGTTGTGACTTTGCACCTCTTAGGCACATAATTTTCTTTAAATTTTTACGATTTCTACAATTGATGATGTAGTAACAGTTTCCAAACCGGTCCTTAAAATCGATTTTGACCATCTCTAAAAATTGTCTTTGTGATAGTGAGAAGAAGAGAAATGGAGTTAATTAGTTTACATGTGGAGTGCGCCCACACCAAACCGAGCAGCAGCAGATTCCTTTCAGTCAAAAAAGTTGACCGTGCTACTGCAACGGCGTGGTCACAGAGCCGGTTCATGTTTCACCCATCCATCCATAGTGTTTTTAGTCCTGCAGAAGTAGAACATTATACTGCGAGTTATACTTACAATATAATGTTATCTTAAGTGAACATGGAATGTTCACAGTGCCTATTGCCTCTCTACTCGCTCTACGTCCAAAAGTTGCAATGCTATGGAAATGTCTAGCCACACAGGTGGTGGTTCACAAGTGTGGTTGGTCCCACGCACGCAGACCAAATTAAATAAAGAAAAAAAACAATGGTGCCAAAACATTTGCTTGTCTCGCATATTTTTCCGATCCATGTGTGTAGTGACGGAACTAACAATTTTATTTAAAGGATGCCAGACAAATATAATAACACTGAATGTGATAAATATATGCACAAGTGTATATCTCAATAACTTTTTTAATGTTGTTACATATATAATTAGTATACATAATGAAAAATTGTAATATTATAATAAAAAAGTTGAATTGACGCCTTGTTATGCTATAAATTGATTTATTTATAGAAATATTAACATTTTTGCCACTGTGTGTGGGGGGGTGCACTAGTGCTGCCCCTCCCTTGGCGCGGCGCGGTTCCACCACTGCTTGTGTGTCTTGTTGTCCTTTCTTTCTCGTATCATCTTTCTTTGTTTCCGACGACTGCCTACCACCACTAGGCGCTAGCAAACTTCATGTGGCTTATATATAAAAGAAAAAGAAAGAATGTGCTTCTAATCAGCCAACTAATTATTTATCCTCGTAGGACATAGGTATATATGTGCTTGGATGATATATTTACATTACTAGCTAGCATATAAGCAATATAATCATAGGCTCTTGTTAGACTATTGACTAGCGACCAAAAGACATAAAACAACCATCCCTAAAAATCATAAAAGTGATGATTCCAACCACCCTTGAAAGCAATTTTTATGGGCGGTTAATTAAGTCAACCGCTCTTGAAATATCTATTGAACAAATAGATTCATAACCCTTTTCAAATAAAGTCTTATTGAAGACAAATTTTATATCAAAATTTAGAGCTCGACGAGATCTAAAACTTTGTATATAGTTAATGAATTTTTATTTGAGATCATTTCTGGGTTCAAATATACGTTTTAGGTTCTCATATTTTAAAAATCAGATTTCTGAATCTTTCACCTCAGGTGGAGAGATGCCATATACAAAAATTGTAACGCCCAACAAGGTCTAAAACTTTGTAAGATCATTTAGGAGTCGGAAATTTTGTGCAAGTTGTATAAATGTTGATATAAAAAGATAGTATACTATATGTACTTGTTTGTAAGTGATTGAGAATGATGTGGTGATAGGAGGGAGATGTGTGAGGGAAGAGTTTACGGGTTTGAATTTCCACAGAAAAAAATAAAAAATTGAACCTTGCGCCGTTGCAACCTTGCACCTCTTGGGCAAATAATTTTCTCTAATTTTTTTTATGATTTGTGCGATCGATGATGTAGTAACAGTTTCAAAACCTGTTCTTAAATCGATTTTGACCATCTGTAAAAAATTATCTGCTGTGTGATAGTGAGAAGAGGAGGAATGAAGTTTGTTCACGTGTGGAGTGCCCGCACCATACCTTTCAACTACCACAGTGATGAATTAGTGCCTTTGTTCTCTTGTGTGCATGCAACAGATTCTTCTTCCGTTTTCTTTCTTTCTAATAAAGACCGAGCTAGCAGTAGCAGCTAGCTGATTCTTTTCAGCTAAAGTTGACCGTGCCACTGCAACGGTGTGGTCACAGACACAGAGCCGGTTCATATATATTTTTTTTTTTGAGCAGAAAGCCGGTTCATGTTCACCCATCCATCCATAGTGTGTTTTGTCCTGCAGAACATTCTACTGCGGATTATACTATCAAAAAGTGAACATAATTGAAGGTGCAGATTATTATTGCCTCTCTAATGGCTCTACGACCAAAAGGTCCAAAGCTATGGAAATTCATGTTTAGGCACACACAGACACAGGTGGTGGTTCACAAGTCATGGACGGGTGGTTGGTCTCGCGCACGCAGACCAAAAATAAAGAAAAAACCAATGGTGCCAAAACATTTGCATGTCTCGCACACGTATTTCTCTCCGATCCTTTGTGTGTCCTTGTTGTCCTTTCTTCCTCGTGTCAATCATGCCGTAGAGTTTCTTCTTCCATTGCTTCCAAAATCCACAGCTTTTATGTACCTTTCTTTCCGATTGCCTACCACCCAGTCACCCACTAGGCACACTGTATAGCAGTAGCAGACATCATGCGCGCGGCTTAAAAGAAAAACAAAGAATGGGCTCTTGCTCTTCTAATCAGCCAGCTAGTTTCAGTTTGTTTACCGTTAGTTATTGGTCCTCTTAGGGCATAGGTATATATATGTGCTTGGACTACATATATTTTTTTTAGGGAAGCCACCTGGCGCTCTTTATTGATTTTCAGATAGGGTTACATCATTCACCAGGGCTTTAAGAATGAAGCTAGGGGTTTCATCGACCCTAATATAAGCATGCTTTGACTGAACAGCTAAACTAGCTAGATTATGAGCTACTCTATTAATATCTCTATTACAATGCTCAATAGAAATTGAAGAAATATCCTGCCAAAGCATCTTACATTCGTCATATATTGGCACACCGGCTGTTGGTG
The DNA here is from genome assembly GCA_904845875.1 of Miscanthus lutarioriparius. NCBI lineage: Eukaryota > Viridiplantae > Streptophyta > Magnoliopsida > Poales > Poaceae > Miscanthus > Miscanthus lutarioriparius. The sequence continues at coordinate 3,987,401 of CAJGYO010000018.1, forward strand.
AGAATCCACCTTGCTTCATTGTCTCTACCACCTCCAAACAGTCCGACTGGATGATGATACGACTACATCCTATATGCTAGGCCAGAAGCAACCCCTCTCTGAGAGCGTGAACCTCGGCTGTTGGAGCATCCACCACGTGCTCAATGTAATTATAAGCTGCTGCTATAAACGTGCCATTTGCATCTCTCAAGACCCCTCCTGTACCTCCTTCACCTCTTTCAGGTTTGTAGCTTGCATCAATATTCATGAACAAAATTCCTTCTGGAGGTTTTTTCCAACCCTCAACACGCTTCACAGTCTTTTTCAAAGCTCTTTGATAATTTGTTGTCAAGGTAGCAATGGATAAAGCAGCTCTTACTTGGGATTGGATGATTTCACCATGCACTGACTTCCTTCTCTCCCACCATATGAACCAACACCCTGTTAAGATCAATTCGGCCAAGGCCAAATGATTTAGAAAATCGAGAGGTCTCGATCTGTTGATTAGTTCAGCCACAACAACAGAGCTCGACTGGTTCCCCGCTATCTCATTCTCAATCTCCTGCCACACTCCAATCGTCTGCCAAATTTCACGTGCGCGCTTACATTACTAGCTACAGTAGCATATAAGCAATATAATCATAGGCTTTTGTTTGTACATTTAGGGGTGTTTGGAACTGCTCCACAAACTCCACCGTGGAGCAGCTCCACAAAAAACTGGAGTTTGTGAAGCACCTCTTTATGTGCTCTCACAACTCCGTCATTTTTACTTGAACAAAGTGCATGGAGCTGAAACCGTTTGACTAAAAAACGTGGAGCGGAGCTGAAAAACGTGAAACAGTACACTCCCAAACACCCCCTTACTGGCGACCAAAAGACGTCAGTAAAGATCAAGGTGGGGTGTGCAACAAGATATGCTTCCTCTCCAACGGTCCTTTGGTGCTATCGTATATGTATACGTATATGTATCGTCATGTATTGATCCATCTGGTCTAGTTTACGAAGCACAGTTTGACATGATACTGTCGCCCAGTTATTACACTTTGACCATTAGTCCATTATAGTATATTTGACTAAAAATGTGACAGTATCAAATTTAGATTACAATATGTAAAAATTATTGGCCAAATTATTAGTCAAAGAACATAAAGTTTGAATTGCTTGTTGTGTGTGTGTCTTATAAATTGGACCCGAGAGACTCTCTATTCAAAGCTAGTCACCATAAGAAAGGGATAAGCATATTGGCATCACCCCCGTCTTGGTTAGAAAAGATAATCTATATTTGAATCAAGTCAATTTTTTGTAAGTTTGGCTAAGGCACTACCGTGAAACTATATGTAGTTTCGATTAAACCACTAATAGAAAATATTCTTATAACCTTTCTCCCTCCCATAGGACGCACGGCGGAAAGACGTGAGGTGCTCGTGCTGCTGGCGGCCGGTACTCACGGGCGCAACGTGTCGTGGCTAATAATTTGAAACCTGTTTGACTAGGTGTTTATAAAATCGTATTAATATTAGCATATGCAGATAGGTTTATTACAAAAAAAATACTACATTTGTCCCAAAAAAAATACTCAATTCTAGGTTTGATCAAAGTCAAAATCAAATAATCTTAAGTTTGATTTTTTTTAGTTTATAGCAGATAGAAAACATTATCAACATATATGACTTCAAATCAAATAGATATAGTGTAACATACATTTTATTATGATTCTAAATGATACTTATTCAGTATGATAAAATTACTATCCTTTTATATAGATATTGTTAAATTTCAAATCGTTTGACTTAGCGGTGTTGTATAATTATACTCCCTCTATACTGGTAAGTCAAACGATTTAAATTTAACACTTACGTAAATTACCAGTATAGAGGGAGTACTTTTTAAAACGAGAGCTCCTATGGCTAATCTAATATATACTGTACTTATATTATGCTAATAAATATCGGTTTTTTTGTATTTGATAAAACTATTGATTGACTTATCTAAAAGCAGGAATTGTAATTATTTTATTTTTTAGTACTCCCTCCATTCCAAATTATATGTCGGTTTGGATTTTTTGGTACATAGAATTTGTCATCAAGACATACGTTATATCTACATGCATAGTAAAATGAGTGTAAAAAAATTAAAACGACTTATAATTTAGAACGGAGGAAGTATATATTTGGAGAGAGTGCTGCTGGGTGGGTTGATCAATGTATATATTGTGTAGGCAGCGGCCGCAGCGTATCCCGTCATCGTGGCGACCCATCGCGCGGCGCGGCGGCGGCCTCGTAGTCATGGCCATTGGTTGGTGGCCCGTTCGGCAGGACTTATTTTGGCTCCGGCTGATTTGTATAGCTGATTTGTTGTGAAAAAAAAACTGTTTTCTAGCGGGCTCATTCGGTTGATAAGCTCAAGTGAGCAGAGCCGGGAACCGCAACCGCAACAACCACGCCTCCAATCGCGCGCCTGCACACGTCACGGCCAATCAGTGACCTCATCCACCGTACCGGTCCCGGCCGACCACACGGCCACCGCTCGCTGCCTCGCCTAGCTCGTCGACGTACGGTAGGTAGTAACTTACTCTCCGTACAGGCGTACACTCGCGAAGTCCGCCAATGCAAAGTAGTACGTACGTACGCGTACCACGGAACGTACGTAACGTGCCGACCGGGCCACGACTAGATGTTGTGTAGATGCCTTATTAATTTCTCGTTGAATCTTATCTTGGTGAGACAAGAGCACAAGACCATACTTAACACAAAAATAAAGGCAGCAGCGTGCACGGAATCCATATATCCCCCTCTCCTCTTTTTCTCTATGGGATTCCATGTATTCAATGGTAGCATGCATGTCGTATTCTGCCGTATTGAATGAATGCGAGGCAACAAAAGATACTTACTTCTTTCTCGCAAAAAAAGGGTACATAGACATCATGTATATCTAAAATGTATAGCAAATTTAAAACTATGTATTTAAAAAGTCAAAATTTTCTATTGAAATAGAGGATAACTATCTGTGCAGTTTCCTCGAATTGAATATTATATTAATATTGCAACTAGATGGATTATTTTTATAATCGCCTCTTGTCTTTCTAAGAGGCGGACTCAATAATGTTCTGAAACATTATACTAGGTTACAAAAAAATATCTAGAAAACTGATCGTCAAAGACGGTTGGCTTAAAAAACCATCCGTAAAGGTCTATCTATTTTCAAGAGCGGTTGACACGAACAACCATCTATGGGGTCACTCCTAGCCTCCCACCCTCGCTGAAAATCACACGGGCGGAGCCCGAAGGTTTCCCACAGGTAAGTGTTCCGGTGAATCAATGAGAGCGCTGGGCCCAAGGTCTGTCGTGAGGAGAATGAGGAATAAATGCGGATTAATTGCCCATTAAAATTGCCATAAAAGACGATCCCCCTTCTTATACGGCGCCCTGGGTATTTATAGGCCACACCCGGGGTCGAGGGAGGAAATTACACTAGGGTCGACCCTGGCGGGTCGGCTGTAATACAATGGCCAAGGGTAAGGTGGTAAACTCTCTTCCCTTGGCCAACTACCCTAAACCCTAGGAGCCTCGGGTGGGGCCGCCGTCATCCTGACGCTGGTCTTCCTTGGTGGCCCGCGCTGGACCCTCGCACACCAGGAGCGAAGGTTCTCCATCCGCCTGCGGCCATGGACCTACTGGAGCGACCTCCTATTACTACATCGAGCATTCACACGCAGAGCCTGACAACAGGGAATCATTGATGAGGAAAACACTCGCTGCAGGGGTCATTGCCTGCCGCGAGGCTAGTCAGTTAACCCAGGAAAGGGGTCAAGTGTCGGGGAGGGGCTGAGCCAGGTCCGTCTTCCCCCAACACCATCCCTAAAAATCATATGTTAGTGGTGGTTTCTTATGTCCACATCTCTTGGAAATGGGTGGCTTCAACCACGCCACTAAAAACGATTTTAATAGGTGGTTAACTAAGTCAATGGTTATTGAAACAACTGCCGAACAAATAGAATCATAGCTTTTTCAAATGAAGCATGATTCAAGACAAATTTTATATCGAAATGGTAGATCTCAAAGAGATCTAAAACTTTATAGTTGACGACTTTTTATTTGAGAAGGAGCTCAAATATACATTTTTATGTTCTCAGATTTTAAAAGTGAATTTTCTAAAATTTTCACCTCAGATGGAGACACACCGTATACAAAATTGTAGTACTCGACAAAGGTCTAAAACTTTGTAGTTGCAAATGTTTTCATTAGAGATCATTTAGGAGCCAAGATATTCGATACAAAATTCATAAATGTTAATACAAAAGGGTAGCATCTTCTTGATTAATTGTGTGGTGTGGTGGTTGGAAGGACTTTGTGTGCGACAAGAGGTTACGGGTTTAACCTACCGGGAAAAAGAATCAGAAATTGAGCCTTGCAACTTTGCGCCCCTTGGGGACATAATTTTTTTCACGACCGGTAATGTAGTAACGGTTTCAAAACTATCCCTAAAATCAATTTTAAGCATCTCTAAAAATGGCCTAGTTTTTTTTTAAAATTATTGCTACGGTCGTTGACATAGAACATCACCGTTTAAAAAACCATCCCTAAAATTGACCTTAACTATTTCTAACAAAATGTGATTTTTTTTATCGTTGATGTAGTAACAGTTTTAAAAAACATCCCTAAAATCAATTTTGACCATCTCTGAAAATTTTCTTTTTAATTCGATAGTGAGAAGAGGATATAAATGGCTCAGTTTGTTCACGTGTGGAGTGTGTTCACACCAAACTCTTCAACAGCCAGAAGGATAAATTACCTTTATTCTCTTGTGTGCAGCAGATTCCTTTCCGTTTTCTTTCTAAAGACCGAGCAGCAAATTCTTTTCAGTTTAAAGTTGACCGTGCCACTGCAATGGTGGTCACGGAGCCGGTTCATCTTCATCCATCCATAGTGTTTCGTCCTGCAGAACATTCTACTGCGAATTATACTTCTAATACCCCTTCGTTTCAAACAGAATAGCTTCCCAAAAATTGACTAAATTTATAAAAACAATATCAACATTTATATGTTCAGATAGATTTATTATAAAAATCCATTCCATGATTGAGTAATTGCTATCCGCGTGTGCCCCACGTTTATAAAAAATACACTCCATAACTAATTTGTTGGTACTTTGTACTATGCAGTATAAATATTAGTAGTTTTTTTTATATATTTGGTTAAATTTGAAATTATTTGACTTCCCTGGAAATGATATTTCTATTCTTTTTAGGATGAGAGAGTATTAATTTTTTTCTCGAATACACAAAAGATTTGTGTATCATTGTATTAAGAAGATGAGTTTAAACGTACAGACAATGCGTCTCTATCGAGCGCCGAAGGAGGTGGACCTAAAACAACCGTAGCTGGACCATCCTAGCAAAATGTATTATCAAAACTCAAAGGTGAACATAATTGAAGTTCACACACACACACACACACACACATATGTATATATATAGACGTATTGTTCCGTAGCTGGCCACAGAATAAGTTATTCTGTGGCCACTTTGAGTTACGATAATTACTATATTAATTTACGAGATTATGGTAACTCTCTCGTAAGTGATTTACTATAATATTATGGTAAGTATCATCTTGAATTATAGTAACCTATGTATCGTAAATGTGTATTGTCATTATCGTAAATTGATATAAATATTATCGTAAATCAAGGTGGCTATAGAATAAGTTATTCTGATATATATATAACTATTACCCTGTAGCTGTTTTAGGTATGGCCGTGTTAGAAAATTAGAGTTAGAGACGAGGACGACAGGGCTGAATAGCCCCATCAGAGAAATTTGTCGGAAGGGTCCTAGTTTTCTGGGGTGGAAAATTAAAAGTGTTAGGTTCTGAACCCAGAGCGATCATAAGCTTGATCCACGCTCTGAAGTCTGAAGCTTGATCCCGAAACCTACTTCATGCTTGAAAAATCACCTTCAGTGCTTCGACTTAGCAGAAGCATGAGCACCTTGAACGTTGTGTGGCTTCTTTTTCTCTGAAGCCTACTTCATGATGAGAAGCTGAAGCTCCTCATCACTAGTGCCTTAAGTCTTCTGTTTGAGAAAATGCTGAACTCCCCTGAACAATTCACCAATCTGAGAAACCACATCCTCTTTTGGAGTGGCTACCTTTTCTTCAGATGCTAAGGTTTGGTTGGTCGAGAGCTGAAGAACGAAGCTGGAAGAAATCCCCTGCACGGCAGCTGCTGCTGCTAAAGTGCTAATTGCTGCTTCAGAGGAAGAGCAATCAAATTCCGATGTGTTACTGTTACCGGTTCCATCGCTAGGGTTCGGACCAAATATGAGTTGCAGCCATGGATACAGACTGTGGTGCAGTAGCATTGAACATGACCCTTACCGTCTGCAGTGAATAATTACACCTTTACGAAGCGAGATGCTGACTTTTACTAAGGATTTGCTTGAACAGAAATAGTGCTTTACTGCATCTCAAACAACCGAAACAGGCTTCCCCTCCACCGCTATGTCGCCCGTTTTCGCTGGATCTGAATCTTTTGAGGAGGAAGTGTGGAACGCAGTCGCGATCGCACGTGGTTGCGTGACGATCATGCCAGTGGCCTGCTTACCACGGCTTACAGTAAAAATGTCCATCGCTGGCTCTTAACTCTGAAACCTTCTCAGACTTGCGGTTGCTTAGCCACCAGCGTTTCTGTTTTTTCACCACGGGGGGAGTTTACAGTGAGGTGGAGGCACGGGGCATGGGACCGTTAGACTTTCTTCGAACATTGATCCAGTTCATCGATAACTTTACCTGCCTGTTTTTTTTTTTTCACTACTGCAAGTACATGTGTTTCGATGATGCAGAAGGTGAGAGAAAGAGACGAGTTGTTAGGGAAGCAAAGACAACCAAAATGTAGGGGATCTCGAAATTACGTATAATACATAGGAGTATATAGCAATGCACGGAGGACGATACCGATTTTTTTTTTAAACTAGGACGATATCCCAACTTGATTGTTTCTGCTGGGTTTCAACTCTAATCTACTCAACTTGTTTGAGACTTAAATGTTTTGTTGTTATTGTTGTTGTTGTTGAAACCAGGACGATACCGACTTTACTTTTTACCCTTAAAACACTCGTCAAAATTTCGAAAGACAGAGAAATACGGAATTCTGAACCGGAATTCAGGACAGTCGGAGGATACACCAGAGCGACAATGCTTGGATGGGCTTTGGTCCAGCGAATCGTTTTTTGGTTGGGCTTTCGTCCTCTTGAATCACAGGGTATGTTTGGTTCGGAAAAAGTACATTTTATATCATGGACAATTGCAGTAGTATGATTTTTCTAAAATTCAAAATTTTACCCATGAAACTCTCAAAACCGTTCAAATTACCACCCCAGCATGGTTTGGAGAGGTTTCGAAGGTGGTTTTGTCTTTTTTTTTTGGTAGTTCAAATTATTGGTAAATACTTGACACGGTTTTAAAATCATAGACAATGTCTTTAATCTTTTAAAACATCTGACAAAAGGTTATTGGTAAGAGTTTTGACGATTGTTTAGCCAAGCAACACACAGACACATCCTCATTGGATCTGGATGTACCAACGTGGTGGCCGAAAAAGGTCCGGAAGGAGCATTCCTTCCGAGGGCTGTGCAGACTGCAGAGCCTGAGCCTGCATTGCAATTTGCAACGCAGTGCACGGGGATCATGCTGCTCGTGCTCTGCCGACGGGGCCGCCGCACTGACGGGGAACGAAGGCCGCGACACCACAGGCCCGCGGAACCGAGCAGGCAGGCCGCAGGCGGCAGTGGCAGACAGCGGTGCTTCTTCCCGCCTGCCGTTCCGCTGTGCCGGGCGGGCCGTCCGTCGGCGCGACCGCGCGACATTCCCGGCGGCGCGCGCCGCCCTGTGCTCCTCCCGTTATTTATCATCTGCCCGGCAGTCGCCGCGCGCTGCCGAAAATTAAGCACCGTTCAGGGCGGGCCCGCGCTCGCTCCGCCCCCTCCCCTCAGCCTGCGTCCTGCTGTACAAGGCGAATCAAAACCTGCAGGCCCGTCGGCAGCGGCGCCGCGGAAGCGCTGCTCCTCGTGCGGTTAGGCGATGGAGAGTGAGAAGCATGTGCGCGCCCAAGGAGATGGAAAGCCGACCGACGCGTCTGCCTCGCGCGAGGACGGACAAGGGGCCCGCGCGCGGCGCGCCACATGGGCCGGCCGCCCCTGGTTAACCGCAACAACCTCGCGCGCGGCCCCACCGGCCTCGCGACGTCGCCATCGTCTGATCCAGCCACCCTGCACGCACTGCTGCACCGTGTGCCCGTGCGCTCTGCACTCTGCAGGCCGCAATACGCAGGTTCGCCATTTTCTCCTTTGAGCATGTTTATTACGCGGGTGAATCATCAATCATGTGTGCTGACCATCGTGCTAACAAGAGTACTGAGTACAAACAAAGGTTTTTTTAAGAAATTGCACAGTACAACAAAGACGCCAACAATACGCATGCACGTTCATCCCTATGAACATACGTATGGAAACCATACCTCTACGAGCACCTCCGAATGACTGAGCCAGCAGATCACGATATTCGCGAAATCACCATAGATGTATCGCTGACGACAGGGATGTCGCTTGCACTGAAAGCATAGCACGGTTAAATTTTGAAATAAATTCAGAAAAATACGAGCACCCGTGCCAAGTTTCATCGTCTGCTCGTTAGCTAGCACAGTGGCGGCACGAGCTGCACGCTGCCGCGAGCCAGTGATCGATCTTTTTTCTGGTTGGTAGAGACGGTGTAGTTCAACATTCTTTACCTTATTTCTCTTTTTGCGAATCAGTTGGCAGTCCCAACATTTATGTCGATCTTTAAGCTCTATACAAACGTTCTAACTGAGTGCTAGCTCTCGTGATTTTTTTAATAATCATTAATAGTGTAAAAAACAAGAGACTAGCGTCAATTAAAAAGATAGTCTTGCAAATTTTACGATGCATTTCTCTCTCACAGCACGTTAGCTTAGAGGTAGTGCTAGGTCGTACTGTTGGAGACGTCCTTTTTGACACATATGAAGGCTAGTCTTCGAGTTGGCAAAGTTATGACGCGTGTCTATCTATGAATAGACACGTGATCCATAATTTAAAGGACAATGACTAGATAAAACACAAGAACATGTAAACTTAGGTTGAATATTTTTCATCATATATATAAAGTAGTGCCTCTTGCCTCCCTACTCAACATACGACCAAAAGGTTCAAGGCTATGGAGATGTTTAGGCACACACAGGTGGTTCACAAGTCGTGGATGGGTGGTTGGTCCCGCGCACACGCAAGACCAAATAAAGAAAAAAAGTATTTTTTTTCTCCTTCTTGTTGTCCTTTCTTCCTCGTGTCAATCATGCCCCAGACCCAGAGCTTCTTTCTCTTCGTGACTGCCCCCCACTGGCAAACGTCATTATATTTATATATATTTATATTTAGAGAGAGAGGTAAGAAAGAAACTGACTTTCTAATCAGCCAGCTAGTTTCAATTTGTTTATCGTCAATTATTTTTTGAAGAATGTTTATAGTCAATTATCGGTCGTCCTCGTAGGACATAGGTATATATGTGCTTGGATTACATTACTAGCTAGCATATAAGCAATATATAATCATAGGCTAGCTTGTTACTCCAAATTAAAAAGATACATTAGTAGAGAAGATCAAGATGGGATGTGGACGAGAACAAGGTATGCTTCCTCGATCAGCAGCGGTCTTTTGGTGCTATCGTGGTGGATCAAGCGTAAACTACACGACACCAAGTTTGTACCACACACGTGTAGACGTATGTGTACCGTCGTGTACTATCTCATACTCCATGCCACTCACCATTAAAAAAAGGCATATGGATTTTTTTTAAGTTTGACTGGTAGTTGTATATTAAATAGTATATATTATTAGTGTATACAACTAGGTTTATTACAAAAAAGTATTACCTCCACCATAGAAATACGTAGTTGATCAAAGCCAGATTAATTTTAGTTTGATTAAGCTTATAGAAAACATTATCGGCATATATGACTCCAGGTAAGTTTTAAAGACCACAAAAATACATTTTATGACAAGCCTATGAGATTTACTTATAGTATGACAATATTGCTATTTTTTATATAGTTTTGGTCAAATTTCAAAATTGTTTGACGTAGCACTATTCTAGAATTGCATCTTTTTTAATGAAGTATATGCTATAATTAATATAAATACATACTTATTATAAATATACAGAAAATGTTTTTTATAGGTTGACTGACTCATTAAAAACGAGAATTATATTTTTATATGTCATTTTTTATACGACGGGAGGAAGTACTTTTGTGTCGGTCAACGCATGTGTGCAGGCAGCGCCGCAACGGCCGCAGCCGCAGCCCATCACCGCAGTCGCAGCGACGCCATGCACGTCGCCGTGGCCGTTGGTTGGAACCCCACTCCGCGCGCTTGGAATCGGGGGTGGGCCCCTCCGGCGGGATACTTACACGTGCTCCGTGCTGCCCGCACACGTCGCGGGCGGTGTCCTCGTCGTCGCGTCCGCCGGTCCGGCCGCCGCCCGCTGGCTGCTGGGTCGCCTAGCTAGCTCGCCGATGGTATAGGTCGCTGGCTCGCCGTACACACGCGAAGGCCACCAAAGTACCTACGTACACGTACGTACCGGGGCACGTACGTACGTACGCAACGTGCCGGCCGGCTGCGCCACAAGGTTTTGTCGTCATTGGACCGGTGGGACCTGCACGCGCAGTCGTGTTGTACGGAGTATATCCCTTGCAAGTCCATCGCGCGCCGCGGCGGCCATTTCAGCGGTCTTATATTCCATCTCATATAATGTCACGTATGGTTTTTGCTGATGTGGAAAAAAAAAGAGAGAAAGAGGTAACCAACTCATAAGTGAAACAACTATTTCTTGTGGCTAGTCTCGAAAGGAAGAATCCAGTGCCGTGCAAACCTGTTCAAGAAGAGGATCGTCAGTAGCCCGGGATGTGAAATCTGTGGTGCTACGGAGGAAACGACTGACCACATCATTCTACATTGCCCCTTCGCCAGGTCCTTCTGGAATGCGCTTGGATTAACTACAGTCACGGATGATTTATCTGCTCAAGCCATGCACACCCTGCCCAAGATTCACACAATACAGCACCTTCTTGGCCCAAGCGACGTAATGCTCTCATCTTCCGAAATGAGACTCTCTCCATAAGACAAGTTCTACAAGCGTGCTGCCTTGATGCTGCAGCCTGGCGCCCTCGAATTCCCAGGAAACAACGCCATATAGCTGATGTCTGGTGTCTCTTTCTACAGGATTTAGTAAACAAGTCCATGTAAATTCTTGACGTTTTGTAAATCCTTCCCATCAGTCTCCATGTAAATTCTGGAACAGGGCCGGAAGTCATTAAATAAAAAGAATCAGGTGGGGAATCCCCCGTTGAATGCTAAAATAAATTTAGGACTATGAGATAACCTACACATCATTATACAAATGGTTGTTGTCATGCAACTCACAAACATTCCATTGTTGTATCCACAAATTAAAGACTCTAGAATTACTACGAGACAACTTAAAAGACAATTCATTGTACTTGTTGCTCTTAAGTCGTCTCATAATTATATGACACTGCATGAGACTACCTATGAGACAATACCAATGCACTTGCCCTTATTTGGGACTGCAACGATCACGCTCTACACGCCTCGAATCTTGCGGGCGCGCGCAGGGTAGGCTCCACTGGCGGGACCTCTGTGCCAGAGTACGTGGCCCCGTTCGGCTTGCTGAATCTTGACTGAAATTGGCTGAAAACACTGTTCTGGCTGAAATGTTGTGAGAGAAAAATACTGTTCTAGCTGAAAAAAGAAGCCGAACAAATCAGATATGAGGTAAACCGAACGGGGCCAGTAGCTCTGCTGGGTCCGATCCTTGCACTTACGCCGCCGTGTAGCCCGGCCGCACACGTGTCGCGGCCGATGACCTACCGTTCCGGGTCCGGCCAACACTACGGGATACAGTAGCTTTGCCGAGTGCCAAAGGCCCAAAGACACTCGGCAAACACTTTGCCGAGTGTAACACTCGGCATACAACACACGGCATTATTTTATCGGCAAACAGTAGTTTGCCGAGTGTTATTTATCGCGCACTCGGCAAATAGTTTGCCGAGTGTCAATAAACACTCGACAGAAATAAACTCTCGGCACAAAAATGATAACGGGATGGCACGGTGACGGCGATTTTGCCGAGTGCACGACGGAAAAACACTCGGTAAAGTTTCTCAAGTTTGCCGAGTGTCAAGCCCAAAACACTCGGCAAAGTTTGTAAACTTTGCTGAGTGTCATCTCCAAAACACTCGGTAAAGTGCTAAAGTTTGCCGAGTGTCAAGGCCAAAACACTCGGCAACGTTTACACATTTTGCCGAGTGTCACGCCCACTACACTCGGCAAACAAGTGCACAACGGGCAGATTTTATGGTCACTTTGCCGAGTGTCCATTTGAATACACTCGGCAAAGACAAAACACTCGGCAAAAAAGGTTCCCAGAATAACAGAAATTGGTTTCTTCGCCGAGTGTTTTGGCTCGACACTCGGTAAAACGTCTCTTAGCCGAGTGTTACACTCGGCAAAGCGACCAATACCCCTCATTTTTTACTAATCTGTCCCGTATAACGGACACCTCTCAATTCACAATAAACCATCACAATTCACAATAAAGGTCACAAGCATATTTATATGTCACATACATAATTGTATTTCACATGCATAATAAACCATCATCACAATTTACAAACCATCATCACAATTCACAGTAAATCATCATCACAAGTCACAACTAAGTCACAATAAGCCACAAAGGCAAATGCAATCACTGCGGAGGCCCTTGATATCACTGCGACAAATCCGGGTCTTGAGACTGATTATTTGATGCCGCCGATTGATTCTGCATAAAAGAGAGAGATTGCATGTGTAAGCTGTAGATATAAAAAACTCACTGCGGTCAGCTCATAACATTTTTTTTAATGAAAGTCTGCTCCTAACATTTGTACAGAGCTGTCACAGCTTACTGATGATGGTAGTCAGTTGTCACTTAAGCTCAAGGTATTATCAGCACAGCCACTTAAGCTCAAGGTGGTAGTCAGTTGTCACGCCTCGTCTTGATAACTATGAGAGTGTACTTTTGTTACTGCAGTTTTTTATGTAGCTGTATCTACAGCAGCCTCTAGATTAATACTGGCAGGGTGAACTGCTTGTGATGTTCGCTGCAATATCTATGTATGCTCAGTATGTAGGTTGAATGAGTTCAAATATATTGAATCATGGCGTTTCCTTTTTAGCTTTAGTTGTTTGTGGACTTTTTTATCATGGGTTTTTAGTTTTCATGTCTCTTTTAGGCCTAACATATCACTTTATTTTTGAATGCAGCTGAACGCTGCTAAAGTCATTGCTGTTGGCCCTGGTGATCGTGATAGGGATGGTAAGCTGATCCTGTATCTCTGAGTGAAGGCGACACTGTTCTACTTCCTGAGTATGGTGGAACTGAAGTGAAGCTTGCTGAAAAAGAGTATGTTAACATATGCATGCTATTTTGATTTGGCACTACGTTCAAGAACGATACCTTTAAAATGTTATGTTTAAACTGGCATTCTGGGTGGTAATTTAGTAGTTTGAACTATCACCCAGTGAACAGCCAAGCGAGCAGCTCCCGTTCGTCCAGCTGAGTTTCTACTGGTAACACAGCATGGTATCGAGTTGTTTTGTTAAGCTGGTTGTTATAAACCATGTACTAACACCTCCTTTGTACCTGACCAGTTAAGAATCTAGGGATGTCACTTGTCTATGCATCCTGCTAAGTAGTTGTGGTAGTAGTCTGAAAGGGGAGTTTTTTTTCTAGTATTCATAGGAGTATTTTCTCAACCAAGCTGGGGTGCCTTCATTATTTTTCTACATTATGCCATATATGAGTTCTTAACTGAACCCGGTGCTAGTTATTATGAAAATTCTTAGCTAAAGGCAATGTCAGTTTAAACATGTATAAATAAAGTTCTTTCAGGTTTGATAGTCTTGTTTTGGTACATAAAAAACATGTATAAAAACTGACTACCACCTTGATGGTACATAAAAAGCAAGTTAACTGAGAGTTCGGAGGTATCAAAAAGCTGTTAACTGAGAGTATTATCAGTATTATCAAAAAGCAAGTTAACTGAGAGTATATATATATATAGTGTATTCTATACTACAGTATGCATGAGTATGTATGTATGCAAGGTAACCATCCATCTAATATCTTGGCATAAAAAATAATAATAAATAGATCTAACATAAGGTGTCAAGTGACTCACAGAGTAGTTGTGGGTGGCTGAGGTGGAGGGAATAGCACCGGTAGCGGTGGCAAAACTTGACCCATACTCGATGCAAAATTCTGCATGTATTGGAACATTTGGTCCATCCTTAACCGATTTTCTTCCTCTATCCTCTGCATCGGCCGCCGTTGTTCTTCCTCCATGTTCTGCCACTCGGCCGCCATCTTCGCCTCCATCTCCGCCATCCTCGCCTCCATCTCCTCCCGTTGCTTCATTTCTGCTTCCACCCGGACCTATAACATTTCATCCCAATGTTACAATGCAAAGCTAAAGTACGTAACAATCAACGAACGATGAATAAATAAGAAATAACCTGCAGAGCCTCCATCTGGTACTGTGTAGCGGTTGGCCGAGGGCGTATCGCCGGGCTCGTGCTCGTGCTTCTTGCTCGGATCTGGGAGACAGTGGGAGTAGAGGCCGTGTCGATTGTACTGTCGCCAATCCAGTACCGGCCATGCTTCTTGCCTCCTCCCACCCTCATCACGATTTCTCCATCAAGATCCTGGGTGCTTGGATCGAACTGTGGCCCATAAACCTGCCTTGCCATCGCTGTGTACTCACTGACGCGACTGTAGATGCTGGGATCGCTGTACGCCTTGGGCGGGTCCTCCGGGTCAAAGTCGATGTTTGCCGTCGCCTTGCCCTTTTTGGACAGAACCCATGCCTTGAACTGGGAGCAAGGCTAGCCATCATGTGACGACGACTGTGGCAAAAATGCAAAATGATTAGAAATTATGCAGAATTGAGTGTTAGAATAAAGAAATGAATTCGCGTACCCATTTTTCCCTGTATTCATCGAGGCTCAGGCTGCTTTGATGGTGTGATGCCCGTGGCATCAACAAACGCCGGTCCCGGCAAGCGGTGTGCGTCTCCACCCACCTGGGCTCCAACCACTTGTCCACCATGTATTCCCAGCACTGGAAATGCTGGGCGCACCAGTACGGAGGCACCTACGTGATCAAGTGTATGACATATGAAAAAAATTAAACGTAATTAATCTTATAAAAAGTAAGTATTAATGTTCTATATATACCTGCAAGAATTGTTCCCAGGTCAGGTTCATTGTTCTTGCCTCTTCTTTTTTAACCTTTATCCGTCTGTGTTGAGCATAGTAGTCGATGATGGCCTGGACGCGCGCCTCGTAGTGCATGTCCTTCACGAGCTTCTTGGCGGCTTCTTCAGTGATGGAGGCCGCCTTGGCCTCGTACCCCTCCTGGCATGTATAGAAATCCTGCATATAGACGCGATGTATACAATTATTACTTCAAGAATGTCCAGTGAATGTGATGTATTGAGCAATATAGTGCGAGGAATACTTACACACAGCTCGCCCTTCACCCGCTCCGCCTTGTTGGGGAATACCCTGCCATCACGATCAGCGGCGTCGAGGGCGGCGACGTAGTGGTCCCACGTGTAGGCCGGCTGCAGCTCTTCGCGGAACTGCACTAAGCCAGGGAAGTTTAGCCTGCACAAAAGGCCAAGGATGCCGTTGACCTTGCGGTTGTGATCACCCCCACTGACCTGAATCCAACCCCTGCCCAAGTGATTAAGATAAATTATTAGTTTCCATTGTAATTTTCAACATATCAAACGAAAAATTATTGAGAACATCTAAAGTTACTTACTTTTTCCTAGAGGGTCGAACCATCGGGCGTCTCTCAAGAGGTATCGGTCGCCTCGGGAGGGTCGAGGGACCTCGGGACCCACTGCCTCCTCCTCCACCTGCTCCTGCTCCTCCTGTACCTCGTCCTCGTCACTAGAGGCGTACGCAGAAGGTACCTCCTCCTCGTCACCAGAGGCGTGCGTGGAAGGTAGCTCCTCAGACGACGACGACGAGGGAGCTATAGGCGACGGGGGCCTCGCCCCTTTACCCTTCCCTTTACCCTTCCTCTTACCCTTCCCTCCACCCTTGCCTTGACCCCTCCCTAAAGCTGACCTTGAAGCTCCGCTCTTTCCGTAAAGCGCCGCGATCTTCCTCGTACCGCCCACCATTGTTCAATCACCTGCAATTAAAAAGAGTAAACCAATCAGCACAGATAAACAAAACATACTTAGAAAGTTATGACAAATAATAAATAAATTAGTATAGCTCATACATGTATTAGAAATAATCATCATGATCGGGATTAGCTGGATCATAAGTCTCATCATCACTATCACGCGTGTCGATATAATCATCATGATCGGGAATGTCGTCATCACTGTCATTGCCTAAATATAATCGCTGAAGTAATTCTAAGTCCTTCACATTCTGAACCTCGTCTCTAGCGTCCTCGTCAGCAACCCTTTCATTGTCTACTTCCATTTCGATCGCTTTGGTTAAGTCTATCTCAAAACTCCCTTCAAGCCCATCTTCTTGGAAGAACTCTCCGTCATATGTGTTGGGGTCTATGTTGTAATCTTCATTGTTTGGTACAGGTAGTTTACCGTGTGGCGATACCTTGTACACAACATCCCAACCCTTAAGACGATCGTCGGTTTGGCACGGTTATGAGAGATAATAAACTTGCGTGGCCTGTTGAGCCACAATATAGACATCGTCTCCTGGTAAGACGGATGATTGTCGAATTTCGACTAGCCCAAGATTAGGGGTCCGTCTCACTACTGATGGATCAAACCAATGGCATTTGAATATGACTAGATTAAGAGGTTTGCAACCATGAAACATGAGTTCGTATATTTCTTCAATTCTTCCGTAGTACTCGACCCCATCTAATCCTGGAGTAAAAACTCTGGTATTTGTGGTTCTTCGATTGGGCCGACTATGCTCGTGGCTTGTTGTGTGAAAGCGATAGCCATTCACATCATAACCGGTAAACGACTTGACCCTATAGGCACAGCCATCGGCAACCTGTCTCAACTCGGCACTCATAGACGCATCAGTTTGGCCCTGCAAGTTCAAGCAGGGTGGTTTGTTATATTATTCGCATGTACGAGCAACTTGTAATGTCAAACTAAGTACAAGCTAAATTGGACTATACCTTTTGTTTGAACCAAGAAATAAAATCGGGCATTCCATTTCCCGCACCCTCTCTAAGAAGGGTCTCAGCTTCCTACGGGGTAGGCTCCCTTGATTCACGCCAGAATTGACGATGAAATTCCCTGTACCAACGAGAAACATGGGAGTTGGACACAGAATAGTGACTACATGAGAACAAGTTTGTTGAGAACTTACAGCATGTACGGCTCCACTTCGGATAGGTTGATCAACACATACAACATGATAGTGCGCCACTCTTCATGTTTCAAGGTCTTGTTGGTCGCACCACTTGCACTTCCGAAGTTGCCCTCGGAAAAGGCTAAGGCTCGATTCATCTTCGCCGACATTGTAATGAGGGGGTGGATTATGCACGATAGGAAGGTTGTCAGCATAGTATTTTGTTGTGAAGTTTGACACCTCCTCCAGAATGTATGCCTCTGCAATGGATGCTTCAATTTTGCATTTATTTTTACATTTAGTTCGAAGAACCTTTTGACATCTCTCAATTGAATAGCACCAATGGCCCTGCACAGGCCCCCCCATTCGTGCTTCATACGGGAGGTGCAGAATCATATGCTACATCAGATTGAAGAAGCCGTGTGGAAAAATCTTCTCCAACTTACAGAGCAACACATGCGCCATTCTTTCCATTTCTACAACCACGGTATGAGATAACTCCTTGGCACAAAGCTGGTGGAAGAAATTGCTCAACTCCGCTATCACCTGCCAGACATGCTCAGGGACATAGCCTCGAACCATCACCGGAAGTAGGCGCTCAAGCCATATGTGGTAATCATGACTCTTGAGCCCGTTGATTCACATAGTAGCTAAAGTTCACTCCCCTCTTCATATTCGTTGCATACCCATTAGGGAATATTAACGTTTGGAACCATTCTAGTACCTCCCTCCTTTGGGCCCTCGTTAGGACGAAATCGGCCTTAGGCTTTCTCCACGACTTGCCGGCTCTGGGAGGCACCATGTTCAGCTTTGGTCTGTCGCATAACCTCGCTTGATCCACTCTGGCCTTAACATTATCCTTTGTCTTATCAGGAATGTTCATGATTGTATTAAAAATTGCCTCGGCGATGTTCTTTTCAGTGTGCATTACATCAATGTTATGTGGAAGAAGAAGATCATCAAAATAGGGGAGGTTCCATAAGCACGACTTCTGAGTCCAGGCATGTTGCTCGCCATATCCCACAAAACCACCTTCTTGTTTATTGACCTCGAGAGCGTCTAACTGAGCACGAACCGTGGCTCCTGTCATCATCTGCGGTGCAGGGTCTTTAACTATGACACCTTTCATAAAGTTCTTGATGTCTAGTCTGAATGGATGGTCAGGAGGGAGGAATTGTCGATGTTTGTTGAACGAAGAATACTTGCCACCCTTCATCAACCAAATGAACATCAGAGAAGCCTTGCATACCAGGCATGGGAACCTCCCGTGAACACACCAGCAGAAAAATCCCATATGCCGGCAAGTCATGCAAGGAGTATCGGTACCAAACATGCATCTTGAAGTTTGTCTTTGTAGCTCGGTCGTATGTCCATACCCCTTCCTCCCAAGCACGGACCAAATCATCAATTAGAGGCTCCATGTACACACTCATATTATTCCCCGGGTGTTCTGGAATTATCAACGACAAGAATATGTTTTGTCGTTGAAAGAGGACGCTAGGGGGAGATTGAGGGGGATAACAAACATGGGCCAATAGGTGTACGGGGCAGCCGCCATTCCATAAGGATTGAACCCATCTGTTGCCAGCGCAACACGTACATTACGAGCCTCTAGAGCTTTCTCACGATGAATCTCATCAAACCTTGTCCAGGCTTCACCATCGGATGGGTGTACCATCTTCTCAGGATTGTATCGACGTCCATTTTGTGCCATGTCATCTGTTTCGCGGATTCCTCAGTCATGTAAAGCCGTTGGATCCTCGGTATGAAAGGAAGGTACCGTAGGATCTTCACGGGGATTGCGAGGCCTCTTCTAACCATCACCAGAGTCTACCTCCAGGAACCTAGATGATTCGCACTTCACACAATACTTTTCTTCCGCATACTCTTTCCTAAATAAGATGCACTCCTTCGGACAAGCATGTATCTGCTCGTATGGCATCTTAAGTGCACGAAGGAGTTTCTGTGCCTCATACATGCTCTTTGGCAAGATGTGACCATCCGGGAGCAGGCTGCCAACAACTGTGAGCATAACATCGAAGGCGTCTCGACTCAAGCTAAACTGGGACTTCACGGCCATTAGGCGTGTAATGGCATCCAGTTGAGAAACCTTGGAATGCCCGTGAAGGGGTTGCTGTGCCGCAGACAACATGTCATAATACGCCTTTGCGGTAGCCTCTGGCTCCTCCTCCCTACGTCCTTCATCGAAGTGTGCTTCATAATAGTCATTTAACATGTCTCCTACCCCGGCATCCCCATCATATTCCTCGATGCGTTGTCTCACGACCTCGTCTCTCCCACGATCTGCTTCACCATGGTAGATCCACCTGGTATAGTCTGTCGTAAATCCATTCTTGCAAATATGTTTACCCATGACCATCTTAGTTTGCCGATGCGTGTTTGCACATTTGCTGTAGGAACACCAAGTGACACTAGCTCCTTTAACCCTTGCAAATGCCCGTTCTAAGAAAGCATCGGTCTTGTCAATCCATTCAGCGGTCAACGAAGTCTGACTAGAGCGGCCCGTGTGCATCCACTCATGGTCATCCATCCTCTAGCATATCAGCGAGTAATATAAAAAATCACGTTGCATCTACACGTTTCTATACTATATAATAGGTGAAGATAGGTCATAATCCCACCCGAGGATGTATAGATGGGGTTAGTTTCCATCTCTACTCCTATCCGAGATAAAATTTTGGCAGCACCTCCCCGTTGTTCTCCAAATACACGTCCTGAAAGGGAGATTGTGTATCCGGAGAACAACAGGGAGATGCTGCCGAAACTCTATCACGGATCGGAGTAGAGCATGGAAACTAACCGCATCTACACATCCTCGGGCTATCCAAAAAACGTGGACAATTCGAAACAGATACGGTTATAGATATGCAAAGATCTGCATATTTCCAACTGTATCTCTTTCGAACGGGAGACGTCTAGCTAGGTTATGTGATATACGAACATGATATGGAAAGAAGGGTCTTCTATGCCGTACCTTGCTGTCCTGCAAAGTGATGAGTCGAGGGCAAGGCGGAACCAGGCGGCAGGGCGGGGCAGGGAGCGGCGGCAAAAACCTGCAAGTTGATATGTGGTTGTAAGATTCAAGCAAGAAGTAAGGGAATTTATTCATGCAACTCTTTAATTTGTTGTAACATATTTTCTTCATATATATAACCGCCTAAAATTGCTGAACATGTATAAATTGCATGTACTGTAATAGGTTAATAGTAGACCACAAAAAAACTGCAAGGGGTGATGATGAGAGAAAAATCAAAGACTAAAAAAAAGAAACATCCATGCAGTACTACTACTAGCTAGTAAAATAAAGAGATGGAGAAAAACTGCAAGGGGTGGAAAGTTCATTCAGAAATGAATAAAGGAGTGAAGCCGAAAGGAACCTGCAGGCCAGGGAATACAAAACAAAACAAAAGCTCAGATTCCTCTCCAAACAGGTCCTATCCCTTTTCCTCTCCAAACAGGGTGATGATGAGAGGAGGAGGAGGACAAGCAAAGCTACCGGCCAGACAGCAGCTATAGCCCTAAAGATTGACCTGACCTGATGAGATGAGATTGCACAATAAGTAAGGGAATTTATTTGAAAGATGGTGGCTGCTGGATCCTAGCTACATCCCTCTCTATCTATCCCTAGCTACCGTGCTCTCAGTTCTCTTTAATTTGGTTCTACCATGGTAGAATGCTAGCTGTATTTATGCACGGGAGTCTTTGACGAATTCATGCAATTCGATCTCTTTTTTTTTATACAAAATCACTGGTAATTATGTCTGCAACCACAAAATTATTGAACAGTGGGGGATTAGTCGGAGATCATGAGAGGTACAACGCTGCCACAGCTTTACTGTCAAAAGGATTAGAGGAGGGGCCTGCAGCTTACAATTTCTATGGCCATGGACATGGTGGTGAGGAGATCCAGACATCGGGGACCAACAGTAAGGACACATAGAAAGGAGACAGTGAAGACAAACAGTCCAGCAAAGACACCAGCAAGCACACCCACTATATATGAACAGAAAATGACATGTTCAAAAAATTCAGAATAATATATACTCCACCTCTTGCTCGTACAGCCAAGATATGACCTAGAACCCTGCTAGGTGCTCACTAAAGCAGTATTCTAAAATGCACAGAGCTGCACCTAACCCCCTAATAGCTAATTAGGCAGGTAAAGTAGTGTTGGAATCATATCTATGAGTCAGTCAGCCATAAGCAAGAGCTGCTGATTGCAAGATGCTAGCACAGTTCTGAAACAAACTAAGTGATAGCTTCAACGATAAGTTTTGTTCATAAAAAACATACAACCTTGGTTTATGAAACATCAATGGCTGATGGTCAATGCTATCGACATCAAAATTAGTTTCCCTGATGCTGATTAATATGTTTGATTGGCAGCAGTATGGCGCAGCAGACTTGTACAGGCAAATCGGATAGGAGAAAACAAGCTATTACTTCAAAGATGAACAGAAATAGGCTGGCAGACCGGTAACAGGCAAGATACATTACACCTTAGGATTTATTTACAGCAAAAGGTAGATCTTCAAATGAGCTTCTCACTCAACAAAGTAAGCTATTTCCCAATCATTATCCCCCAGTCAAGCCAGCGAGGTAAATCAATACACTTGCCCCCTTGTGGCCTTGGTTAAGGTTTGAACACAAACACAGCAGGCGCGGCCCAGTAAAGGACATGGGTGTATACATACACTACACCAGATATTTTTTTGAAACATAATCGAATTAGTAGGCATAACACATGTATACTCCTGTAATTATATCAGATCCGAAGAAGACCTGGCGAAGGGCGGCGCTCAGTTTCGTCGTCAGCCAGGAAGAGAAGCTGGGCGTGCTGGGCGCCGGGGCGGAAGACGCACGAAGGGCGGCGGCGCGTGGTGGGTGGGGCACCGAGGGCGGCGGGCGTGGCGTGGGCACCGAGGGCGGGGCGGGGCGGGACAGGGCGGGCGGCATGCGGGCGGGCGGCGCCGGGCGGCAGCGCGGGCGGAAGCGCGATGCGGGCGCGGGGCGGGGCGCCAGGGCGAGCGCGGCGGGCGGGGGGGCGGGGGGTGGGGTTGGGTTGGCGGTGTGCGGTTGTGTGCGGTGCGCGAGGGTGAGGGCCGGGGGTGCTAACCGGTGGGTTTTTTTTGAAGGAGTATGCCGAGTGCCAAGATCTGGGGCACTCGGCATTATTTTTTTTAATGTTTCATTACGGCCAAATACTTGGGCTGTGGGGCCGGTCGACGGATTTGCCGAGTGTCCTCTATGTGACACTCGGCAACTGTTCTTTTCGTCGAGTGTCAGGTGCAAAACACTCGGCAAAATAAATCGATATTTCTTGCTCCACCATCCTCCTTCTTCATAGCATGTTCTACTAAATTTGTTACGATGTAATTTAAAAATACCTTGCCAAATTCACTCAACAATGCATATTTGATTTTTCTATGAATATTAATCCATTATTTCATGCAGTTATAGCTCAAATTCAATATATATCAATTAAAATTCTATAATTGCAGTTAATAAATTAAAATTATCAAACGGATCTGAAAAATTACCAAAATTTGACCTGAACCAATCTATGTTGTCTATTACCTATACAAAAAATTTTGAAGTCAAACCCCGATTCGACCGTCACTTTGACTCCAAATCTTATCGAATCCTTCTAAACACTATGATTCTTGTACGGAGATGCTTCTGTTTGTAAAGGTCATACGTGACAAATTGTGCGAAACCTTCTCAATTTTTTTCACAGTCTGCACGTATGATATCAGGAGATCTGGACAAATCTCGTTATTTTCAGACTTTGTTTGCTTTTTTTAGAATTTAAAAACCAATCGGCCACACGTTCGTGGACGTGTTTCCTAAATAAAATGTTCGAAAATTCTTTTCATTTTCCGAGTAAGGCCCCAAAATGGACTCAATAACATGAATATGATTTCTCCACTCAATTTATTCCATTATTTGTATCACTTGCAGTTCAAATTTGACTTAAACCAAAAAATTTCTCTAAATGCAATAAATTACTTAAATATAGCAAACAGATGGAGAAATATATCAAATTTTAACATGTAGTACCACATGTTGTATGTGGAGAGTAAAAAAGTTTGGAGGGCAGGAGAGAAAAAAAAATTATTATTTTGCCGAGTGCCACTAAAAAACACTCGGCAAAAACATTACTTTGCCGAGTGTAAACAAAAAACACTCGGCAAAAGTATTAATTTGCTGAGTGTCAAGAAAAAACACACGGCATACCTTGCCTTTGCCGAGTGTCTCTAACGGACACTCGGCAAAGTTCTAACGGCAGGGTGGTTGCCGAGAGTTTTTTTTTATTTTGCCGAGTGTTTTATATTAGGCACTCGGCAAAGTTTGCTTTTGTCGAGTGCTGTGTGTTTGCCGAGTATTTCATTAAATACACTCGGTGAAGTGGATGTTTGTCAAGTGCCCGATGGAATGCACTCGACAAACCCTCAGACGCTCGGCAATTCCACTGTTTCTGTTTCTAGCAGTGCAACCGGCCACCGCTCTTGTCATTGACGGTAAGGTAGTAGGTAGTAACTGACCCACCCATTAGCGATGCCACGAGTTTTTATGAGCCCGAGCAATTCATATTTTGTAAAAATATTTAGCTAGAATATTACAGGATTCTACCACGATATAAAGAAAATTTCCAGTTTGAACGACGGCGACGAGCCCGGCCAGCGGTCCGGAATGGCCGGGCGGTGGCTCCGCCAGTGGACCCACCGTACGTGTACACTCGCGAAGGCCGCCAAGTATTACGTATGTACGCGTACCAAGGAAGGTACGTACGTACATACGTAACGTGCCGACCGGGCCGCGCCGCCCCACAAGTTTTTCTTTCGTCATTGCATTGCATGGATATACGGCGGCCGCGACTAGACGTGTGTAGATGCATTATTAATTTCTCGTTGAATCTTATCTTAGTGAGACCAATAAAATGGTTCTGTTTGGAACCGATTAATAAAATGGATTCTCGGTCGACCACCTCACAGTGAAAATGGAAAAAAAACCTTACTAAATACCAAGCATCATCGATTACTCGATCACCCACCGCCACAATAGGGAGAATTTGATTCCTCATAATTTGATTTCCCGTTGTACCAATAAACGGAGAGTTTGATTTCTCATAATTTGATTTTCCGTCGTACCGTGGCTCTCCCACAACGATTTCGCTACCGCACCGCGCGATCGCAGAAAGTGTATCTACACAGAGCCACTAACACATAAATAAAGGCACAGCAGCGTACACGGAATCCACGTCCCCGCTCTTTCTCTCATGGGATTCCATTCCATATATTCACTGGCAGCAGTACTCCATGTCGTATTCTACCGTATCGAATGGATGCGAATGCGATCGAGGCAACAAAAGATACATACATGCAGCTTTCCCCTCTCGCATATAAAAAAAAAGAGGAAACAAAAGATACACATATATAGATATTGGTGCCATTTGGATCCTACTATCAGATTTTTAGAATTTGGATAAAAAAAACTCGACCCACTGGGTAAGACGACCCCGGACATTGTACTTAAGAAGAAGATTTTCTCACGTAGATCGAGAAAACCTCCGAACCTCAGTTTTTCAACGCGCAGATAAACTACACCTTCTCCGGCAAACAAATCCGCCCCTGAGGGGGTTCGAACTCTGGCCAGCAGGTGTAAAGCGCACAGCCATACCAATTGGTCGAATCGCAACAGCTTTAATTGGATTTTGAATCTGTAAAAATATGTGAGTTAAGATCTCTTTAAAATCTAGACAGTTTAGATAAGATAGCGGGATTCTAAGATTTTTTCTATTCGGATTCTGAGAATCCAAAGGATTCAAATGGGCCATACGTCCTAATTTTTGAAATATATATATAGTCCATCTATTCTATATATAATTTATTTTGTTTCTACAGGTACAATATATTTTGTTATATATCCAAATATATATCGTGTCTAAGCACATACTCCTACGTAGTATTGGTAAAATGAATTATAATTGGGAACACATAGAGTACTACCAAGATACGATCTAAAAAAAAAGAGTACTACCAAGATATGGTAGTAGTAATGCTCGAGATGTAATAACAATAAAAGAACTACTTCCTCCGTTCCAAAATAAGTGTACATCTTGCATTACAAGAAGTCAACTAATCACAAGTTTGACTAAATTTACAGAAAATACTATTAGCATTTATATCTCTAAAAGGTTTACTACATAAATATATAAAGTGATTATTCTAATAATATTTATCTGATATCATAAATATTAGTACTTTTTATTATTTTTGGTCAAACTTAAGATTATTTGACTCCCAGATGTGTAATTATTTTGAGACGGAGAGAGCATGTATAGTGGGGATTAATTAGTAACTACTTTAGAAAATCCAGAACCAGAGAAATTAAAGGGAATAAATCTTCCTGATGAGACAACTTTTTATGACGCGATATTTCCACAATCACCATTATTATATCCACACCAAAGATTGTGTGGGGTCACTCCCGGTCTCTCACCCTCGCTTGAGCACGCAGGGAGAGACCGAGGGATTCCTGCAGTGATGAGAGTGGGATAACTTGCGACGGGTAGCGAAGGTAGGGGGCAATGAAAATGCGGATTAAATGCCCCTTAATTCATCCAAAAAGATCCCCCTGTCTTACATGAGCCACCCGGGTATTTATAAGTCACACTCGGGTGCACGGCGAAATTACAGTAGGGCAAGGCCCCAAAAGGAAAAACATAACGTAGTGAGGAAGGGTACGGTCGTAATCTTCATCCTCTGGCCACCAACTCCCTGGGCCCGCCTCTCTGGTCGGGGCATCTCCTCTATTAGCGTGGTCCTCCTCCCCGGCGGGCGCCAGACCTCCGCGTACTCACGGCGAGGGTCCGCTCGTCGTCGTCGTCGAGGCTCCCCTCGCCCGCTCCACGGGTATGGTGGACCTCGAGGTACCTGCCCAAGCATGAAGACACAACTCGACGGTTGGAACATACCCTCATCGGCAAGGGTCGACGCCCGTCGCGAGGTAGTTAGTTGAGACAACATTGAGTCGAAGGCCAAGGAAGGAGATGGGCCAGGGGAGACTCCCCCCAACAGTGGCCCCTCAAGGGTTGGGCCCAGCGTGATGGGTCGGAGCAACGTAACAACTAATGGAGGGAAGTGAGCGAAGGTATGCAGCTCATGGCCCGTCCAAATGACGCCCTGTTGATCTCGACTAATGTTGGGCTCTTGTTTTGGGCCTGTTGTGGTGCTTGATGGGATGCATGATTGTAGGAGGTAGCTTGCATTTTCTTCGGGATCAGCGCCTCTCACTGTTGCTGATTTTTTGGGATATGTGTCTCTTATCTTTCTTGGGTGCGGGCGGCTGCCGGCTATAAATAGCCACGATAGTTTTAGGGTTTTTCTTTACTGTGCCTTTGGTTTGCTGTCGCTGAGATTGCTGGCCGAGGGTTGAGTTCTTGCGAGGCTTGTTTGTTGTGCGGGGTTTTTCCTTTTGCGAGGCTATTTTCTCTGCTGGCTTCTTCTGACTCGTCGTGCTCGCTAAGGTACGTTGATTATTGTATGTTAGTAGAATTCCCTTTTGTGCGAGGGTTTGTGTTTGTTTATTGGTTTTCTAGATGTTGTGTTGTTGCGACTCGATGGCTCGCACAAAGCAGACGGCGAAGGTGGTTGAGGGGTAGACGTTGCCGACTCTGGGTCGGATGCTGCTATGAGCTTCGAGTTTGGGCTCTCACGAATCATGCCCAGTGATCTAGATAGCTTTGCACGGTCTGGTTGGTTTGTTTGGGATGCTGCGAGGCCGTCAGAGGGTGAGACTATTCTAGATCCCCATGATGACGAGGTGGTTGTTTACAAGGAGTTCTTTGATGCTAGGTTGAGGTTCCTGCCGCATCCACTTGTCATTGGTGTTATGAAGAGGTTCAATCTCAAGTTTCACTAGTTGAACCCTTCTTGCTTTGTGAAGTTGAGCATCTATATTTGGGGTTGCAAGTCTTAGGGGTTGAGCCAGACCTTGAGGGTTTCGTTCGTCTTCACTGGGTTCACCCCAGCCCTGGAAGATTAACGTCGATGGCAAGGCTGTTTTGTTACAGTTTGGAGTTTACACCTTCGTTTATCGTCATGGTGTGGAGGTTCTGGTTTAGGCACAGAAGAATAAGTGGTCCTCGCCATGGACTGAGAATTGGTTTTATCTAAGGTTAGAGGGCGAGCCCGGATTGTGCGGTAAGCTGTCGAAGCTTGACAGTGTTACTTCCAAAGGTGTTATGATGGATGCCTACGATGCTGCTGTGGATGCGCTTAGGGCTTTGTCGCGCCATCAGTGCGAGCGTGACTTGGTTGAGGAGTTTGTTTGTGCAAAGGCTCTTCCTTTAAAGGCTATTCAGACCTAGTTCGCGGTTAGGGATGATGAGAGGTATAGTGCACGGGGCCTACGGGGGCTCAGAGTCGATGTTAGGCAAACTTGGTCGAAGGTGATCCAGAAGTGTAAGACCCCCGCCGAGGGAGTGAAAGCTGTGGACCAGAGGGTTGCTGAAACCGTTGAGGATCTCATCGGTGCTCTTGGGACCATGGAGAATAAATCGATAAAGATTGCATTGGCCGATCGGCCTCGGGTTAACCAGTGCTTCGACCTACTTGGGTTAACATACCCCGACTGGCCGGTGGTTGATTTGAAAGATGCCGAGGGTACCAAGAAAAGGAAGAGGGCCAAGTCTGGAGGGAAGGGAATCGGCACGTCGAAGCGAGGCGAGCGCAGACGAGGGCGCTCGGGTGGGTTGAAGGTTGATAGGACTATTGTTGCAAAGGTTCCTGCGTTGACTGTTGCTCCTCCTATTGGTTTGTCGAAGCCTGGGACTATGGTGTTAGTGGCGCCATGGCCCAGTGTTGCTAGGGTTTCTCTTCCTGCTCACAAGATGTCAAGCCTCGCTAGCATTCCTATTCTGCATGATATTTTGTTTGATGAGGAGGAGGAGGAGAAGGAGAAAGGTGATAGCGAGGGTTCTAAGGATGTGAAGGTGGACGGGTCAAGCTCTTCTAGTGGTAGCATTGATTCTGGCACGGGTGATGATGACGACAATGATGATGATGATGATAGAGATGAGTCGGATGATCCTCGCCATGACGAGTTCGAGGAGCTCGGTTTGCAGGGCGGCGGAGCTGTTGGTGAGAGCGAGGTTGTGTCTCGCCTGGCTGAGACTGTATCGATGTCTAGGCATCACTGAGTGCATATCATGCGCGAGGGGCATGAGGTAGGTACTGATGAGGATGAGCTCGGTCCTGGTTCAGGGAAGCATGCTCTTGGCGATGCCAGCCGTAGTGGCCTACGTTGCTTTGCTGTCAAATACGGAGCTGATGAACCGGATATTGACTTTTACACCAGCCCGAACCTCCGCGGGTGTCATCTTGTTGGAAGCGATGAGGAGCGTCGATTCCTGGCAGGGACGTACCACCGGATTGGCATGCCTAAAGCGGAGTTCATGCTGTCCAACGAGTCAGTGGATGATTTGATGACGGATTTGGAGGTGGCCGGCATTAGGGCCATTATGCTGGCACGGGCTGCTCGTCTTCGCCACGGGCATGTTGAGACCGATTTACAGGAGAAGGTTGACAGTCTTGGGAAGGCGAAGGCTGAGCTCAAAACTATGAACAAGGAGCTTATGGGGCAGGTGGAGTCGCTTTAGGCCTCGATTGAGAAAAACAAAGCCTTTGGTTGTAGATGCGGAGGCATGCACGAGTCGTAACGTTGATCTTCGCGTGGAGCAATAAAGGAAAGATGATGAGCTGAAGAGGGCTGATGAGGCTCGTCTGGAAGCTGTGGGGTTGGCGGAGGCGAGGGCCAAGGAGCTTGAGGGTTCGAGGGTTGCTTTGTTGTCTTGTATGGAGGAGGCGAAGGCTGCTATTGACGCTGCTTTTGTCAAGGGTGGTGCCGGATCGAGCGAGGCTCTGCCAAAATTTGATCCAGTCGCATTTTCAGAATGGCTTCGAGTGGAGGTTGGGCAATTTGAGAAATTTCTTGATAGCATTTCGGATCTCGGTGCTTATGGTGCCGCCCTCGCCGTCGCCCGGACTTTTCAAGCGGTCGGCTATGATCATCTGAAGAAGATTAGTCAAGTTTCTCATAACTTTCCCAGTGTGGACGATGTACGCGAGGCTGTTAGAGATCCTCAATGCAAAAATGTGGTTGTGCGGTTCCTGAAAAGGTTTTGGACGTAGGCCGGAGGTCATGCTCTTGCTTTTGATGTGGCTGCTGCTGGCACCCACGAGGTACTTTTCGAATTTTAGTCTTTTATTTTTCCTGCTTGCCTTTGTTTTGTTCTTTATTGTTTTTGTTGTTTTGTCAGTTGTCACAGCCTTGGGATGGGTCGATCTCCTCGACTGGGACCTCCTCGACCAGTACGAGAGTTGCTGCTACGGCGTCTGAGAGCGGGGCCGAGCTCGGAGCTGGCCGCGAGGGTGTCGAAGCGGGCCGCACCGCCGTCGAAGGACATGAAGCTGAGGTTGCGACTAGCGATCATACTATGGATGTTGATCAACCGGAACAAGTTTTGACGCGTGTGTGCATCATAGTTTTGGGTAGTGGTACTTTGAGAAACGATTTTATTGACCCCTGCTAGGGTTGTTTTGGATGAATGCTTGACTGTTGCCTTCATTGCGTAGGTTCCTGCGGGGCCTGCGCGTGAAGTGTTGGATATTATGCCCCTGATGATGAACCATCAGGATATGTTTATTTTGGGCGCGTCTTGGGCACGTGCTAAATCTAAGTTTCCATCTTTGTCTTTTGATCATTTTTGGTGGGCGAAGGTGGGCTTATATGATAGAAAGAACCTAGAAGCGAGCAGGTTTTGGTGGAATGTAGATCTTGTTGATCGTTAGGTGAAGCGTTTGTTATTTAGTTCAGGGTCTGCTTCGGTAATGCTGGATGATGTTGAGGATGAGGATGCGATAGATTTTATTTTTGGGCGTGGTTGTTTAACTTTGGACGAGAGTGGTACACTAAAAGTGTTGAAGCCTGAGCCACTGGAACTTGAAGAGCGTGTGACCAGCGTCGCATGTACCGTGCGAGGGTCTTGGAGGGTGACTTGTCGTTGGTCCATGCGGGGCCTGTTCTTTGGTGGGCGATAGTTGAGAGTGTGGATCCGAAGGAGGGCGGGGGTTTGCAGGTGGTTGTGGATGATGTGGAGGAGTTTGTGGAGGGTGTGGTAGGTGAACTAGTGGATAGCGTGCTTGGAGACGTGGTTATGGATATGGGGAAGGAAATTGCTTGTGAGGTGTGCTTTGAGGAGGATGTTCCTGATGTTTGGGAGCTCCGACGCTGAAGGTCGGCCTAATGTTGTTTTTGCGGAGGAAGAGTTGGTGTTGTTGTTGAGTGCCCCTTTGAGGGTTGTTATTGTTGTAATTGTTACTTTGTTGTTGATAATAGTTATGTTAAAAGGAGAATGATTTATGCTTCGGTTTGTGGTGCTTTTTATTCTTTAGAGTGCGGGTGGCCGTGACGCCCACTTTTCCTTTTTGGTGACACCCCATTTTCTGTTGGGGCAAGGCTCGCTTGTTTGGCATTGAGGTTTAACGCGCAGCGACCCCCCTTTTGTTTTAGGCGAGGCTGGCTTGTTTGGCGGTTTGAAACTTCACGCGCAGCGACGCCCCTTTTTCTTTTAGGCGAGGCTCGCTTGTTTGGCGCTTTGAAACTTGACGCGCAGCGACGCCCCCTTTTTCTTTTAAGCAAGGTATTGTTTATATTGACTGAGGTTACAGAGCTCCATTGGCGGAGGTTACATGTATATGCTATCTCTAACTACGTCGAGTTATCGCTGCTGAAGCTTGACCTTCATAGGTGTCAGTGGAATATGATGTGCGTTGCTTGGCTCCGTTTGCCGATCGATGATGAACCTTGGTGCGCTCTGGGGAGTTTCTTTCTAGGCTAGCAAAGGAGGTCCCCGTTGAAGCTATCTTGGTAGGTCACTGAGGTCACAAGTTTCCTTCTTGTGGAGCTTGGGCCAGGCGAGGATTCGCCCTTACTTGAGCTTGATCTCCTCCTAGAGCACCTTCATGTTCTGGTTCCTATCGAAGATTCGTTGGCGTGTAGCTGATTGCCCACTTGCAATAGATGGGGATTGAAACCCCTCCTCTTGATCTCTGCATGGCTGGCGACGAAGCTCTTGTCGACATTTCCTCTAACTGACCCTCGCCAGGGTGTTGTTAGAAATCTGTGAGCTCTGAGGCTCGGACCGCTCGGCAAAGATATCGGCTGGCGCTGACCAGCTTCTAGTAGGAGGTGTTGATGCTTCCTTCGCATTAGGGCTCGAGATCAGTGGCGAGGGAGCACTCGGGGGGATGTTACGTTTTTTCTTGTAGTATCGCCCGAGTGCTCTTGGTTTTGGGACTGCTTTGAGAAGATCCACGGATGAGATTGGTTCAGCTGTCCCTATCTTTACGTTTGTTCTTGTGGTACCCTCGTTGACTTGGTCGACGGTTGGGTCCGGTGGGATTTTTGGTGAGGCTTTTCTTTTGCGGGGGTTTGTTGTTTTGCGAGGCATTTGGCCAGTACATGGGTTGATGGTGTTGGCTGTTGCTAGTGGTTCCTAATTGTCATTTGGGGTGGGTTGGGGTTGTTATTTATAGGGTGGTTCGGTGGTGGTAGGGGGTGCCTTAAATGCTTGGCTGAGTGGCTGGTTTGTTGGTGGGGTTTTTAAATATTAGCGATTCGTTTTGCGCTTTGTTAAATGGTGGCGTCTGAGTGTTGAAGGGACATTGCTTTTATGGTTTTTGGTTTGGTGTGCGTATTGATTATGATTCTTAAATGGGAGGACTTGTAGGACCCTATTGTTTTCGTGGAGGTGGTGTTTTGTTTGAGCTCTGTTGTTTGCTTGTTGTATTGGGGATTTTACTGTTTTGCGCATCAAGACCCTGATATCATTGTGAGCTCCCATTTCTTTGTTTTCTTTGTAGCGGGTGGGGTTTGTTTTCTTTGGCATATTTGCAAGGTTGCTTATATTTTTGACCTCCGCTCCCGTCCTATGTCTTAAGGATGGGTGGGGTTTGCGTTGTGAGCCCCTAGCTTATTTGTGAGGGTCCATATGTTTTTGACCTCCGCTCCCATCCTTTGCCTTAAGGACGGGTGGGGTTTGCGCTGTGAGCCCCTAGAGTATTTGCGAGGGTGCTTATATTTTTGACCTCCGCTCCTGTCCTTTGTCTTAAGGACGGGTGGGTTTTGCGTTGTGAGCCCCTGGCATATTTGCGAGGGTGCTCATGTTTTTGGCCTCCGCTCCCATCCTTTGCCTTAAGGACGGGTGGGGTTTGCGCTGTGAGCCCCTGGCGTATTTGTGAGAGTGCTCATGTTTTTTACCTCCGCTCCCATCCTTTGCCTTAAGGACGAGTGGGGTTTGCGTTGTGAGCCCCTGGCGTATTTGTGAGGGTGCTCATGTTTTTGACCTCCGCTCCCATCCTTTGCCTTAAGGACGGGTGGGGTTCGCGTTGTGGGTGGCTTGGAGAATGTTTTGTTCCATGCGAGGGTCTACCCAAGGAATCCTGCTTGGATCAAATCTTTGCTTGGTTGTTGTGGCGATGAGGGTGGGTTAGCCTTGGGCCACCCGTTTCGGTGAGTTTGGGGTTTTAGGGAAAAGATGTTGTATTATAGGGAAAAGCTACTACCTTGTTAAAAAACCTTGCGCCCCTTCTCAAGGAAAAAGAGTGCAGTGCCAAGTCTTTACATCGTTGAAAGAAAGAAGGCAAATCAAAGGAAAATTACAAGGTGCGAGCGCTTGCTAAGGCACCGCTAAGGGTAGTATTTGTAGAGGTCGTCGATATTCTAGGTGTGCGGAAGTTTGTTGCCCTCGATGTCTTTAAGGGTGAATGATGTTGGCCTGGTTATTTGGGTGGCGAGGTATGGCCCAAGCCATTTTGATTGAAGCTTGCCTGCCATTTTGGTGTTTTGCTTTCTGATTAGGACCAAGTCGCCTAAGTTGATTTGACGAGGGTTCACCTTTTTATTTCTCCATCGAGCGGTCTTGTCTTGGTATATGCGAAGGTTGTTGACTACTTGGCATCTAAGCTCTTCCGTGAGGTTTTTTGTCAGTTGTTCTTCATCTTGAGAGTGTGCCCTATCTTCTGTGAGGGTAACTCTTGGTGATTTGTAGGTTATTTCTTCTGGCAAGACTGCTTCTTCGCCAAAGAGGAGTTTGAATAGAGTGAATTTTGTTACCCTTGATTCAGAGGTATTGTGTGACCAAATGACTGAGGTGAGCTCCTCAACCCATTTGCCCTTGGGTCTGCCATGCAGCCTTTTAGAGATGCCTTGGAGGATTATGCCATTTGCTCTTTCGACGAGGCCATTGGATTGAGGGTGTCTTACTAAGGCAAAGCACACCTTTGTTCCTATCTGCATACAGAATTCCTTGAACACCTCGCTGTCAAATTGGGTTCCATTGTCCATTGTGAGCTCTCTTGGCACTCCAAAGCGGCATATGATTTGTTGCTAGAAGAATTTTTTTGACAGCTTGTGAGGTTATTGTGGCGAGTGGCTTGGCTTCTATCCATTTGGTGAAGTACTCGACGGCGACCACCGCGTAGCGGAGGTTGCCTGGAGCGGTTGGCAGTGGCCCGACTAGATCCATTGCCCATCGCTGGAGGGGCCAGGTTGGGCAAATTAGGGTTGTTGGGGCTCCTGGTCTATTTGAGTGTGAGGCTGAGAGCTGGCAACCTTCGTAGTGTTGGACTAGCGAGGCCGCGTCACTTACTGCTATTGGCCAGTAGAACCCTTGTCTGAATGCTTTTCCCAATAGTGCCCTGGGTCCGTTGTGAGAACCACTAGAGCCCTTGTGGATCTCCTTTAGCAGCTGTTTAACCTCGCTGATAGTGATACACTTGAGGAGTGGTGCTATTACATTGGCTTTGTATAGCTCGCCGTTGATGATTTTGTACCATCGCGCCCTCTGTTGCATTCTCTTTTCTTCTTCTTTGGTCTCTGGTTCGTGGTAACCTTTGAGGTAAGCCACGATTGGTGCTCTCCAATCTTCACTGTGTATTGCATTGATCAACTTGGGTGCTTTGAAGTTTACTTCTACCGAGGGTGGTTTATGATCTCATAGAAGACATCCGAAGGTAGGGTGGTGCCCTGTGCCGCTGCCTTGGCTAGGTCATCTATTGTAACACCCTCGGTGTTACGCCCTAAACAAATTACTAAACCATATCATGAGCATCATGTTTATGTGATAATGCATGTGATGGAATGCATGGATAAAATTTTTGCAATTTAAAATGACCACTAAAAATGTTAAACGAGAAATCATTAAATAACTCATGTATATCAAGTAGGGTTAAACACCAATTTTTATTGAACAAAAATACTATAGAACATGTATGTGGCACTTAAATAGAGTTTGGAATATGAACTTTCTAGATGACAATGAAATCCTTGCTTAGAAAAATAACATTGCTAGCTAATATTTCTGATAGCCTAGAAATGGAACTTGGAATCAAAATTCAAGACAGCAAGACAATGACATGTTTGGGAATTTATTTTGTGAAATTGAGTTAAGAAGTGGTGTCGTGTTTTAGCTCGGATTGGTAGCCTGGTATGCTCTCTTGAGCATGGTGAAGATGGTTTAGGCTCAAGAGCAACCGTTTAGTTGTTATAGGCGCTTTAAATTTCATGCGCGACACGTTCTTGGGTTGGTTGGATGGATGGGCGCGGTCACCACGTCCTGGGAGCGTGACGTTGCCTCACTGGCTCGCCCCACACGCGCACACTAGCTGCCATGCGAGGTTGCTGTCAACGTGGCGCCATGCTGCGCTGCTGCTGCTAGCACGGCCGAGCGGCGCTTTCGCCTTCCCTGCCGCACTACCGACCCACCTCATGCTGCAACGCAGCCGCTGGCGCTATCGTCGCATCGCCTTCTCGTATATTGCAAGAGAAGTTGTATACATGGGTCTATCAGACTTTTGGTGAGAAGAAGATGGACCGTTTCAATCGTGGTCTCTCTTGTATATTGCAAGAGAAGTTGTATACAGGGGACAATCAGACTTTTGGTGCGTTGATGAATACTACCATTGCTATGGAGCGACTTTAGCGTGACTCTCAGGCTGAGTGGAAGCGCAAGATGGTGATCACTGGGTCTTCTAGTCACCCATAGTCATAGAAGGTACAGGTTATGAGGAGGGTGTCTTATCACTCTCTAGGTGGATAGTCGTCTCGTCAGACTCAGCAGACTTACCAAGCACCTCCCACTCAGTACCGTGCACCTACTCAGCAGGTGCTGCAGCCTCAGGGACAGCAGGTTCTGCCTCATCAGGGATTGGAGAACAAGCCGGGTGCTTGTTTCAAGTGTGGCAAGGAAGGCCACTATGCTCGTGAGTGCCCCTAGAACCAGCTTACTCAGTCTTCTCAGCCTTCAGCCAACTCTCGTTTGGTCAAGAGGACTATCATCAGGAAGAAGGTGCCCGTGAGCCGCTTGAGATAGGTTAACTTCACTGAGGTTGAGAAGATACCATAGGGAGAGCCTATGATGGCTGGTATGTTCACCATTGATTCACACCCAGCATATGTATTATTTGATTCTAGTGCATCACATTCATTCTTGAGTATGGGGTTTACACAAAGGCACAATATATCTACTATGACTATTTCTATTGCCTATAGAATCAGAACCCGGGTGCACAGTTGTGCATTAAAACTCGGACGGACATAGTGAGACTAGTGCTAGCCACTCACTCTTATCATCTCTAGTTCATAGTGTTGCCTGGGCAAGGCATAGATGCAATTCTGGGAATAAACTGGTTAAGAAACTATGGGGTAGTCTTGAACCTTAGGCAAAGAATTATTGAGTTGAAGCTTCCTTCTTCTGAGGATAGAATGTCTCTCCTTATGTCTTCAGTCCCCACCCTGCCAGTTGTTGCTCATGCTAAAGCTTATCTAGACCTTTCTTCTATTCCTATGGTCTGTGAGTTTCTGGATGTCTTCCCTGAGGACCTACCGGGGTTACCACTGGACCAGGATGTGGAGTTTGCCATTGAGTTAGAACGTGGTACTGCTCCTATTTCACGGCGTCCTTACCACATGGCTCTAAAGGAATTGGCTGAGATGAAGAAATAGTTAGAGAAATTGTTGGAGAAGAGATTCATTTATCCAAGTTCTTCACCATGGGGTTGTCCGGCTATTTTTGTGAAGAAGATGGACGACACTCTTCGGATGTGTGTGGATTATCTCCCTCTCAACGCGGTAACCATTGAGAACAAGTATCCTTTACCACATATTGATACTTTGTTCGATCAGTTGGCTGGTGCCAAGGTGTTTTCAAAGATTAATCTTCGTTCTGGGTATCACCAAATTAAGATACAGACACAAGATATACCAAAGACAACTTTCTCAACTAGGTATGGCCTCTATGAATACCTAGTCAGGTCTTTTGGTCTCACCAATGCTCCTGTATTCCTCATGTATCTCATGAATTCAGTCTTCATACCAAAATTAGACAAGTTTGTGGAAGTGTTCATTGATGACATATTGATATATTCTAAGAACAACGAAGAACATGCACAACACCATCGTATAGTCTTGACTCGACTGCGTGAACACAAACTATATGCCAAATTCAGCAAGTGTGAGTTTTGGTTGGATCGAGTGCAGTCAATGTTTTCCTAAACGGTAAACGGTCTTTACACGGTCGCCCTTCGTTTAGCGTTTAGACTGTTTACACGGTGTTTAAACGAAGTTAAACGGTCTAAACGGTTTTGTACTTTTTAAAAAAAATACATATAATTATATATGTGCATGTAAAAAATCAAGTATTCTATCAAATATATGTATTTTGTCACTGTAAATAAATAAGTGTTCTAATCTGTAGCACAATATCAAGTATTGATTCCACATTCACATGTCAATCAAATCATGATTAATGATAAAGAAATGAGTAAAATGATAGTCAATAGCAAGATAAATCACAATTGACACACTCACAAACTGACAAATTGCAGCTATTTAGCATGTCTTCATATCAATACAATAGTGCATAACATCACATGAGTACATAAATTCAGATTACACCATGTCTAAACTTAAAATCATTGCCGCATTGGTCATCACAGGCTCACCACACAAGACCACAGACCAAAGGCAAATTAGTAAATAAGCAAAAGAACATTAGTTGAGTTCTCACAAGTCACAACTCTCAGTCACACAAGCACATTAGGTCATCACAACATGACCGCAATCAATTTCAATCACATGTCATAACCAAAAGATTAGCCATCAGCCCATCACTAGCTACTAGCCATGCAAAAGCAAAATTCAGCAGCTCTGTATGTCATTGTGACTGTGAGTGACTACTAACTACTTATCATTCTCCCCCTCCTCATCCCCAACAATTGGGACCATATCCTCTTGGTTAGATTCAAAGTCAATCTCATCCTCATTGATTGGTTCTTCTTTTTAAGACTCAAATTCATCTGCACTAACATCTCTCATTTGGGCCAGCCTTGCACTTCGATGAAGTTTCCCACATTCCTCAACCCCACAAGATTCTTCAATTAATTTCCATGTCAGACCAGAAACAGGCTCACCATCCTCTTCATCACCACCTTCAACAAGCCATCCCTGAGCTTTAGTTGCTTCGGTTCCCAAAAGAGGATCCATGTTCTGATTCTTCTTAGCCTTCATTTTTTCGCATTCATCCTATTATTGTATTGAACAAATACAAGTTGGTTGAGACGCTCACATGTCAGCTTATTCCTTTTTTTTGTATGATTCCGCATAAGCAAATTTAGTTTTAGTTAACAGACTGAAATAATAAGTTATATAGACATAATTAGAGTTTATAGAAGCACAAAGAGTCGGGAGGCTTACAGATTCAAAACAGCTCCAAGTCCTTTCACATCTAGAAGCACTAGAAGTTAAAGAAAGAATCCTTATGGCCATTCTTTGCAGAGTTGGAACCTGTGTTCCATAATTTGTCCACCATATTGCTACAAGTGAAAATACCAAGGTATATCAAATTATTGAAGAATTAGTCCTTACAGCCAGGTTTTATAACACCTAAAATGAAACCAAGATATTCACAGTTAGACATTAAAAGCACAGAATGCAAGAAATTCACAGTTAGAACTTATAATGGAGCAAA
Organism: Miscanthus lutarioriparius; assembly: GCA_904845875.1. NCBI lineage: Eukaryota > Viridiplantae > Streptophyta > Magnoliopsida > Poales > Poaceae > Miscanthus > Miscanthus lutarioriparius. The sequence continues at coordinate 4,025,983 of CAJGYO010000018.1, forward strand.
TGGCAAGCTGCAAGGCAAGAACTTACCACGCACATACACCCATCTCGCAATGTAGCGCTGCAAGCTATGCATTCTCTCTTTCATTATTGATTCAGTGATTAATTGCTACCGGATCACCCTTGTGCTGCTTAGGGAGGCTTGATCAAGAGGCATTGTAAAATTATCCATAGGCCCTATTTTCCTAATGGTCTTCCCTCCAGCCGCATCAACCTCTTCTACCTCTGCTATGTTGGTGTCCTCATCAGCATCCGGCGCACCATCAAGGTCCACAGCATCTCTAACCTCTTGTTGTTGAGTAAGCCTAGACTTTTTAGCCTTTTTTGAGTCATCTATGGCTTTCTTGCACATTTCTTTATCCTTTTCCGTCGATAATTTGCAAGGTCTAACCTGCATATTTATTATTTAAAAAAGAAACATTAAGTTCTCAGCAAGAATATAGAATCATGGCTTGATAGAGAATAGATATAATATATTAACCTTGCCACGAATCCCAGCAATATGGAGCTTTAGCCTATGTATTCCTGCTGTCACCTGTAGGCCACAATACTTGCACTTGATCACATTCAAGTTGTTTGGATCCACCAACACTCCATACTCCCACCCAATGTCACTAGAGTTCCTCTTTAGGATCATGGGTTTGCTAGTGGAACCAGAAGGATTAGATGCAGCGGATGACATCCTGCAACTACAAATAATTTAATGAGCAAACTTTAGACAACTATTTAGTATTTATCATTGCATCCTATTCTATCAGAAAGGAGCGGCAGATGCAATCTTGATGTGTGAGATACTCCATGTCCAGTTCTAAGCAGATGCAATCACCATGAAATTTTTTAATACAGCCATCTCATTTAGCTGCACTTGTCCGAATAATACAATTACTAAGATACTCAGCAGAAAGTGTTCCCAATTCACAATTCACAAGCTAACTAGTTATTTATCCCATTTGCACGTGTCCAGACGTGCCCCAAAGGCCAAAGCTAACCAGACAGCAGGCATCTAGCCATGAATGGCATCCAACAAAGAAGCTGACATAACTGAAAATCAATGTACAGCAGGAAAGGCTAACTAGCTAGGCTCGATTTCAATCAGTAAGTGAGCTCAATTCTTGAAAAATGATGTAAGATGTCATCATATAGAGATGTTTTGGTCATCTTCATTCAGTTCATTGTGTATTTGTATCATCTGAGCTATCTATAAATTTAGACTCTAATTTGAGTTTCCAATCCAATTGAATCAGTGAATGTATTATTTATACAACTACTGACGCCTCAATAGAATAGTCATAAATCCTAGAGGTTTCAAATTTGGAATATATAGAAATAGACTGGCCGTCCGACCGGATGTGGATGGGGTAGGGTACGGACCTGCTCGCCTGCTCCTGGCTTCCTGCTCTTCTAGCCCGACTGATGTCCTGCTGCAGCAGCTACTACGGAGCGCGGGTGCTGCCGTGGGGCGAGCCTCTACAGCAGCAGCTTCCTGCCGAGCCACTGCAGAGCGCGGTGCTGCCGTGAGGCGTGGTGGGCGGGCCAACGGGGAGCCGGGGATGGCCCGCAGCAGCTACGAGCAAGCCTCTGTAGCCTTGAGACCTGGCCCCTGGACGACGGCATGGCGGCGCGGGCGCCAAGGCTCCGGCGCGAGCAGAGTGGCCTACTGGCGACGCTGGCGAGTTACCAGCCGCGAGGAAGGGCGCGGGAGCCGGCAGGCGTGACGTGCCTGCGGTGCGTCTGCGCGAGTGCGTGACCTAGTTGGCCTTGCTATTCGCCGACCAGCCCTTGCTGTCCGCGGCGAGCTTGGACGCCGAAACGAGCGGCCGCGGTGGCTACCTGGCGGCGGTGGCTGAGATGCTCACTGTCTGAGACGAGTGGCAAATGCCAAATGAAAACCCTAGGGCGAGTTTGCGCCAAACTGAGCTTAACTGTTACCAGTTGGCTCAAAATTAACCGCGAGATCCAAAATTTCACTCCCGCCCTTGCGCAAGTTTCGCCTGAACGTTCCGTGTCGCCCGTCCAGTCTTGTTTAATGTCGTTCCGTGTCGCCCGTTTATACCGTTTTTAGCGTTTCGGACCATGTAAACGGCAGCGACGTTTAATGCACCGAATATGGCCTAAACAACACAGCATGGTGTCGTTTCCGTTTTCTAAACCGTTTACACGGCCGTGTAGACCGTTTAGGTGAACATTGAGTGCAGTTTTTTGGACATGTCCTGACACCTGAAGGCTTCTCTGTGGATCCTAGCAAGGTGCAGGATGTGTTAAATTGGAAATGTCCAAAGTCAGTGTATCAGATTCATCAGTTCTTTGGTCTTGCTGGTTATTATCGGCGCTTCATCCCTGAGTTCTCCAAAATAGCTCAACCGATGACCAAGTTGCTGCAGAAGGATGTCAAGTTTGTATGGAGTCTGGCTTATGAAGAAGTTTCTTACCTCTACTCCTGTTCTTGCCCAACCAGATATTGATAATTTGTTTGATGAATATTGTGATGCCTCTAGGATTGGATTGGGTTGTGTGCATATGCAAGAGGGATGTGTAATAGCTTATGCTTCACGACAGCTGAAAAAGCAAGAGTTGAATTATCCCACCCATAATTTAGAGCTGGCTGCGGTTGTGCACGCTCTAAAAATTTAGAGGCATTACCTGTTGGGAAATAAAGTGCATATCTACATGGATCACAAGAGTCTCAAATATATTTTCACTCAATCCGAGCTGAACATGAGACAATGGAGGTGGCTTGAGTTAATCAAAGATTATAACTTAGAAGTTCATTATCGCCCTAGAAAATTTAATGTGGTAGCTGATGTCTTAAGTCGGAAGTCATATCAAGTTGAAGAAGAATCTTTGTCTCTCAACCATTTTGAGGTGTTAGCCCATATTGCTCTAGTCTCGGATCTACTTGAGCAAATTAGTATAGAGCAAAGGCAAGCTGCTTCGGGAATTCCACATATCCAGAACCTAATCGCCGAAGGGCGTGGTCCTCATTTCAGTATTGATGATCGAGGTGTGGTGAAGTTCAAGAACCGATTGGTGGTTCCCACAAGTGATGAGCTTAGGAGAAAAATTTTGGATGAAGCTCACAACTCCAAATTATCCATTCATCCGAAAAGTAACAAGATATATCATGATTTGCGTCACTTGTATTGGTGACCAAATACGAAACAGGACATTGCTAAATAATCTCAGAATGTGACATTTGTGGAAGTGGGTGACCGTGGTTACATTGGACCTGATTTTATCAAAGAAGCAAGAGAGCAGGTTAGTGTTATTCAGAGTCATTTGAAAGCCGCTCAGAACTGTCATAAAGCTTATGCGGACAAGAGAAGAAGACCTTTGTAGTTTGAAGTTCGTGACCATGTGTACCTAAAGGTATCCCCCATGAGAGGTGTGCATCGGTTTGGAGTCCGTGGAAAGTTAGCTCCTCATTATGTTGGACCTTATAAGATTTTGGAGCGGTGTGGTTCTGTTGCTTATCGTCTTCAACTTTCGGATATTTTGTCAGCAGTACATAATGTCTTCCGTTTTTCCTAGTTAAAGATGTGTCTGTGGGTTCCTGATGAAGTGGTGAAAATTGAAGGACTCCCTTTCCAACCTGATCTTTCTTATATTGAGCATCCCGTCAAAATCTTGGATGAAAAAGAGAGAGTCACTAGGAACAAAGTGGTAAAATTCTATGAAGTCCAGTGGCAAAATCATTCGGAGGATGAAGCCACTTGGGAACAGGAGAGTTGTATTCTTGAGCATTATCCCCATCTTCTCCCCGAAGTATCGAGGTAATGGTTTAAGATAAAAGTATACTTCTTATCCCTTTTCCTACACTAGACACTCACATGGAATCTCAAGACGAGATTTTGTTTAAGGTGGGGAGAGCTGTAACACCCTTGGTGTTATGCCCTAAACAAATTACTAAACCATGTCATGAGCATCATGTTTATGTGATAATGCATGTGATGGAATGTGTGGGTAAATTTTTTGCAATCTAAAATGACCACTAAAAATGTTAAACAAGAAATCATTCAATAACTCATGTATATCAAGTAGAGTTAAAAACCAATTTTTATTGAACAAAAATACTATAGAACACATATGTGGCACTTAAATAGAGTTTCGAATATGAACTATGTAGATGACAATGAAATCCTTGCCATAGAAAAATAACATTGCTAGCTAATAGTTCTGATAGCCTAGAAATGGAACTTGGAATCAAAATTCAAGACAGCAAGACAATGCCATGTTTGGGAATTTATTTTGTGAAATCGAGTTAAGAAGTGGAGTCATGTTTTAGCTCGAGTTGGTAGCCTGATATGCTCTCTTGAGCATGGTGATGATGGTTTAGGCTCAAGAGCAACCGTTTAGTTGTTATAGGCGCTTTAAATTTCGTGCGCAACACATTCTTGGGTTGGTTGGCCGGGTGGGCGTGGTCACCACATCCCGGGAGCGCGACGTTGCCTCACTGGCTCGCCCCGCGCGTGCATGTGCGCTGTCGCGTGAGGTTGCTATCACCCTAGCGTCATGTTGCGCTGCTGCTGCTCGCACGGCCGAGCGGTGCTGTCGCCTGCCCTGCCACACTGCCGACCCACCTCGTGCCGCAACACAGCCGCTGCCGCTGCCGTCGCTTCGCCATCTTATCTGCGCCTATCCGTTGTACCCTTACCCCACCGCTAGCCTAGTTAGATGCCGCGCGCACATGGTCAAGCTCGCTATCGCCTTGCCATTTATGGCACTGCGCCACGCGGGCCATGTCGGTTATGCACGTGCACGCTTATCCGTAGTGTCTGTGCACGTGCCTCCATGATCACGCCGACCACGTCTAGCCAAGGCGAGCCCGAGCTAAGCCCACCTGTCGCGCCCCATCTCTCTCAATCTCTCTGCTGCCGCCGTCGAGCCGCGCCATCAAATTAAGCATCAAGCGATCACCTCCATTCAATTCAGCGCATCCACGGCTTCATCATCAAGTCCTCTCGCTACCTAACCCCACCCAGCCTTGAACCGTGCACGGCCAAGCTCCAATTTGGAACTTTCCCCGCCACCGTGCCGATAAGGCTGCGCTTGGCCATGGCCGAGGGCAACCCTCCATCACTTCACCTCGAGCCAATTCCTATGCACCACTAGATTCATCTTCATCCCCTCTTTGCCCTACGTGCCATAGCCAAACCTCTACCGCATCCCCGTCATCGCTGACGCGACCATGCCGACGTAGTGCGCCGCCGCACGGCTCGGCCACATGTGTCCAGCCCTTCTCCGTCATCCTCCGCTCCAACCATCACCTCGGCTAGGTCCACGGTAGTCTACTAATGCTCCGTCGCTGGCCAGTTAGGTTCTTAGGTTCTCTAGTTCACCGGCGCAGCCACGCCACCATCGTGGACAGCCGCGCATCACCGCAGCTAGCTCCAACGTGTCTCGCCGCCCCACGTGTTGCCGCTTAGCGTAGCCACTCGGGTCAAGAGATGGTGACCGACCCATTAGGAGGGTCGGCGTAGGTCCCCAGTGGCCGGTGCGGCCACGCTGTGTCATCGCCCGCCGCACCGCCGTGCGCTGAGTCGCCGAGGGTGCACGCGGGGGAATTCTAGGAAAGCCATGGGGTTAAGTGAGAAGGTTTGAGAGAGGAGGAAATAGCGTTAGGACTTAGTTGTAATGTGGGAGAAGTGCGAGGTCTATTTTGCAAAAGCGCTAGCGCGTGAGGGATTCAGCACTTGTTAATAAGAGCATAACATTGACTTAGGAAATTAAGCACTTGTTAGGGTGAGCTTGACACTTGATTTGATAGAGGTGATAGTTAGCTTAGTATCTTAGCCATTAGAGCTACCTTAGTAGCTTAACACGTGTATTCTTATTTTAAGAGTTGTTGTTGCCTAAATACTGAATTGTTGCATCATCATCATGCATGCATATAGAGAATGAGTCAGTGGAGATCATGACCACCGGCGATCACGAGTTCGAGGAGATCATCGAGGAGTACGAGGAGGAGATTCTCGTGCAGGAGGTGGTCCCGGAGCCACCACCGACTGACTCGACTGACACCGCTCCTACCCAAGGCAAGCCCCGGTGCATAACCCTTATTTTTGGTAATCACTGAATATATATGTGATGTGCATTTATGTTACAGGAATTTTATGGAAACCACATGCATAGATATATTTGTCCTATGAGTCCTACTAGTACAGGTTCGAGTAGCTGATATGCATAGGTTTTTGGTAGCGTGAGTAACCTACCGTTACTCACAATAGGTGATTATTATAATTACTCTCATGATAAAATGATGAAAGGAAAAATGGAGACTAGGCAGGGATATGGTATGGGTTATGGTGGGTGTGACGAGTTGTGTCCCATGACCAACGGGGCTTGACTTGGTTACACTGTTTTTCATGTCCGTGTCGATTGAGGACCGTCCATTGCTATGGATGGTAGTCTAGTCATAGACTTATTATCCTGAGCACATACTTGCTTATGGGAGTGGGAAGGCTCATTACGCTCTTGTCGTGGGTTCTAGCTCTTTCTGGACCAACTGATTGGAGGCGGAGAAAGGTGGAGGTCTAAGCACCATATTGAGACCAGGTCTCAAGTGTGGGGGCTTTGGAGTCCAAGTTTGGATGGGGACCTAGACCTCATGATAGGAGTGGAATGGGTTGGTCTTGTTTGTGCCTAGGGTACAAATGGGCGTGTGTTTTGGGGTACCCAGCTAGGATACATTGTTTCATGAATCGTCATTTCCATGAGACGATACGACTTGGCTATGGTCTAGCACCGTAGTAAGAATTGGAATCTGAAAGATGGTAAATTGGTTCTGATTGCTCAACCCTTGCTTGAAAGTAGAATAAGTTCTTACCTAGAATGGTTAACTAATGAAGTAATTATGACTGCTAATTAAACTTGATCTTAAGGACGTACATCTAGTAATGCTTTTTGAAAACAAAAAAAACAGCAAACCCATATTGCCTATCATACCCCTTAGAGTCGGGAAACTATTCCCACTAGTCGGGTAAGTCTTGCGAGTACATTGTGTACTCAGGGTTTATTTTACCCTGTTGTAGGTGCAGCTTGAGGAGTAGCTCTTGTGTGGGGGATTCTTTTGGTGGGCACAGATAGATCCTTGTATCATTTCCGCTAGATGTTTATTTTCATTCCGCTGTTTAATTATCGCACTTTGAACCATGGTATTATAATAAATAATTTCCAAGAATTCTTGTTGTATGAAATGGACTAAGTATTGTAAGCTCATATTCATTATTGGATTCTAGAGGTAAAACGTGGATTGATTCGAGTTCTCCCGTGGGGTGTGCTTGACAGAACTGTCCGATGTAGCTAACTTTTGGGGTGCTTAGTGTCTAGCGGAAGATGAGCGCCTCTAAAAGCATGTTATTTCGAGCGGTTCTACCACATCTGCCTCACTGTTCTCTAACCTCGGGATTGGTTTGGTTGTGATTCCTAGGAAGAAACCTTCGATTTTATGGACTGTGTGTAGGTACTTCTGTAGCTCTAGTTCCCTAGCTTTGAAGCTTTTTTTGATATGGTCGAGATGACCTGGGAGTCTATTTTGATGACATCCCTCCTTGCTGAGAGCGCGCAAAGCTTTGATAGGGACAGTATGATTGCTTCATATTCTACGTTGTTGTTTGTACATTGGAATTCGAGCCTCGCTGCATATCTGAGCTTGATGCCGAACGACGAGGTTAAGATTGCCGCTATTCCAACTCCTACCAATCCCCATGCTCCATCTGTGTGCACAGTCTAGACTGGCTCCATGACCTCCGCTATATTATGAGTGTCTGGGAGTCCAATCGGCCACGAAATCTGTGAGGGCTTGTGATTTGATTGTGTTTCTCCCGATGAACTCTATTGTGAAGTCGTTGATTTTGGTGGCCATTTTTCAATTTGTCTTATGGCTTCTAGATTTTTTAGGATGTTGTCGAGTAGGAAGTTTGAGGCTACGATGATCTTATGCGCTTGGAAATAGTGCTTCATTTTTGGAGGCCATGATGATTGCGTATGCTACCTTCTCCATTTTTGTATAGAACTTTTTTGGACCATCGAGGGTTTTGTATACATAGTACACTGCCAGCTTGTTTCTTCTGGTGCTCTTCTTGCTTTTCTCTTACTAATACTATGCACTAACAGCGTGCGGCAAGGCTGCGACGTATAGCAGTAATGGTTCTCTAGACTGGGGGCTAGCGAGGGTTGTCAGGTTATGTAGGTAGGCTTTTAGGTCATCAAAGGCCTTTTGTTGAATGGGTCCCCAGCTGAATGGGTCTGTGTTCTTTAGTACTTCGAAGAAAGGTAGCCCTCGCTCGGCTGACCTTGAAATGAATCTGTTCAGTGTTGTAAGTCTTCCTATGAGCCTTTGTGCTAGCTTCCATGAAGTCGGAGGCTCTATATTGAGGATTGCATCAATTTTTTTCTAGATTGGCTTCAATTCCTCTTGTTGAGACAAGGCAACCGAGTAGTTTACCCTTGCTTACACCAAATATGCACTTTTCGGGGTTTAATTTGAGCCCTGTGTTGCGGAGGTTGGTGAATGCTCTTTTGAGGTCTTTGATGTGATTTTGTTTGAGCTTGCTCTGCACGACAATGTCGTCCACATATGTGGAGATTGCTTTGTCCTCTTTGAACACTTTGGCGGTCATGCGGCGAAGGTTGACCCTATGTTCCGAAGCCCCTCTGCCATTCTTCTAAAGCAGTATGTTCCAAAGGGTGTGATGAAACTTATCTTTTCCTCGTCTTCTTCGTTCATCCAGATCTGGTGATAGCTCAAGAAACAATCAAGAATTGATAGGAGCTTGCGTGGCGGCTACTAAGTCTATGAGGGTACTGATTCTTAGCAGAGGAAAAATCATCTTTTGGGCATGCTTTGTTCAGGCTTGTGAAATCGACGCACATTCTCCACTTGCCATTTTTCTTTTGGACTAACATGACGTTTGATAACCAAGTTGGGTATTTGACTGGCCAGATGACCCCCACATCGAGCAGGAGCTGGACCTCTGCCTTGGCTGCTTGCTTTCTTTCTTCAGACATTTTGTGGAGTTTTTGTTTGATCGGGGGGTGGTTTTTGTTCATGTCCAAGATGTGTTCAATAATTGATCTGTTGACCCCTCGTAGGTCTTCAGCAGACCGGGCGAATATGTCGTTGTTATCGCGCGGCAACTGAATGAGTTCGCTCTCAATTTTGCTTTCTAGTTTAGCGAAGATGATGACCTGCTTGCTGGTGTTACCCTTGAACAGTGTAACTTTCTTGGTTTCTTCTGCTGGCTTCGCTTGGGCTTGCTGTTCTGGTTCATCTGACAAGGGTTCCTTCTCTTTTGGCTTTTCTTTGTCGAGGTTGTGCACATTTTTTTGTCCTAGTGTAGCTATTTCTTCTGCTATTCTGGCGAGGTCTTGATCGCCATACACGGTGATGACGCCTTTGGCGGAGGGTAGCTTCATACAGAGATAACCTGGGTGAAGGACTGCACTAAATACGTTTGTGACCCCTTGACCAAATATTGCATTGTAGTTGTAGAGCATGTCAACCACATCGAAGGTTATGTGTTCTGTTCTGTTGTTGTATTGATCACCGAAGGTTACCGGGAGTGTGATTTTGCCTATGGCCTTCACTTGCTTGCCTCTGAACCGGTATAATGGGCATCCTACCGGTTGTAGGAGATTTATGTCAAGCTTCATGTTGTCGAAGGTTGATGTGAATAGGATGTTGGCAGAGCTGCCTCTATCGACTAGGATTCTTGTTACTGCCCAACCAGCTAGGTTTGTCTCAATGACCATTGCGTCAGTGTGAGGGTAATCTTTTAGTTTGGCGCTGTCGATGGTTATTGGGATTTGAGACCATTGCGAATTCTTGCGGGGTCCTTCGGCAGCGAGGTGGTGCACCCGCCTCATATGCTCTTTGTGTTGCCTCTTGTTGCCATGGTCCTCATTGGATCCTCCGGTGATTGCGAGTATCACGCCGAAGGTTGCGGTTGGATTGTTTATTGTGGTTTGGTTGGTCTGGTTCACGGGCTCTGTTTTTACTTGTTGTTGCTGTGGCTGGGTTGGAGGTGGTGGGGTTGGCGGTGGTAAGGATGGATGCTAGGCATGCATTTGTGGCATAGTGGGAGGATGGGGTACTGTGTATGGATGGTTGTTGGTACGATTGTTGTAGCTGTAAGATGGTTGGGGTTGTCGTAGGTGTTGTAGTGGTGGTAAGGAGGGTTGTAGCTTGTGAAGGTCTGGTATTGTTGGGGGTGTTGTTGCGAGGGTATGCCGTAGTTTATAGGTGTGTAATGGTTTGTGCTAGCTACGGGGGTTGGCTGTCTTCTTGTGCAGTTGACGGGCTTCGGCGGGCCTTAGGCTACAGCTTGCTGGGCCTCTTGGTATTCTTTCCCTTCATAAAACAAACACACTATTTGGTCGTGTGTCCCTTTCCTAGCCCGCAAAAGTGGCAATAAACCTTCACCAGGCCTCTTTGGTTGGGTCTGTTCTGCACGTTGGTTCTGTTGTCATTCTGACTAGCAGCGGGGGTTGATTGAGGTCTTTGATTTGTTGTTGTTTTGCTATTGCGGAGGTGCGGATTCTATTGCATTCACGTTGATTGCCTCATTGTGAGGGTATTGATTGTGCTGTGGTGGACTCGGGGGTGGGCGCACCTGAGGTCGGAGAGCGTCAATTTTGTGCGATGTACCGTGTCTGATCTGATGTACTTCTTCATGACTTCGTGCAGTTGTGCGATGGTTTTCGATGGCTTTCTAGCGAGCCTAGAGGAGCACGACCCTGGCCTTACCCCGTTGACTGCTGCGAGGATCACTGTATCGTTTGTTATATCTGGGGTTCTGGCTCTAAGTTGAACGAACCTCCGCCAGAAATCCCGTAGAGGTTCTCGCTCGGCTTGAGTTAAAGCGAACAGTTCCATTGGATTGTTTGCTGAGGAGCTAACACCTTTGAAGTGGTTGCATAGTTTTTCACGCAGACTGCCCTCAGGAGTATATCAAACCTGAGGGAAGATTGTTGTACCAGCTTTGGGCGATGTCTCGCACTATGATGATGAAGGATTTTGCCATGGTGTATTCGTCCCCCTGCCGCTGCTACTGCCGCTTCATAACAAATTACAAACTGGCGAGGGTCCACACTCCCATAGTACCTTGGTAATTTTTGTGGTTTGTATTCGAGTGGCTAGTTTTTGGTTTGCAGAATTTGGGTTAACGGGGATTTTGGATCGTGAGACATTGGTGGGGGTTGATTTCTGGTGTGGTTGTATGACTGGAGGAATATATTCTGGGTAGATTTGGTGGAGGTAAGGGGGTGGTGATGGAGGTGGTGGTGGTGGGGGTGGCGGATTGGGATGAAGCGGGGTGCGTTTGGCTGAAGCGGGGGTGGCAAGTTGTGCCGCTCAGGTAGGTAGTTTAGGTCAACTTCGATCGTGGCCAGGTACTCATCCATTCGTCTGAGTTGTTCCCTGGCTTCGTCTGCCTTTTGCCTGATCACTTGTAGGCGTGCTTGCCTCTGGTGAGCTTCGACCCTGCGCCTTTTCTCTTGAGTTCTTCGTGCATCTGGTTAAGGGCCTCGAGGCCCCTCGCCTCCACGTCCTCGTCAGTCTTCCTGCGATACATAGCCGGCTCCGTCCATCATGGATGGGCTAGGTTGATAGCCGACCCAGGCCCCGGCCAGGGCGGAGTTTCATCTGGACCGTGTTGGTCTCCCGCTAGTTGGGCGGTTGGTTGGTTGGAGTACCGGGCTGCACTTCCTCCAGCTGCGGAGGTCCCCGCGGCCATTTCGGACCCTCACGGCGGTTGCGGATCCCGGTGAGTGTTTCTTCTTGTTGTCGCCATGGTTTTGGAAAGTGGCGGACTAGGGTCCCCACGGATGGCGCCAACTGTGGGGTCACTCCTTGTCTCTCACCCTTGCTTGAGCACGCGGGGAGAGACCGAGGGTTTCCCACAGTGATGAGAGTGGGATAACTTGCGACGGGTAGCGAAGGTAGGGGAGCAATGAAAATGCGGATTAAATGCCCCTTAGTTCATCCAAAAAGATCCCCCTGTCTTACATGAGCCACCCGGGTATTTATAGGTCACACTTGGGTGCACGGTGAAATTACAGTAGGGTAAGGCCCCAAAAGAAAAAACATAACGTAGTGAGGAAGGGTACGGTCGTAATCTTCATACTCCGGCCACCAACTCCCCGGGCCCGCCTCTCTGGTCGGGGCGTCTCCTCTACCGGCGTGGTCCCCCTCCCCGGCGGGCGCCAGACCTCCGCGTACTCACAGCGAGGGTCCGCTCGTCGTCGTCGTCGAGGCTCCCCTCTCCCCCGCTCCACGGGTACGGTGGACCTCGAGGTACCTGCCCAAGCATGAAGACACAACTCGACGGTTGGAACATACCCTCGCCGGCGAGGGTCGACGCCCGTTGCGAGGTAGTTAGTTGAGACAGCATTGAGCCGAAGGCCAAGGAAGGAGCTGGACCGGGGGAGACTCCCCCAACAGATTGCTTTATTTACACCAACAAAATTGAATTAATTAGCTGGGGAAATTAATAACAAATAATCTCAGCGCAGGCACAAGGAAACAAAATGCGGCAGGTCGTCCTTGGTTGCCTAGTCCCACAGTCCACAGGGTAGTAGGCGGCTAGGCGCAGGCACGGCCGCACGGGCGGTGCGGCTGCTGCTGCCTCATATACACGGGCACCTCGCCTCCTCCTCTCCCTCCCTCCCCACACGAGTACACGACGCCTCCGGCCAGCGCGACTCCAGCCGCGCCGCGCACACTGCACGCCTCGCCGGCTCGCCCCACGACACCTAACCAACCACCACTTGCCGGTCGCCATGCACCACCCAGCGTCGTCCTCCCCGGCCGCCGCCGCCTCCGCGTCGCTCTGACGTTGTGGGGGCTAGAGCTATACAGGTAGCCCGTCGTCTCGTCTCTCCCGGCCTGTGCCACTCAGTGCGACAGCGAACAGCCGGTACATCGGCGGGCGCACGCCGTCGATAGCAGCCGACGACCGCAGCAGGGATCGGTCATCGGTCGATCCGATTCCGATCCATGGGGGTTCACCGGCTGAAGAAGCAGCACTCGGCGCCGTCGCTGGGCGGCAGCGGGTCCGGGTCCGGGTCCGGGTCGGCGTCGATGCCGCCCAAGGGGTGCATGGCGGTGCGCGTGGTGGGGCCCGCGGGCGGCTGCGGCGGCGGCGGCAAAGGCGGCCGGGAAGAGGAGGAGGAGGAGCGGTTCGTGGTGCCTGTGGGGTACCTGAAGCACCCGCTGTTCGTGGCGCTGCTCAAGGCGGCGGAGGAGGAGTACGGCTTCGAGCAGAAGGGCGCCATCACCATCCCCTGCGGCGTCGACCACTTCCGCCGCGTCCAGGGCATCATCCACCACCAGCGGCACAACCACCACCACCACGGCTCCAGCGGCGGCGGAGGAGGAGGAGGACACCATGGCCACCACAGCAGCAACCACTTCCACATCGCCGGCTGCTTCCGCGCCTGATCGATCGGTCGGTCCACTCCGATCCATCCACCGCATGGATGGAAAGGGAGACCGATCGATCGATCGATCGATCGATTGATCGATCCATCCTCGCTCGTCTCTAGTGGACGGGACGGGAGGACGGATCGAAGAACAATAATAATATTTACAGAGCTTAATTATTATCTAGGGTTTTCTTCTTGGTTAGGATTTAGATGCAGGCCGCCGGGGATTGATCCATGATCGAAGGATCATGGTCGCCTCCTGCCTGCGATCGAGTCAGTGGTGGATCTATCTGCAGGATTGGTCGTTTGGACATACGGATCGATCGGTCGATGATGATATGTTTTTGGAGTTTTAAATCTCTCTCTCTCCCTCTTTATATCTTAGGTTTCTGATGATGATGATGATGAAAACAAAGAAGAGGAGGAAAATTAAAGTATGATGCATGCGTGTTTCAGTGCTAGTTAGACTTTATATGCTCTGTCCTCCTCGCTTCTCTCTTTCCCTGTTCTTTCACTTTCTTGCTTCTCTTTTGTGAATGCTCTTTCTTCTCTTTTGTGAATGCTAGCTAGTACCAGTTGTTGCTAGCTACTAGGCATATGTTGTCATGTACTATATCTTTCTGGTATAATTTCTCGGATTCTTCCTGCTGCCACTATTCTCTTACGATTGTCCGAAAGAGATGGGTGTCTCTCCGGCCTCATCATCTTCAAAGGTTGTTATTATTGGGTTCTAAAAAAATCCCGCAGTCCTCCTGCAAACAATCTAGTTTCTACAAAGTTTAGTTTGTTTCCATGCATGAGGGTTTGATCCTCTGTAGTTGTACCAAGCAATTTAAGGAGAAGATTAGTATCAACGAAAAAAAGAAACGTAAGAGACGGTGCCACAGCATATTTGGTAGAAGAAAGCTCCTTTTCATTCCCTCCTTTTGTCACATCTCTATTCTCCCCCAATCAAGCATGGGTTTAGTACGTGATGCATTAGTGCCGCCTAATCATTATTCTCTTGGACTTTCCGGACCGCTAGGCTACTACCACTACTTTTCTTTTTTGGATAATGGCTACTACCACTACGAGTACTAGTACTATGTGGTGCTAAGTGTAATCAGTGAGTAGCATGCATGCTTTGCTTTGCCGTCCAAGAGACAGCTACTAGTGGCATGCAATGCAACACGACAATATTCTTGTGAAGATTATGGCGTCATATATACATTTTCTTATTATGCTATGGAAGAACATGTGTGCACAGAGACCTGGTACTGCTACTGCTACTGCAACTGCAACCGTTCAGTCGGATCACCTGCTGGCTGCTGCATGCCTGCCTTGGCCAGAGCTCAGAGAAAGAGAAAGAGATGCTTGTTTAGATTCCAAGTTTTTTCACTCTCTCCATCACATCAAATCTTTGGACACATGTATGGAATATTAAATATAGATAAAAAATAACTAATTACACAGTTTGATTATAAATTACAAGACGAATCTTTTAAGCCTAGTTAGACCATAATTAAATAATAATTGTCAAATACAAACGAAAATACTACAGTGTCAAATACTAATTCCTAACCACGAACTAAACAAGGCTAGAGAGAGACAGACTACTCCTACTCCTACTCCTACTCCTAGGACATTCTAGTGTCAGAGAGACCTGCAGGGGCTCTGTCAGTCACGGTCAGGTATGTACTAGGGCGGCGCCGCATGTGGATTATCCGATCGATGAGCTATTTTTTTTATTTAAATCTCCTCCTCGTCCTCGGTAAACAAAACAGCTGTGCCTCCTTGTCCCTAGTGTCCAGTGGAGCAGTTTTCCCGGTGAATCGCTCTCGTTACCATCTTCTCTCAGCGGATGAAAACAAATCTTCTCTCGGCGGGTGAAAACGATGCCCCTCGTCCCTGTTGGTGAACATGACAAAAAGGAAGGCGAATGATGTGGACTGGCTTCTTCATGTTTTCGTCTCCCAACCCGTGTATATAGAATATTGTAAAACAAGTTTCACGTGTGGGGAAGAATAAAGGTGCTAGTTCTAGTCCGTCCAAAAAATACAATTCTTTCTATCTATCTATCTATCTATCTATCTATCTATCTGTGATTACAAGTCAAATAAATTATCTACAGTTTGACCAAAATTTGTAATAAAAATATAGTGATACTTATGATATCAGATAACATTTGTTAGATTTTTTGTGGAATATATTTTATAGTATACATATTTAGAATCGTAGTTGTTGCATGGTACCATTTTCTATAAATTTAGATTAATTTAAAATAGTTTGAGTTTGATCTAATTTAGTGTTACACTCCTTTCAGATGGAAGGAGTATTATGTTTGGACTCAGGGTGTACTTTTCATTCCTCCATCTGGATATCGATATCGATAATAATGTACACTTTTTTTACGAGTATATAATATAATATAATATAATATAATATAATATAATATAATATAATATAATATAATATAATATAATATAATATAATATAATATAATATAATATAATATAATATAATATAATATAATATAATATAATATAATATAATAAAAATATATTATATGATAATAGCACTTTTCATTATGAATTCATTAGTGATTATGTACAGTCATATTCTATAAAATTTCAGGTATCTTTGGTTAAAGCTATAATCGTTTGACTTAAAACAGATTTTAGTGGACTAACATTTCTGGTAACGAGATATAGCACTCCTTTATTCTCCCTACATCCATGCTAAAAGATTCAGGATTCAATATAGGAAGAACCTTCTAGCTAGCACGGTGATAGCTCTCTCCAATTATTCAATGTACGTAGACGTAGATTATATTGATCGGTCCCTCCATGACTTTCCATCACTCTTGGTCGTCGAGTTTATCCTGCAGGGTGTGTGATCGAATTCATAGCAGGTAGCAGGAGCAGGTGCTTGTGACGTGTAAGGGCCTTTCATGTTTTCCATGTTCCTATGTATGTAGGAGTATATGAAATACTCCTATAAAAGCATATATACACGGAATGTTTCTTTTTGAAAGTATGCAACTTGGTAGAAGCAGAACAGAGCAAGGGGTTGGTCGTCACCGAGACACACGGGCATCGAGCACCATGTCTTTTATATATCAAGAATTTTTTTTTTGAGTTTGTTGTAGCATGGAATTTATCACAGTTGGCACCTACGTATCATTTAACGAATTATCAAGTAAAACGGCCGCTTTAATTAGGATAAACTGTCATTTTCAAGGGGATGGGCGGCCATTGTGTAGATTGAAACGACGTTTAAGCAGGCTAAACACCCTTTCAGGTGAACAAATTTGACAGAAAGAATGTTCTGGGACCAGTGATAGCTCTATCCTCCAAATATTCACTCTGTGTTGATTGATCCATTCAGATGACTTTCCAACACTCTTGCGTCATGGAGTTTATCCTGGTCTGATAGAAAAAAAAAACGTATTCCAGATAGGTGTGTTTGTGACGTGAAAAGGTCTTGCATGATTTCCATGTTTCAATTGGAAGAAGTTATAATTTTTTTATAAAGGAAGATTCATTTATTAATTCACTATCATTACATCGAGTTCATACAATAATCATAAAGTCATTTTCGACCTCTGCATAAAAACACATAGTCTACACACAATAATAGACTAACCCGGTACTCTAAGGCCAGTCTTAGTGGAGGTTTTATGAGAGAGTTATATGGGTATTAAATAAGTTGATATATCATAGTATAAATAAAGAAAGAGATGATAAAAGTTCAATGGGATAAAATAAGTTTCACGAGGATAAAACTTGTTTATACTATTTTCAACACATTGGAGTCTCAGAAACTGAGACACGAAACCCCCACTAAGACTGGCCCAATCAATATACCATACCACACCTATTTGAAGTTGTAGCTACACACATAATGTCTTGTTTGGCTACACTTGTATCTACCTCATTCACATGTGTTAGGATAGATTGAAGTAGAAATTAATTTGATTTTCACCTAAATTTACTTCAACTCATGTGGGTTGAGAATTGAGATGCATACGAGTGTAGCCAAACACCCTTTCAGGTGAACAAATTCGACAGAAAGAATCTTCTGGGACCAGTGATAGCTCTCCCCAAATATTCACTCTGTATTGTTTGATCCCTTCAGATGACTTTCCAACATTCTTGGAGTCAAAGACTTCATCCTGGTCTGATAGAAAAGAAAAATGTATTCCAGAGAGGTGTTTCCGACGTGTCTTGCATGATTTTTTCCATGTTGAAGTTATATTTGTTTATAAAGTCAAAGATTCATTTATTAATGATTTTTTCTCATCACGCGACAACTTTATAGTTTTTTTTTTTTTTTATTTGAGGACAGTAAGATGCTCGAAAAAATAATATAAAATTTCAGCACCGTGATGAGACTCAAATTTCAAAAAATAGAAAACTCTTCAATACGATGTTAGATGAAGATAATTTTTATATGTAAATTGTAGACCTCGATGAGATCTATAACTTTATAGTTTTAATTTTTTTTCATTTGAGGACAGTAAGATGCTCGAAAAAATAATATAAAATTTCAGCACCATATTTTATCGCGTGATGACACTCAAATTTCAAAAAATTGAAAACCCTTCAATACGATGTCGGATGAAGATAATTTTTATATGTAAATTGTAGACCTCGATGAGATCTACAACTTTATAGTTTTGAGTTTTTTCATTTGAGGACGTTAAGATGCTCGAAAAAATAATATAAAATTTCGGCGCCTCTTGAAAATATCAAAAGTTACTATTCATCCACAAGAAAGTTGAACTTTTTCAAGAGTTGGAGGGCCAAAGTTGTCCGGTTTTGAAGTTCGAGGTTGAAATCCGGACTTTGGTAAAAATTGGACTTTACCCTTTATTAATTCACTATCATTACAACGAGTTAATATAATAATAATCGTGAACTTACTTCTGACCTCTACATAAAACACATAGTGTTTTTTTTTTGCGAGTAATAAAAACGCATAGAGTGTAAAAGAAGAGCCTATAGTACTCTAACAAATATACCAGACCACACCTATTCTGTTACAAGTTGTAACTACCATATACAAATACCACCCACGTAAGGCTTTATTTGGCTATACTCATATCTACCTAACTCCACATACGCTGGAGATGGATTGAAGTGAAAATTAGTCTAATTTTCAACTCAATTCCCTCCAACACATGTGTGATGAAGTGGATACAAATGCAGCCAAACAAGGCCTAATGGGAATCATATATCGGAGATACATTTTTTTCGATCAATGTCAGTGATACATGTAGTCAAAATATTTTTCGACACAAATCTCTGTACCACTTGTAAACATTCAGAACTGAAAATGTAGATAGTATACCGTAGTCGAAGTTTATAGCCATTGGTTTAAAAAAGAACCTGGAAACGTCACTTACTATTCGTGACATGAGAAGGAGCAATACACTACTAGGCTTAATTTGGAGAACACACATTGTTTACATTGGCATATATCTGTCAGATAATAAACAAATAAAGAGATGAGGAATGAACAAGAACAAGAAGCATTATTAGACTCTACTTTTCGGCCGGCATACATATCAAGAAAGGAAGATACATGTATACGGATGGCGTCCTTTTTCCGTACGGACAGATCGTGCAAGATGGACATGCATGCGATTGCAGCCGATGGAGACCACCGTTTTTTTGGGGGTGACAGCTGCTGAGCCGTTCGCTGTTGCTCCATATATTCCTCCATCCCTGCAACAAGACAAAGGCACACCATCAGTGATCAGCCTCACATATTTCTTGTGACATTGCTAAGCTAACTGCTACGGATTCTGCTCTGGACTCTTCTTCTACTACTCTCTCTCTCTCTAGCTCTAGCAGCCTGGCATGCATGGCCTTCTTCCTCCTCTCTCCTTCCCTCGCTTCTCCAGCCAGCAATGTCTCTCAGCCTGTCAGTCATATTCAGAATTGTATGGAGAGAGAGGAGTCTGAATGTCTGATGCATGCAATGGCCAGTGTGAAGGCGCTGTCGTTGCTCAGCTCAGCTCAGCTCATCAGGACATGCATGGGCAATGGAGCCTTGCAGGAATGAATTAATGATGAAGAGTGAAAGGTACCCAATCAACACTGTTGGATGCCTAAGTACGCAACATGCATGCCATGATCAATTGGGAAATGGGAATGGGATGTCAACTGTCATGATGGCATCGCAATGACATTAGGAGGACAGGGGAAAGGAACAGACTAACTAAACCCCGGCTCCAGTCAGCGTTGCCACGTGGGCGTGACTAGGACGGGCTATCGTCGATGACCTCTCCATGATCCTGTCACCTTCTCAATTTCTCATCAAACAATCCGGTTCACTCGATCCACATCATGGCTTTTCTTTTTCCTGATACAATACAATACAAGTTTCTGCATCTGCATCCGTCAGAGATAGCAACCATAAGACTGAATGGATCTTTTTAACGCAAGCACGTCAGCCAGGAGCCACTTGAAGTTGAAGGACCAATCCAATAATGAAATGCACGGATTATATATTGTTATCCTACATGTAAACTTGCTTTTGTCTTGTGGTAGTATTATATATATTTCGGTTGCAGACTTGCAATTGCAGATCGAAGCTGCTGATAGAACAGGGGTTTCCATTTCTTTAATTTGGGATAAATATAATAAGGTAGAGTTGACAAGCAGGAGCGAAACTGGATTATTCCAGAGTTGAAATCGCAACAGATGTCTTCGTCATGGACATGGACTGAATGACCACATCCATAACCCATACGATCAGTGTTCATACAGACATACATTGATACAGACATCTTGGATGTGCTAGGCAGGCTGCTTTCTAATTCTAGGGTCGCCGTTTGGCATGTATGGCGTATGCAAGTTGAAGCATGATTCTTTCTTGTTGGCAAGTACAACTTGGTCTCTCATATTAGAACAATTCAGAACCGCATGCATGCGAGCCGATAAATTATCGCTTTCGAATTTGACATTCAGAATTCAGATGCTTTGCATTTGCACGCATGCTGTTCTGTTCTGCTGCTGACTTAGGCGCTCTAGCAAGAGAGATATAAAGACCAGACAACTGAACTTTCATACCATTGCCTTCCACTGGTTTCTTTTGGTCCTCGAGCTAGCCGTTTCCGTTTCAGACTTTCAGACTTTGCAATTAGCGCATCGATGCCAGGCTTAGCCGCTTTATTTGGGATGGATGGATATCCGGATATGCCTTGGCTTGGCAAGCGTATATATGCGTCTATATATATGCATCTCTACTTGCCTTGCTTCTGCTTCTGGGATTCTGGAAGAACATTCTGGCCTGAAATATAATGTGTTGACCTTCAAAAAAAAGAAATATAATGTGTCTGTAACACGGCGGCGTTTGCTTGTGTGTATTTGGAAACTGGAAACATGCCAAGACATTCAGAGATTCTTTGCATTTGCATGCTGTTCTGTTCTGTTCTTCTGCTGACTTTGGTGCTCGCTCTAGGAGATAAAGACCAGACAACTGAACTTTCATACAATTGCCTTCTCCATTTCAGACTTTGCAATTAGCATCGATGCCAGGCTTAGCCGCTTTGGAATGTGGATGGATATCTGGATATGCCTTGGCATGGCAAAGCGTATGCGTATATGGCATATATATGCATCTCTACTTGCATTGCTTCTGCTCCTGGGATTCTGGAACATTTCTGGCCCGAAATATAATGCGTCTGTGCCACGGCGGTGTTTCTTTGTGTGTTGGGAAACTGGAAACATGTATATGTATATATTTGGTTTCCGTGAACGACGGTGTTGCACGTACGGTACTCCGTCGTCCGTGCTGTTCTTGTCCAGGACCAGCTCTGCTCACATGCAGATCTTGCTTCCATGATGGCTCAAAGATAACAACAGAGACAGACACCACTCCTATCGGTGTGTCAGAGCGAGATGCATACATACTACATTCTAGCTACAAACCGATAGCATGGCTTTATCCATGGAGATCGGCCGGGACCAGGAAGGCTAATCTGTTGGACTACTACGTGTGTGCCTCAAGTCAAATGGACAGAGAGCATCTCCATTATATTGGGTCTCTTATTCTTCTTTCCTTTTCGGACCGAGAGTTTTGTGTTGTGACTTATAAGAGAGTGTTGCTGCAGCAGATCGAGAAAATCTCACCCCTTTATTAAGTGGAACCCATCTGTTAATCAGAAGAAATCTGTTTTTCATTAAGAGAAAGAAATAAAATTTACAGCCCCTCGGATGTCCACCGGCGAGTTGCCAGCGTGCACCGATTAGGGCGAGCCAAAAAATATCTCAAGTGCCTTCGTCTCATCTATGTCTATGTGCGATGAATGATTGAGAGGATCGAGGTTTCCCGGTTGAGTTCATAAAATTCCGGTCGGTCCCCAAAAACATGGGCAAGGCTCCACGCAGAAGAAACAAAAGTGCTAGTCCTCCGGAAGAAGAGACAAAGAGGTTCAACACCACTACCACAAGACCAAAGCAACTCAGCTTCCAGAAATAAGTCCTATTCCCTCCACAAAAGGCAAAGACTCAGCACAACTAGCAAAGTGATCAAATTTAGTCTTGAATGCACCGCCCCTTTAACAAATGCACTCTTCTAAATGAATGCATACTCACCACATATGCGGTATGCCAACTCTTTAGGTACGTAAACACTGGGACGACGGGTAGAAGAAGCGATGAAGCGAGGGGTAGATGACAGCAATGGCTGCCCAACGGCCGGCTCGCACAGTCGTCCCAGGCCCAGCTAGCTACTGGCCGGACGATGGAGAGCAACTTGCATGTGTGTCTCTCGAAAGGCACCATTCCAAATGCCATGTTTTCCTTTAATTTCAGCGACAGCCGACAGCGAAAGGCCGGGAGAGGACCGAGCAGGCCACCCACCGGAAAACAAGCCGCAGTTCGTGCATGCATGCATGGCGCCGCCTCTTGGAGCCACAGCTGACGCCTGAGGAGAGCTAGCTGACAGACAGTCTGACAGCGCCAGGCACGCTGCTGGATGCCATTACTGGAACGAACGGCCGAACGGGAGGGGGAAGACGGATTCGTTTGGCTTAGCGTCAGCCGTCACAGCACTGTACATGTTGGCTGCGGCCCAACTACAAGTCCACCGCGCCGGCAGGCCGGCCGGCCGGTCTTGTTTGTGGCTCACCGGCGACGACGACGGGGAACAGATTCAGACATCAGATCGAACGAGCTGAAAGCCTGAAAGGGACCAAGGGTTTCAGAGGACGGGCATGCTGTTTAATGCTACAGGCGACGGATGGGAATGGGATTCCGGTGGCTTTCTGGAGCCCGTGAAAATGCCATGGCGCGGTGACCGTGATCAGGACGCCCGACCGGCCCGCCCTGTTCAGTTCGTTTTTCGCGCGCTCGGCCAGGGACTGCATGCGGCAGCCAGCGGGTGTGACACTGACAGCAAGAGAGCTACTGCCTACTGGATGTGGAAGGAAACCCTCTCCACTGTGCATTGGTCAGTGGATGTGGATGGAAACGTACTCCTAGCTGGGCCTGGAATTGCTAGCCTGATGCATGCAGCGACCATGCATGGCGATGGCGTCTGAGACAGGGCAGCAAGGGGAGTGGCGGCAGCGCTTGCAGCAATGGCGTCAGTCCCTGTCTGCCTGGTTGGGCGATAGCCCGATAGCAGTATATTAAGCGTGAATACAAGTGGGACGATCATCGAAGATGGTGTGATATTGGTGTCTGCCAGCAACTGAAGCAGCAACAGCAGCACAAGGGAGTTAGGCGTCCATCACCAAGGGTTTGGATCAACAGAACCAGAGAAGGATGGATGGCAAGATGGCAACGGACGTGGCTGACAACTGAGCGGCAACGATGCGTGCTGCAAGTGGAGGTGTCAAGCAGAAATATCACATGATTTTAGCTGCGTACTCTACTTGGCTGTTGCCATTCTATAGTACTTATATAATCTATCCTCTTTTTTTTTTGAGAAACTATAGTAGAGTACTTAGTACTTTTTTTTAGAAACTCCTCCATTTACTCATTGTTCATAGAGAAAGAGCTGCAGACACCAACAGGCGGGTTTAGAAACCATACATGCCTACCTAGGGACTCATAAACACAACTTCTTGCCAACGTGTGAGCATCGCCATTGGAACTGCGCCCCTTGTGAACAATCTCTGTCGAGGTAAAATTCTCCAAAGTCATCTTGATGTCGATGATCACCTATCCATAAGGCCCCATCCCAGCTCCACGTATATTTCTAACAAGATTGGCACAGTCGCTTGCCAGTGTGAAACTCTGGATGCCCAAATCAGAGGCCAGCGACAGGCCTTCCCGACTTGCAGCTGCTTTGGGTCTGCTATGCCTGACAACACCACAGCAGACGCTCCCAAAAACACGCCACCATCATCCCTCACCGCAGCAACCGAGCCAACTGCAAACCCCTTTGACAGGCTATCTGATAACTTCTGTGAGAAATTGGGCCCAGTTCGGCCCGTGAACCGAAGCAAGTAAAATGCAGGCTAGCACGCGCGTGCCCTGCTGGACTATTTCCTGCTTCCAAGTAAGCCCATTCAGCCAGCCAGACCAAAAATGAATCGGGCATTTTGTGACATGCAGCGGCACCAGAGAGATATGAATGCAGCCGGGGATGAAAACGAACCAAACGGGCGAAAAAACACCCCTCCCTTGTTTCCGTTCGTATATTGTTTTAAGATCCAGGTTAGAAAAAAAACAGGATCGGAAATGAAATCAGGATATACGGAACCGAATAATATGGACGGAGAGCTAGAAAATTAAATTGGGACACACGATCTAATATTAAGTATACATGTATAAAGTCACGTAACAATATACACATATGAAGATTGATTTAATATTAACATGCATATCATGATTAGTAGATTTTTTTTTGGAACTTGATTAGTAGATTTATTGACATAACACAATGACATATATCTGTTAGGCGTATTCCACGTAAATTAAAAACGGGATAAATGCAGGTCCCTATGAAAACGGAATTCTGCAAAAACAAACAACACCTATATACGAAGGATACCCTGTTCGACTAGCTGGAAAAACGGCTCATGCTGATGCTGATGCTGATGCTAATTTGTTGTGAGAGAAAAACACTGTTATTTCGCTGAAACAGTACGGCTAATAAGTTCAAACGAACAGGGCCAAAAGTAACGACAGGGGTAGCCTCCAGACGTCCGGCCGCAGCACTCGTCCAGATGCTGCTCCAGCACCTGTGCGCCGCATCACATCCCATGCCCCCTTGCGCCCGCATCGCATCCCATCCCACTCCCCACGCGCCTCGCATCCCATCCCACGCCAGCGCCTACGTCCGAACGCAGCAAACTCGACGACCCCCACTCCAACGCCAACGCCGAGGCGAGATGGAGGGAAGGGAAGGAAGGGGAGGAAGAGGAGAGGAGAGGACGAGGCGAGGCGCGCGGGGTAGGAGCCGAAGCCTTGCGGCAGGCCACTGTCCGCAGGTACCGGCGCTATTGCTACATGTGCAACGCCCGATCTACTTCTGAAGCATCCAGATGCAACATTTGAAATATGCGTCTGAAGAAGATGAAATATTTGAAACATGCGTCTGAAACACTTGCAAAAACACCCAAAAACACATGAAAAGCTATTATAAAACATACGCAACATCCAGATAAAACAGTTACAACATACGTGTGAAATATATGCAACATCCAAATAAACACACTTGCAACGTACGTCTGAAAAAACGGATGAAACATTAGGAACAAAAACTTGCAATATACGTGCACAACCATTGCAACATATACAACATCCCGATCTACTTTTGCAATATCCATATGAAACATTTGCAACATACCTATAAAACATTTGAAACAAAAGACTTGCAACATACGTTTTTCACCCTTCTTCCGCACGACACACAGTGCAGAGCGGGGGAGTGGCCGGTTCCGGCCAGTTGGCAGCCGAGGATGGTGGCGTGGCCTGGCAGCGGCCAGCTACGCCTGCGCTTGACCTGGGCCCGGCCAGTGACGGCCCCCTCTCTTAGCCGCCTAGCCTGGGGGCGGCGGAGGATGGGCTTGGCGCGGCGGGGGACGGAGTGCGCCGCGGGGGATGGTGGCGGTGGTGCGCCAGAGTGGGCCACGGTGCGAGATGGAGGCACCGTAGTGGATGGTGGTGGCGGCGCAACGGGGCGGGACTGGTGGATGACTGTACGACGGACGAGCGCAGAGTGGGGAGTTTTTTTTTTCAGGTCCGGATTGAGCATTATCGTAAAAGTAAAAACCTGACATGACTTTTTTACATCCCATTCTTTCTCCCCCATTCTTCACCGAGAAGACAGCAAAAGAAGAGATTTCTTTCTACCCATTCTTCATCGAGAAAGACAATGAAAGAAGACATTTATAGTTCTAACTCTTCCAAAAAAAAGTAAAGGATTTGGATTGAATCAAAATTTCTTAAATCTAACTAATTTTATAAAAAATACTATGAACATTTATAACTTTAAATAAAGATACTATAAAATTAAATACATTTTCTGATTAACCGAATGATATTTATTCAGTATTATAAATGTTAGTAGTATATTTTTTTTAAAAGACGCCCCAAGGCATTATTGTACAAGTATTGTAGGCATCTTATACGTTATACTTAAATCATATTAAGAAAAACAGGAACTAGTATATGAAAGGCCATGTGCCAAAAAAATACAATCGAATTCAACGAGATATTTGTTCATTCTGGGTTAACTCTTGATATAGCTAATAAAGCAAGATCCTCGTTCCGAACCGTCTCCTTGTCACATGTGACCTGAATTCTGAAGTGGAAACATATCTGACTGAATTCTGAAGTGGAAACATAACTGACATTTCTCTATAACCCAGTTATAAGCTGATAATGTACACCTAATTTACGCCAATAATGTATGTGCATACAAAACAAGTACAGTGGGGAGTTACAGCCTTACAGGTGCCTGAAATGTTATTTAGCTAAGCAACGGTATCAACTTCAGCGCCACGTCGACAAAAGACTCTGTCCACGGATAATGGTTCAAAATTGGTGAGCCAAAAAAGAACAAATGACACTATATTTCTTGAGCAAACCATATGATTTCGCCATTACAAGGATCTTTACATGTACTCTACAAAAGCTATGACGACAACAACCGGCGACATCACAAACAAGAATGGTCATTGACCACCAGACGAAGGGGCAGGGCAAGCATGAGGCAGAGGTAACAGCAATCAGGGCCATATAATTGATGAGGCTTTAAATTAGAAGCGAATACAATTTGCATCCGTTTAGTGTCGTCTTGTATTTGAGGCCCGTATTGTGACGCCATGCAAAAATTTGGTAAACCCAAGAGAGTTAAGCTTGCCGTCCGACTTTCTGATCCAGTCTTGCACGATGGAGTAATGGGTCGGCGCGAGATTTAGTTCCTACACACAATAAAAGATGTCAGGGTACTCAATTATGCCCTAAACATAGGATGGAGACAGTAAGGTGATGATCTACATGGATAAGCACATCCGCTGAATACCTGTGCTAACTCCTCAACCGATATAACTCGGTTGCCCTCTTGTTCGAAGTGCTGAAAAGCTGTTCCAGCAATTTCTTCCCACCTTTCCAAAGCCTCGAGCTGGTATGGGCTGATTGCTGCAGCACAGAATTCTTCAAAGTCCATCTTTCTGTATGCAAGTGGTTCCAACTGAAATAGAAACAGAAGGTCAATAACTTCAACCATCAATATAATAAACATTGGTAAATAAAAATCACAAGATGCAAAAGGAGTTCTAAAAGAAAGGATTTAAGCAACAGGTCTGAAACATCATGGCATCAGCTCAAAATTGGGCATAGGGCATTGTTTCAACATTACAACTAAAGATAATCATATGAAAATTTCCCATCGATATCATACAGACACATATGATAAGCATCATCACTGTATAATCCTTTGATTAGGGTCATAGTGATGAATCCTCACCGCATGCAAAAACTCAAGAACCCTTGATTCTCTCATAGCATCAGTTAAGTATCTTGTCAGAGCCTGGTTACACCATGCGAGTTTAGAAGTTAGAACGTCAACATAATGCGCATAGGAAGAAAAGAGCAAGTGTTCTGCTTTTGACATGTCTTCATAATGATGAGGCAATCAGCAACAACAAATAACGCACCGTTCGAAAGTTGTCGAGTGATACGAACCCATCCCTGGGTTCAAGCAGCTTAAACTGCAATCTAAGATACAAAAGTTCATCCTCCCTTAAAGCCTTAGATAGTGCCTGTGACAAAGAAAGATATTAAGTGTTACTACAATAACTACATTAATGAGTGATACTTTGCAGGTTGTCAGTTACACCACAATTTGCCACTATGAACAGATTTGTACCTACGACTTCTGTAGGGAGTCCATAATAGTTTTGGAGCACTATTATGAGCAGTAAAAATAACATCCAACATCAGTCCCTCATAATAAATTGAAAAGGTACAGGATCACAAAGTAAAATAAAATAAATAAAAACACCTAAAAAAACACTGCAAAGGCACATACTATCAATCTAGCACAACTAGAAACATACACCGCTCATGAACCTATCTTCTATAACTTCTACTGTTGGGAGGGTTAAACAGCCATCATGTGGCCTTTTTAGCACATCCAGCACATGTACATTTATCAGTTTCATATTGCTGTATCAACAAAGATCAATGAAGAATAGAAAGAATGTTTAGAAATACAGAAAAGGGCATGAAGTCTACTGTACCTTTAATGCCAAACGTTTAAGAGGAGTAGCACGAAGATATTGCTTAACTAATCTGAAAATGAGTATGTCCAATGGAATTTGCCTTTGTTCATCTTGTAACCAAGGGTGAGCTGCAAAGAGACAAGGGAAAAGTAAATTCAACTGTTTTTCATTATCATATCATATAATGTGTTTAACTAGCAGTTCCTAAAATCTGCTTAAAGTACAAAAAGCGAAGTGAGATATTGTGATATCACAATCACGGGGCAACACAAAATACAAATATGGAGTGACTTACTCAGTGCTTGGACAGCAGTCATTCTTTTGCGGTAATCCTTGTTCAGAAATCTCTTCACAAAATCCTTAGCTTCAGCAGATACTGAAGGCCATGGTGAATCGTCAAAGTTGGGATCAGCCCTCAATACGGACCGGAAGATCCCAGACTCTGTCCTTGCCCAAAATGGCCGACTGCCACAGAGCAGAATGTATGTTATGACACCTATACTCCAAATGTCTGCTTCCATACTGTATGATCTGTGTAGAACCTCCGGAGCGACATAATATGCGCTTCCAACAATATCATTGAGCCTTTCATCTGCATTACATAGCACAGAACACACAAAATTAAGTATAAGATTGAGTTAATGAGTGAGCAGAAAAAATGATTAACTGTAAATATTGATAGTGTATTCCAAATTTCCAACTTCCAAACGTAAAGAAACATGCAAAAACAGAAGTCATATACGAATGTATGCACTATTTATCTGGAATGTAGACACAGAATGATCCTAGCATGTATGCACAAGCTAAACAATTAAAATGCAAGACTAACAAGCAGATGCTTTCTGCATAAATAAAACAAGATGCAATTTCCCTGGTTAGATGTGTTCAGATCTTTCAAACTTTTTCATATTACTTTGCGCCTGCCAATCATCAAAATGCAGCATATGACAAACATCTGTTTGTTCAGCATAAGAGCTAACTGGGACACACTATGAAGTGAACAAAGGTATGGAAAAGCAAAACCATAACATAATGTACATCCGATCCAAACTTGCGTGATGAAATCCTTGACCCTGAGCACACAACAAAAAATCCTGAAACTAACACTGTGTTGCCCAATTTCTATTGTAAGAAGTTCACCTAAACTTAGGTTTTATTAACAATCAATGTTCAGACTGACACCTTTCCAAATGTTATTATTTAAGCTGTTTTCTGAGAAATGTATGCTGCTTATCTAATTCCATATCAGAAACCTAGAATGAACCTTTGAACAGAGAAATGACTTTTAATTACAAGAGCAGAAATAATTGTAAACTCCTGGGCCATGTAAAGAGATAAATATTAGTACATTACCTGGTCTAATAAAATCAGACAGACCAAAGTCAATCAACTTCATAGGAGCACTTTCACCTCTTGTTGTGAAAAGAAAATTCTGTGCCAATGAAATATAGCAACCGTGTCACAAAAGGCAGCCTAGCTTTCAAAACAAGCATTACTGCTGCCACTTAAATACAAAAAACAGCAAGTGCAGTTAAATAAGATGGCAGAAGTAACCCCAGTCTAACACCTACTGGACTGCACATATATACAAGCTATACACAAAGTGGTTCAAGCATACCTCAGGCTTCAAATCACGATGCACTACTCCCTGAAGATGACAGAAGGCCACTACACTCAAAATCTGTACAACAATTGCTTTGGCATCTTCTTCTGTATATCTCCCACCTCTTCAATAGTTCAAGTTTGCATCCTTGGTAAGCATTAACAAGAGATAATGCTACTCGGATACTAGAGATGAATATACTATGTTGTAAAAAGTACCTGGCTAAAATTCTATCTAGCAACTCTCCACCTTCACATAATCTGTCCAAAAGAAACAATTTGAAGAAATTACCACCCAATAGGTCATAGGTATTACTATTACATTAGTTGCGTTGAAGAGCATTTATGCACTATGCTAGATACTACTATACTGTGTACACCCAAAAGTATATGGTTAGTAGTAGTGATCTAAGGAAATGCACAAACATGGAAGATCAGTTTTTAAAGTGTGCCAGCAGAAGCCAGAGATCAAATGTTGTATCTAGAGAAGCATAATCTAGTATTTCTGAATTATAAGTCTATAAAGTCACATACAAAAGGCCACAAAAAAACATACTCCATGACAACGTAGACATTGAGGGCGTCCTCACATGCATCATAGAATTTGACGAGATTATTGTGCCCTGATAGAGCTTTCAAAATCTTGACTTCCCTACGAACATCTTCAATGGAAATGGCCGTTGTCATCTACCAAAACCAAAAGATGATATTTCATTTCAGTCAGAAGTAGAGGCAATATTTACATTATCCATAGAAAGAAGAAATATAAGTATTCTACATTCAGATGGAAAGAACTTTAAGAGAAGAAAGCATCACAAAACATATCCAAATAATAATCAAGGCAACAGATATTTACAGAGTAAATTGCTTATATCAGCGAAATGTTGACAAGAATGAATGATTTCCTTTTTCCATGCAGATCTGGATGAGACTACAAGATTTAGTGGTTGCATTCTGGGAACTTCATACAATCATACCCCCATAATAATAGATCAAACGCTACAAAAGTTAAATCTTTAAATTTCTAGAAGCTATTAAATTATCAGCTCTTTGATCCAGCCAACCAGTCCAATATTCTTCCTTCATGAAGAAATGTCTACTACTAATAATAATAATGCAATGTAAGGCATTCTTATTGTCTCATTTATGCGATGCTATCTCCTCTGGAGCTTGGGCACCTTAATGAAATCTAGGCTCCTCCATGA
Source organism: Miscanthus lutarioriparius (assembly GCA_904845875.1). NCBI lineage: Eukaryota > Viridiplantae > Streptophyta > Magnoliopsida > Poales > Poaceae > Miscanthus > Miscanthus lutarioriparius. The sequence continues at coordinate 4,056,879 of CAJGYO010000018.1, forward strand.
GATCTTTCTTCGTTTCTAAGTTTTTCCACACATGCAATCCTAGTGATTGTGACTGGCAAATTGCAATGCATTAACAGGACAAGCACAATCAACTATTTTTCCTAAAATACCACTGAATCCAACTACAAAATTCACAGACCTTTGTTCACCAAACAAGAAGGGGGAATGAAAGCATAGGACAGGATATGCTCTGTATTGTTTATCTTTAAGACTTTAACAACGGACAAGAATTGGGTAAGTCACCAAGAATTTCAATCACTGTACTATTCGACATCCTAAAGTTCCTACATGCATTCCATTGATCCCTTCCAATTGATCCCCACAAAAAATAAGATTAGCAAGATTTCCAGCATCAACCAAACCTGCCTACAACTGTCGAAACCTCTACTCAGTATCACGACAAAGAAATTGGGATAATTTACTCTCGCCAGCCTAACTATCTAGCGTAGCAACTGTAGACATGTTGGAAGAGTAAAATGTTAAGCTTTCATGGCACAACCCAACTGTCTAAAGGGCGTACCCAGTGCAGAGAGCTCCCGCTCTGTGCGGGGTCTGGGGAAGGGTGTTAGTGGCAAGCCTTACCCTCACCTGTGCAATGCGAGGAGATCGCAACTCAAACCCGGGACCTTCCGGTCACAGGCGGTAAGACTCTACCAAGCCCGCCCTTCACAACCCAACTGTCTCAAAGTCAAAAATCATAAAATCATAAAAATAAATGGGGAGATATCGCGCTAGAGAACATATCGCTAAAATACAACTACAACTAGTCAGGTACCATGCAAAATCCTGAAATTAACTATCTTACTTCCTACAACAAGCCGCCAATGCCAAACAACTTAAGAGCAAAATTCCAAAATTGAAATAGGAAATCCCTAAAGTATCCTTCAATCGCTGTACTGACATCCTAAAGTTCCTACATGCATCCCTTCCCATTGACCCCCACAAAAAATAAGATTAGCATGATTTCCAGCATCAGCTGAACCTTCATGTTAACGGGATCGAACAATGGGACAGTAAATGCTAAGCTTTCATGGCACAACCCTATTGTCTCAAAAGCAATAAAAAATCCTAAAACCACAACAAAAATGGGAAGATATCGCGCTAAAGAACATACCGCTAAAATACAACTAGTCAAGTACCATGCTAAATCATGAAATTCCCTATGTTACTTCTTACAACAAGCCGCCAATGCCAAACAACTTCAGAGCAAAATTCCAAAATTGAAATAGGAAATCCCTAAAGTATCCTTCAGTACGCAAAATTCGGACCACTTAACCACCTAAGTTTCGGTTACTAGCACAGAATTGGCGCGAACACATACCGGTTACCTGACAGAACAGCAAGAGTTAATATTTGAAATTTTAAAATTTTCCAAAAGTGGAATTTGACATGAGCATAGCCCGAGAGCTATGATCCCCTAACGGCCTCACCTTAGCTTTGGAGATGATCTTGACGGCGACGGTATGGCCCTTGAACTCGCCCTTCTTGACGACGGCAGAGCAGGTGTGGCCAAAGTGGCCCCTCCCGACCTCCTTCCCGAGGTCGTACTTGGCCCCAAAGTTCTTGGCGAAGCCAAACGTCTTGTCCAACGGGCGCTCGGCCTCGGCGGAATCGGCGTCGCCGACAGCCGCACCAGCGCCGCCCTCCTCCGGTATGGTGCCCTCCTTGGGCTTGCCCCCGCCGAGCCGCTTGGCGAGCGTGGCCTTGATGTGCTTGGCGGGGGAGGGCGGCGGGAAGGGCCGCTTGAAGAACCTCCGGGGCGTGGACCGGGCGGGCGACGGCGACACGCCCGCGGGGAGCGGGCTGGGCCAGGCGCCGCCCCCGCCGGGCGTGGCCGCCTGGTGGTGCACCGGCGTGGTCGATCCGGACTTGCGGCGCCTGGGCGTGGCGGGCAGCGGCGGCGCCTGCGGCGTCTGCGGCGCGCCGTTGGCCGGGAGCGGGGACGGCGGCAGGACCGCCCCCGCCCCCGCGAGGTCGGCGTCGTGGTCCGCCCGTGACGACGCGCCGCCCGCCTTCCCGTAGCACTGCCCCATCGCGGCGGGGCCGGGCGGGGCGGGGCGGGACCGGAGGCGGCGCCCGGGCCGCTAGGGTTAGGGTTAGGGGTCCGGCCCTCCGCGCCGCCGCGGGTGCGAGGGTGAGGCGGGGCAGGCTGGCGAGTCGTTGCCTCGTCGGGAATGGAAGGGGAAGAAGAAGCAGGGGAGAGAGAGGACAGAGGAGGAAGCGAGCGAGGGGGAGGAGGTGGCGTCCGTTATTTCTCTCTCCTCCCCTCCCTCGGTTACAGCGCAGCAGCTGGGAGGGGAGGGAGAGAGAGAGAGAGAGGCAGGGCCGGGTCGGGTCCCAGGGAGGCGACCGTGAATTCACCCACTCCCCGAGGGTCTGGACGCCAAAGAACCCGCGGAAGGAAGGAAGAAAGCGAGATCTCTCGCTTCGCTTCTCAGCGCGTACGGCGAAACCCCCCTTTCTCTTTTTCCTTTTTCACCCGAAAACGCCTTTCTTATCGGGGGGTCCCCGCGCGGCGCAGGCCCACCTGCTCGCGCCACACGGCAGGGCAGGCCAGCCGTGCGTGCGTGGGGAACCGGCGCGGGTGACGTCAGCGCGGAGGTTAGTAATAAATGCACGAGGGGCAGGCGGGGGTGCTGGCTGACAAGCGGGGCCACCGCGCGTGGCGAGGCGGGTGGGGACGCGGTCGGCGGTTTGGCTGTGCCGCGCTGGTGGTGGTGGTGGGGGTGGTTCGGTTTGGACGGCCGGCCGGGGAGGTCCTGGCTCCCTCCTCCATAAACCCGAATTTATTTGTTGTTTAGCCTTTTTTTTAAAGACTTTCACAAATACGTCCCTGACAATATCTAGCCTGTTCGTTTGGCTAGGGCTTATCGTAAACGATCGTAAATTTTCAGTCAGAATAGTATTTTTCTCTTACACCAAACTAGCCAGCGGTACTTCTTCACGATCCAACAACAAGCCCAGTCAAACGAACAGGCTGATCCTTTTAAAAAATAGATCCTGACCTCGGCGTCGTGGCAATTGTCACCGAGCTTACACGTCTCGGCGCTAATGCTGCGTGTCGTTGACGTGGCTGCCTGCGTAGCGCGGACGTGGCATGAGCTCGCCGCCGTAGATCTTAGCGCGCGAGCTCGGCGTCGTAGCAATTGGCGTTGAGTTCGGCGCTAAGATCCACGGCGCCGAACTATGAAAAATTGATAAATTTTAATTTTTATCATAACTTGGATATTGAGAAATGTGGCTAACTCTAGAGTTTTTACAGTGACTTACTGTTTGATCATTTAAAACAATCTAGAAATAATTAAGATAAAAATTTTGCCTGACCAAATGGAACTACAGCACATCCGGGCGACACAGTACAAAGCTCGCCTCCTACAGCACGGCGGGGCAATGTAGGGCTCGGCTCTATGCGTCTATTGCATTGCTAACCGGAGATACATCGGTGCATGCAACGAACCGTACGTGCATGTGTAGGCATGCAAGCACGGACGCAATACACCTCACCTGTAAGCACGTGGCAATATGGATAAGTATAGAATTTATGATCGTGGCTAAGTCTAATTTTTTAACGTGGCTAAATCCAAACTTGATGAGACTTATTTTGTTGTCATCTCCTTAAAGAGTATTCAAACTCGTAGTACGGTATCAAATTGAGTTGCTATATAAATTTGGAAGATAAAATGTTACAAACATGTCAATTCACTACTAGCGATAAGGGAATTAGAAAGATTTAGAGGGGCCAAAATAGCATTGTATTCAAACTTGTGATCATAATTCGGTCATGTTAAAGACTGATTTAGGTTTAGATCTAAAAGTAAAATTTGTTGTACTCAACTCAAACTACAACTTCTATTAAAGATCAAACTTCATATTAAAAAAGAAATTATAGTTTTACCCTAGTCAAAACAGTATCATGAAAAAAGGAGTTAACTATTGATCCAACACTTAGAAGTATTTTTAGACTAGTTCATGAACATAAACCCTAGATCATTTTTTATCTTAAGTATTTCTAAACTGTTTTAAGTGATCATACAACAAGTCACTCCAAAAAAATCTAGAGTTAGCCATATTTCTCAATATCCAAGTCATGATAAAAATTAAAATTTATCAATTTCCATAGCTCGGTGTCAAGATCTACGGTGCCGAGCTCAGCGCCGAGCTCACGCCACGTCAACGACACGCAGAAAATGACCCTGGACCTCGGCGCTAAACGTGTAAGCTCGGCGTCAATTGTCACGGCGCCGAGGTCAGGGTCTATTTTTAAAGGCTATTAGGGACGAATTTGTAAAAAACTTAAAAAAAGGCTGAAAAGCAAAAAAAAAAAAAAAAAAAAAAAAAAAAACAGTCCAGAAACACGGCGGCGGCGGGTGGGCGGGGGCAGGTGGCGCCTCCGTTGTCCGCTTGTACGCTTCACCGCCGCGTTGCAGGCCGCGCGCCCGCGCGACGCGAGCCTTAATCCCGCTCGCCTTTTTCAGTACGTACTAGGAGTGGTTGGAGTTTGCTAATCTGGCTCTTGATTGGGTCATTAACACATTTCCTAGTTTTAGGGGGCGTGATGTGCTCCCATTTCTGTTTCGGATCATTGAATGAATTCAATTCTATTTTGTCGAAATCGTATTTTGTTTCTGTTCATCGAATGATTTCTTTTTTTTTTTTTTGTATCTGTCCACATGGTTGGTTTTTTCCTTTCCTTTTTGAAGGCCATGATCTGTACTGGTCCCCTTCGTTTTAGTAATATATACTCCAGCTTGGAATTCGGGAGCAATTTGCTCTCGGGGTTTGACTGTTCATACGGTTGTTCATCTTTTGACGACGCGGAACAGTACAGGGTCAAACGTCATCCTCGATGGATGTTCATTGGACACTACTTTTCTCGTGATTTTTACAGTCTACCACTGAAGAACAAGAACAAAGCTTTACTTTTCTCATGATTGGAACTATTCCGAGCCGACGCTCTGCACCACTCATCATCTTCTTCTTCACAACTTGGAATCGCTCCAAGTTCTTGACCCCAGCCCAAGCGCGATTAATTGCTCGTCTTTTGACGATGAATAGTTGGTCGCCGCTGGTCTTGATGTTTGTCTGTCTGTTCATGGGACACTGCTGTTGCTACTTGCAGCGTGTCGTGCCTTTGATGCAACCGTGTTGACATTTTCCGGCTGCTGCCATTACTGGCAGAACTGATATAAACTGGAGTGTGTATTAGCCAAAAAGTCATCTCTTGACTCGTTCGCTTCAAAGAGAGCTGCAGCATTTGATAGCTAAAGCAGGCGAGACCTGAACCGTGCATGATTTTAACAGTTACTGTCGTCTGAATTCTGAAAGATCAGGCGCGGAGAAATAGTATAGGACTTTTCATCTACCATCTGACTGACTTTTTTCTTCGTTGTGCAATTTGACGACTACATAAAGAAGAGAATACAGTCATGGTTTTTTCTTTTCTTTTTTGTTTAAAAAATGAAGCTTTGTGGTATCCCAATCAAATGTCAGTGTGAAAAAAAAGGCAAAAAGCCCAGGCAACTTGTCATAAAAACAAAACAAACCTTTTTGTATTTCATTAAGAGCAAACATAAAAAAAACAAAGTTGAAACAAATACTGAATACTTGGAACAAAAAAGAAAAGAATACTGAAGGATGAAGCCCAGGCACCCCTGCATGGCAGCATGGGCAGTTGTCACTGCCATTGCGATTTGCGAAAAGAGAAAAGATCACGGCTTTTAGCAGTAGATAAGCACGTAGACATGCAAAGATGAGCTCATGAGCAGTACTGTACTTGCACAAGGCGAATGGCATATCTGAATTCTGACGTGATGGCTTTGGACGACTGGATGGCATTGCCCGGCACCTTCGCTGTCTGTCGCTGCGATTTAAGGGGAACGAAGGAATAAAAACACAGCAATAGAAAAAAATGCATAAATAAAGTATAATGAGAGGTGAAAAACTACGGGATTTCAAAACACATGAACAGAAAATCTAGACTGTTTGGGACACATAAATTTATAACATAGAAATTGTAGTGCGCAGCTGCCTTGGACTTCCACACAGGAAGAGAAAACCAGAGGTCTGGATAGATGTTTCTTTTCCTATGAAAGTTTGAAGATGGTACAGTATTCCGGAGGAAAAAAATTGGAGTTTTCCTTTGTTTCAAACGTTCCTCTCATCTTCCTTTCCTCTGTTTTTGTTTCCTCTGCTTTTTCTAAAAAGTCCTTTGATCCAAACACAGCCTAACGGTGTCCATCCACAGCAGCCAGCAGGCAGGCCATGCGTCAAGCTTCCAAGAACAGGTCGCGGTTTGGGGATGGAATTGATGGTAGCTCCCGTACGTTGATGGACAGCGGCAGGCAGCTTGACTAGCTGCAGCTGCGGCCGGTTCTTCTGCCTCTGTTCTAAAAGAATGCAATTGTGCATTTTTTTAAAAAAAACTACTTTCAATTAAATATATAAACAAATACATATAGTATGAAAAAATACGTCTCTAATTATACTTATTTAATATCATAAATATCGATATTTTTATATGTAGATAATCAAATTTAAGATACTTTAACTTAGTTTTGGAGTAGAATTGTAATCTTTTTAGGATAGAGGGAGTTCTACTATCCTCTTACTGTCAACTACTACAGTGAAAGCTTGAAAGGGATACTGATGTGCCTTTTCCATAGGACTTTTACGTCTTTTCTTCTAGATAATATATGCAAAAGTAGGATATGCTTTCTGCCTTGCAAATCCCTTTCAGGGGAAATTTTTTGTCTTGGCTCTGGATATGTGTATCAGTGTACGCAAGCAAGGGATTTTTGGAAAGTGATATCAAATCCTGTGTACTGGGGTTGCATTGGACATGTGTAGCTTTTCTGTCAGACGTACATGATCCTCTTTTTTTTTTGCTTGACCGAACGGGTAAATTCAACACAATCTAGAGACAGCATTTCTTTTCTATCTAGCTAGAGGATGAAATATTCTCTTGCCATTCCTCAATCAATTTACAGAGTGCACTACATTTCCCATCTCATCTGAACATAGTGTCATTTTCAGATCAAGCTTTCTTTTTTCTTCTTCAAGAACACAGCTTATATATGTCCCACCAGAGAACGCAAACAGTCATAAACAATTCCAACATGCATTATAGTGTGAGTGTTCTAGGCAAACTCGAGTACTTTTCAGATAGTCCCCAGCTCGGAGCACGTGTTAATTCAGTGGATCCGTTATGTCGGACGGCGACGCTTCAACACTTGTATAACCTCATTACATGTATAATGTCATCCGTGATGCAATTCACACGATCTATGCACGCGTATTTGGTACTAACACCCACTCTTAATAATCCAATTCTATCACAAGATCTTTGCTTTTATTTATATCGTGGTTGGCCAGTGTGTTGCGTCCATAAACCCTGATTATATATATACAACTTTTGACCTGCTCTTGGTTGCAATTTGCAGAACAAGCTTCATCAGGCTTCTACATTCTTCAGATGATTTCACTCACAAGTAATGCCCACCTCACCATGAATTCGTGTCATCAGCAAATTTGTCGATAACCGCCGCATTTTCAATTCGAGGCCTGTTAAGAGAGTTATTATCATGTAATGCAATGTAATGTCAGGGGATCCGATCCGACATGCGTGCACGATTAAGCTTCATCGCAGCATTAATTAAGCATTTAATCTAGGTTATATACGTGTTGTTAGGTAAAACCTACCAGTGCCTGTTCACAAAGCAGAGGTCAATTTCATCGGCAGTTCTTGTTTCATGGAGCAAATCGCGTGGCCTAATCCTCAGGAATTATGTGGCACAGTTGTGCCATCTAACAGCCATAGCTTTTTTCTCTGAGTAGCAGTTGTGTTGCCGGCACAAGAAGAAACTAGTTGTGACTTTTTTCCATGGCAGGAAAAGACGCCAGGTTTCTCAATCAATGCCTTGTTAATTGGCTCCCTTTTTATGTTTTTTTTTGTCTCGTGCCTTTTTGAAAAAAGTATAATAATGCCTGCTTACTTCATGCACCGAAAGAGCTTTCTGATGACCGTGCCATCATTCTTTAACAGGCCCGTCACTAACTGTAAATTACGGTCATGACCCACTGGCAACCATTAGATCATTTTTAAACCTATATTTAGTTAAGGCTTGTTTTTTTTTTGGAAAGAAAAGCGCTTGATGTTTCTGTTTCTTCTAAAACCTATGTTCAAAAAGGACCAGTGCTCTGTCTGGATGTTGTAGTCTTATAAAATCTAAAGACGTGCAAAATTATGGTTTACAGAAAACAGGTCTAGAGTGGATTTTAGAAAACCCTCAAAATTCTATAATTTTAACAATGCTATGGTTGTTAAAACCATATAGTTTGTTGCATCCAAACACTTCACGGCACTTTTAAACCAAAGTATTTTAGAAAGCCATATTGTTTTTTTGCTAAATCTCAAAAACACTTTAGATCCAAACGTGGCATAATTTTGCTTACCTATTGTTTCTAAACCATGGTTTTACATATCTATGGTTCTATAATAAAACTATAGTGTTTTAATACTACGGCTTCTTAACACTATGACATCCAAGAATCTTTAGACCATTTTCAACCTATATTTAGTTAGGTCTTGATGGTTTCTTTTCTTTTTAAGGGCCCTCCTTTTGGAATGCATGAATTTCACAATAATTATATAGTAATTTTACATTAATCAAATTAAGTTCATAGAAAAATGCAAGAAATAGAAAAAAAATTCTCGCAAACCATAGAGAGCCTAAACCTCCGTTCAATGGCATACTAGTTGCATCCCTACGAGTAAGAGGAGCCCAAAAGAACAGGTCATCAGGGATGAACCACTTCAAATCATACTCCATTTGCCGTACAAGCAGCACTAATCTGTCCTAAACTGCCAGCCAGCTACCTACTAGGCGTCTTGCTAGTTGCTATCACCCCACAATTGCCAACTAGTCCAGCTATCGCATCCTCAACCAACTGCCATTTTCACCGGCACGCGGCACACAATTAAGCTGAGAATCATGCAGCAGCATTTGGAAAGTTTTGGTGGAGCTAGCTGAACCAGCAGTCCCAGCACTATCTATGATGAGCTGGACACACGGAGACGAGTTTATCAGGAATTCAGGAGCAAAGAACTCGGATCCGTGGAAGCAAGTACGCTGTACGCACGCATGCAACAGTGCGGGCAAGATCCAGCAGGAAACGGCGTACCACTAGCTGCCGCGCTTCACTGGAGTAAAGAAACCGGCCGGAGCCCGTGGCTGGCACTGGCATCCAACACTGCACCTCATCAGTCATCACGATGTGCTATAAAAACAAGACGCTGTTGGATGCCGTAAAATAATCGAAGTATTACTCGTGGTTAGCGTCTGATTAGCGGCAGCATCTGGATTGACTCGTCGCTCACTGGCTCACTGGCTGACTGACAGATGAAGGTTCCAAGTCATTAAACAACGCCCCAACTGCAGGTGGCAAGTTTCAGAAGAGGCGCCTGTGTTCCTGTGTAATTTTTCTTCAGAGTTCTCCAGGGTGTGTTTAGTTGGGAACGTGAAAATTTTTGGGTGTCACATCGGATATGTCGGAAGGATGTCGGGAGGGGTTTTTAGATACTAATAAAAAAACAAATTACAGAACCCATCGAGAAACTGCGAGACGAATCTAATGATACTAATTAATCTGCCATTAACACATGGGGTTACTGTAGCACCTAAGGCTTTTTGTGGACTAATTATACTTAAAAGATTTGCCTCGCGATTTTGCCGAGAACTGTATAATTAGTTTTTTTTTTCGTCTGCATTTAGTACTCCATGTGTCTAACCATGCTTTTTTACTGTAGGAGGAAAAAAAAATAGAAACTAAACCAGGCCTCAGTGTCCAGTACTGTACGTACTCCAGTATCCTCTCTCTTCAGGCTTCCGTCCTCGGACGGAGCTCAGAGCTGAGAGAGAAAGAGAGAGGACAGAGGAGTGAGGTCGAGGTCAGTGATGCTGACGCGAGCGCCATTAACCCTGCTCGCCTCACCTCACCCAACTCGCTGTCGATGCCTTCGTCTTTCTCGTGCAGGGAGTAAATGCAAACGGGACAAGTTTTCGTTTTCCCAATGGCTGCCGGCGCTGGTGCTGGGCCTGTCGTCCGCCTGTGAGCTGAAACAGCAACGGCCTCCACAGTCCAGTCCCCACTCCCCCCATCACCTGCCTCTCGTTCTCCATCTTCACTCTTCAGCTTCGATCAGCTTGCACTGGGCAGGCTCATGGTCCTGGCTCCTGGGCAAGGCGACGCCTGAAACTCTGAAACTTAACCTTGATCTCCTTGGATACCATGCCAATGGCGTGGCTCATCAGCACCCTGCTTAGATCTCACGTCACATTGTGGTACTGTACTAGCTGTGGCTGTATATGATGCTACTAGTTTCTTTGTACCAATAGAAACTTTGATGATCAGGGAAGGTGCCTTTTCTTTTTGTTTTTCTTGGCACCAATGAGAAGAGGAATGATAAGTTGCACTGTCTGTGTCTTGCTAGTACAGCAGTGGTGCATAACTGTATTTATTCCGAGATCTCATACTAGTTACTGTTCCAACTACCCAGTGGCCAGTGTGTATGTACCTGCAGGCTAATGTCAACCTCTAACAACTTCTGGTGTAGCCGTACATCCATCTTGCTAGGCGATTTGGAATTTTGGATGACCAAGATTCTTTCTGATCTGCTTGTAGAAATTCAGGAATCATCAATGTCAACTAACAGCTCACAAGGGATAGGATCATGGGAGGGGATGTATATTCTTTTCATCAGTGGAAATGTAGCTTTAAATTAAAAAATTTTAGTTGTATTTTTGTTAGATAATTATGCATTTTCATGGTCAATTTAATCCAGAAATAAAACATCAGCAGGTTCGTGACAACATATATGTGTATGTGTATATCACTAACAAACGCTACAGCATGCAAGTATGACATACCGATAGATACAGTAAGTACGCAAAGTACGGTAATCAGAGAGTTAAGAGTGTACTCAACGGAGGGTCCCATGCCGAGGACATCGAAGGCTCCATTCGCACCAGACATAGTGCGTTGCTCGAAGTCGTGGACCACAGTTGATGCAGGAAAGTGTTCGCGGTGCAGTCCCACGAACGGTCACCAGAAAGAAGACACCTTGTTGTTCCGCGAGCGATCACCAGGAAGAAGACGTTTGTGACGTGGACGAGCAATCGCGGAATCGCTCCCCAAAAAACTAATCGTCGCACACCCCGTGCAAGGTTCGCAGGCGGAGGAGGATTCCGGAGGCACCTGCTCTCCCGTTGCTCCGTGCGCACAGAGGTATGGGACGGGGAAAACCAAAGGGCGGCTGAGGTGTAGTATCTCGAAAGCAAAGGGAAGATTGGGCTGACGGAGGACTTCTACTTTTATGCCTGCGGCGGGGAGGGAGAAAGCTAGCCGAGGAACTCAGGAGACGGAGACACGAAGAGATGGTAGCTGGCGCAATCAACTCGCCTCCACCATAAATTGAGAAACTCCCGTAATTATGTGGATTAAGTGGCAAAACCTGGCCACGCCTGTCCGCTACCTGCTTGCCTACCACGCCCACGCCCACGCCCGGCCGGCGGCGGCGCGCGCGTGCGTGTGGCACTCCTGGATAATTTCCAACCAAATAAGCTGAGTCAACGTTAAGTCAAAATCCCGTACGGTATTAAACCATACAACGCGGACCATAGAGTTTTATTTAATTTATTAAATATTATATAGGCCAAGCCCATAATATATCCTACAATTTTGACTTGGTCAATGCATACGAATACAAACCGCGGTTTTCTTTGAAAGCAGGTAATGTGGAAATAGTAATGGAAGGATACTCCAGATGGGCTTATGGTTCTTGTCTAGTTTTATTACATGACATATGCAGAGTTTTCAGTCAACTGTAGCTAGTAGTGCGCCTCTTGTGTTATCATATGTTGCAAAGAAGTGCACTACATATGCCATTGACTATGAGTTGAGAAATTTGAACTTTCAATCCTCATAATATCCTATCTCCAGAACTTCATATATGCACCTAAACACCAAAGCTAAGTACTGTGTGTGGCGAGCTGGCTGGCTGTGAGAACACCACCACAATTTGGCAAATAAAGAAGCAATTGATGTTACAGGGTCAGCTTGACTAGAGGTGAAATATTTGGATTTTTTAATACTCCGTTTTCCTCCCTATTTGGTCATTTGGTGCCAATGTTCAACCACTGTTAGTTATACAATATTTTTGCCATATTCCACACGCTACATGGATATAAATAAAAATATTTTTAAAAGCACGTTGAAATAGTCCAAAAAAGAGCTGTGCACACTGAACAGAGCGACAGAGGGAAGAAAGGAAAGTATGCAAGTTTTTTGAGTGGACCAAAAAGAAAAGGCATGGGCAACAAAATGGGCCCAAGTGGGCTTGCAGCCCAATGTCCGAGCAGTGGCCGATCCAGTCCAAACAGCCCATACACACCTGCGAGGCCGTGACCCCGTCCGAATCCGATCCCCAATCCCCCAACCCGACTACTGCAGCGAGAGGAGAGAGAAGGAAAGGAGCAGAGCGGCGGCGGCGAGGTCTATGGCGTCGACGGCAGGGTACCTGGCGCGGCGGGCGGCGCAGAAGGAACGGGTGCGCCTGCTCTACCGCAGGGCGCTCAAGGACACGCTCAACTGGGCCGTCCACCGCCACCTCTTCTACCAGGACGTCAGTCCCCGCCCCCATTTCCCCCCTCCGCCTCCCTCTCCCTCTCGATCTCGATCTCCCTCCCCGCTCGCGGACGGATCTGACCTCGTGCTCCCTCTCCCGCGCAGGCGTCGGATCTCCGGGACAAGTTCGAGGCCAACCGACACGTGGTAAGGCCTCCTCCTGCTGACCCTTTTTGCACACCTCGATCGAAACTCGCAAGTTACGTTTGGTGATGATTTCTGTGTGGTGCTGTGACTGTGAGCCATGATGTTGGATTTTGTGTGGGGTGGTGGTGCAGGATAACCTGGACGTGATCGATAGGCTCATCGACGATGCGGAGGCTCAGTACAGGAACTTCCAGCACCCCGATCCCTACATTGGTAAGCTTTCTCTTGTCATCCTGGTCTTTTTTGTGCACTGAATGTTTGGCATCAAATCATGTAGGCTGGCACTAGCATTTTGTTTGGATAGAACATTTCATATTGAGTAATCAACGTCATAGTGAAGTTTTCAGAATTCATGCAGTGATAACCACACTTTTCGTTTTGGTCAAGACCTTTCAATGCCTAGAGTTTAGTTAACTGGGATGCAATCCTTCTTCTCTTTCCCAGCTACATTTGCTTACACTTGATGTACCAACAGTTTGAAAAAAAACAACTTTGTTCAGCCCTAGTAACACCGATGGTTATGGATTAATTAGTAAATATGCAAGCTGCTACCTGCTGTATTTTTTGTGGGTATTCGGTATTGTAATTCTGTTGTAAGGCTTCAGCCTAAGTGTCTGACTTACCAATTTCTTCTGTTCCTGATGTCGATGCCTCTGTTTATCAATGAGTGGCCACAACAAATACGCTGGAAGATACTAGCATTTTTTTTCTGAGATACTAGCATTTTTTTCTGAGATACAGTTGAAAAGTTAGTTGTAATTGATTGACGTCAACGTTTTAATCTTACATACAATGATTGTGCTAATGTGTATGAATTACCAATTTTTTGAGGTGAAGTCTCTACGGGAATGCTAAAGCCTAATAATCTCTATATGCCTCTTATCTCTGCAGTTCCATGGGCACCAGGTGGCAGTAAATTCACAAGAAACCCCCCTCCTCCTCAAGGGGTAAGATCATAGATTACATTGCTCTTTATGCTATGTAATGTATTTGCATTATGCTAATTTGATTCACCACAATGCTTATCATTCATAATATTATACTTGATTTTTCTTTCCTCCTGTGATTGCCTAAACAAGGTACACTGTTCATAGTTTAAGCTAACCTAATTTGAACGCAAAAAATGCAGCAGTACTTAAGGTTTCATCTGTAATTTCTCAATGGATAAGAGAGCTAGAATTATTATTTATCGTTAATGGATTATTATTTGTAGTGCTTTGGCCAAAACTGTAAATTGATGTTAGGAACTTCAACTGATTTGCTCACAAAGGTAGTTAGTTTTACAATTACTCCCTCCGTTCCAAGTTATAAGACATTTTGGCTTTTCTAGATACATTGCTTTTACTACGTATCTTGACATAGTGTATATCTAAGTGCATAGCAAAAACTATGCATCTAGAAAAGTACATTGCTTATATTTTGGAATGGAAGGAGTATTTCATAACTGAATATTGTCTACTTGGACGTGATGGGGTGAACCCTGCCAAACATCTGCTGCATATTATCATATTACTGGGCTACTGGCTTAGATTTTACAAAACGACTTCATCTTCTATGGCCACATTAACCCTCCCATACTGATTTGCTCGCAAAGGTAGTTTTTCATAACAGGATTTCCTCTACTTGGATGCTACGTAGTATCGCATAGAGTTTACAAAATGACTTCATTTTCAATGGCGACATTATCTTATTCTGGCTCTAGCATTTAGCATTGCTAAACTGTCTTTGGGTAGTAGATTCTGTACACCAAAATGTTGTACTAATGGCAATTGTGTCTTGTAGATCGAGGTCATCTACAATTATGGCAAGGAGGACCAGTAAACAAGAGTCCTGCGAGCGGGGGCAGAACTTCCAGAGTTCCAAATCACTTCCTGTTTAATTGAGTTGTGCGAGAAATAAGAATGAAAATTACTGGACTCCATCCATGCTTCTCATTTGCTTTTTCTGATAACCCAGTGCTCTTCATCTACTGCATATTCAAGTGATGTTTGCTGTCATAAAATGGAACTATGCTATCTTTGTCATGCAGTTTAAACTGACGAGCCGCACCTCCCCAGTTTTTCTTTGGCTTTTCTGCTGCATTTTTAAGTTTTCTCTAGTTACCCCCCCTGGAATCTGGAATCCGGATGTTCAGGTTGAAAATTGACGAATTGAGCTGGCACCATCAAAGCTGCCATCCAATTTTGATGTGTG
Organism: Miscanthus lutarioriparius; assembly: GCA_904845875.1. Taxonomy (NCBI): domain Eukaryota; kingdom Viridiplantae; phylum Streptophyta; class Magnoliopsida; order Poales; family Poaceae; genus Miscanthus; species Miscanthus lutarioriparius. Next base: position 4,071,900 of record CAJGYO010000018.1, read on the forward strand.
GGTTGATCCAAGTATGTATAATCGACACGGATTACATATTCAGTGTGAAATTTGAAACCGATCTCAGCCGTTCAATGTTAGTCGGATGTCTGAATCCCTTTCGGTGTTATGTTAAGCTAAAAATTCAGAGTTCGTAGCGTCCTCAACTCGGAGCCGATCCTGCCGTGTAAACGTGAACTCCGAGCAAGAAGCAACCATAGAAGCAGAAGCAAACCTACGCGACTCACCGCTCGCAGCAAACAGCAGTGCCCTCCGCTCCGAATCCGCCACGTGTCCCGCCGGCCACCTATTTGCCGCGCGACGGGTTCCTCCTCCGTCGCACGTAATCCGGCGCAAAAGGGCCCGAGGCGACGACGCAGGTGCACACGGCGATCCTCCCGCCGACATCCGGGCCCCACTTCTAGGCTACCGCCACTGACGGCTCCGGACCCGCGTGTCATACGAAGCCAACTCCCGCGTTGGTTTCTCGTTAAGCTAAGCCCGCACCGCGCGAGATGGTGGTGGAGTAGACGCAATCCCATCGGATCGAACCCAGCAGCACGCCGAGGAATAAACCGTCGAGGAGGAAGGAGGGGGGCCGCGAGGTGGGCACCAGGATGCAGGCACAGAGGTCCCCGGCGATGACGGGGGTTGGCGGCGCCGCGGCGGCGGCGGCGGCGGGGACGGCGGTTGGGATGCCGTCCCAGGGGACGGTGCCGGTGCGGCGACGGTGCGAGGGTACAGCCATGGGAGCCATCACGCTCGACCTCCGCCCCGGCCTCGGCGTCGGCCCCTTCACCCTCGGTGAGAACCCTAAGCACCCACCGCCCGCCGCCCCGTCAGGCATCGGCGGTCGTTGGTTGCTTCCTTTGCTTTCCTCTCGGTTTGGACGGGAGGGAAAAAGGACTTGTTTTTTTAAGCAAGAGGTTAGCTAAATTTTCAAACTTTGAGCCAATTCTGACTTGGGAGGTCGCAATCGGTGCAGGGATGCCGATCTCCGATGCCTTTGCACAGATAGAGCGCCAGCCGAATATCTACGACGTTGTGCACGTGAAGTACTTCGACGAGGTTTGTGAGACGAGGTGCACGAGTTTGTTGGATGCCAGGGTTACCAAAATATTCTTAACTGATCGGTGTTGTTGGTTCTGTGTCTTCAGGAGCCTCTCAAGCTGGACTTTGTCATTAGCTTTCCGGATCATGGATTTCACCTACGCTTTGATCCTTGGTCGCAGGTATGCTCGGGGTTAATTTGTTACATTTTAGGCATTTTTTATTTTATTTTGAAACAGCCAGCATTGAATGCATGAGAAATCAGTTGCTCGTGGAGATTAATTAAGACTATATAGCGGACCACTTTTGCAAAATCAAACTGGAATGTGTTCTGCATTAGGATACCCCAACTCTTGTGGCTAAAAGGGTTAGCTGCTGTTGTTTTTGAGTGTGTTATGCTTGAAATATAGGAAATATAATGTGGGTAATTGAGAAAAGGAACTCATCATGGTTAATAATTCTAATTTATGTATATGGGGAAAAGAATCTTTGAGAATGTGTGCTGTGTGGAAATGAAACTTATTTTCAGGCTTCAGAATTACTAAACTTATATGCTTTGTATATTATCCTTGCAGAGGCTCCGTCTTGTAGAAATTTATGATGTTAAGAGATTGCAATTGCGATATGCGACAGCTTTAATTGGGTAAGGATCTTCGCGATCATGATTTTTCATTGTTAAATCTTTGTGAAACAGTGGAAGTACTCAAATAAATCCTGTTCAGATATGTTGTTGCGCTCATTTACATTAACCCTTCAGCGCAAGGTTGTGTGGTGTTACTGATCATTCTGTTTTTCACTTTCAGTGGCCCGTCAACATTAGCCACTTTTGCCGCTGTGTATGCACTCTTTGGACCAACTTTCCCTGGTATATACGACAAAGAGAGGGGAATTTATACGTTGTTCTACCCAGTATGTCATGAAAAATAGCTCTGTTGTTCCCCTCTTTCGCAGTTCATCTTGTTTTCTTTCCCTTGATCTGTTGGTGGGTTTGTCTTACTGGTAACCTTTTGTAGGGTTTATCCTTCGCATTCCCTATTCCCAGCCAATATACAAATCTATTCACCAATGGGGAAGGTATTCTACCTCAGAGGCAATTCAGTTGTGAATGTTCTATTAGTACCCATATTTACGTAACGTCTTACCTCACTTCTGTAATTGCTATGGCAGTGGCAGATTTGCCCCTGGAATTCCCAGACGGAACAACCCCTGTTACTTGCCGGGTTTGTATATATGATAGCTCGACAGATAGCAAGGTTGGGGTTGGATCTTTGATGGACAAAGCAGTTGTACCTGCACTGCCTGCAGGCAGCCTGTATATGGAGGAGGTGCACGCGAAGGTATGCTATGTTTTTAGTTTATTGATAATGTTTCCAGCTTACTGGTTTTGTTGAAGCTGTAAACATATTTTGATGTTTCATAATCCAAGTGATCCAGACTATCTAGTTTTACCTCTTAGCTCTCCAGTCCTGTCCCCACCCACCCAGGCACCTCTTTTCTTAGGCAATGTATGAAACCAACAAGCGAAAGAAAATAAACAAAAAGCTGGTCGTGGGATTTGCCTTTCAATTACACGTTTGTTTTAGACTCTTTTTTAATGTTGATTTTTTTTTTGATTTGTTGGTTGTTTCACGAGTGAGAATCATACAACGACTGGTATCTTCTTCGTGTATATGAATAAGTTGTGATTTCTGTATGTTGTTTGTCTTATGACTCTTACCAAGTCTTACCAGTGGAGTAAACATTTTCTTATACTTGTTTTCAGCTTGGTGAAGAACTTTGGTTCACAATAGGGGGGCAACATATTCCTTTTGGTGCATCACCACAGGTACATCACATATCTATTTGCTGAAGTAAAAATATAACTTTACATTGGCCCAGATTTGTCTTTTACTTGAATTTCTTTTGCAGGATGTCTGGACTGATTTGGGTCGTCCTTGTGGTATCCATCAGAAGCAGGTCAGTTTTAATTGAGGCATCAGAGTAAAGATTTCACATAATATATGTATTTCTTTGAATTGCCAACATTATTTAACATATGACATAAGCTAAGCTGAACTGGTTTCCTTGTGAATTTACTTTTTTTGCTTACTCATGGAAGCATTTAGATAACATTTTAGTCTATACAGAGCTATTGAGAGCATGAGATTAATCCGTATTTCTGCGACATATGGTTAAGTTTTGTTTGGTAAAGATCAATATAAAGGAATGACATTCTCCCTGGAATTATTGGTGCATTCTCAACTGGAATGCTAACTATGTTTGTTCTCCCATCTTGTAAGGTGGACCAAATGGTCATACACTCTGCATCAGAACCCCGGCCTCGGACAACCCTTTGTGGAGATTATTTCTACAACTACTTCTCGCGTGGAATTGATATCTTATTTGATGGACAGGTGTGGAGTATTTCATCACACTAGGATTGTGTAACACTGTAAATAGCTTCTTTTTTATTGGCTTGGATTTTAAATAGCATATTGACAGTTTATTGTCCTTGCAGACACATAGGATAAAGAAGTTTGTTTTGCATACAAACTTCCCTGGCCACTCAGATTTCAATTCATATAAGAAATGCAACTTTGTTATATATGACGCTGAAGGTCTGGACTACGTACTTGTAATAAAAAAATAGTTTTATTGTGATGGAATAATCCAATCCAATCATCCATCTGGTCTTTTTTCAGCTGAAGGTACATGTCAGCCCGGTAATGTCTCAAAAAATTGCATAACGCCTAGTACAAAATGGGAACAAGTTAAGGTATGGTGTTTTACATAACTTATTAAAACCTGCTGATGGTACCACTGGTAGTCCTTGTCTCCTTGATGTCTTATTTGGCTTCAGAATGCCGTTTGATTTTGCCTTGTAGTTCTAAAGTTATCATCTTTGCTTTGAAATGCCATTTGTTACAATTTCTGCACACCCCTTTTTGCATCTTGTTTCATTGGCTTCATGGATTACTTTCATGAGTCCTTTTCATCCTTCTTAAATAGTGAATGGTAAACTTATGACATAAAATGATCTACTAGGTTTTATTTTGCATAGTTGGGTTGTTAGCATAATCACACTAATGTTCTTGCACTAAGAATGTCAGCTTTGCTTTTGCTTTTTCTAGAGCAGTTACCTTTTAAGTAGATATTGGTCTAAGCTGTATTATCAATCTAGCAACGCTTCGAGTGCCAATATGCTATCTTATTGCATGCTTATATGTTATATATTTTTCTGTCCTTTTAACAACCCTTGGTTTTACTGTATTAGGAGATTCTCGGTGATTGTGGCCGAGCTGCAATCCAGACACAAGGCTCCATGAACAATCCATTTGGATCGACGTTTGTATATGGATATCAGAATATTGCTTTCGAGGTGGGTGTTATTCAATCGCACTCCAAATCTCTTTTCCCTGTGTATATCAGATGTGACATCGTGTTATTTTATTGGTTAATAGGTGATGAAAAATGGATATATTGCAACTGTTACTCTCTTCCAATCATGATGTATGTAATGTAGCTGTTGCCCATAATGCACATCGCCGAAGCACGGCTATGCTATGTTTGATCATTGGGGAGCATGGACTTTAGTTAACTGTCGAAGTTTTCCATTTTGACAGGGTGCTACATGTATCTCAAGTAGTACACGCTGTACGCTGTACATGGTCAGGTAATGGAACGTTGTACCTCTCATGTGAGTACTGATCGTTAGCAGAATCAGTGAATTGTACAGTATCTCAACTAAACTACACGCTGGGGGACCTCGGCTACGAGAGGTCAGCCAGTTCCTTTCGTCTTGCGTGAGGCCTAATACTGATTTGATGATTTTTTTTCCTTGAACATGTAGAAGAGCTACGTATCCTATATTAAAAAAAAAGGCTTTAGAACACACACACAGTTTTACAAAGGGGCGCGCGCCTTTCCTTTTAAATATACACACGACCTTGGCCCAGTGACATCAACAGCCCTCCAATACGCGCGCTAGGAAAGCTAGATGAGATACACCTGGAGCCCCGACCATGCTCTATTGCTGCAGCAGTGCAGCTCTTCCCGAGCAGCGTCCACTGTACGACCTCCATAATTAAAAAAATTATATAGCGAATATATAGCGGTTCCGAATTCCGATGGTTCTAGATTGACCAAGCATCAAGAATTATGATCGACGTCAGTACTTTTTGCACTTACCCTTGAACACTTTCTATAGTTCGTGCCACTAGTCCTCAGAAGATGCAGCAAGCCGAATCACATTTGCCTTCCAAAGACACTAGTTACCAACAAGTGGTCAATCGCATAAGATGCAGCGTTCATGATGAGGTAGCTCTCCACGAGCGAGACCATCAGCAGTCTAGCATTTGTTGTGACAAACCGACCACATAGAAAAATTTACATTTCCACGGTGCCCACGGCCTGCAATTTTTTTCCACGGTCTGAATTGCACCACACCAATAAACAAGCCTTTATAAGCGGATTTTGCAGCATATTTTTCTTTTCTTTTTTTTCGATTACACAGTACAATTCAGACACTCACAAAGTCACAATGCACGCACACTTACCTCTATGAACACACGCACGTAAACCCTATATCTATGAGCATCTTCAAAGACTGGATCCTCGAGATTGATAAAGTCACCACATGCGCCTCGTTGTCGATAAGAACGTCGTCTACCACTGAAAGCACAATATTGTTAAATCCTAAAATATTCGTTTCCACGGGAAGTAAAACCCAAGACCTAATGTGCTACTGAGGCTCTTGTAACCACTAGACTACATTTTAGAGAATCGTCATATATGTGAGAATCCTCAACATCCTGGTGCATCACCACCTCTGAGAGCAGGTCCCAGAGATCAAGGTAATCTGAGATGGCAGCAACCGAAAGAGCACCTTGGATATCCGAAATCCAAACCATATCAGTAAGGAGCAACTCTAACAGTCCCTACTTGAGCTCCTATAGCTAAATATGAGTGCTTAGCTTAAAAACTGTGTTCCAGCAGGACCCTACTAGGGCCCTCAAATTTTAGTGGGCACCCAAGGCCAAGCCCACAAATCACCGTTTTAGGCAGTTGGTCCTCCCACACATCTTCCCCGTCCGCTTGAGCGCCCAAGCGCGCGCACCCTTCCCACCCCTGCGCACCCTCCCCAGTACGATGATCGTCCACATCTGCGTGCCCCTCCCCGGTGCGACGGTCTCTCCCACGTCCGTGCGCCGTCCCCGGTTCAACGGTCTCCTGGGTGGAGCCTCCCGGCCGTCCCCATTGGAGCCACGTTGCCCCTTCCCGATGCCCCTCGTTGCCCTCCCCGCCAGAGCCGTGCCTCGAGCGTGCGCCCTTTGCCTGCCCGCGTGCCCCCCTCCCGACACGACGATCTCCTGGCAGAGCCACCCAACCCTCCCCGTCGAACCACGACGCCCCTCCCCGTTGTCCCGCCTTGCCTTCCCCGTTGGAGCCGCCCCGCTCCCAGCCGGAGCCCCTCCTAGCGAATCACATCCTTGGCGGCCGCCCCCCTGTCCACGCGACCATAACCTCCCTCAACATCTCCTTCCCTTCCTGTCCATGCACCCTCCTAATCGTGCCCTCACCATGGCCGTGTTTGTCAATAGGGGAGAAGACAAAGGATAAAGATAGAAAAGATAATGGCAAGTGGGTCATACGTGTTATTCTCTGTTTCAATGAATTTGAGAGTCCTAATTTGAGGGCTATTGCTAGAGTTGAGCTCACAAAACATGGCCCTTAAAAGTAGGGGAGGCCCACAAATCCAAAGTAGGGGCCATGTTTTAATGTCCATTGCTGGAGTTGCTCTTCATCCACTGTCCTCTTTTTTGCACGCCGCTTAAAAAGTACGACGAAAAGATGAGGGCAACATAAGCAATACTATGCCCATGTGAAAGCCCTAGTTTGGTTTTGGATAATTGATGAAACCTAGCACTAACCTTTATCATGAGTGTGATATGAGCTAGGTTGGTGCAATCCAAGTGATTGAGCAAGATGAGGTCCATAGAGATGGAGATGGACATGTGTTGATGATGATCAAGTGCTCAACTTGGAAAAGAAGAAAGAGAAAAACAAAAACCGAGATGATTAAGGCAAAATGTATATGATAGGTTTTTGTTATGCACTCAAGACACCATAGAGGGTGTGAGTGACTTAGGATCGATACTTAGGATCGAAAACTAAACGGTTTATCGAGTGCCACTAGGTGACATAATTCTTGCATATGCATTTAGGAACCTAGTGTGCTAACTTTGACCCTTGTAAAATGCTTTGAAAATGCTAACACACGTGCACAAATCTTTGGCTAAATGAGAGTGACTCAAGCAAGGTCCGATCACTAACCCTAGGTGCATCGAAAGGCCACTAGGTGGCATGATTCTCGTTTAGATGATATGCATTTAGGAACCTAGTGTACTAACTTTGACCCTTGTAAAATGCTTTTTGAAAAATGCTAACACACGTGCACACAAGTTCTACACATTGAGGTTAGCAAGTTGAGAAAAGAGTAGGCAAGAAGGTTATAATGTAATGAAGCAAGGGTGAAGTCGTTTTGGACTTGAAAAAAGAAAAGGGAGCTCACACAAGCCACTACTAATCCACTAAGTACGCAGCCCCTCACAATCACCACGACAAGAGTGAATCACTCCGCCGCGATCCTCGCACTAACCCTAGGTGCACCAAGAGTAACAAGCGAATCTCGCAGTCAAACACGAACAACACCAAGTGCCTCTAGATGCAAACACTTAAGCAATACACTTGATTCTCTCCCAATCTCACAAAGATGTTTAATCTATGATGGAAATGAGTGGGAGGGATTTGGCTAAGCTCACAAGGTTGCTATGTCAATGCAAATGGCCAAGAGACGACCGCCATGGGGCTTAAATAGAAGCCCCACGAAATAGAGCCGTTGTACCCCTTCACCGAAAGCACAACGCAGGGTGACCGGACGCCCGGTCCGATCGACCGGACGCCGGCCGGTCCGGCCACGGATTCACACTAACATCGATTTCAGAGGCGGTGCTCGATGGCGGTCATTTCTAGTATCGCGATTTTTCCCGACGACGCGAGTCGTTCCGATCACACAACGCGTCTCCTCAGCGCCCTCGTGATCGGACGACGAAGAAAAATGCAAAACGCGCCCTCGCCTGCTTAACGACCGACGTCCAACGAGACCAACGTCCGGCCACATGTCGTCTTTTCTGTCTAGGGCGCCCGGTGTACTCTCGATCGGACTGCGCGCGGACAATGAGATGTGATGACCAAACGCTGTGCCAACCACCAAGTGTATCACCTTGTGCGTCATATTTTCTGTCGTGCTTGACCAATGACATCTAGTGCGCGTGTCCGGTCACTATTTGCATGTTGAAAAACATCACTTTGATAACCGAACGATCGGACGATCCTAAATGTGATCACACTCACTAAGAGTCTTGATCACCACCAAAACAAAATAGCTCCTACAATTTATACCTTTGCCTTGAGCCTTTTGTTTTCTCTTTCTTCTTTCCAAGTCCGAGCACTTGATTTGTGGCATCACCATCATCATGTTATGATCTTCATTTGTCCACTTGGAGTGTACTACCTATCTCATGATCACTTGATAAACGGTTAGTTAGTTTTACTATGGCGATGTTCGTCAAATAGTCATTGAGATCCGATGGCTGAGATTTGAAGAAAGACAAGTTTCATGAACCCCAAATGGTAGCAATGGTGGCCATAGGAAATATAGAGACAATGACTACGATGCTACTGGACCTTTGAGCGTGATACCAATCGGAGTGCACCATTATACCATCCTTAGCACCATGGTTAGCTTAATACCACTTGGAAACAACACTTTGGAAATGAAATCATTAGATGTCCTATGCATGCTAGTTTTTTATTTTATCATTCAAACCTACAACTAACACATACATCACACAAGCATGGATATTAAAATTTAAAACTTGTGTTATGCAAACAAACATATGAAATGCAATGGCTCTATTTCGTTGGGGCTCAGCTCTATAATATATGATGGGGTCTTTTCACCATCTTAGTACCTCATATCACTAATATCTTTTGTTTCTCTCTCAAGGCATTTCTCTTGGACTTTTGATATTCTTGACATCCTTTGTACTTTTTCATTGTTATTTCTCCCCTATCTCTTATATCTTTGTGAGTATTTAACTCGGTTTGATCCAAGGACAAGCTTCTTCACACCTCCATACTTGTACCATATTGAGTTAAACCTCCCACTCATCTTTCTTGCTTGATTGCGAATTCAAAGTGAGATTGAGTGATTCCAAGTGCATTTGCTTGAGTGATTGTATATAGTGGCACTTGGGGATCGTTCCAACCGAGACCAGGTCCGGCACATGGATTTCTTTTACTCTTGGTGGTTGTCACCACCAAGTAGATGGCTTTTTCACAAACATTTTCAAGGGTGTTAGCACTCCACTAGATCAAATGCATATGCAATGAGTAAGAGCATCTAGTGGAACTTTGATAACCGCATTCCGAGGTTCAATAGTACGCGTGTTGGTGATTGTTCGTTTTCTCTTTCTTCTTTCCAAGTCCGAGCACTTGATCATCTCATCACCATCATCATGTGATCTTATGAGGGTATCTCATGATCACTTGATAAACTAGGTTAACACTTAGGGTTTCATCAATTCACCAAAACCAAACTAGAGCTTTCAAATGAGTGCACTATGAAGTGACTGACCTGGTCCTTCCGGTGCTCGATGGCTTTGATCGGATTGAGTCGTTCTTGTGATCGGACGCTCGAAGAAAAACAACGCTTGTAGCTCTAGTAAATTGCTCGTGTCATTGAGTTACCTCACTTGTGGGTAGGTTCTTACGGTGTCCAATTGTGTGGGCGAGGTTCGTGCAACACCTCTTAGCCGCCAAATCATCAAGTGTTGGTCGACACAACGGGGACTAACGTGCCGGTAAGCACATGAACCTTGAGAGAAAAATCAAGTGTCTCTTGCCATTGGTATTCTCTCAGTGATTGTAATTGGTGTTCATATTGTGATTGGTTCACTTCTCTACGCGGCAGTATAATCACCCTACTCTCTCATTTACATTCCCGCAAACTAGTTGTAGCAAGCTCTTTAGTGTAATTAGAATTGAGAGCTTGCTTTATAGTTTAAATTCATCTAGTGGAGCTCTTAGTGAGTAGCAACTTAGCTCTTATACATGCCTAGTGATTATAATAACTAGAATTGTTGGGATAGGTGGCTTGCAACCCTTGTAGAGCTAGAGCAAAATTGCATTACGCCATTTGTCATACTAATCAATTGCTCTAGTGCTTTGTAAAATTTTTAAATAGGCTATTCACCCCCCCTCTAGCCAGGATCTTTCAAGTGGTATCCGAGCCATGGTCACCGTTTGATTGAAGGCTTAACAACCTCGGTGTCAAAAGATGGCTCAAATTATGTTCAACCATGTGGGGGCAAACCACCGTTCTTTGATGGTACATGCTATGACTATTGGAAGAGAAAGATGAAGATGTATCTTGGTTCAATCAATGACCAAGTGTGGGATGTGACAGAGAATGACTATGTGATTCTTGATCTGGACAATCTCACCAACACCAACAAGCAATGCAATACAATGGCTCTCAACATCATTTATAATGCCATTGATTCCAAGGTGTTTGAGCAAATCAAGGATTGTGAGAAAGCTAGTGAAGTGTGAAAGAGATTGGAGGAGATCTATGAGGACACACCGGCGGTGAAGAGTGGCAAGCTATACATCCTCAAGGACAAATTGACAAGCTTCAAGATAAAGGATGATGAGAGCATTCCGGAGATGTTCTATAGATTGCAAGTAATTGTCAATGACTTGAAGGCTTTGTGAGACAAGATCAATGATGATGATGTCTCTCATCGGTTCTTGATGTGCTTACCTCCTAGATTCGAGACATTGAGATTAATCATCATTAGAGGAGGATTGAAGCAACTCACCCCTAACCAAGTACTAGGTGATGTCATGACACAAGAGATATACCATGTGGAAAGAGAGGGGGTTGACAAGGATGACAAGAAGGAAGATGAAGACAAGAAGAAGAAGAGTGTAGCATTCAAGGCTAGCTCATCATCCAAGATCAAAGGCAAGTCCAAGAAATAATCAAGTGATGATGATCTTAGTAACATTGATGATGAAGCTATGGCTCTCTTTGTGCGCAAGATGGATAAATTCATGAAGAAGAAGGGCTATGGTGCAAGAAAGAGAAGAGATCACAACAAGAAGTATGTGAGGAGATGCTACAAGTGTAAGAGCCCAGATCATATTATAGCGAATTATCCCTACAATAGTGACAATGATGAGGATAAGAAGAAGAAGCATAAGAAGGAGAAGAAAGAAAAGGAGAAGAAGGAAAGGAAGATGACCTTCCAAAAGAAGAAGAAGGGTGGACGCTATGTGGTGACATGGGATAGTGATGGCTCTTCTGATAGTGATGATTCTAGTGATGATGGCAAGAAATCTATCAAGAAAGCACTAGCAAGCATCACCATCAACAACAAGCCTTCCATCTTCGACACTCCATGACATGCCTCATGGAAAAGCATACCAAGGTAAAATATGATGTGAGTGATGATGATTGTGAAAGTAATGATTGTAGGAGTGATGATGAGGAGGAGTACACCAAGGAGGAGCTCATGGATATGTGTGAGCAAGTGCACACTTGCTTTGAGATGAAGAGAAAGGAGTACAAAGAATTGCATAAGAGAATCAAATCTCTTGAGCAATTCTTTGATGAGCTAAATGCTACTCATGAGAGTCTAAGGGAAGACCATGAGAAACTTGGCAAAGCTCACTCTAAGCTTGAAAAGGCTCACTCCTCTCTCCTCAAGCAAGTCAAGGAGGAAGAAGCCAAGAAGGAGCAAGTGATTGTGACATGTGATGTGGGACTAACATGTGATATTCTTGATGAATCATTTTATAAGCCCATTGTTGTTACTCCCACTAACCTTTCTTGTAGCACTACTACTTCCACTTTACCTTTGAGTGATGGTTTCACTTGTGATACCTCACTAATAATGAAAAATGAGACCCTCAAGAAGGATATGAATGAGCTCACTCGTGCCTTAGGCAATGCCTATGGTGGAGATACACACTTGCTAAAGTGATTGGGTAGCCAAATATTTTCTCTCAATAAAGAAGGATTATGCTATACCCCCAAGAAGGGCAAGACGACCTTTGTCACTCCTAAAGCTAGCTTTGTGAAGAGCAATGGTCAGTTTTGCAATAGATGCAAGCAAGTTGGGCATATAGAACAATATTGCAAGACTAACAAGAACAAGCAAGCTAATGTATCCTCAATTAGATTTGATTCTTGTTACATGCTTGTTAAGGGTGCTAATGGTGTGAGGGCTAAGTTCATTGGTACACCAATTGTGAGCCCAAAGAAGAAGGTAATTTAGGTACCAAATACCTTGGCAACTAACCTTCAAGGACCCAAGCAAGTTTGGGTACCTAAAAAGAATTGGTCTTCTTTTATAGGTCAATTACAAAGCTAGAGGAAGGCATTGGGTGCTTGATAGTGGGTGCACACAACACATGACCGGTGATTCAAGAATGTTCAATTCAATCAATGAAAATGATAGCAATGGGGTTGATAGTATTACATTTGGTGATAATGGCAAAGGTAAGGTTAAAGGGTTTGGTAAGATTACAATATCCAATGACTTGAGCATTTTCAATGTGCTACTAGTACAGAGCCTAAACTTCAACCTATTGTTGGTAGTTCAACTTTGTGATCTTGGTTTCAAGTGCATATTTAGAGTTGATGATTTAGAGATCATAAGTGTAGATGACTCTAATTTGATATTCAAAGGATTTAGATATGAGAATCTATACTTGGTTGATTTCAATGTTAGAGAAGCTCAATTGTCAACATATTTGCTCACTAAGTCTAGCATGGGTTGATTATGACATAGAAGGCTTGGTCATGTTGGAATGAAATAATTGAACAAATTGATTAAGCATGATCTAGTTAGAGGCTTGAAAGATGTCACATTTAAGAAGGATAAGCTATGTAGTGCATGTCAAGCCGGAAAGCAAGTTGAAAACACTCATCCTAAGAAGAGCATGATGAGCACATCTAAGGTATTTGAGTTGTTGCACATTGACTTGTTTAGACCAACCACATACACTAGCATTGGTGGAAACAAATATGGATTTGTGATTGTGGATGATTTTACTAGATATACTTGGGTGTTCTTTCTTGTTGACAAGAGTGATGTATTTGCAACCTTCAAGACATTCATCAAGAGAATTCACAATGAGTTTGAAACAACCATCAAGAAAGTGAGAAATGACAATGGAAGTGAGTTCAAGAACACAAGAGTTGATGATTTGTGTGATGAGTTTGGGATTAGGCATCAATTTTTGGCTAAGTACACTTCTCAATCAAATGGCCTAGTTAAGAGGAAGAATAGAACTTTGATTGACATGGCAAGATCAATGTTGAGTGAGTACAATGTGAGTCATTTATTTTGGGCTAAAGCAATCAATATGGCTTGCTACTATAGCAACCAACTATATTGTCATCCCATGATGGAGAAGACACCTTATGAGCTATTGAATGGAAGAAAGCCCAATATTGCATACTTTGGGTTTTTTGTTGCAAATGCTACATATTAAAGAAAGGCACAAGATTGAGCAAGTTTGAGAAGAAATGTGATGAAGGTTTTTTGCTTGGATACTCCACTACTAGCAAGGCTTATAGAGTTTGGAATTTGGCCAGTGGTACTCTTGAGGAGGTTCATGATGTGGAATTTGATGAAACCAATGGCTCACAAGAGGAAGATGAGAATCTAGATGATGTGAGAGACACTCAATTGGTCAATGCAATGAAGAACATGGATATTGGTAACATAAGACCTAGAGAGGTGATTGATGTTGAACATGACAAGAATCAAGTGCTCTCTAATTCAAATGGGCAAGCTAGTGGTTCTCATGATCAAGGTCAAGCAAGTGCAAGTGATGACAATGTGCAAGATCAACAACAAATGGCTAGTTCATCATCTCAACCAAGTGATCAATCAAATGCAAGCAATCAAGTGCAAGTGCTCCAACCTACCAATGTTGTAAGAGATCATCCATTGGATTCTATAATTGATGATATCTCAAGAGGTGTACAAACAAGATCAAGATTTGCATCATTTTATGAACACTTCTCATTTGTGTTATCTATTGAACCTAAGAAGATAGATAAAATTTAAAGGATGTTGATTGGGTCAATGCCATGTATGAAGAGCTAAACACCTTCAAGAGAAATCAAGTATGGGAGTTAGTTGAGAGGCCTAAGGATCATAATGTGATTGGAACAAAGTGGATCTTTCGAAACAAGCAAGATCAAGATGGGATAGTTGTAAGGAACAAAGCAAGATTAGTGGCTCAAGGTTACACTCAAGTTGAAGGACTTGACTTTGGAGAAATATATGCCCCGATTGTAAGATTGGAAGCAATTAGAATCTTGTTAGCCTATGCTTGTGCTCACAACATCAAGTTATGCCAAATGGATGTGAAGAGTGTATTTCTCAATGAGTACATTAATGAGCTTGTGTATGTTGAGCAACCTCCCAGTTTTGAAGATGAGAAGAAACCCAACCATGTCTATAAGTTAAGAAAAGCTTTGTATGGCTTGAAGCAAGCACCTAGAGCATGATATGAGAGATTGAGGGATTTCCTACTCTCTAAGGGATTCATTATGGACAACGTTGACACCACTCTCTTCACCAAGAAGATTGGCAATGACTTGTTTGTGTTGCAAATCTATGTTGATGATATAATATTTGGATCAACCAATCAAGATTATTATGATGAGTTTGGAAAGATGATGGCAAGTGAGTTTGAGATTTCTATGATTGGAGAGCTTAGTTATTTTCTTAGTCTTCAAATCAAGCAAATGAAGAATGACATATTTGTGAGTCAAGGCAAGTACATAAAAGACATGCTCAAAAAGTTTGGAATGAAAGATGCAAAAAGCTATTAGTACATCAATGGAAACAAATGGAAGCTTGGATAGTGATGCAAGTGGCAATATGGTGGATCAAAAGATGTATCGGTCTATGATTGGAAGCCTACTCTATGTGACCGTATCAAGGCTGGATGTGATGTTTAGTGTATGCATGCGTGCTAGATTTCAAACCTCACCAAGAGAAAGTCATTTGAAGGCAACAAAGAGAATATTGAGGTACTTGAAGCATACACAAAATGTTGGATTGTGGTATCCCAAATGAGCAAAGTTTGGATTTGATTGGATATTCGGACTCCGATTATATGGGATGCAAGGTTAAGAGAAGGAGCACTTCGGGCATATGTCAACTATTGGGAAGATCACTTATTTCTTGGTTATCAAAGAAGCAAAATAGTGTTGCAGTTTCAACCGTCGAAGTTGAATACATAGCCGCCGATAGTTGTCGTGCATAAATTCTTTGAATGAAGGCCATCTTAAATAATTTTGAAATCAAGTTCAAACAAGTGCCATTGCTTTGTGACAATGAGAGTGCGTGAAGCTCACCAACAACCCGGCTCAACATGCAAGAACAAAGCACATAGATGTCCGCCATCATTTCATAAGAGATCACCAACAAAAAGGGGACATTTGTATCGAGAGTATGAGCACCGATGATGAACTTGCCGACATCTTCACCAAGCCACTTGATAAGAAAAGGTTTTGCAAGCTAAGGAATGAATTGAACATACTTGACTTCTCAAATATGTGTTGATGCACCCCATTATATGACATCGTCTCATAGTTTATAGGCGAGTTTGTAATTAGTTTTTTTATTAGTATTCGAACATTCCTTTCGACATCCTATGAAACATCCGATGTGACGCTCTAAAATTTTACACCCCTCGAACTATTCTACTCTCTATATTAAAGGAGTATCAGTGGTGGGTGAGTGGACGGCCTCGCTCCCTTATCTCTTCGTCCACACGAAGCTAGCTCGCTCATCTAGCCTCCCAAGGGGAGAGAGGGGAAGAGAGAGCGTGTACCTCCCTTCCCCTTGACCTCATCCCTTCCATTCCCATGGAAAGATTGGAAACAAGGCGGGCGAGCCGTGGTACGAAGAATCAAGATCGCAATTCATTCTTGTGGTGGATGAGAGAGGGGCGGTCGGAAGAATCGAGGCCACCGCAGGGCGTTTGCTCGATTGTTATGGTAGACGAGCGAGAAGCCGATTTTAATCGGTTCCAAACACGGCCCTCGGCCTCTTTGTTTGCCCCTATATATATTGTCTACTCTTCATCATAGAATTTCGATCTATGGAAACTGTTACGTAAATCGATTCCTATACTATGTAATTTTTTTCATATTCTTTCTAGAATTATTACGACGACTTTGTTTAGTTCTTTTTATTACTTTGTTTGTGCAGCCAGGTGTGCTGTGGCAATGTCACACACCACAACTGCATCAGCCTCCTCCTGCCTGCTGGGCTCTGGGGATTTCCCTTTGCCTTTGCGGTACAAAGGGCAAGGCAACCTGCAGGAGGGTAAGGGCAGATGCCGATGCAAAGCAACAATATGGGCGCCTGGGCGGGGAACGAAGCGACCGACCCAGTCTTCTAGGATCTGAAAGACCGTCGGATGGTTACGGTGAAGCTGGCAGTTGCTGTAGCACACAGGCACACAGGCAATGTTGTTGCTGCCGGTGGTGGTGCCGTTGCAATGACCGAGCATCAGCTGTGCGACGGCACCACCACCATCAGTGCCGGTCCTACGATTATGAGGGTCGATCTCATTGTAACGGCTCATCTTAACCATGTATAAAATCTTATAATATATAGACGCTAATTTTACTTGTAAAACGAAAGCAAATTCAATAACATGTTTTTAATTTAACATGTCTGATAATTATCGAGAAATAATGTAGATTAAGCAATATATTTGTAGATGCATGATAATTATCGATGAACGATGTAGATTAAAAAAATATATATTCATTTTCTTTTCTCACCCATGTCAAATGTTTCTTAGGTAACATTCTAAAATTCTAACACATAAATTAGATGAAAAATAAGACTATATAGGTACAAAGTACTAGGAGTTTGAAATACTATACAAATAATTAATTTGGATTAAAAATAAAAAGAAAAAATATATCTTGGGCCTAAACAACTGATCAGTGATCGTAATTCATAATAAGCCAAGAATCAAGATGTCATCATCGTGGAGCCCTACCTGGTCGTCGTCCTCGTGCGTCGTGTCCGTGTCTCTGGTAGTCTAGCTCTTCGCGGCAGCGCGGCTCGCTAGCTCTGCATGTGTAAGGCGCACATCGCGAACTCACGATCAGAGTGTGTTGTGTGCAGCGTGACTCCTCGCTTCCTCTCTATCCGAGGGTCGTGGGGAAAGGAAACTAGCAAAAAAATATCGATGTTGTTTTTTTGGCCACTTGATCAGTTCTATGTCTTTCTTCTCACTAGTTTGTTAATGTCTAATGAACTATAGGACGTGAGAATTTATATATCTAGGCTTAGGCCCCTCCTCCGCTTGAGCCCTCGGCCATCGCACCTAGCCTACCCCTAGGGCCGGCACTGACCACCATCAGCGTTGCAATGACCAAACTTCACTGATTTTAACCTAAGCGTTCCATCAGTCAAGTTTTGTCCTCCGATCCAGCAAGGCATTACTACTTGTTTCCAAGATAAACACGCACGCACGCCACTCACCCCTCGGCGCCGCAGCCATCAGGTCAGGCGTCAGGGCATCCCAGGTACCCAGCGCGGGCGCGCGGCGGTATTTTTTTCCAAGGAATAATTCCCAATCGCTGCCCAAACCCTAAGCATCTCAATCCATCCCACCCAACCCCCTCCCAACCCCGCCGCCGCCCTGCCTCTTCTCTCCCTTCGGCGACTGACCGCAGGTACGGCTGCTTCCCCAATCGTGAACCGTCTTCGCCATCGCTACTCACTCTCACGCTGTTGTTTCGTTTTGTGCTGCTTCAACGGGCGTCGTCTACTAGTCGCATGGTGTGCTAGGGCAGGGTCGAGGGCGAAGCAGCCTGGTTGAGGCGGCCGCGGCGGCGGGGCTCGTCTCCAAGCTCCGCTGCGGTGCCACTGTTCGGGCGGAGATCCGGGAGCTGGACGGGTCTTCATCAAGGTCAAGCCATCGTGGGGGGCAATCAGGTGCTCTTCTCCCAGCCAGCCTCCTCTGAATCCCACGTCTGCTGAGTCTCCTACTTCTCACGTCTCTTTGCACACGAACAATCAAACCCTTTATGGATGTGTGATGTGTCCATAGCCAACAATTTAGCTGGATTATTCGTACAACACTGAATCAACCCCTTTTTTTTGTTTTACTGCTTGATTCAGAACCAAAATATATACTTACCTGATTTCTACTTTGATCAATGGTGATGCTTGCATATATATATTTTTTTGGTTACGTTCAGTTTCGTTTTCATAACATTTGTAGTTCACCAGCAAGTTCATCACACACATTATTCTTAATTAAATTCAGTAAAGCATATGTACGCCACTCTAATTGATTGTCTTGTAGTCAATGTTTTCCTAAACGCTAAACAGTCGGCCACCCTCTGTTTACCGTTTAGACGGTTTAAACGGCGTTTAAACGGACTAAACGGATTTGTATAATTTCACCCAAAAATATATATTTATGCATATAAAAAATTAAATTTTCAGATTTTCAGACACTATCAAAGTCACAACTCACAAGCAGATAGCTAGAACCAAGAATAATATCACGTCATGAGCCATGGTCACATCAATTCATTACACTTGTCTTCAGTACATATGACATGAGTGCAACAAATATGCATCATGCATTCATGCATGACAAATCACAAAATGTCGCCTCTGGCCTCTGCTATAATTTCTCACAAACCAACCACAAGTTAGGTCGACTACTCATGGGTCAAGGCACACACAAAAGCTACAAACTGGCTGGAAGTGGAGGCATAGCAAAAGTTCAAAGATATGCAAAGATAAATTAGTTCTAAGTCATAAGCGAAAGCAAAATAAAATAAGCAGCCATGCATGTGCAGTAATGGGACTACTCCTCATTGTCCCCATCCTGCTCATCATCCCCAACAAGTGGGACGACATCCTCTTGGTCAGACTCAAAGTCAATGTCTTCCTCATTGGTGGCTTCTTCTGCTTCAGATTCAAATTCATCTTCAGTGACTTGTCTCATTTGGGCTAGCCTTGCACTCCTACGGAGTTTACCACATTCCTCAACCCCACAGGCCTCTTCAATTAAATTCCATGTCAGCCCACAAACAGGTTCACCATCATCTTCATCTCCACATTCAACAAGCCATCCTTGAGCATGAGTTGACTCAGTTGCTAGAAGAGGATCCATCTTATTATTCTTCTTGGCCTTCTCCTTTTTTGCACTCATCTTGTTATTATATTGTACAAAAACAAGTTGATTGAGAAGCTCACATGTTAGTCTGTTTCTTTTCTTTGTATGATTCTACAAAAGTAAAGATGAAAATCTGGTTTTAGTCCACACGTGACAATTCTAAAATAAAAAATACGAACATATTTGAGTTGGAACTTGGAAGGCTTACCCCTTCAAAACAGCTCCAATTCCTTTCACAACCAGAAGCGCTAGCAGTTAAAGAGAGAATCCTTATAGCCATCCTTTGCAAAGTTGGAGCCTGAGTACCATAACTGGACCACCATTTTGCTGCAAGTGAAAAGTAGTACAGACCACACAAAAATTACATGAAGCAGGCAACGAATAAAAAGGAAGATAAGTACCTGGATCAAAATCATACTTCTTGCAGCCTTCTTTTGCTACAGGTTTTCCAAAGTGGCCTTGTTTATCCCTGAACTTGGGCAGCTCCTCATTGAGTACTTTGCATTGCTTGTCATAGTCACCATGGTAGAAGGTCTCAACAGCAGTGATGAATCCATCCATGACTAGGCAGACTAGCTCATCTGTGAAGATAGAATCATTGTTGTAGCTGTAATATGGATTTAAAAAATATGCAGCCAAGTGCAACGGAGTGTCCAGCCTATTCTTCATCTTCCCTTCAATGATCTCTATGACATTGTTGTAGGCATTAAGATTCCCTGGCCTATCAATGTTCCGGAAGCCCGCCTTGATTTCATCCTTTGCCTTTATAATGTCTCCATACAGGAAGGCCATGGATGGCTTGATATCACTATCAACCATGCGAAGCACCTTGACTAGTGGCTCAAAAATCCTCAAGCAAAGTGCAACCGCACTCCAAAAGGTAGGTTTCGTCATTGTAGCTGTGGCTAGGACACCTTTGCTGTTCTTCTTTATATGACTTAAACCTAAGAATTTGTCCCATTCATCACACTGAGACATTGCCCTTAGTTGCTCCTTCTTCTCATACAAGCTCTGCAGTGTGAGGAAGGATGAAGCAAATCTAGTAACACCAGGCCTCACTATATCTCTTTTCTTTGTAAATTTCCTCATCAATGACAAGGTTTTATGATGTGAATAGATGAAGATGGTTAATGATTTTGCTTGATCAATGCAGCCCTTGAAATTTTTCATCTTTCCAATTCCTTCAAGCATCAAATTCAGGGTGTGAGTTGCACATGAGCTCCAAAAAATATTTGGCCTCTTCACAAACAGTATATCCTTTGCTGCCATATTGTTTGAAGCATTGTCTGTGACTACTTGCACGATTTTTTCAGCACCTATTCGCTCAATGCAGTCATCCACATACTCAAAGATAAGCTGTCCTGTGTGTGACTCTTCTGAGAATTCCCTTGATTCAAGAAAGCTCGAACCAATGCTGCAATGCAAACAAATGTTCATTATACTTCTCCTTTTCTGGTCAGTCCATGCATCAGTCATTAGGGAGCAACCATTTTTTGCCCATTCATCTTCATGCGTCTTCATCAGCTTCTTTGTCTCCTCCACTTCCTCAGACAACAATGATTCCCGTAGCTGATGCTGGTTTGGTTTTTTTCCACCAGGGCCAAAACGACCAGCCGCTTCTAGCATTTGATCAAACTCTACATTGTTGATCTTGTTGAAAGATACACCTGAAATGAAATAAAAACCACTACAAATTAGATCAATTCAGTTTAGAAAGTACAAATGCAGCAATCAATTGAAACCTTGAAGGTTAAAATGTAGAATGGATCAATGGGCAAGATTATTACCGCGCACATACACCCATCTCGCAATGTAGCGCTGCAAGGCATGTTGTCTCTCTTTCCATACTGTTTGGGTGATTAATTGCTGCCGAGTCACCTTTGCGTTGCTCAGCGAGGCTTTATCAAGAGGCATTGTAAACGTATCCATAGGCCCTATTTTTCTAGTGCCATTCCCTCCAGAACAATCAATCTCTTCTACTTCTGCCGCGGTGGTGTCCTCATCAGCATCCGGTGCACCAACAAGATCCACGGCATCTCTAACCTCTTGCTGCTCCGCATACCTAGCCTTCTTATCTCTCTTTGAGTCATCTATGGCTTTCTTGCACTTTTCTTTGTCCTCCTCTGTTGACTTTTTGCAAGGTTTAACCTGCACAATTAGGAATCAAATAGTAAGTTACTAACAATCTGCTATAATGTGGTAAGTATTCTAGAATCATGCTTGATGGCATAGATCATGTAACCTGGCCACGAATCCCAGCAATATGGAGTTTAAACCTATATATCCCTGCTGACACTTCTTGACCACACAGCTTGCACTTGATCAAATTCAAGTTGTTTGGATCCACCAGAACTCCATAATCCCACCCAATGTCATCAGAGTTCCTTTTCAGGGGCATTGGTTTGCTTGTGGAACTAGAAGGATTTGATGCGGCAGACGACATCCTACAACTACAAATGATGAAATAAAAGAGAGCATTAGGCCACCAGCAGATCAAAATGTAATCAGCAGTACTGCTGTACTGCATAGGCAGCTATTTAACAATCTGTACAAGACTACTCATAAGGAACCTTGCTTGTGATCAAATATTCTTAAAAATATGTAAGCAGCATTACTCTTTTACATTTATATTCAGGCAAATACAATATATTCACCCATTAAAAGTATAGAACTTTTATTGTACACTCTGGGAGCTAGGGTCACATCATGCAGCTAATAGTACTAAAATATACTGTATACTGTATAGTATAACTAGACTAGTTCATGAAACTTAGATAGCAAATAGCATACAAATTACAACATGCATACACTGGTTTTACTTTTACAGGAGGTAAACCTCAATCCACAGGTGGATAATAATGTGAAATAGAATGGAGGACATGAAGCGGGACTTAGGTACTACCTGTAGATTGGAGGCTGACGTGGTTGTCGACCTGCAGTCCTGTAGAGCGTCCAAGCTTGCTTGTGAATCTGAGAGCAGGGGAGGAACAGCCTCACACGGTGGATTTTGAATGGAGTGCGGTGTTGGTCCTCAGAGCAGTGCGTGGCGATGTGATTCACATTGACGAGCAGCGAGCTACGCAGCAGCTAGCCGGCGAGCAGCACTGGAGTCGGCCGGCGAGCGGTGCTAGGGTCAGAGCAGCGCAGGGCCAGCCGGCGAGCGGCGCTAGGGTCAGAGCAGCGCAGGGCCAGCCAGCAAACGGCGGCCGTAGCGCCCGAATGAGTGTGCTCGTGAATGGGGCTGGCGGCGGACAGAATGGAACCCTAAAGGCAATGAGTTGGGCCTCTGAGTATATATATGCGCACTGTGAATTGGGCCAGTTTTTGCGCGCCTCTTGGTGGACCAAAATTTCATTCCCGCCCATGACCTTCTATCTCCTAAACGGCCCGTTTAACCCGCGTATCATCGTTTACAGACGTTCTGTGTCGCCCGTTTTCTCCGTTTTTTACCGTTTAGAACCGTGTAAACGCTCCGGCCGTTTAGGACACCGTTTATGCGCTAAACAAGACGGAGAGTCACCGTTCCGTTTACAAAACCGTTTAAACGGCCGTTTAGGCGAACAACATTGCTTGTAGTTCACCAGCAAGTTCATCACACACATTATTCTTAATTAAATTCAGTAAAGCATATGTACGCCACTCTAATTGATTGTCATTTATTGGTTCAGGTGGCTCTAATTGATTTATCCTCAGATCAGATGGATGTCAGCTTGCTGATCCCGCGGTAGCTGCTTAGTGCATATCCAGTTTCCCTGAACAGGTATCCTGTTACCAATTTCTCTATAATATGACTAGAATATTAACCAATTTGTAGCTGTACTGATTAGCACTCTGTTAATGCAATGTTTCGTGGCTGCAGAGTTGCCACGGCACAGTATAGACGCACACCACAACAACAGCCGTCAGCCAGTGCAAGCATTGCAGGTGAGCGTGCCACATATTTTTAGAAATTGTTTTTGGGAAAACATTTGTTGTAAATAATGATTAGCTGGGATATTCACGGTACATTTTGATACATTAGTGCACCAGTATAACTTTGTAAGGTCTTGATGTGTTCTTTGCAGGGGACCTCATAGGTGTGTCATTAGCAATTTACAGTAGCTACCTGTCCAAGTTGTGAGTCTCTCCTACTTCCTATGTCTCTTTCCACATGAACAATCAAACCCTTTATGGATGTTTCGTTTGAGAGGTAGAAAACTGCGTGCAGGGTTTCAGAACACTGGTAGTTCACCAGCAACTTCATCACACATTATTTTTAATTAAATTCAGTAAAAGCATGTATCTACATATGTATGCCACTTTTTTTGTCTTTGTTTGGAGATTCAGACCTTTTTTCATGTCCCGTCACACGATTGGCTAGATGTTATCACATACTAACTCCGTTCCAAATTATAATACGTTTTGGGCTTTTCTAGATTCACAGCTTCTGCTACGCACCTAGATATATGTCATGTCTAGATACATAGTAAAAGTTATGAATCTAGATGTGCCAAAACGTCTTATAATTTGGAGACGGCGGAAGTAGTATGTTTCTGCCCAACAATTGGTCCATGTGAACATGTGATGGCATCAAATAGTAGCTGACTTTCAGTTGTTTTATAAAAAAGAGCCCTTCAGCTGTGCACATAATCTTGTATTTTTTTGCTTTAAGGCAAGCATAGTATTCCTGTTCATTAATTACATCATAAACATGTGATGGCACCAAATAGTAGCTGGCTTTCAGGTGTTTTATAAAAAAGAGCCCTTCAGCTGTGCACATAATCTTGTAATTTTTTTTTGCTTTAAGCTAAGCATATTATTCCTGTTCATTAATTACATCATGAACATGTGATGGCACCAAATAGTAGCTGGCTTTCAGGTATTTTATAAAAAAGTGCCCTTCAGCTGTGCACATAATCTTGTATTTTTTTGCTTTAAGCTAAGCATATTATTCATGTGCATTAATTACATCATACAATGCAATTGTAATAAATAGGATAAGATTAGGATTGTGTTTTTCTTAAAATCTGGTTATTTCTTTTTTGTAGGTCTGTTTGTTTGTCTTCTGAAGTTAATTGCTGCTATGGTTGCTCTTCGTCTTGTTCAAAAGCTTAAAAATGTGGTTTCTAGATTCAGTGGGTTTTCTGCACTGCCCAGAAGGTGGAGTTCTTCACAAACGTGTCATCAGGTCTGCAAATGATCTTTTATCAATAATTGTTGTAACATGATTTGCAATGTATTTTGTTTTACTAAAATGAGAATGAGAATATATGTTAATTATGTAGGGGAACTTCTCAGGACGTTACTTTTTTCTATTATAATGTTTCAATCACTTGCTGATCACGAGACACAGTTTTCTTTGGTAACTAAAATTTCACATGGAGGACATTCTGGTAGATCCAACTCGACCAAGTCTGATCAATGAGCATTGGCGTCGAATCCTGTTCAGTAGTTTATTGCACTCACATATCTGCAAATCGGAGAAAGACTGTATTGCGAATGCATTTGATTACACTAATGTCGGCGTTCTGAAGGAGCTTAACCTGCTTGCATTCAAGAAATTTGACCGAGTGGAGAGAAAGACAAATTGTGATCACAAGGAATATTCTGCTTTTGTAGAAGACTTGTTCAACAGATTATGTGGTTTGTCAAGTCTTCAGCGGTAGTTTCAAGAGTGTGGAGATTTTGTCGATGCCTGCAAAAGAGGTCTGGATGAGAAGTTTTGCGTTATCATTCCTTATTTCTAGAGGATGAAGAGCTAGCCAACCTATATAGTGACAAACACATGTTGCATAGGCAGGAGTTCAAACACGTTGCATAGGCAGGAGTTCAAACACGTCTTTGGAGACCTCAAGCAAAAAAAAAATCTTGACTGATTTGAATGGCTGCTACAGCAACACAAAAGTAGTTCGTTAGAACATACTGCTACAACACATGTTAGGGTCTCACAACCCGGTGCCAACGACATAAGCATTGCAACAAGATGGTTATTCGGTGCCGACGACACAAGCATTACAATAAGGTGGTCGCCGGTGCCGATGACATGTAACACGCCGTCTCTTTTGCACAAGAACAATGCTTTACCCGGAGTGTCCTGATCAAGTCAACACGTGAATAGTTCAACAGTTTACTTTCTTGAGGATACATGCGGAACGCTGGGGTCAGAACATTATCCTCGATAGCATGCTTTACAGCTATTCTGCGGACGTCCACCAATGCTGTACCAGGAAAACTAGGGACTGCATCGGCACTGGACGACCACCTTGTTGTAATGCTTGTGTCGTCGACACCGGACGACCATCTTCTTGCAATGCTTGTGTCGTTGGCACCGGGTTGTGAGACCTTAACAAGTGTTGTAGCAGTATGTGGTTCTTACAGTCACGAACTACTTTTGTGTTACTGTAGCAGCTATTTAGATTAGTTAAGATTTTTTTTTTTGCTTTAGGTCGTCGAAGATGGTGCTCGAACTCCTGCCTAAGCAACCTATGTTTGTCACTATATTGGTTGGCTAGCTCTTCATCCTCTAGAAAGAAGGAATGATAATATAGAACTTCCTCATCCAGACCTCTTTTGCAGGCATCGATAAAATTTCCACACTCTTGAAACTGCCGCTGAAGACTTGATAAGCCACAGAATCTGTTGAACAAGTCTTCTACAAAAGCAGAATATTCTTTGTGATCACAATTTGTCTTCTCTAGTTTCTTGAATGCAAGCAGGTTAAGCTCATTCAGAACGCCGACATTAGTGTAATCAAAGGCATTCGCAATACAGTCTTTCTCTGATTTGTAGATATGTAAGTGCAAGAAACCACTGAACAGGATTCGGACGCCAATGCTCATTGATCAGACTTGGTCGAGGTGGATCTACCAGAATCAGTTCTCCATGTGGAATTTTAGTTACCAAAGAAAACTGTGCCTCGTGATCAGCAAGTGACTGAAACATTGTAATCTTGTAATAGAAAAAGTAACGTCCTAAGAAGTTCCTCTGCATAATTAACATATATTTTCATTCTTATTTTAGTAAAACAAAATACATTGCAAGTCATGTTACAACAATTATTAATAAAAGATCATTTGCAGACTTATGACACATGTTTGTGAAGAACTCCACCTTCTCGGCAGTGCAGAAAACCCACTGGATCTAGAAACCATATTTTTAAGCTTTTGAACAAGACGAAGAACAACCATTGCAGCAGTTAACTTCAGAAGACAAACAAACAAGCCTACAAAAAAGAAATAGCTAGATTTTAAGAAAAACACTATCCTATTTATTACAATTGCATTGTATGATGTAATTAATGCACATGAATAATGTGCTTAGCTTAAAGCAAAAAAATACAAGATTATGTGCACAGCTGAAGGACTCTTTTTTTATAAAACACCTGAAAGCCAGCTACTATTTGGTGCCATCACATGTTTATGATGTAATTAATGAACATGAATAATATGCTTAGCTTAAAGCAAAAAAAAAAAAAGATTATGTGCATAGCTGAAGGGCTCTTTTTTATAAAACACCTGAAAGTCGGCTACTATTTGGTGTCATCACATGTTCTGATCAGGACACTGAGATATATGTTCCCAAAGTATCCGGGTAATTTTTTTTGGAAACGAGACCCATCATTAATCGAGCTGACACGTAACACGCCGTCTCTTTTGCAGGGCACTTGGTTTCCACAGAGAAGCAAATCTAAGACGCAGCAAGACCTGAGGCTCTCGTGCTGAACATCTTTGTTGACACCATTTTCGACCTTGTGTCACTTCATGGAACTTTCTTCAAACAAAATTTTGTTTTGCTGCTGGAATTTCTGATCTTATTCGCTACCTTGACATTTTCCCGTCAATGACCACCCAAGGATTTTCTGTGTCGAATTGTGTAGCCGAAGCTGGCTGGAAAGAAATTATTTTGTTTGTTTTTGTTATGCTTGTGCTCCATCACTTAACACAATTTCTGAAGTTGTCATGTTTCACTTTCAGTTCCACCTGTTTATATTAGGGTGCTTTTTTTTTACCAAATAGAAAAACATTTTTTAAACCATTAGAGCGTTTTTACTACAACCCAAGTCCCAACCCTTCAATTCCAGCACTTCTGGACAAAATATTTCATGCACATGAAATGGTAGATAGTAGTATATTCTTCTAGTATTTAACATTCTTGTAATTTACAAGGCGATGATAGTATTTAGCATTCTTTATGAAATGATGGGGGAGGACGAGGAGGCAACAGGGTCATGGAAGAGGAGCAACATGGCTAGCCTCTCGGAGGCAGCTTCTGCATCTCAAGCAGGATACACATGTCGTCATCTGCCTCAGGAAGGTCCCTCCAACTAAAATCGAATTCAAACATTACCGAACTCTGAATCTCTTGTCCTTTTTCCAGGAAGGTAGTCAAGTAAAGTTGGACGTTGCTACAAGTTAATTCCTAATCAAGTGCGCAAACGGTTTAGTCGCAGCAGTAGAGATTTTCGTCTTCCTGTGTTGTATCCGGGAGCGAGTAGTTTGTCTTCGTCGTTCAGGTGTCCTGTCCAGGGGATCCGCAGCGCTGCGCTTTCCTAGCGGTGTTTAGAGTTGGGTAGTTTGGGCCTGTGGCCAGAGGTGTTGTGTAATCTTGTAATTATGTTCTTTCTGTTTTTCCTTTTCCCGTCTAATAAAAATCCTGCAAAATTTTTTGCCGCCTTTTGAAAAAAAATTCTAATCAAGTAAACTTGGACGGTGCTGCGGGTTAATTCGTAATCCATCATCAAGGTGGGGCGAAGCAGGCAGGCAGAGGCAGGCATCGGATTCATGGAAGACGAGCAAAACGGCGTGCCTCCTCGCGGAGGCAGCTTCTGCTTCGTAATAAGCAGGATACACATGTCGTCATCTGCCCCCCAGCATCCCCCACCAACTGACCAATCCAATCAAATGTCGCCGAGGAAGAATTCGAAGCACAAATCAAAACCGGCAAACAAAAACCGCATTAAAAAAGCCACAAGTTGAAGGTTTTTCGAACTAAAAAACGCGCAAGTGGGCATGGATGGAACATTCGGGCTCTCAACAAGAAAAGCATAAACAATTCGTTGGCGGCGGCGGAGGAATGGGATGGCCGGCGGCATGGCCGCCCGTGCGGCATTTATGGATGGTGGGTGCTGCCGTGCTAGGGTTGGGTCGGCCTCCATTCCCCGGGATGACACCTGGACGTATCTTGGCCATATTTACATTACAAGGTCCAAAGAATTGGATTGCATTGCATTCATCCATAGTTCTATACCATCCCAAACAATCACCATGTCTGCAGCTTAGGGTGCGAAATCGTAAACGACCAACTGTGCCTCCAAGCGGTCTTGTTGTCCGGCATGGTTTTGACGTCCTAAAACGCCTGAGGTTGCCTCATTGACACCACACCCACCATCACATAAGAAAGAAAACAGCTGATGACCACCAGTCAATCAACGGTTGCAGCGCAGAAGTAGACACAGGTGTGCTGCTTGCTGAGAATAAGAAAGCTTGTTCCTGAGAAAATCAGCACGGGGGCTTCAGCTGCAGAGTGATGCAGCTACTTCTGCTGAGTGATAGCATCGCTACAGAACTTGAAATTTTGGCACTCTTCGGTCAGGAAGTCGCTGCAAAATTTGATAGGATCTCAAAACTGTATTCTTGAGAGGCAGCATAGATGGAAAAAAGGATAGATCATAGACTTACTAGATGCGTTCAACCATTTCTGCCTGATCCCATCTAGGACTCCAGGGATAGTCATTTATCGGAGGCGACATAATAGGCGTTCCGTCGGCACTACAGTGCTGTATAGGAATCAGATAGGCACACGTCATTCCACGGGCTCAAATCACGGACGAACAGTTTATGGTGCATACTTTGTAACCATTCATTCTAGTGGTACAGTGATGATTTTCATCATTTGCTTACTAGCATCTAATTGGTAAAGGTAAAAAGATACCTATGCGACCCTGCTGCTCTTATCACCTACATCTAAAAATGGATAAAACAGTGAGCCTGAAGAGCAAATTAAGCACCAAAATTATTTGTTTATAGAACAATGCCTCGATGCTAGTGCTGTTGACACGTCTTGATCTGTGAGGGGTCATTTGCAGTTCCACTTTTCCTGCAGTGCCTGTGTTTAGTTCGTGAAATTTAGGAATTTTGGCTACTGTAGCACTTTCATTTTTATTTGTCAATTAGTGTTCAATTATGGACTAATTAGGCTCAAAACGTTCGTCTCACAATTTCCCACCAAACTGTGCAATTAGTTTTTTTCGTCTACATTTAATGCTCTATGCACGTATCACAAGATTCGATGTGATGACTATTGTATCACTTTTTAGAAATTTGGTTGGGAAACTAAACAAGGCCAGTGCCACCTTTGCCACTGCTATTGACCTCAAGACTAGTAAAGATAGCAGCATTTTCATGGACATGGGCGGATCCAACGGTGGGTACCGGAGCTGTGGAAAACACGGTAGAGCCCTTATGAATTTTTAGGCAAAGTTCTATAGTGTAGGAGGACTGAGACTTAAGATCGAGCAGCAGTCGAAGTTATGTGTTGTTCAGTCCCCCTAAAATATTTCAGCATCCGCCGCTGTTCATGGATCACTTGATCACCAGCAGAGCCTTCAGCTTCTTCGAAGAAGCTTGCAATGCAGAACCTGCCAGAACCCAGGCTGACAAACTGAGGATCTTTGCATTCCTTCCATTCATCTGGCAGATGATCAAGCTCCTTCCAAGGGCCGCCCACTAGCTGACATGGCTGGGAATCCATGACGTCAGAGAGGTCAGCAGCAGCCAAGTTCTGCTGGCCACCGGCGGCGGAGAGGCCAAACCAGAGCTTGAGCTCAGGCACGTACTCGACCTTGCCATGGAAGGGCAGCGTCCACTCGCCAACTTGGCTCCACGTGTGGTCTGCTGTGTCCAGGCAATAAGTGCCAACACCATGAACGGATATGCAAACATGTGATCCGCCACCGACGACGCCATAGGCTGTGATCTCGGGGGTGTTGTTGTACCAGCTCCATGTCTCTTGTACAAACGGCGGCGGCGGAAGGAGGCGGCAGCCGGCAGGTGAAGCATTTGTCGCCCCAGGGCCCGCTCGGATAATGGTTGATGAAGCCCATGAACTGCTGGCTCTCCCGCACTTCATTGGAACCCTCTCCATGAGGAAGAGGCTGCTACCGTTGTCATGGCAAAATCTGTCGTCGTCGACGTGGGGCTTGTGAGCGAAGACGGAGACGGGCTTCACCGTCGGCAGCTCGGGGAGCGGGGGCATGGTTCCCACCTTGCGTGTGTCCAGGTCGAAGATGAAGCCGAGCCCCGACTGATCATCCCCGC
Source organism: Miscanthus lutarioriparius (assembly GCA_904845875.1). NCBI lineage: Eukaryota > Viridiplantae > Streptophyta > Magnoliopsida > Poales > Poaceae > Miscanthus > Miscanthus lutarioriparius. The sequence continues at coordinate 4,102,517 of CAJGYO010000018.1, forward strand.
AGATGACCTTGGAGTCCGCGAACGGGAAGCAGTTCAGGTTCCATCCGTTGTTTAGAGCACGCAAGGTGAAGCTTGGACGAGGAAGCCGAAGCGTCTCCATCTCCGTCGTCTTTGATGGTGGTGGTGGTGTGTCACGGTAAAACAGCTGCGCCAGGTTGATGCGGCGCAGCGATTTGACGCCGGGGGAGCAGCCGGCCACGATCAGATTCAGGAACCGCCGGCCCAAGACGCCCATGATGGCCGACGATCGGTCCCAGCTCCAAGTTCAATCTGCCCCTGCCGATGAACTCAACCCGCAAGATTCGATCCCCAACCCCAAGTCGTTTACTCGTCCTTCCGATCCCTGCAGCGGTGCCTTCAAGTTAAAGCCGATCGAGATGCGTCACAAAACCCTTTACAAATAACAGGATGGTGGGATGCAAATGTATCGCTGCAACTACAAGCAACGTACCCGAGGGGAATGGAAAGGGCCGGCCAAAGGGGCAGCGCGGCGCTCCCCTGTGCCAGAGCAGGGTGGCGGCGGCGGCGGCGGCGGACGGTGATCTTCCCGTAATCCCGTCCACCTTCGGCACTGTGCGCGTACTTTTTTTCTCCGGCCAGCATGCATTGTGAAGTGGCCCCTTGGCCCATGTAGATGTCGTATACAGCCCAGTTAGCAACTGGTGGTTTTGTTTTTTCTGTTTTATTATTATGTTTTCTTTTGGCCCTTCCGTCTCACAGAAGAATGTAATTCTCGTTTTTCGAGAAGTCAATCAGTTTATACTTTAACCAAAATTATATTAAAAAATATTAACATTGATGATATAAAATTAGTATCATTATATTAGTTATAGGATATATTTTTATAATAAATTTATTTGGAGACATAAATGCTAATAATATTTACTAGAAACTTGGTCAAACTTGATAGGCACGGATCCCATAATTGCATTCTTTTGTGAACAGAGGGAGTACTTGAGTGGGTTGCCTAAACTTTAGTGCTGTTGAAGTGAAGTTTACTCTTAGAAACTGTAATAAGGTAGCGCATGCCTTGGCTGAGCTAGGACCAATGTGCAGTGATCAAGCCAGTCCACAATTCTATATGTAATCCTTGAATGTATCTCCCGGCTTGCAGCCGAAGACATTGGTATTAATGAGTAATGGTCTGTGGAACTTTCGAAAAAAAAGTTCTTCCATCAGTTTTTATGTTCTGTTTTATGTGTACAATTTTTCTCCATGATTTGTTCCATGTGTATAGTTTTTTCTCCTCTTATAAGGGTTTTTTAGAACATTTTAAGGAAGAAGAGAAATGACTGTGATGTACATGGACCAATGATCAAGAGAAAGAGGCACAATTAACGCAGACCCCTCAATCAAGCACCAAAATTAAACATGCTCCCAATGCATTATGATTTCCAAAACTTGTACTAAACAATAATACATTCTATGTGATGCCCATACTTAGATTTAGCAAATCTTGTCAAAAAAGAAATCATAATTTAAGAAAAACTACTTAATTGGGTTTAGACCATGCATACATACTTCATTTGAGTATTTTCTTAAACTGTCTAACAATTTTGATATGTGTTATGCTATATAACAGAGAGAGAGAGAGAGAGAGAGAGAGTACAATTAATTGATGCAAGCTAGCGCTCGGACGGACGCGCGTGTAGCCCGCCCCGCCTCGCACACGCACCCTGCACCTGTCGCTTTGCCCGCGGCTCCTTCCCGGAGACCCCGCTCCTCTCTCTCCGCGCGGGCAGGACCCGGGAGCTAGGATGAGGACGAGCACGCCCCTGTTCGTAGGACCCAAGCGCGCCACGCGCCTGGAACGCCGACACTTGGCTCGCCATGTCTGATCCCCCCGCGACTGAGTCGTGCCCCCATGACTCTCTGAACACACTTTTGAAACATGAAACACTTGAATGCAACATATGTCTGAAGCAGATGAAACATTTAGAACATACACTTGAAACATATGTGAAATATATGCAACATCCATATAAAACACTTACAACTTGCAACATGAAAACACTTAATGTAACATAAGACTGAAACAGCTGAAACCATTGGAGCATACTCTTGCAACATGTATGAAACATATGCAACATCCGAATCAAAACCACTTGCAAAACATACGTCTAAAAACAGATGAAACATTTTGAACAAACTCTTGCAACATCCACATGAAACACTTTCAACATACCTCTAAAAGGAAAAAATCTACATAACCCCCCAACTATTAAGAGTGGACTACTTCGCCTCCCCCCAAACTATAAAACCGGATTTTCTATCCCCTGAACTTTCCAAAATCGGTCAAATAACCCTCCAAGCGATTTTGGACGGTGGTTTTGCTACAATGATGGTGGTTTTGTATTTTTTTTATTTCCGTTGAATCTTTGAAAAATCATAGTAAATCACAGAAAAATCATAAAATAGAAAATCTAATTTTATTGGACTCCACATGAGTAGATCTATCACAGTGAACATATAATACAGTATGTCTTAGTATAAAGTTTTTGCTGTAGCTTTTGATCTATGCTTTTCTGTAATTAATTGGAATAATTCATAGTTGCAGCTTCTTTAGTCTAATTAACTAAGTTATACATGATTCAATGAGTATGAATTTTTTACTACAGTTCAAGCATACAATAATTAGCCCACCATAAAAATTTCAACATAATTGGACCACAGAAACTACAGCTATGAATTAATTGTAAAAAAACATAGATCTAAAGCTATAGCAAAAACTTTGTACTAAAGCATATCATATTATATGTTCACTGTGTAGATCTACTCATGTGGAGTCTAACAAAATTAGATTTTATATTTTATGATTTTTCTGTGATTTACTATGATTTTTCGAAGATTCAGCGGAAATAAATAAAAAAGAAAAAGACAGCCACCATCACTGTAGCAAAGCCACCATCCAAAACCGCTTGGGGTTATTTGACCGGTTTTAGAAAGTTTGGGGAATAGAAAATCCAGTTTTATAGTTTGGGGTGAAGTAATCCACCCTGAATAGCTAGGGGTTATGTAGACTTTTTCCGTCTAAAACATCTAAAATACTTGAAACATACGCTTGCAACATGTCAAGCGCGACACTCTAGTGGGTGGCGACCACCATGTCAGGCGCGTTGAGGAACTCGATAACCGCCTCGATGAGCAGATCGGGGCTAGGAGGCGGCAGAGCGAAGAGCACCACGAACTTGGCCCCTGCGATCTTCTTCAGCTACCGGGGCGTAAGGAACCTCGACGGCCGTGAAGCCCTCGACGTCTCCAGCCGTAAGAGGAGATGATGAGGAGGACGCTGGCGCCGGTGACGGCAATGAGGGCAAGGGCGGGAGGGAGGCTCGACTCTAGCGGTGGAGCCTAACGTCATGGAGGCGAGCGAGGGTTGCGAGGGGTGCGGGGAAGGAAGTGGAGCGGAGCCTATGGCAAGCTCGGGGCAGAGGAACTAGCACGGAGCCTAGGGCGAGCGCGTGAGACGGAATGTGAGATATATTTTTTTTATTTGGAAAGCCCGCATGGATGGATGTCCTCACGGAGAGTCCTTATATTTCGAATTAGAAAGATCTAATCCTAGGAATCCTTACATATATCTTGGGGTGGAGGGGTAATATAGATTTATATTTATCAAATAAATAACATAGTAGTGATTTTTCAAGACGATGATCATTGAATCTTTTTTTTCATCGAACCCTTTGTTTTTTTTGCTAGATTTGCACTATGTCCTTCGACATGTGAATACGGTGTGTGCTTGTGGCCAAAGGGTAGTGTACTAGTGTGTCTCGAATGTGCGCAAGCTCCATCTATACTTCCAAAATTGTCTATCTAGCACCCGGGTGTTTTAGCACCCGGTAACACCTGAATTTTTTCTCCATAGATACTGTTCATCTTGCTCCTCTCTTCTCTTTCTTCTGAGAACAAATCACAAGTAACAAATCACAAATCACAAGTAACAATTTTTTCAGAGACAAATTTGGTGGCGGCGCCAGAGTTGGGGAAGAAGCTCGCCGAACTTGAGGAAGATGCCGGGAGCAACGGCGGCGGCGGCGCGGGGATGGGTGGGCGCAGGCACGGCAGCGTAGGCGCGGTGGACGTGCGGTTCCGCGGCCTAAAAAAATCGTGTGCCACCGGGTGATAAAAACACCCGGGTGTTGTATAGCATTTCTGAAGAAAAGACCAATACTGGTCAATTTTCGTTTGGAAGCCGTGGCGTATAAGGGCACTCTCAATGTAGAAAACAACATAGTTTTATGGACATTAATTGTACTGCCACCTAAGTGTTTTACTGATGTGACAATGTAGTTATTGAAGAGAGAGCAAAAAATCATAAAAACCAGGTCTAAATTAGAAACCATGTCTACACGAGAATCAAGACATGAATGTACGTGTTTAGTAGAGAATAGAGAGAATGTACGTGATTGGATAAAAAATTATTCTATAGAAATTATCAATTGAGATCATAGTTTTTATATGTAGGCCCTGTTTAGTTCCCTCCCAAAATGCCAAATTTTTAAGATTTCTCGTCACATCGAATCTTTAGACGCATGCATGAAGCATTAAATATAAATAAAAAATAAAACTAATTACACAGTTTAGACGAAATTCACGAGATTGATCTTTTAAGCCTAATTAGATTATGATTGGACATTAATTATTAAATAACAACAAAACGCTATCGTGTTATTTTACTAAAAATTTCGACAACCAAACTGGCTGGTAATAGGTACAGAAACTTTTTATAGATTCCAGCGTTGGGATACCCTAGCCTCGGCAGCCTTCAAACGCCTAGGCTGCCTTTTTTGTCCTTTCCAAGCGCAGCCGTTTTCCATTTCTGTTCAAGTTCACGCCGCCACCGCCTGCGCCTCCCGACGCGCTTGCCGATCCGCCCATTCCGCCGTTGCCCCTCCCTCTCCCGTCGCCGCGCGCCTCAGCCGCCCGTGGCCCGGCCATGGAGCGCGCCGCCGGGGAGGCGGGCGCCCCCACGCCGGCGGCGAGAGGGGGAGCGGCAGCGCCAGCGGGGGCAGGGGCAGGGGGAGGGATGGTGAAGGGGCGGTCCTGCAAGGGCTGCCTCTACTACTCGTCAGTGCTCAGGTCGCGAGCGCGCGGGCCCGTCTGCGTCGGCGTCACCCGCGCCATTCCCCAAGGTAGCCGCGCCCCTCTCCGGACACTACTGTATCCACCCTCTCTGCCTGCGCTAGGGTTTTGCTGATTCGGCCAGCCACAGTATCCAAAAGCCCCCCTCGCTTTTACCTGCATCCCTCTGCTGCGCCCCTGCGAGTGGCGACCCGCTGGGTAGTGATTTGCTCTTGGTTGCCTCTCGGTGCTCACTCCGCTCCTGGCTGCCTCTCGGTGCTCACTCAGCGCCTGCGAACCGCTTACCTGTCACAGGGGGTGTTCTGCTGAATACCGATTAGGTTCCTCCAGACAACTACATTGGCGTTAGGAGATGGGAATGAGGACATGGGCATTTCTTAGCAATTTTTATGGTCTCAAATTGTGCTAGGAAATGTGTAATATCAGGGCTTTTTCATCCATAAAACCCGATTCATTCCATCATCCACACAGATTAGCCCTATGTTACAGTTAGTGCACTGAGTATTGACAAATGGCAACCGAATGAGTAGGCTTTCAGCAATGGGAAATTTGAACTATTCTATGGCTTGGTGCATATGGCTCACATGAGGTTCTCTACCAAGTATTTTCCTTTGTGCAATTTAGTGCTAACCCTTGTATATACGCTAAGGGCTAGGGTTTATGTATTGGCTCATTACAGCGTCTAAGAACTTGAAGTAATTGACTTTGTTCCATGGCGAGACATTTAATCTGGAATTTTGTTGGGTTCTCCCACTTTTTGGGCTGAAGGGCAATGGTGGTACTATCCTGACCCAGCAAGACATGGGCAGCATCCTAATAGGATTGTGCGCTCCTAGACACCCTCAAAAGTTCTGGGAGATATAGGCTTTTCTGTACAGTTTTAGGGTCTCAGATAATCCCACCGAACAGCACTAGGTTAGGCCTATTAGGGGAATTCCGTGCTGAAAACAAGTGCAAAGTCTTCGCTTGGATTCTCATCCAAAACAAAATCCTTACGGCGGACAACCTCGCCCTACGCGGATGGCCCCACCAAAGCTCGTGTGTTCTATGCAATGGCCCGCTAGAAACAGGACACCACCTCTGCCTCACCTGCCCCTTTGCCTGAGCTACATGGATCATAGTAGCGACTTGGGAAAATCTTAATAACATCCAGCAAATCCTACAGGCAAGTTCGGACAGTGTGGCTGATTGGTGGGAATTGGCCCTGTCCTCAGTCCCAAAAGAAAAAAGACGTGAGTTTAATGGGTTGGCCATCTACATCATGTGGAACTTGTGGAAGGAACGCAACTGCAGGATTTTTTATAACATATACTCCACAGCGACCCAGGTAGCAGGGCGTGTCAAGGATGACATAGTGCAATACAAAAGGCTTTTACAACTACGCAACATTAACGCTCCTGTTGTTGTTACTTTGGGGCCACGTGGCCGTGTATTTCCTCCAAGGCCATGAGGCCAGCCTGTACATAAAACCTCTTTTTCATCTTAATTGAAAGGCAGAGCTCCTGCCGTTGCGTTAAAAAAAAAGGCCTATTAGGGGAATTTCTCCCCTTGAGTTGAAAAATATAATCAACACACTTGGATTCATGGATAAACTCCTGTGCAGTTGTTAGTGCTAGTTTGGTACCGACCAAAAGTGTAGGTTATAAACAATCTAAACTTTGATCTGTGCTGTAACATTGTGCTAAGGCTTTCATCCTGTGACTCACTGCAAACGTAATCCTTATCTGTGTCTATTATAAGTTTATAACATATATACTTGATTTATTGTATAATCAAGTAAGGAGAGCAGTATGACTCTTGTACTCCGTTTCATGGTCTGTCTATTTTGTTATCTGATTCCATTCCTCTTTAACTGATTGATTGACTATTCCCTCCCTCTTAACTGTGTATCAGTTTCTGAGCGTATGGTTGGAGAACTTGAACTGGAAGCTATCCAAGAAGGTCGCTATCTTGCAGATTTCAGATATGCATGTGTTGGCTATTCAATGTACTTAGATGACAAGGAAACTCCTACGGGGATACGAGATAAGGCACGTGCGCAGCTACCTGTTTGTGCTGGAGTCGAGGTAATATCTGCTTAACCATGTAATTCCTATGCATTTATGATGCATTCACAAGTCAGGACCATGTCAGAGTGACATGATGGATAAGGAAGCAGTTAGGCACAATGGTGTCTTTGATGTTGTTAAGTGTGAACATTATCCAACGATAGCTGATGTACCAGAGATGATTGTGACTACTCAGGATCTGATGAGAAAATTGAGCTTTAGTTATGTTGAATGTCAGAATGGTGGGATGAATATTCATGTCAATTTGTTATCTTCATAGATTATATGTTTATTACAATAATCATGCAAGCTTTTCTTTTCTCGACCACAGTACAAATAAATGCGATCATTCTATTCTGAAATTTGTTCTTGATTTTCCTCCAGATTTATTCTGCACTGACTGTTCAACCTGCTCAGCTAGTGTTTTGTAGCTATAAGTTAAACTATGTCTTATGATCATTCACATGTGACATGTCTATTTTGCTAACAAAGAATATCTTCCCCCCTTTTCCAGCTATTGGCAGATAGAAAAGTCCCAACAAATGTTAAGAAAGAAGGTAAGAAAACATTTCTTCTGTTATTTGATTAGTGTGTGTGCTAGGCTGCTAGCAACTGCAAAGCTAACACAATATTCTCGAAAAGTTCAAATGTTTGGTCATGGACAGAAGTGCTTAATGTGTCACACTTGCTTATTCAAATATATCAATCTACCGTCATGTGCATTTTACCTGAAATACACTGTCAATGTTATTCGATTTTTAGTTAGAATGGCATCCTAATTTATGATGCATTTGCAGTAGGTATGAAACCTTAAGAGATCAGCCACTAAACTGTAAAATATATACAGAATGTTGCCTTCTTGAAAATCGTTGTTATTTTTATTGCACCTGAGTGGAGAAATCACCAAATATTTTCACGAAAAATAGAATTTATCCAATAGTCAACTAATACATGGAAAAATGTGTCCTGATACACAAAATAAAAATTGCAACTTGATCAGTTCTTAGTAGTATTCGATTAGTTCTTAGTAGTCTCTAAACTTAATTCCTCATAATGTTTTTGCCACTATACCCATTGCCAGTTTTTATGGGCTTATTTTCTGTGCAATCTAGGATTAGAGAAACTTGGTCCTAAAACTATACGCTTCATTGGTGAAACTGTGAAAAATATCTGATTACCAAGTATCTTGTCTATGTCTCCTGTCCGCTTTAAGCATTACTTTTGCTGTTTTGCGTGTTAGAAACATGCTTCTTTCTTGCATTATTTTGTAATTATCTGCCTGCAGGATTCACATTGTTTCTGTTCTCAAAACTTCTACTCATCTTTATAATTCCGCAGCTCCAAAACCACGTCATTACAAACCAGGGCAACCAGGGCATGCAGGAGATGATTTCTTAACTAAGTGAGTTGGTATTTTGGTTTATATACGAATTTGTAAGTTCTGAAATTCGTATTAGCATTTCAACAACTTTGTCTTTGAACCTGCAGATTTCAGAGGAATGCAGGGCTTGTGGCGAATGGTGTGGCTAAGAACCTGAATAAAGTTGGGACCTACATCAAAGACACCGTGGGTGATATGATACAGCCTTACCGCAAGCGTCCCAAATAAACCATAGACCTGTCTCACCCTAAAGACCTAAATCCTGTATGGGAGTAAACATTAGATGACCGGGGAACGTCGGATCAATCACTTCCCCCGTACACCCGGCACAGCAGTAGCTTTCTGTTGGTTTCTGAAGCTCTAGAAAATTGAGAGAATTATTGTTAGGAAAATTGCCAATTGGAGCATGTTATCCACTAGCTGTTGGGGCTTTGATTTCACGTTTTCTCGTAGCCCCACTGCCTCGCCCCATTTGGGAGCGATTGTTGTTTCGCTAGGTCCCTCCTCCAGTAATGTACAGGATGTCATGTAATAAAACATTAAAACAGCCCCGTCCTGCCCCTCTTGAGAATAATAGCGTAGTGCCAGTGATGTATTTTCTTGGAGCATTGCAGTATACGGGTACGTAGAGGATGTTCGAACTGGCTCGTATTCCGTTATTTCTCTGAACTCTTCATCAGATGATAATGGACCTTGACCTTCTGGCGTGCTTGTTTATTTATATATATTATTTTGTGCCTTTGCATTTTGCTACGCTAATTGTATGTTGTACTACTTGCACGCATGCATGTGCAAATTGTTCCTGGTCATACCAAGACCAAATTAGCTCTGAATAGAAACATGCAAAGCTACTCAAAGTCAGCTTATACATAATAAAAAGAGTCCAATGTCGTTAGTTTGCACATTGCACTTCTGCTGTCTCTAATCTCATAAATCTCAGCAACGCCAATACACCATGACGGAATGACCACCCACAAAGCGACCCAACCCTTGGGGTGCATCATCAATTCATCCATAGATGCAAAAATGATACATAGATCTCTTCCTCTTCCTTCCCCCCTGACACTAATCATAGAGACCACCTACATGACTAACATAAATTTTTACCTCAAATCAGGAAAGAAACTTTATTATGATCCACATTGGATACAACCTCATATATTGGTTCTGAACCACCTAATTCTTTGAGATCCTCACCTCAAAACCTTTCATTACCGGTCTACGGTCCAAAGAGTGAAAGCACATTAAAAGAAAAATAAAGGCACGTGTGCCATTTTAAATATCCAATAGAGTTTCAATAACTGGTTTCCAGTTTATATTATATACGCAATTGTACACGTAACAAATAATAATAAAGTTAGGTTGTGTTTAGTTCACAAAATTTAGAAATTTGGCTACCGTAGCACTTTCGTTTTTATTTGGCAATTAGTGTTCAATCATGGACTAATTAGGCTCAAAACGTTCGTCTCGCGATTTCCAACCAAACTGTGCAATTAGTTTTTTTCGTCTACATTTAATGCTCCATGCACGCATCGCAAGATTCGATGCGATGATTACCGTAGCACTTTTTGAAAAACTTTTTAGGAATTAAACAAGCACTACGTAAAAATTCTAACCCCATGGGTCTCTAGGTTCGGGGGTCTGACTTGTTCTTGTTCGCATCTTTCACGCTCGCTCCATCATGATCGTCGTACGCTGCCTGCATCGTGGCCGTACACCCAGGCGTCCGTGCGCGTGGGTACCTCCTCGTTAAAGATGGCAACGGGCCTCGATATCCGATACCCGACGGGTATTTGATCCATTAGGGGATGGTGAAGTGATCATATCTTTATCCGCGGGCATCTAAATGGGCAAGAATCCATCCCCGACGGGTATAGCGGGTATGAGAACGTTCCCTGTTTACCCGTCCCCGTTATCCGTTGGGGAACCCGACTATTTAAGCTGTCATACGAGTATTAGGCCCAAAGAAGCTCAACATATGTATTTTGACCCAAATCTGAACAATTATATATATAGTTTGTGTATTCTATGAACTCTAGTTTAATTTTTCCTCACCATCTCCGCCAGCAGCACAAGCACGCCTGCCTCACGAGCGCTCGTGCCCTTCGCTTCCTCAGTTCGGTCTCTCTACCACCTTTGCTCGTCCTCCTCGCAACCTCGTTCCTTCTCCTCGGCATCTCCTCAGACACTTATACCCAGGTGAAGAATAAACGTCTCCGATTATAAAGCTGCGACCCCAAGTGTCCTTGTTTATCGGGTATGCAGTACCCGTCGGGTATCTGTTACCCGACCGATGCCCGACGGATACGGGGATGGGTAAGAATTTATACCCGAGACAGTTAACGGAGACGGAGACGGAATAAATTCTCCGTAGCGGAAAAGAGAACGTTCCGACGATACCCGACGGGTACATCCCCGTTGCCATCCATACTACTCGTCCCTTCACCTCGCCGCCTGCCTTCGCCACCGTCTGATACTCTGATCCCTAATCCCCGTCTTCTCCGTCAGTCGGCCGCGACCGCGACCGCGCTCGCCGATCCACCGCTCGCCCACACGCTCGCAGATCCGCAGCTCGCGACCGCGCTCGCCGATACCCACGGCCTCTCTGAAAGATTACATTTCTTGTCTAGCTATCAATTTAGCCCACGAAAGCTGCCACAGACGGCCCAGCCCACGGTATAACCCTAGCCCCTCGCCGCGTCCACATCCCAGTCGGCCACGTCCCAGCCGCACCGCACGCCGCACGCCGCACGCCGCCGCTGCTCGCGCCTCTCCCGCTCTCCTCTCCCGACAACAGCTCCACTGCCGCACCCGCACGGATCCTGCGTCTGCATCCATCCACCTCCGGCTCTCTGAAGGTGAGCCCAAACCCCCAGTCACAGTTCACATGGTTTGAATTCGGTAGCAGTGAATCAGGAGGTCTCGAGCTCTGTTTGGTGGGAAGGGCCACATGTTCTAGACGCGAATTTGCTCCGTGCCCATGGTCAGGACTAGGCGCATATCTGGCACTGTATTGTCTTGCTCTTTTGAACTGATGACAAGGTGAAGTTTAGCATTTTACGGGCCCCGTTTAGCATTTTTTTTTTGGGTGAAAACACTTGGCATTGGTTTCTCTCTTTGTTATTAGTACTGCGATGCGAGCTTGCACATTTGAATTAGTTATGATCGCCTATGCATTCCACCACTTTTTCTGTTTTTAACAATTAGTTTCTAAATTCTCGCCTGTTGGTTAAGTAGATGTTTCCTGTAAATGGTGCCTGCATTTGAGTTTCCTACCATGTTGTTCGCACTCCAGAGATTTTATTTACTGTGCAGAAGAGAGTTCTGTTCTCAGCCATTTCATTCTTTTATAATAAAAGATTTATCAGTAGTTTCAGATAGCTGTGATGTCAAGTATTACCAATACCAACCAAGCGTAACACGGTAGAATTTTCAAGTTTTCCACAGGATTGCAAATCGCAGTCTTTTTTTTTTATTATGTTTTGAAAAATATAATCTTTAAGACACATTAGTGTTGGGTATTTTTAATCCCCCCTCCCAATTGAGTAGCTGATATTTTATTGCACGCTCTGAACTTCATGATGTCTTGCTGATTGTGCTCATTGGCTGGACTTGTTTGTGTAATGTTTCATTCATCTTATCATCATGCAGTGTTGTTGAGATAGACTGAGACTTCTTTCTTTGGGTTCTTGATCTCCTGACATGTTAAGCTGTATAGTAGGATCATGTTATTTTGCTCATCTACAATCATATCGAACTACTAATTGTTGTCATGGTCCTGCTACACCTGTCATGTTAGCTCTGAACTATCCATTATCTAGTTTGGATGACCAATCTGATGCACTTTTCGAGAGAAACTACTCATAACTCTCCTTCATAGAGTGGAGTTCTAGATGTCCTGTTTGTTTGTGTTTAAGAGTCAGGAACTACACATCTAGTACCTGCAAGTCCATGGCCAGTTTATTCTCTGTTCCCTCTCTTGTATTCCCTTCCTGTCCCTTCTCATGTAGTCAAATTGTCTGGTCACTTGGTCTGATTGTAGAGGGGGAGCCAGCAGCTACAGCAGGTTGACCTGGCTGCTGGAGTGTTTGGCTTATTGGAAATCTAGAAAAGATGAGCAAAATGGCACAATGCAAGAATGAAGGGCAATTTTAATGCTAATGCTATGTTGCTACTGCTTTTAATATGCCTTTTTTATTTATTTGTAAAAAAAACTTTGTGTGTGAAAAAGCAGTATCCATATCCATGCTGCATAGTAGTTTATATTTTATACGTAGGTGCCAAGAGCCTGTACTTTATCTATCACTCTATGTGTGCAACATTGATTGTTTTGCATGTCTCGGTTTATAAGGCTAATTGATCTTTTGTAGCTTTGGTATACTAATGCGTAACTATTAGAATTTATATGCATTTATGTTATTGTGATTATTTTGATAGGATTTTGTTCTTTTGGCAGACTAATTCTCCAGGAAAGATGAGCTTGATATCCCAGAACGCGGTCCAGAAGCGCCGCCTCAGGAAAAATGAAGCTGATGATGGCAATGATGAGGACATTGGCTCTCCGACCTCCATAGATGCAGAGGTTGGAAAGGAAGTAAAGTTGAAGAATCACAATAAGGAAAGGAAGAAGAAAAGGACTAAGATGCTGGAATCCCAGCAGAACAAAGAGGAAGAGGAGATGCGGCAGCTGGAGAGCTCATTGTTTGGTTCCCTTTATGCGCCACTGGAGTTTGGCACTGAGGTAGGCGCTGCAGTAGTAGCTCAGATAGATCCGCTGGTGGTGGCGTGGATCATTTTCCTATATATGAGGAGGATATGGCCCATGAGGATGAGGAAGGCGTGGTGGGTGTCAAGGGGAGGAGGCCTGTATGGGTGGATGAGGAGGAAGAAAGGACAGAAGTGGACATCGTGAAGGTTTCAAGGTTGAGGAAGCTAAGAAAAGAGGAAGATGAGCATTTGATTTCAGGGAAAGAGTATGAGGCCAGGCTGCGTGGTCAGCATGCCAAATTGAACCCCTTCACTGGCTGGGCTGATATGGACCGGAAAACTTCTCTTCCTGTCGCATCAGATGGTGAGTCTGATGATGAGGGTTGTGTCGATGATATCCTTCAGAATAACGATGAGCTTGTTGTCAAGGATACTGTCAAGCTCTTACCTGGGATGCTGGAGTTCTCAAGGCTCGTTGATGCCAATATCCAGGATCCATCAAGTGGTCCTATCAATTCAGTGCAGTTTCATAGGAATGGGCAACTGATGCTTGCTGCAGGTTTGGACAAGCATCTCAGGTTTTTCCAGATTGATGGAAAGAGAAACCCCAAGATCCAGAGCATATTTATTGGGGACTGTCCAGTACACAAGGCCTCATTTCTACCTGATGGCTCTGAGGTGATCCTATCAGGAAGGAGAAAGTTCTTCTACTCATTTGACCTGGTGAATGCTGCTGTTAGCAAGATTGGACCTTTGACAGGGTGTGAGGAGAAAAGCCTGGAGAGCTTTGAGATATCCCCTGATTCGAGAACCATTGCTTTTGTTGGTAATGAAGGGTACATCCTTCTTATTTCTGCCAAGACAAAGCAGCTCATTGGAACCCTCAAGATGAACGGAAGCGTGCGTTCACTGGCTTTTGCGGATGGTGGAAACCAGCTGCTGAGCAGCGGTGGAGATGGCCATGTTTACCACTGGGATCTCGGAACAAGGAAGTGCATCCACAAGGCTTTTGACGACGGTTCCCTTGCTGGCATTTCGCTTTGCACCTCGCAGGACAGCTCTTTGTTTGCCACAGGCTCCACCAGCGGCATCGTGAATGTGTACAAGAGGGATGATTTTCTTGGCGGGAAGAGGAAGCCACTTAAGACGATTGAAAACCTGACCACTGACATTGGCGAAATGAAATTCAACCATGATGCCCAGATCTTGGCGATCAGCTCAAGGAAAGAGAGGAATGGGATGAGGCTCGTGCACATCCCGTCGTTCAGCGTGTTCCAGAACTGGCCAGGGCCTCGGTTCAGTCTTCACTATCCACGGTGCCTAGATTTCAGCCCTGGCAGCGGGTTCTTGTCTGTCGGACATGCGGGTGGAAAAGTCCTGCTATACAAGCTTCACCACTATAAAAACGCATGAGACTAGGATGGTTACTTGGCAAAACCCAGTTTTGACATTATGTTTGTACTCTTGAACACTCCATGAATCAAGTGTATGCTGATTCGTTCCAGTCATTGCGCTTTACGCTTTGCTGCCACTGGTTTCAATGCTTGATACAAGCTGGCAATCTCGTACTTGTCTTTTTTAGTCGTATGCAGTTTGTTATGCTGCTTTTGCTTTATGGTGGTTGTTGATTGTGGAATTTCAGTTTCCTGTATTGGGCTTATGGGAGTAATCCTGGAGTCTGGAGCCATATATTATGTGAGTATATACAGTGGTATGTTCATTGCATTCTGAATCTGAATGCTTTGGATTGGATGTACTCCGTATGCAGGCATCCCCATTTGTCTTCCGAGCTGGTGGTGAACTGTCGCCCAGGTTGGAAATGTGGCGCTTGTGATTTGTTTGTTTGTTTTTTTAACCCAAACGCTTGTGAATTGTGAAGCACTAGTTCTGCATCATGGCAGCTGTTACCATCAGTAAGCATGTTCACTGAATTTCTGTGCGGTGTTAGATCGTCCAGTTCGCCTGCTGCGACCCTGATCCTTTCTTGATGCAGATGTTCTCTGAAGTGATGCTGTGCCGGGTGCTCATCACCTTATGATCAACAAGAACTTACAATCTGCTGGGGCATGGAGCGCTTCGTCGGCAACGGTGACACCGCCGCCATGGTGCCTTCAAATCGAACCCTTGCGGATCACTGCTGCTCTATCACCATTTCTCCGGCCAAGCCCTAAAGTCGCGCACTGCCAGGGAAGCACGGCAGCGAGGTCCGGCCAAAGCTCTTTGCTATATCCTCTTCTTAAGAGGTAAACCGGACCTGCTAAGCTGAGAATAGTAATGTTTTTGGATAGTTCAGATTGCACTAATTGGCTGATAGGTTATAATAAATTGTTAGTCCATAATTGGTTCATCAGAACTCCTAAAATGGTGAAATCAGTTCTATTAGCCTACATATGCAAGCAGCATATATTGATGAACCACCACATAATGTGGTAAAAATGAACCTGAAAAAGTTAGTATTATATTTGTCAGTGTAAAAAGGCCTACAAATTAGCTTCTCAAAATGCAGTTGCAGGACTAATGCCTATGTATTGAGGTAATTCCTATCTATGAGGTAATTTGCTTAGGCATTGGCTAATGTCTCATGGATAAGATTTGCAGAATAATAGCTTTAATAATGCTAACTTTTTATTTGGTCCCCGTATGAGTGAGGATCCTGTTGGGGACCCCCCTTTTTTCATCTCTATAATACAATGAAACGCAGCTCTCCTGCGTTTTCAAAAAAATAAATAAAAATAATAATGCTAACTTTTTGTTCTTTTAAGACTTGGAGGCATCACAACAACTTGTGTTCTTGAATAGTAACAACAACCAGATCGATAGTCTCACCACTTGAATCCCTTACCAAGACAATCATTTTTGGCAATCCTCAATTCTATCTTTCAATGCAATTGGAGCACAATCAGTTGACAGCATGGTACATCTCCATTCTCACAAAGTCGAACATGTGAAGCTTTTGAAGAGTGCCAAAAGCCAAATATCACCGTGGAGGAACTGGGACGCCATACTGTTCCTGAAATCTCTGAAGTTGGCACAGATTGCTATCGAAGGAAAAATGCAGCTGCCAGGAAGAACTTATTGCGCTCATTCCTTATCTAAATGGTTCAATGGTGAAATGTGTCAAGTGATTGATGGCTTCCACTTGAGAGTTGTGCAAATTTGTAGTGTAAAAGTTCATGCTGTGAATAAACTTTTGCTAGCAGCCATTTATTTGCTTCGTATGTACTGCATTGTTTGTTTAAGCGAATCTGAAGCACAAACATGATGTTACAGAGTTCTGATTTGTCAACAATGAGCTGTCATAGATCATACAGGAAAAAAGACGTTATCTAAATGCAAGCTGTTGTTCTACTTTCAGAATCTTTGTTTAAGTTTAAAACATCGCGGTGTACACTACTAGTCTACTACTATTTACATGTTTGTATTGAGCATCGCTCCTTTGGCTGAGGGTTATCGGTCAATGATGTTGTAACTACACGGATGTACTACGGATTTCCTGCCGTCCTCTATTTTCAAGACATCAAAGCTAAATTCCCTGACAGAGGCTCTTGCTTCTAGTGTTGCAGTCCCCTTCTCTGTTTCCAATACATCAATTTGTAATTTCTTTCATGTGCCCTCTTATGAAAATCCTGTATTTTTTTTTGATAGCCGTAGCTCTGAAAGTAACTAAAGATTATGGAAAATTAACTCTTATTCATAATAAAAATGTTCATGTATGAAGTACTTCCTGGCTGTATCCGAAACTTGCATATACATGCATGTTGCAAGCGTGTATTTTAAGTGTTTTCAGGTGTTTCATACGCCTGTTGCAAGTGTTTCATCTGGATATTGCATATGTTTGCAATGACTTTCAAGTGTTTCAGACGTATGTCGCAAATGTTTCAACTGTTTTCGGACGTATGTTGCAAGTGTTTCATGCGGATGTTGCAAAAGTAGATCTGGTTGCAATAGTACCCACCTGCCACAGCCACCTGCTACAGCTGTTGGGTGACGTCCGGGCAACGTGGGCCCGTTGCTAGAGCACCGCCCACCAGGCACAGAGAAACCGAGCATAGGCGTGGGGCCCACGTGGTGGGGCGTGCGAAAAAATAGGCGGGCGCGGGCTGCTTCTCTTTGCGTGCAGGCACCATCTGATGCGGTGCCCCGGATTGGACCTCCGGGCGCCAACAATTCCCATCAATCAATCTTTTTTCTAATGCATCCTTGTGAATGGTTGATTACATTAGCTACGATATCTTTTCTGCACCTACTGTTGTGAACCATTATGTTTTTCGGCCATAAAACTTCCAATTTATTATACAAGCTGGTGCGTTTCTATTACCTAAGTCTTGACTTTTTACCAGAAATATATGGATAATCTCTACTTAAATTTATTTATGGAGCATGAAACATAGGCGTCGGTTAAACTTTGCTGAATATGAAATCCGAACAGCAATAGCTTGTATTAATGTTATGTGGTCTGCTCTGGTTGGGATTAGTCTTTTTTTTTTTCTTGTTCAGTGTCCAAAATTCTCTGCTACAAATGATATCTCTTGCTGATCTTCGCAAGATACTTTCTTTCTAAGCGTTGTTTTGTACCTTGAAGATTTATACAATGCCTTTTGTTTTTCATCCTGGAGAAAAGTTCCTTTTTCTTTTGTTATCAAAAGTAGTCCAACCCCTCAAGCAGTCAAGCTGTTCTCAATGACTCCTCTAGTGAAATCCTTACGTGGGTTGGACCAGGACCTCAACATCCGTGCGTGTCACTTTATCTCCACATATCAGCCTTTTGTCTTTTCATTTCAATCTTAGTGAGACAATTATATGTGTAGCTGGACCTGGACGATACTGTCAGAAAAAAAATAGTTTTTCTTTTGCTTCACCATTAGAGCCACTGCATCAGCGGTGTTAATCTTCCCTTTCCTATTCATCCCTGTGATTCACTATCGTGATTCATATTTCTATGGCACGGCTTCTGAAAATGCAGAACTTTTTGTGTCATGAAATTTCCATATTAGTAGGCAACTTCAAATGAATGTATGAAGCTATTTCTTCATCTGAAATAATTGGCTCCACGTAGCCATCAGTTTTTCACGCTATATATTGCTATCGAATTCTAAAATTACCTTAGTTTTGCACATTGGTATGCATTTATTTTCCTTGACAGTTGGAGAAAGAAATAATGTCGAGTTGGTATCTTTTAACACTAAATCAGAAGAACAATTTACCAACGTTTGCAATTCATTTGTCAAGTGAATTGGAACCGCAGATAAGTGATTTTACCCTTCAAAAGTGGATAAATGATTGGTTCTTGCATAGTCTTTATCACTCAACAAACAACATCAATTTGTCCAACTAAGTATCCCTTCCTCCTGATGTGTGTCCTTTGTTCAGAAATGGCTCACTAATATCTTTGACCGCAGGCTATTGCAAAAAATTGGAAGCTGCTGTTCCGGCAAAATGTTGATCAGCGCGAATGATGGCGGCTACTTCCTCAAAATGTTACACTCACTACAAACATGTGATAAATAAATAGTAGTGTAGCACTGGTATGTTTTAAATTTCAAGAAAGATTGTGAAAATGGAGCAATTGCATCTAGGTGACATCACATGCCACTCTTTTGGTTTGGAAATGTGGCGGCGTCAGTACGTACTGTATATTGGAAGGTATGGTAGCTGTCTGTTACTACCACGATGCTTCGACTCGTACCGATCTTGGACTTTGGGTGTAGAGCAGAGAAAGACCGTACCCGGTACCGCATCTGCATGCGTGGAATCTTGCTTGAGCCATCGCGTTTGGCAAGCACGCCGCCCGCGTCCGTCGGAAAAAGTACTCCCCTCCTATATTGTTGTTTCTTGAGTGAAGATAATGCAAAGAAGCAATCACGTACTCCATCCTTTTCAAATTACTAGTTGAATGCCCGTACGTTGCAACGGGAGCACAACATTAAACCAAGGCAATACAATAAAGCATGACAACATACATTAAAATTTTGTTCAAACCCGTATGTTGCTATGAGCATAAAACTTTCCCCCAATTGTTTTTTTTTACTGCTCCAATCATGAATTCATGGTACACATACCAGAATGACTACTTTTCTTTCATAATACAAAAGCACATGATTGAGGAGCAAATTGTCTAGTTTGTTTGACTAATCCATGAGCATCTTATTTTAGTTGCCAAATATGAAAGAAAATATGTTCAAATATATAGTTATAGTTAACCTAAAAATAATTTATAGGTTATCCATGGTGGCCTATCAAAATTCAAAGTCAGCATATATTTTCTTCCTTATCCATAGTATGGGCCATCCTTGTAAGTTGTTCAAGAATGATCAGATTGTTGCAACCAGCTACAGAGTAATCATATTGCTGCAACCTGCACAAGAATGATGAGATAGGAGTGGATTCAGTTGAGATAAAGCATACTACGACAGTGCGACCTGTCGTGAAGAAGTAGCAGCAAATACCTTAGTCATCTTGGCCTTGACCAATAAAAAAATTAGTATTATGATTGGCTCATAATAGTGACAATAGCCAACCATAAATTATTATACAGTTTTAACCAAAAAATAGCAAGGTAGCATAGGCAATAAAATTGCATAGTTAATGTTTACAACTATGAGCAGAGGTGGGATGCAATTATGTCAGAATAAAAGATAGTAGTAAATTGATAGGAGCTATGGTACTGATAGTTCCGCACAAACGTGAAGATAGTTTATTTCCCTAAACAAAAGGTAAGGAGTGAATCCTTCATAGTCAAAACACAGGCAGTTCTGAGTTTCTGACAACTCAAGAATTGCCTTGGGTTCTTGTCCTGCCTTCATCAATAACTATCATGTTTAACTATTGATTTTATGCATTTATCTGTAGAATGCTCAACTGCATAGCTATGATATTCGCGAATGATGGCGGCTACTTCCTCAAAATGTTACACTCACTATAAACATGTAATAAATAAATAGTAGTGTAGCACTGGTATGTTTTAAATTTCAAGAAAGATTATGAAAATGGAGCAATTGCATCTAGGTGACATCACATGCCACTCTTTTGGTTTGGAAATGTGGTGGCGTCAGTACGTACTGTATATTGGAAGGTATGGTAGCTGTCTGTTACTACCACGATCCTTCGACTCGTACCGATCTTGGACTTTGGGTGTAGAGCAGAGAAAGACCGTACCCGGTACCGCATCTGCATGCGTGGAATCTTGCTTGAGCCATCGCGTTTGGCAAGCACGCCGCCCGCGTCCGTCGGAAAAAGTACTCCCCTCCTATATTGTTGTTTCTTGAGTGAAGATAATGCAAGAAGCAATCACGTACTCCATCCTTTTCAAATGACTAGTTGAATGCACGTGCGTTGCAACGGGAGCACAACATTAAGCCAAGGCAATACAATAAAGCATGACAATATACAATAAAATTTTGTTCAAACCCGTATGTTGCTATGATCATAAAACTTTCCCCAAATTTTTTTTTGACTGCTCCAATCATGAATTCATGATACACATACCAGAATGACTACTTTTCTTTCATAATACAAAAGCACATGATTGAGGAGCAAATTGTCTAGTTTGTTTGACTAATCCATGAGCATCTTATTTTAGTTGCCAAATATGAAAGAAAATATGTTCAAATATACAGTTATAGTTAACCTAAAAATAATTTATAGGTTATCCATGGTGGCCTATCAAAATTCAAAGTCAGCATATATTTTCTTCCTTATCCATAGTATGGGCCATCCTTGTAAGTTGTTCAAGAATGATCAGATTGTTGCAACCAGCTACAGAGTGATCATATTGCTGCAACCTGCACAAGAATGATGAGATAGGAGTGGATTCAGTTGAGATAAAGCATACTACGACAGTGCGACCTGTCGTGAAGAAGTAGCAACAAATACCTTAGTCATCTTGGCCTTGACCAATAAAAAAATTTGTATTATGATTGGCTCATAATAGTGACAATAGCCAGCCATAAATTATTATACAGTTTTAACCAAAAAATAGCAAGGTAGCATAGGCAATAAAATTGCATAGTTAACGTTTACAACTATGAGCAGCGGTGGGATGCAGTTATGTCAGAATAAAAGATAGTAGTAAATTGATAGGAGCTATGGTACTGATAGTTCCGCACAAACGTGAAGATAGTTTATTTCCCTAAACAAAAGGTAAGGAGTGAATCCTTCATAGTCAAAACACAGGCAGTTCTGAGTTTCTGACAACTCAAGAATTGCCTTAGGTTCTTGTCCTGCCTTCATCAATAACTATCATGTTTAACTATTGATTTTATGCATTTATCTGTAGAATGCTCAACTGCATAGCTATGATATTCAAGTGTAGCAATTTTCTGCCCAAACTAAAAGTAGATTTTTTTTTTTTTTTTTTTTGAGCTTCCAAGCCAAAATACATATGACATTTTGAGAAACAAATGACTGAGATAATGAAACAATGGGAGATTTGAAGGCTCAACTCACTTGAGGCAATGAGCTGTTCTTCGAGGTTCATTGCAGCACGAGGCGCGTCTCATCTAATTGGCAGGTCTATCAGCGCGACCAGCGATTCACGCAGGCCACATGACATAGGGCCTAGGGTTGCTGCTGCCTGCGGCTTGAGATCGTCGCGCCCTAGCGTCCAACATGTTATGGACCTGGGTACCATGAGTCCTGCACTTGGATGCTGGCCTCCATGACAGCGGGGTCTCACCATGAGCACTGGTGCCGACTCCAGCCTGCCGCTGCCATGCAAGGAAAGAAGCTAGCATAAGTAATCTCGTCCGATTTCAATCAAGAGATGCATATCAATCAACAATGCAGTAGGTTTAGATAAAGGTAAAGTGTGCATTGTTGTTGCAAATAAAGAAATTATGCAACATATAACCAGCATAACAGCAAAGGTATGTGTCGGATACCAGAAAATGGGGTACCCCAAGCAAAGATCGAAAAACTGCTCAGACCCTAAGAACAGAACCAACGGAATAAACAAACGAGGTCTCGGCCGAAATCTCCGATTCGCCCGAGACCCCATCGCCGAGCCCAGCTGAAGCGAAGCGATTCTCCGACTACTTGAGAGACCGCCTCGCCGAGAGGCCCCTCGTCGAGGCCCCTCGCCGGGGCCTCGGAAGAAGTGCCGATTCTCCGATTCGTGCGAGGCGGGCTCGCACCACCCGTGACCGCCTCTTCGACCAAACTGCTTTCCGACCGAACGTCGCATCCAAGCGCCCAACCACTCCGACAGACGCGATGATGGCCTGATGCAAGATAAATATGACCGACTACACGCCCGGTCGCGTCAACCTCCGCCATCTACGACGGCACGCAGCGGGGGTTACCGACCACCGTGTCTTTGTCTAACTCCTGCACCAAGGACATCGCAACGTGGGGGAGTCGAACGGGTTCTCGTAGCCTCGAATCGGCGGACCGACCGCTCCAGCTCGCTGAGAGCCCCCTCGGCAGGGCCTCGGATTCACCGATCTTACTACGCCTCGCCCGTCGCCTCGCCTGAGACCCCCTCGGAAGGGCCTCGGACGAATTGGCGCCTCCGCCTCGCCCGAGGTCGGGCTCGTCCCCCACAACCTCGTCGCCTCCGCCTCAAAAGTCTCTCTGGTAGGTCATCACATCCGATTAATCGCGCGGTCGCACCACATGCAAGTAGCCACGATCGGCAAGGCGCTTCTAGCAGGCGACGGGACAACGGTCGAGATCACCTTTTTACCATCCCTCACCGACAATACAGTACCAGTATCCTCGTAGGCGCGCGTCTCTCACACTATTCCGCCGATGGCGGCCGAGACCCGCATCTGCACTGGTCACTTCTCGGGCCTCGACACGCAGCGAGCCTCGGCTGACAACAGGCCTCTCGGCACGACCGGCTCACGATGGCGGCCGAGCCTCTGCAATCCACCAAGTCAACAAATGCACACGCGTGTTACTTGCGATGGAGACCATACCGATTAGACATCTCACGGGAACTCCCACGACAACGCCATGTCTGCTCTCGGAGTAAATATCGTCATCGAATAGTTCGCTCCACGTGTAGCTCTCTTATGTACTCCTGGTTTCCTCCTGCGGCTATAAAAGGAGATGGCCGGGACCGTTTCTAGGGATGGCGGATAGAGTCACGAACACTCGCGCCTTTAACAACACGCCGCGATTCGTAATTCATATCACCTCCCCTCACGAGACTTGGGATGAACTCCTCTCTCGCCTAGCTTGCTAACCCCTACTACGAGCACCCCCGTGCAAGGAATACAAGAACATCTTCTCGGGATCGGGCGTAGGGCATCTATTGCCCGAACCAAGATAAACCTTGTGTCTCTTTGCATCACCATCCGGAATTGGGAGCACGCAGCACAAATTCACTAGTCGGTTAAGGACCCCGGTTCCGAACACCGGCAGATTAACCTTGCCAGTAGGGGGGCTGTGTGTTAGCTTAGTCATCCCACCGAGTTCGGATGGCGAGATCCCGTGCGATCGTTGCGTCTCTCGGACGATCGTGCTGTTCGGGAGCCTAGAATTCATGTCTTTAGGGCACGAGTACGACATGGTACTCCTCTCACCCGGAGAGGGCCATCAACAACCGACGACGTCGTCATGCACGGCAGCCGCCTTGACGCAGACGGGCGCCGCCGCCGCCGCTCCCATCAAGCTTCGCCAAGCGTCGCGGCGGGCGAGTCCACCCTAACACCGCGCGCAAGTACAAAGCGCCGATCATGCTCCACCGGAATCCCATACCCAGCTGGCACACGAGTCCTGGCATGGGACCTATCCGGCTTAAGCCTCGGCAGGGGAAAAGGGCTGGTGGCGCCGCAGTGGCGCCCCATCATCAAGCTCTCATCCCGCCTCCTCCCGAGGAGCCGGCTCTGGCGAGCCGAGCCCTGGCGCGACGGCGCCATCCCGTGCCCTTTCGGGCTGACCAATGTCGCCGCCTCCTCACGCCACCGCCTCGTCTCCATTCATCAACGTTACGCCCATAACCCCATAGTCACAACTCCAATCCACCCCCACTCTAACTCCTCGGAGGAGGACGAGGCGTGGGTTAGAGCAGACTTCTCCGGGATTCACAACCCTGAGGCGATGCGCCGCTTCATGATCACGAGCGACTACTGCTTCGGCTACTTCGATTCCGACGACGAGGACGCTTGCGGCCTAACTCGTGAGTGTTTCCACATCGGACTTGGAATGCCAAGCACGGGCAACGATGGAGGAAGGGCAGCCAACGCCACACCACCATGCACGGGATCCCCACCAGCGACGGCAGGTGTCCCCACCCCCGAGCAACTTCGACGCATAGACCTAGAGCAGCTCCGTGAGCTTCAAACCAAGGTCGAGCAAGATCGACTCCTCTGCGAAGAGCTCTGAGCCACCCTCGAGCAAGAGCAGCGGGGGGCGCGGCGATGGTGGAATGGCCCGGCTGGGGGCTCGCGACGTCAACCGCCGCATTAACGATGATGAGGGGGGCGAGCAACCCCCTGTCTTCAATCGCGCTAGCGCGAAACGTGCTGCATGGCGGTGATCTTGGTCCGGCGATGCCCGAGCCCTCTACCACGGAGGGGCGGCGGGTCCACGGCGAACTCCGAGGCCTTCTCGAGACTACCACGGTGCAGCAGGCTGAAAGCTCCGCGTCTCGATGACGCGGGGACGCCTCGAAACAGCCCTCGGTGCACGATCGCCTCAGGGCCCCCTCGGTGCACGACCGCCTCAGGGCCCCCTCGGTGCACGCATCCGCCTCGACGACCAACGTGAGGCGCCAAACGGCCACCACATGGGCGGCGAGA
Source organism: Miscanthus lutarioriparius (assembly GCA_904845875.1). Taxonomy (NCBI): domain Eukaryota; kingdom Viridiplantae; phylum Streptophyta; class Magnoliopsida; order Poales; family Poaceae; genus Miscanthus; species Miscanthus lutarioriparius. The sequence continues at coordinate 4,127,479 of CAJGYO010000018.1, forward strand.
CGGCGGCGCCATGACCATGATGGGGCCGCCGAAACTACCAATTGCACCGAGGCGGTCGCTATGATGATGGGGAGGACCGCGGTCCTTCTCCGGCCGCTGGCCCTAGAGTTTTCGATAAGGCCATCCGCGGCGCCCGCTTCCGGCCGGTTTCGTCGGCCAAAGAATCTCTCAAAGTACAGCGGCGAGACCAACCCCGAGCTATGGTTGGCCGATTAACGTCTGGCTTGTCAGCTAGGCGGTGCGGACGATGACCTGCTCATCATCCGCAACCTCCCCCTATTTCTGTTAGACTCAGCGCGAGCCTAGCTCGAACACCTTCCCCCTATGCAAATCCACGACTGGCGCGACTTGGTAAAGGTCTTCGTCGGGAATTTCCAGGGCACCTACGTGCGCCCCGGGAACTCCTGGGACCTCAAAAGTTGCCACCAGGGGCCGGACGAGTCTCTCCGAGGCTTCATCCGACGTTTCTCCAAGCAATGCACCGAGTTGCCCAGCGTCGGCGACTCAGAAATCGTCCAGGCATTCCTCTCTGGCACCACCTATCGAGACCTGGTTCGAGAGTTAGGCCGGAGCGTACCGACCACGACGTTCGCACTCCTCGACATCGCCACCGGCCTTCACCTCTGCGAAGAGTTCCATCGAGCCATCTTCCCCAACAACGACTCCAAGGGAAGAGGCGGGATGAGACCCCAGGGCCTCGACGTCTCGCCCCCTAGAAAAAAAGAAGAAGGACGCCAGGAAAGCAGAGGAGGTTGTCGAGGCGGGGTCGTCGCGCCATGCATGAACCGCAAGAATCCCCCGAGGCCCGTGGCTCTTCGACAACATGCTTAAAAGACCCTGCCCATACCATCAGGGCCCCGTAAAGCACACCCTCGAGGAGTGCACCATGCTCCGGCGATACTACGCCAAGCTCGGGCTCCCCAATGACGATGCCAACCCAGAGAAGGTCTCTGCCGTGACCAATATGGGGCCGATCCGAGACCTCAAGGGAGTACAGAAGGTTATGGGATGCCTAGCGGCCCCGAGCCGCTTCATCTCGCCTCGTGAAAAAGGCTTACCTCTGACTGCCTCTTCTTGAGAAAAATCGCGCTTTCCTGGACCCCGAGGCCGAGGAAGCACTCACCAAACTCAAAGTGCTGCTCTCCAACCCCCCATTCTGGTACCACCAATCGAAGATGATGAGGCCTCTTGCTTCTCGTCACCGCAACGACCCAAGTGGTCGCCATGCGGTAGTAGTGGTCGAGAGGCGGGAAGAAGGGCACGCTCTACCCGTCCAACGACACTGCCTACTTCATCGGTGAGGTGCTTTCCGATACCAAGACGCGCTACCCCCACGTCCAGAAACTAATCTATGCCATAATCTTGGCTCGATGCAAGCTGCGTCACTACTTCGAGTCCCACCCAAAGACCATGGTGTCATCTTTCCCTTGGGAGAGATAATCCATAACCGGGAGGCCTCGGGAAGGATTTCAAATGGGCAGTGGAACTCATGGGGAAGCCCCGTCTTTCACCCCAAAAAGCCATTAAGTCTCGTGTCTTGGCGATTTTGTGGCGTAATGGACCGATACCCAACTACCACCTATTCATGTCCAGGTAGTCTCGGACCATGTACTTCAACGGGTCTCTCGATGAAGACCGGGGTAAAGCGCGGGTCTGCTCTTCATCTCACCCCTCGAGTCCATATGCGCTCGTAATCCGACTCTACTTCGCGCCTCCAACAATGTGGCGAATACAAGGCCCTCGTCAACGGCTGCGCAGATCGCCATTGAACTTGGGGTACAGCGTCTCGACGGCGAGGCGATTCACGACTTGTCATCAACCAAGTGATGAAAGAATCAAACCGCCATGACCTCAAGATGGAGGCGTCTTGCCGCGATGGTACGCCGCCTAGAGGACAAGTTCGATGGCCTCGAACTCAATCACATCGCGCGAAAGTTCAACAAGGCCACGGACGAACTGGCAAAGATGGCGTCGGCACGGACCCCGGTCCCCCCGAACATCTTCACCAGAGACCTCCATAAGCCATCCGTCGACTATGACTCGGCGATGGTAGAGGGCCCATCGGTCGAGCCCACCACAGGGCTCGAGGCCCCCTTTGCCACCGAGACCTCGCCGCCTGAGCCCGAGTCCATGGCAATTGACTCAGAGCCTCCCGAGGCCGACCGAGGAACTGGACTGACGAGTCCCTTTTCTTGATCGCCTCGTGCGAGGAGAGCTTCCACGGACAGGACCGAGGCCCGACGGCTTGCGCGATGAGCCAAGACTTACGTCCTCTGCAACGGCGAATTGTATAGGCATAGCCCATCTGGTATTCTCCAATGGTGCATCACCACCGAGGCTGGCCAATCACTACTCCGAGACTTGCACGCGAGAGTCTGCGGGCACCACGTAGCGCCTCGGGCGCTAGTGGGAAACACCTTCCACCAAGGTTTCTACTGGCCAACAGCGATGGCTGATGCCACGGGGCTAGTACGCTCCTGCGAAGGATGCCAGTACTACGCTCGACAGACGCACCTCCTAGCCCAAGCCCTCCAAACCATCCCTATCACATGGCCATTCGCCGTGTGGGGGCTGGACATGGTTGGGCCTCTGCAGAAGGCACCCGGGGGCTATACCCATCTGCTCGTAGCCATCGACAAATTCTCCAAATGGATCAAGGCTCGTCCAATCACCCAAATCAAATCCGAGCAAGTAGTGCTGTTCTTTACGGATATCATCCATAGGTTCGGAATCCCAAATACCATCATCACCGACAACGGGACGCAATTCACCAGCCACAAGTTCCTGACGTTCTGCGACAACCACCACATCCATGTGGTCTGGTCGGCCGTAGGACACCCTAGGACAAACGGCCAAGTAGAACGTGCCAACGGCATGATCCTACAAGGCCTCAAGCCAAGAATCTACAACCGGTTGAAAAAGTTTGGCAAGAAATGGCTTGCCGAACTCCCCTCGGTCATTTGGAGCCTGAGGAATACACCGAGCCGAGCCACGGATTCACACCATTCTTCCCGGTCTATAGGGCCGAGGCCATCCTCCCCACCGACTTGGAGTATGGCTCCCCGAGACTACTGAGCCTACAACGAGCAAAGCAACCGCAAGACCGCCCATGAGGGCGCCCTCGACCAACTTGAGGAAGCCCGAGACGCGTTGCCTGCTACACTCTCGGCCAAATACCAAGAAGCCCTACGATGCTACCAAGCCCGGCACATTCGGAGCCGAGACACGAAGGTGGGCGACACAGTCTTTGAGGTGAGGCAGAGCAAAAGGGGCCGCCACAAGTGACCCCCGCCATGGGAAGGGCCGTATACATCATCGCCAAGTACTAAAGCCTGGAACCTACAAGCTGGCCAACGAGAAGGGCGAAATCTTCACCAACGCTTGGAACATAGAACAGCTATGTCGTTTCTACCCTTAAGTTTCCAAACGTTGTTTACATTGTTTCTCAAAATACAATAAAGAAGCGTTCTTTAAGTTGTTACAATCTTTCGAGGCCCCCCCTTAATAGGCAACTCGATTGTATGGAACCTAAGGACCAAAAGTTCATCTCAAAGGCAAAAGACCGGCTCAGCCGTGAGAACGACCTACGCCTCTGGGCTACGGTAGCGCCCTCGCCACCTTTTCGCCCAAGAGACAGTTTAGGCTCCGAGGAAGTTCTTTGCAAAGAGCTTGTCTATCGATAGGGGCTCGACGTCACAATAACGCTACGAGAGAGACTCAGCTCTGCCTCTGTAGAGCCGAGCCTCCCTCGGGGGCTAAAAAGGGGGGAACCCCCTAAGTCCCGGACGCCGTTTCTTAACCGTCTTTCGAAAATTTCCACGCCAAACTCTCTCGCGCTCTGGTAGGACCGTCGCAAGAAACCTAAGGACCAAAAGCGTGTCCTAAGGCCAAAGGGCCGGTCGAGCCATGAGAACAGCCTACGCCCCCGGGCTACGGCAACTCCCTCGCCACCCTTCGCCAAGGGACGGCTTAGGCTCCGAGGAAGTTCTCTGCGGGTATCCAAGAACGAAACAGGGGGCACAGGCTCAGAAATGGAATAAGAAAGCGATTAAAAAACGCACATACGTAAATACTTTAAAAAGGCCTCGACGGCCACAAAACGTCACGATGCGACAATTAAACTAATCCGTTTACATGGCCCCTGTTGGCCCAGGTCAAAGCTCAGGGATCGGCGGCTGGCGCGGGAGGGACCACCTCTTCTTCAAATAGGCTGGCCAGCGCTTTGCCAGGCACCTCCACCGCCTCCATCAGCTTTGCGACCTCCGCGTCGGCCTCCTCGTCATCTTTCGGCAAGACATAGCCGTCGCTGACAGCCTCGAGGTTGACGGCATAGTGCGAGGAGACGACGGCCAGGGCGCGCTTGACACCCGTGTGCAACGCCCCCCGGAGCCTCTCGTGGACGCGGCCGCTCAACGCAATCAGGTGGCTCCCAAGGGAGCTGGCTGATTGGACCCCCTCGACCTCCAGAGCCTCGCAGGTGGTATGGGCGGCGCTGCGTAGAGCCTCGTGCTCCTGGACCTCAACGTCCAGCGCCGCTTGCACTGCGACGGAGGCCTCAGCCGCCTGGGAGGCCTCTTTCTCCAGACCTACACCACAACAAAGAGTCAGGGGTCGAACGCAAACCAGAGCAAACGAAACAAGGAGCGCGGTTCAGCGGAACTTACCCTCGGCTTTGTTCTTCCAGGCTAAAGCCTCAACTCAAGAGGCCTCGACTGCCTTGGTAGCCTCTACCAAAGCAACTTTCGTCAGCTGATGTTCACTCTGCTCTGTGCCCAGCTGCCCGGCGGTGACCTTGGCAGAGGCCATTGCTTCTTGGGCCCGGGACTTGAGGGAATCCCGCTCCTCCTCCAGCTCCTTGATCTTCGCCACCAAAGGGGCAGACTGCTCCTTAGCCATGGCCACCTCGGCCTTCAGGTCGACACAGCGAAGGCGGAGGTCCTCCACTTTAGCACTCCGCACCGACAAGAGCTCCTGGGCGTCGGCAAGCAGGCCCTTTTGCCGCCAGAGCTGCTCCCAGATGCCCCTCTCCCTTTGTAGGAACAACGATTTCCCAAGGGACCGAGTCTCGAGCTCCTAAAACAGGCAAAGGCGTACGTCAAACACCGCAAGGGGGGCTCGGAGAAAAAACAACATGACACGACAAAGGGAAATGCGTACCTGGGTAACACCGGGCAGGTCCCTTTGCATAACAGACATCACTGTCTGCATCGACTGCACCGCCAGTTCACGATATTGCTCAAGGGTGTCCCAGCGCCCCCCCTCGGCGACGTCCTCAAGGGAAAACACAGGCTCCCCCTCAGGGTCGGCCCGGTTTCCCCATACAACACGCGGGCTATCCCACCCGCGGGGCTCGAGTCGGACCCAGACAAGGACCGAACTCCCCTCGGTAGGAGTCAGGACCGGCTGCTCCGCGGTGCTGGCCGCCTCCTTCCCCCTGGAAGAATCCTCAGACGAGATCGTCTAAACCAGGGGTGGTGCCGAAGCCTGCCCCGCCTCTGTCCCGACTGCCTCAGACTCAACGGAACCGGGGGCTCTGGCCTCTGCCATCTCTACCTCGATGGCCCTGGCGTCCACCGCCCTAGCCTCGGAAGCCTCGGGGGCTCTGCCCCCAAGACCCACGACCTCGCGGGGTGTGGACTCGTCCTCCCCTGCTCGTTCCGTGGCCACCTCGGCGCCCTTTCCTTTAGCAGCCGGCTCCTCCGGGCCGACCCCGCTCGACACCGCGCCATGCTGCACGGCAGCCAGCGCCTCCGCCGCCCGATGAGCGGTGGAGCTGGTGCTCACCTTGAGCGCCTTACGGGGTGCCAAGGCAGGTTCCTCCACCCGGCGCTTCTGGCTGGAAACGAAGACGCTCCTAAAGGTTAGCATACGACCAGGGGGCAAGCAGGAAATACTACAAACTCCGCCAAAAAATACACTTACTCGAATGAGGACACAACCGCTTCTGGATAGCGTCCCTCCTCTGCAACGGTGGCGGTGGCGGCGGTGGCATGGCTTCTGTATCCGCCGGTACCGGCTGGTCTCCTCCGGACCCCGGCACCCCCTCGACCGTCCGCGGAGACGGTTGAGCCATCCCCGGCGTCGCTTGCTCCACCTCCTCCGCCGAGCCCACCGGGCTGACAGCACGCGTCTCGGGCGTGTCGCCCTCGACAACGAGACGGACGTCTACCAGAGACACCCCGGTCGCCATCTCCCTAACGTCGGGGAGGTGGTCCAGGGTACCCTTCCCTTCCTCGACCGCGCCAACGTCGCCCGAGGAACCCGACACCGATAATGAGGGAGACGACTCCAATGGGAGACCGTCGAGCCTCTGTTGCCGGCGGCGTGCGTCCAGCTTTTTGCGCTCAAGGATCCTCTTCGTGCGCCTTGCCACCTTGGCGTCTTTCTTCTTCTTCTGCTCCTCGACGTATGCCCTATTCATGGCTTGCCGCTGGGCGTCCTCAGGAACGGGCGGCGGGGAGCTTCGCACGTCCCTTATCCCCTGCGGAAACGACGAAATAAGGCAACGAGTGAAAAAAGCAATGAACAAGAAGGCCGTGAAGGCCTCGGCAACACCCAACTTACCAGGGAAATGTACCCCCACGACGGGCGCATCGGGAACGGCATCAAGCCGTCAATCTTCGGTTTCCCATCCACCGCCTCCCTTACCCGGCGTGGATCTCCTCATCGATAAGGGCGGCGGCGGACATCTTGATGCCTTCGATCGGATCGCGCGGTCATCTCGAACAGCGCCGCCACCGAGCCATCACGGCAACACCCTCCGGCGGTGAAATGCCGCCATGACCACGCACCACCAGTAAGGCCACAATCACGTAGCCTCCCGGGGCCCTCGGGGCGCGGTTCCACTGGGCTGATCGGGCTTGATGACGCCGTACCCCACTTCTCCGTGACTCTCCACAACCCGCCGGTATAAGGGGAAGCCCGCCGTCATTGTTATGAAGGTAGAACCACCGTCATACCAACGACGGTTGGATGATGCCACTGGCCGGGATGTAGAGGTCTTTGCCGGTCTTGGCGCACTTTGAAGGTGCAACCACCGCCCTCAACGCCTTCCGAGCCCCCTTCGCTCTCGCCGACTTGGTGGTAAAAACCGCCCGAAACAAATGGAGCCACAGCTCCCAGTGGGGAGCGATCCCAGTACCCTCGCAAATGGCGGCGAAGATGGCCACCGTATGATGGAGTTGGGGCTGAAGTTGTGGAGCTCCACGCCGTGTAGTAGTCTTGGGGCGCCCGCATGAACTGGTTTCGCCCGGCAAGCCGAGGCCTCGCTTCGTGGAAGACGACGAAGCTCACCACGTAGCCATCACGTGGCCTCGGTTCCGACTCGTTCCCCGGAGCAATCCACTCCGGCTCGTCAGATCGGTGATCGGGCGGAGGAGACCGGCGTCCACCCAAGGACTGCAGCTTCTCCACGGTGATGTCAGACCGCTCCTAGGGATCCGCCGGGAGGATGACAGGACCGCCAGCCATTGCGCGGTGGAGGACGCCACTTTCTGGCGATAAAATCTCTCTCTCTCTTTCAATCGATCTCTCTCGCCCTTCTTCTCCGGCTTTTATGCTCTCAAAGAATGGCTTGGAGGCGGCGAAAGCAAATGCAGGCAAGGTAAGGAGGGAAGGGGCGAGGCTCTTTATGTATTTATGCAGGGGTAAGACGAAACCGTTGGGCGACGAAATCGGGAAAGTTTCCCTCAGATCCGGCGCATATAATCCAGATCCGATATCTCTGCCCACGTGCCCACCTTCTCCACATTTAATCACGCAGACGGTTATGTCCCATCCATCGACACCACGTCGTGCAAAGAACAACAGCTCTCCTAAGAAGACCGCCTCAAAAGACGCGCCATTGTCGGTAGATGGAAGGAAATACCCCTAGCCGATTCCTTCCGAGCTAAGGAACCAAGCGCCGAGCCTCACCACGGTCCGAGGTTCAAGGTCGGGCCATTTATGGTCTCGACAATTTGCCTCGGGACGACAGAGTCGAGGACAACTATGGGCGAGCTCAGACATGGCCGAGGCCTAGGCAAGCAATTGCTTGGGATGCCCTAAGTCGTGTCCGAGAGACCAGCAGGAGTTCTCTAAAGGGGATCCCATCAGTGGGAGGCACCGAGCCCCTAGGGCCAATCGAACGACCACAGCACCCGCTAGAGAAGCCTTCCGTACTTTTTGGGCGCGTCTACGGACCACTAGCCGACCCCTATCGAATGGGGTACGGGCCTCCACTCGGACTTACCCGATAAAAGCTCACCGGAAATATCACCGCTCGCGCCCACCGAGGGTAGCCTGGCATGTTTCACCCCTCCATCTGAGCGAAAAGGATGCGCGAGGGTTGTACAAAAAGCCAGGGGAACTCCTGATCGCCCTCTCACTCCGCGCGGAGGCTCGGGGGCTCTTCCTGCAACCTTGCCGAGACCCAGCCGACCTAGGCTCGCACGCCAAGGGCTCGGCAAACAACCCCTCCTTCCGGCGAAAAGGATGTGCGAGGGTCGTACAAAAAGCTAGGGGAACTCCTGATCGCCCTCTCGCTACGTGCGGAGGCTCGGGGGCTCTTTCTGCAACCTTGCCGAGACCCAGCGAACTAGGCTCGCATATACTTGGCCATGCAGCCCGAGGTCCAGTGGCTTGACCCACGGCCCGCTAATTTGACCCGACACGAGTCCGCCCCGACACGAGGTCTCTGGCCGGGCCGGCCTGCCCTTCTGACGCGTGCACAGGCCATGTGCTCCATTCCATTGCAGCCAGCCAGCGGGCCGGCCCGCCCGCAATAATATAAGCCGTCGGCCCGAGGTCGGCCCGGCGGCAGCTCTCGCTCCCAGCGCTGGCTAGCGGCCCAGCCACCAAGGCCAACAGCGCTTTGGCCTCTGGCCCTCCCCTGCTGACCCGCCATATAAGCGCCGAGGCGCAGCAGCACACACCCACGCCCCTCACAAACCCTAAACCTAAATCACTCGATTGACTCCTCTCCTCTCCTGCTCTCCACTCTCCCATCCCCATGCTTGCCCAGCCGCCGCCGCTCTCTCTCGCCTCGCCCGTATGATCAGATCCATCATGTCGTCGTCGACCCCGACTCCGGTGACCTCGAACCCCATGCTTGCCGCGTGCTCCTCACCCTCTCTACCTCTCCTTCTCCATCTACCTTTCTCCCCTCTAGATCTCGGTGATTATGTGAGTTTGTTGACCCGTTTGTCCCTCCTCCGCCGCCGCCGCCCTTGCTTGCGACCTTGTGTCGTCTTCTCTGGCCACGGGGCCGTCGTCGTCTTCTTCTCCGGCACCGGGCTCCGGTTGCGAAGGTAAGCTCCTAACCCTAACCCTAACCGGCTAACCCTAATCCCCATCTTTCTTCTTTTTTTGATGAGATCTCTAACTGATCTATTCCTTCCTCCTTCGCAGTCGGTGGCCGATGCTTCAAGCTCTAGTCTGCGGCATAGAGCGAGGAGCAAGCAAGCGGCCACCGCACCGTTGAGGTACGGTCTTTGGAGAGGCGACCATGGTGAAGATGATGGCGAAGCTTCCGCTGGCATGGCCCCCGAGGCGAGAAGACGACGACATCCATCCGTGATGACGTTCTGCGTTGTTCGATGTCGATCTCGGAGGCGGCGACGGTGGTGAAGAAGCGACGGCGTCTGCGAACCCGGTCGGCTCCAACTCCAACGGCTCTGTTCCATCTGTTCTGTTCTGTGGTAATGGTAAGGTTGGTAAGCGTAAATCTCCGTCTGCGGGATGATTTTGAAGAGATATTTGAGACCGTGAATGGAGTATGATTTGCACTAAAGCTAAATGTAAGATGTGTAAGTCAACTTTGTCTCGCTAGATCTAGTCTTGTGCCTTCGGTCACTTGAAGAGGCACCGAACTCTTGTAGGCGTAAAAAAGATCAACGTGATAGGGTTCAATCTAGGCTATCTTACAATCTCGATGGTTACGTGTATAATCGGGATTATAAACTGAGGGTAGCTAGAATCGAACTCTGCAGATTGATTGCTAGGCTTGATTTGCCTTTGGGTATTGGTGATACTGAGATGCATTTGAGGAGTACATTCAACGTGCTCATAACCCTAGGTTTCATAGGGTGTCTAGACAGATCCACCACTAGAGACCTTCGTGCTCTATTCTTGAGCGTCGTAATATGCTTAAGAATCATGTTTTGTCTGGAATATGGTCATTGCTTTGACATCGACATATAGGTCCGGAAATGCTAAGGAGGACTACATTAGTGTAGTTGCTCATTATGTGAGTGCAGATTGGGAGCTACAAAAAAAAGGTAATTGGCCTCGGGTTGATTGAGGTGAAGCACCTTTGGTGAGAATATTTACGAAAAAATTGCTTGTGTGGTTCGAATTTGGTATGATTGACAAGATTTATTCTGTTACCCTAGACAATGCTTCCTCCAATGCTAAGGCAATGGAGACTTTGACACCATGTTTGCATGTTATTTAGGTTACGATCCGACACCTACTTCATCGAGATCCTAATAAGCGTAAATATAATCTTATGCATCAGCGTTGTGCTTGCCATATCATTAATTTAATTGTGAAATCTGGTTTAAAGAGATTTAAAACTTACACGAGGATTTTAGAACTGCTATTAACTTCTTAAATTCATCTAATCACAGAATTGCCATGTTTAAGAATTATTGCAATGCTCAGGGTGTTAGACCTAGAAAGTTTGGTTTAGATATGGATGTGAGATGGAATGCTACATACCTTATGCTTAAACACTTGCTACCTTACAAGGAGGTTTTTTCATGTTCATTAATGCAAATTTTGGTCACGACATTGTTGACTCCAAGACATTGGCTCATTCTTTGCCAAGATATTGGAGTTCTGGAATTATTTTATGAATCAACATGTGTTCTATCTGGTGTTTACTATCCAACTAGTCCACTAATTACGCACCATATGCTTGACATTGCTCATCATTTGCATGAAAGTGAAAAAGATCAAAATCTAATGGTCATTGTCTATCCTATGAAGCTTAAATATCTTAAGTATTGGGAAAATATACCTCTGTTATATTCTATTGCTTTCATTCTTGATCCTAGAGCTAAGTTGAGAGGTTTGTTTAATGTCTTTGGTAATACTTAAAGAGAACATTGGTGTTGATTACAATAAATATTATCTTGATGTTAAAACTGAAATTTACAAGTTATTTGCCAAGTATGACAAAGCAAGTATGGTTCTACAAGGTCTCAAAGGCACTGTACATCCTGCAATCAACTTCAGTAAGAGGAAACAAGCATGGGGAAGGATCTTTGGCGGCCTGGATCATCAAATGTTGTTGGTCATCCTCCCCGCCTCTCTCTCCACTTCAACTCAATCTGCTTGCCTCTGCTGCTTGTGAGCTCACAACTTATCTGGATAGTGACAATGTCACTGCATATGAGGATGATTTTGATTTGCTTCTCTGGTGGCGTGACCACAAACTAACCTATCCTGTTCTTTCTATAATGGCAAGAGATATTATGGCTGTTCCTGTTTCTACTGTCTCTTCAGAATCATGTTTCAGTTTAACAGGAAGGATTATTGAGGAGCGGCGCCGAAGACTTCTGCCTGAACATGTGGAGATGCTTGCTTGCATCAAGGACTGGGAGCTGGGTGATAGAAGACTTCAACATTCTACTGACAACCAAGAGCTGGCAGAGTCCTTTGAGAATCTGTATCTTGATGTTCCTGAAGATGGATCTGGGCCTCCTTCTGCTAGCACATCTGCAAGTGCTTCTGTTGCTTCTGCTTCTGCTGCTACCTGAGAGCTGAGAGTTGAGAGTTCAGTTTGAGAGAGTTGAGATTGAGACCTGTGAGGCTTGAGAGTTGAGACATAATGCTTGTATCTGGTATTTGTATTGTGAACATTTGAACATTATAAGAGCTGTGCTGCACTCTTTTTTCCTTTTTGGGGTTTCTCACAAGGGTGAGTTTTACCCAAAAAGGTTTTTAATGAGGCAAAGACATTGCACACATGACTCATTTCTATCTTTAAATCTCATCTTTTTGTTGTGTTTGAGTCTTGCTTTGTTAAGTTGTTAAATAGTTAAGTTGTTTTTGTGATTCTGTGAATGACTTGTCAAAATTATGAATGTCTTTGTTGATTAAGAATCGATGAGTGGTTTTCTACAATTTGGGTTGTGGGCTGGCACGGCCCGCAAGTTTTGGCTGGTCAGTTGTCTTGGACGTGGCCAATTTCAGCCCGAGGGGCCGTGCTTGGGCATCAGCAGCGGGCACGAGGCCCGGTGAAGCCGCACGGCAGACGGGGGCACGCGGCGTGCCGTGCCAGCCCGACACCAATGGGCGTGCAGCGGCCGATGCCGGGCGTCAGCCGAGCGGGCCGCCCGATGGCCATATATAGGCTCGCACGCGAAGGGCTCGGCAAACAACCCTCCTTCCGAGAGAAAAGGATGTGCGAGGGTCGTACAAAAGCCGGGGAACTCCCGATCGCCCTCTCGCTACGTCATGGAGGCTCGGGGGCTCTTCCTGCAACCTTGTTGAAACCCAGTGAACTAGGCTCGCACGCGAAGGGCTCGGCAAACAACCCCTCCTTCCGAGTGAAAAGGTTGCGCGAGGGTCGTACAAAAAGCCAGGGGAACTCCTGATTGCCCTCTCGCTACGTGCGGAGGCTCGAGGGCTCTTCCTGCAACCTCTCACACCCGAGGGTCGGAAAAACGCGACGAAAAAGGGCACCAAGCCCATTACGATCCAGGGGTACGAAGGCTGGGCCATCCAGGGCCTCGACAGCCGCCCCAGGACAAACAGAGTTAGGGACAACTATGGGTGAGTCCGTACATGGCCGAGGCCCAGGCAAGCGATTGCTTGGGATGCCCTAAGTCATGTCCGAGACCAGCAGGAGTTCTCTAAAGGGGATCCCACCGTAGGGAGGCACCGAGCCCCTAGGGCCAATCGAATGGCCCTGGCACCCGCTAGAGAAGCCTTCTGATACTTTTTTGGAGCGCGTCTGAAAGGTCCTAATATGGCTAGAGGGGGGGTGAATAGCCTATTTAAAAACTACAAATCAACTAGAGCAATTTGATTAGTAAAACAAATAGCGAAATGCAAACTTGCTCTAGCTCTACAAGGGTTGCAAGCCACCTATCCAACAATTCTAGTTGCAAAGATCTATTGGCACACAATCTACTTGACCACTACTCACTAAGAGCTCTCACAAATGCGACACTAAAGAGCTCCACTAGATATGTTTAAAGCACAAGGCAAGCTCTTAATTCTAATTACACTAAAGAGCTTGCTATATCTAGTTTGCGGAAATGTAAATGAGTAAGTGAGACGATTATACCGCCGGGTCGTGGAGTGAACCAATTCACGATGAATATATAGCCAATCACCGGGAGAATGCAAATGACAAGAGACAACCGATTTTTCTCCCGAGGTTCACGTGCTTGCCAACACGCTTAGTCCCATGTTAGTGTCGACCAACACTTGGTGGTTCGGGCTGCTAAGAGGTGTTTCACAAACCTCGTCCACACGATAGGACACCGCAAGAACCGACCCACAAGTGAGGTAACTCAATGACACGAGCAATTTACTAGAGTTACCTTTCAAGGCACTCCGCCGGGAAGGTACAACTCCCCTCACAATCACCGAAAGGCGCCACGAACAATCACCAACTTGTGCCGATCCTTTACACGCTTGCTCCAACCGTCTAGGTGGTGGCAACCACCAAGAGAAACAAGCGAAATCCATGAATAAACACGAATACCAAGTGCCTCTAGATGCAATCACTCAAGCAATGCACTTGGATTCTCTCCCAATCTCACAATGATGATGGATCAATGATGGAGATGAGTGGGAGGGCTTTGGCTAAGCTCACAAGGTTGCTATGTCAATGAAAATGTGCAAGAGAGTTTCCTTCACCGGCCATGGGGCTATAAATAGAGCCCCCATCAAATAGAGCCGTTGTACCCCTTCACTTTGGGCAAAACACGCCTCGACCGGACGCTTTCCGTCCATACCGACCGGACGTTGGCCCTCGGCGTCCGGTCACCTGATGGACGCCACGCGTCACCAGCTTCAAACGCCGTTTCGTCGATTTCAACGGCTCTGAAGTTGACCGGACGCTCGGTCAAAAGCGACCGGACGCTAAAGCCCCAGTATCCGGTCGTTTCGATAAGCTCCACGAGGTATATGTTTTTCGACCGGACGACGGCGTCCGTCCACCTTAACCGGGGCGTGAACCGGTCCGTGCTCAACCCTACCCTATCAGTGTTGCGTCGACAAATTCGACCGGACGTAGCCTTTCAGCGTCCGTCATTGAGTGACCCAAATATCCGGTCGATGACCCGACGCCAAAGATCATTTCGACCAACTCCATTTCAACTCTAACTTCTTCACCCTTGCTCAAATGTGCCAACCACCAAGAATTTTGCATCCGGCGCAATAGAAAATAGACATTTCATTTTTTCAAAAGCGCCTAGTGCACATGTGTTAGCATATTTTCACAAATATTTTCAAGGGTGTTAGCACTCCACTAGATCCTAAATGCATATGCAATGAGTTAGAGCATCTAGTGGCACTTTGATAACCACATTTCGATACGAGTTACACTCCTCTTAATAGTACGGCTATCTATCCTAAATGTGATCACACTCACTAAGTGTCTTGATCACTAAAACAAAATGGCTCCTACATTTTATACCTTTGCCTTGAGCCTTTTGTTTTTCTCTTTCTTCTTTTCCAAGTTCAAGCATTTGATCATCACCATGCTATCACCATTGTCATGATCTTCGTCATTGCTTCATCACTTGGAGTAGTGCTACCTATCTCATAATCATCTTGATAAACTAGGTTAGCACTTAGGGTTTCATCAATTAACCAAAACCAAACTAGAGCTTTCAGCGTCTCTGGACCACTAGCCGACCCCTATCGAATGGGGCACGGGCCTCCACTCGGACTTACCCGATAAAAGCTCACCGGAAATGTCACCGCTCACGCCCACCGAGGGTAGCCTAGCATGTTCCACCCCTCCTTCCGAACAAAAAGGATGCGCGAGGGTCGTACAAAAAGCCAGGGGAACTCCTGATCGCCCTCTCGCTACGTGCGGAGGCTCGGGGGCTCTTCCTGCAACCTTGCCGAGACCCAGCGGCCTAGGCTCGCACACGAAGGGCTCGGCAAACAACCCCTCCTTCCAAACGAAAAGGATGCGCGAGGGTCGTACAAAAAGCCAGGGGAACTCCTGATCGCCCTCTCGCTACGTACGGAGGCTCGGGGGCTCTTCCTACAACCTTGCCGAGACTCAGCGGACTAGGCTCACACACGAAGGGCTCGGCAAACAACCCCTCCTTCCGAATGAAAAGGATGCACGAGGGTCGTACAAAGAGCCAGGGGAACTCCTGATCGCCCTCTCGCTACGTGCGGAGGCTCGGGGGCTCTTCCTGCAACCTTGTCGAGACCCAGCGGCCTAGGCTCGCACACGAAGGGCTCGGCAAACAACCCCTCCTTCCGAACGAAAAGGATGCGCGAGGGTCGTACAAGAAGCCAGGAGAACTCCTGACCGCCCTCTCGCTCCGTGCGGAGGCTCGGGGGCTCTTCCTGCAAACCTTGCCGAGACCTAGTGACCTAGGATCGCACGCGAGGGCTCGGCAGGCTCGGGGGCTCCTCCTGCACCCCCAAACGAAAACAAGCGACCCGAGCTCGCTCTCATGGGTCTAGCGAATGCGATAGAGCGCCTTACTCAACGAAGAAAAAGCCCCTAAAGGAGTAAACTCACTCCTCTAAGGCCTCGGGGGGCTACACACGGTGTGCTTCATGCGCACCCACCGTAATCGTGAGTATAAAACAAACCCGACAAGAGCCACCGAGAAACAAAAGTCTCAAAAAACCTCGGGGAGAGTATCCCACACTCCCGCCCGAGGCTCGGGGGCTACTATCGGATACTAGAAAATGGGGTACCCCAAGCAAAGATCGAAAAACTGCTTAGACCCTAAGAACGGAACCAACGGAATAAACAAACGAGGTCTCGGCCGAAATCTCCGATTCGCCCGAGACCCCATCGCCGAGCCCCAGTGGAAGCAAATGATTCTCCGACTCACCCGAGACCGCCTCGCCGAGGCCCCCTCGTCGAGGCCCCCTCGCCCGGGGCCTCGGAAGAAGTGCCGATTCTCCAATTCACGCGAGGCCGGCTCGGCACCAGCCCTGTGACCGCCTCTTCGACCAAACTGCTCTGACTGAACGTCGCATCCAAGCGCCCAACCACTCCGACAAACGCACGATGGCATAGTACAATGAAGTGACCGACTACTACGCCAGATCGCGTCAACCTCCGCCATCTCTCGACGGCGCGCAGAAAGGGGGTTACCGACCACCGCTGTCGCCTAACTCCTGCACCAAGGACATCGCAACGTGGGGAGTCAGAACGGGTTCCTGTAGCCTCAGAATCAGTGGACCGACCGCTCCGGCTCGCCCGAGCCCCCTCGACAGGGCCTCGGATTCACTGATCTTACTATGCCTCGCCCGAGACCCCCTCGGAAGGGCCTCGGATGAATTGGCCGCGCTCCGCCTCGCCCGAGGCCGGGCTTGTCCCACAACCTCGTCGCCTCCGCCTCAAAAGTCTCTTTGGCAGGCTGTCACATCCGATTAATGTGCTCAGCCGCACCCGCTACGTAAGCCACGATCGGCAGTGCGCTGCAACAGGAGCGATAGGACAACGGTCAGATCACCTTTTTTACCATCCCTTACTGATAATACAGGTACCATATCCTGTAGGCGCACGTCTCGCACTATTCCGCCTGACGGCCGCTGAGACCCGCATCTGCACCTGGGTCACTTCTCAGGCCTCGGCATGGCAGGCCTTGGAACAACAGGCCTCGGCACGACCGGCTACGATGGTCGCCGAGCCTCTGCAATCCACCAAGTCAACAAATGCACAAACGTGTTACTTGCAAAGGAGACCATACCGATTAGACATCTACGGGAACTCCCACGACAACGCCATGCTTTGCTCCGGAGTAAATCGTCGCCATCGAATAGTCCGCTCCACGTAGCTCTCTTATGTACTCTGGTTTCCTCCACAATGGCTATAAAAAGGAGGCGGCCAGACCGTTTCTAGGGACGGCGGATAGAGTCACGAACACTCGTCTGAACAACACGCCGCATTCTCAATTCATATCACCTCCCCTCACGAGACTTGGGACGAACTCCTCTCTCGCCTAGCTTGTAACCCCTACTACTACGAGCACCCGTGCAAGGAATACAAGAACATCTTCTCGATCGGGCGTAGGGCATCCATTGCCCGAACCAGTATAAACCTTGTGTCTCTTTGCATCACCATCCGGAATTGGGAGCACGCAGCACAAATTCACTAGTCGATTAAGGACCCCCGGTTCAGAAACACCGACAGTATGTCTGGTGGTTCTGAACATGTCGCAAGTTGTCTCATGAGTGACGAACCCGGGCTAAATGACAGACTTCATAAGCATATCGAACCCATAAAATAAAAGGCGGAGACATTGCAGAGGACATACATTTCTATGCAACTGAATTAAATATGCTTAGTTTAAACAAATCGTTGGGATATTTGTTGTCTCAAAATTAATAATGTGGTAGTGTGGCATGGGTTGCTTTTTATACATTATACATTGAACCTGATAGTGTGTGTGTGGCATACATGTTCACACCCAATGTCCTTTTCTGGATACGTGGGTGGTCGTGGTCTGCATGTGCTTTGATCTACTTTACTCACGAATGTTGCTAGCCTGTGTTCTCCTCGTCCAATCCCTCCGAAGCCTATTTAATCACTCCTTTTTGTTTGTGGTTCACCCTAGGAAGGTCATTTGGATCAATGATAACCAAAGACAGCCCACATACATTAGAATGAGTAAATTGTGCAAAGAAGACAAGGAGGGCTTGGTCTCTATGATTTATTAATTCAGCTCACATAGTTGTTTCCATCAGCATATAGCGATGGCTTACCGTACCATCCTTGTCAATGTTTCCTTGACAACGACCATGGCAAGAACTCGTCAACTACTACCTTGAGGGTATTGGCTCAAGAATGATAATGATTGTTTTATTGTCACTTAGCATATTTTTAGAGTGAATTTGGTAAACTAAGATTAAGAAAGCAAGTGTCCAACATCTACAAAATTTTTGTCAAGCGTGCACTGTTGAATGTGTGGATTCAATGCTTGAACTTGCATATTTCTCATCAATCAGGGACAAGCATAATCTGTTAGCTTTCGATCAACTTGTGAACGAAAAATTTACTTTCAAGTGTCTTCATGGGTGTTGAAGGAGTTCATCGAAAGCAACACCACATTGTCGCCATACTTCTTGTTGAGTAATCAGACTAGAAAAATGTTGCCACCAAATGTCACAATAAAAGATAGAAACAAGATGGAGTGGTGAAGTTTGCGGGAACACCGCATTAGTCGTGATGTTTTAACCAACCTCGATCTGGATAACAATGAGGTTGAGGAAAGTAAATCCGTTGTGCATTTTGATGACCTATCTGCAAATACCGTTAGTTCCGATGCCGTGTGTTGAGAGCTATATGAAGTATGAACATGATACCGATATTCGGATAGGATACCAAATGACATTGGAAGTGAATGCTAGAGCTTAATTGAGGTAATGAAACTAAGACAAAAGCAAATTTGTTTCTACAGCCTGTACTCCTGAAGCGACTAATCTGGACACGGCTTACATGGGACTGGTGCATCCCATGGTTGTCCCCAAGCCGCCGCTGAGCTTGAGCACGGCGAGCTTGTCAAGCAGTTTCTTGGTTGCCTTAATGTCTGCATTTATTACTTAGACAAATCAGTCTGGCATTCACATTCCCATGCATCCGATTCAAGGATACGCAGAAGAACATCAAGGATTCAGTGGGCACCTTGGGCCGGGGCTTACACTTCCAGGATGTGGTACGGCGCCACCAACTCGTCCGTGGGTGTGGGGATCTTGGCCCGCTCGATGAGCTCCTCGTCCCCGCTTTAAGTGGTGTTTAAATATATCGGGATGTCACGTGTGAGTGTTCAGATAGTAATAATAAAACAAATTACAGAAGCCCTCGGTAATCCGCGAGACGAATTTATCAAGCCTAATTAATTCGTCATTAGCTTGCGTGTTTATTTAGCACCACTTTGTCAAATCATGGACTAATTAGGCTTAAAAATTCATCTCGCAAATTAGTCGCAATCTATGCAATTAGTTATTTTTAGTCTATATTTAATACCCCATGCATGTGTCCAACATCCGATGTGACGGGAGGAACTAAACAAGACCAGTCCGTGTGGTCGATCGATCGCCATTTCTCTCATTCGAGCGGTTCTTGGTCATGAGATGATGCGTATACTTACACGAGGTAGCAGCCGACGGGGCTAGGGAAGCCGAATTTCTCATTCTCATTGGAGACACCAAGAAACCAACCAAACAGTGTGACCGAGAAAAAGCATCGGGAAGGGATAAGGCCGGCGGCGGATCACGTACGGGCCGGTGGCGTGATAGGGCAAGGGCAGGACGGAGGCGGTGGTGGGGGTAGGGGCGGGACGGCGACGACGGCGGCGGGCCATGGAGACGACAGAGGGTGGGGCGGACTTCGACCTCGATGGCGATGACCACTGCGAGCGGCGAAGCGAGGCGAAAGCAGCACGGCGGAGGTCACCAGTGGTCTGTGAGGTGACCAATGCGAGAGGAGGTCGGCTGGCGAGGGCGGGCGCTAGGGCGAGACTGCGGGATTTGGAGCCGAGGAGAGGATTTGTCTTTCCTTGTGCTGGAGCGAGGCATAGGGGATCGTGGCCCGTCGTGCGCGGGCGTCGTGCGTGGGCGGGGCAATTAGCGCGGATTGGGGCGATTAGTTTAGCGGTGACGATGACATCCGAGTTTTTTTAGTTGTAGAGATATAGACATAAGTCGCTTTAACTTTTTTTATATCCATTTTGCTATGTATCTGGATATAATATCTAGATACATAGTAAAATGAATGAACCAAAATAGTCAAAGCGACTTATAATTTAGAATTGAGGGAGTACATATCCAATTTCAAGAAAAAAAATCACTAATATATACATGCATGGTTCCAATTGGCTTTACAGATGGATCGCAAACGTTGGTAAATTGTTCATCTGATTTAGTGTCAAAAGAAAGATTATACATGAGCCTTGCATTTTGTCAGTTATTTCTTCAACCGTGTCATGGACAAATAAATGCTAACGAATATACAAAGACAAACATGAGCCTTGCATTTCGTCAGTTATTTCTGTTGATGAAGCAATATAGCTTGATAAAATTCGATTAAAGTTGCAACTGGGTAGAGTTAGAATTTACTAGAGTTGAGTGATTCCTTTTTTTATTTTCGAGTAAACTTAAATTATTGGGCATTACCATATAGGTACTCGAACTGAAAAAGCTACCACCTGGGTACTTAAACTATGGAAGCATTACCACCTGGGTACTCGAACTAAAAAACCTCCCACTTGGGTACTTAAACTATTGGGCCATTACCATCTAAATGCAAATCACAAAAGAGTGACGGGGAATAGCGGAAAAATGAATTTTGATTCTTTTCTTTTTTTTTCAAAATGGATGAATAGTGCTAAATTTGTTATTTTTGTAAAAATAATTAGAGCTCAAACATTCTAAAATTTTTGTGTAGCCTCTATTGATATATACTTTACCTAGGAAAAATATGAAACTTGGAAAATGAATTAAAAGAGGTATGTTTAAATATACCTCTTTTAATTCATTTTCCAAGTTTCATATTTTAAAATAGGTAGAGTACATCATATAGAGGCTACACAAAAATTTTAGAATGTTTGAGCTCTAATTATTTTTTTTTTTAAAATAAAATTCCAAAGCACTATTCATCCATTTTTAGAAAAAAAAAAAGAATCAAAATTCATTTTCCCGCCAATTCTGGTCACTCAAGAAAATGCTGCGATTTGCATCCCTGTATGGTAATGGCCAATAGTTTAAGTACTCAAGTGGAAGGTTTTTAGTTCGAGTAACTATGTGGAATGCCCCATAGTTTAAGTGTGTAGCAGTAGCTTTTTTCAGTTCGAAAGATTCCTAGATAGTAATGCCCTAATATTTAAGTACCAGGGTGCATTTTACTCTTTATTTTCTGATTGATAATATACCGTGAATCGGATGGACACGTGTATCATCCTCCCATACGTCCTCGCTCGACGTACGCACGGCCACAGGCCCACAGCCCACAGCAGGATGGGGACAGGGGAGGCCGAGAATCTTAGGCCATGGGCCGCGTCCGCTGCGCCGCGTTCCGACCCGCCCGGAGGCAAGACGACGACGGCGCTCAGCAGGCGCGCCTCGTGAGCTTGCTGGGAATGGCCGGGATCGCAAATCCTGAACGGCATGGCCCGCGCCCGGCTGGTCTGGTTGTCTGGATGCCGCCGCCTGCGCGAGGCAATCCAAACCCGGCCGACGGCGAGCGCGAGAGCCGCCGACAGGATTTGAAGCCCGACGAGCCACGACGCGGACGTTTTCCAAACTCGGGGTAGGTCGTCGACACAGGCCGTGCGGGGCGGCTGCTGCTTCCGCCACTTGCGAGTAGGGTGCAGCCGGGACCCGACGCCGATAAGCTGTTCATTTGTATGGCTGATTTCTGATTTGTTGGTTAATAAGCGCCGGCTGAAACGAACGTGGTTATGGGAAATCTGAAGCCGAGGACGGACGGGCAGGGGCGGCGTCACATCTCATATTCTCATCTGACTGCCGCATCCGACATCTCATATTTCCCGGGACCCCACGGCGGCCGGCATAGCACGGGACGCCCGGGACGCGCGCCTGGCCTGACGTCGTTTTCACGTGGACTGTCACCGTTGCATACGAGTGCTCCTATCTCCGAAAAAAGCGCCCTGGGCAGCTTGGCAAGGGAGGCCCGTGTTTAGTTAGTTGAAAGTTGAAAATTTGGCTCTCGTAGCACTTTCGTTTTTATTTGATAATTAGTGTTCAATCGTGGACTAATTAGACTCAAAGCGTTCATCTCGTAATTTTTAATCAAACTGTGCAATTAGTTTTTTTATCTATATTTAATGCTCTATACACGTATTGTAAGATTCGATGTGTACTATAACACTTTTTGAAAAAACTTTTCGTAAAGGACGAAGAAAGAACGCGAGTGATCTCTCCTTATCTCTCTCACGTGTAAGAGCACCTGCAGTAATGTAGCTTGCACTCAGTGCTACATGTCCAATGGTTTAGGCTGTTCGTTTCTCTTATAATTCGTATTTTTTAGCTTGTTTTTTCAACCGAAATAGTGTTTTTCTCTCTCAATAAATCAGTCAGAACAATGTTTCAGCTTATTTTTCCAGCGAAGCGAACGGGGTCTTAGCTAATAGCTATAGCAGCGGTAAGATCCTGCTGAGTAACCGTCTGTTCGGGAGGCCGTATCGTATCGTGGATTATTTACTGCTGGCTGGTTTGGTGTGAGAGAAAAACACTGTTCTCGGCTGAAAATTTACGATCGTTTACGAGCAAACGAACAGGCTAAGCCTGCAATGCCAGCTTGTTGTTACCTAAAATGATGATTCTATAACGGACGAGCAAAAGCGCGACTCCACCGCCTCACCGTCTCCAAAGGACGTGATTGGTTGGCTGTAGATCAGCTGGCCTGGTCCATAAAATGCAAGGTTGAATTGTTTAGTTGTGTGAATGTCTAATTGGTCTTGGTCTGACTCGTGCAAAATAGCTATCACGAGCGTCTTTCCTACCTGATACCTTTGTGCTGCTTGCAGGAGCCGCCATATCATGGTGAGCACACAAATCCGCTAGTAAACTACCCTCTTCTGTTCCTCACCACTGCAAATATCCTGCATTCCTGCAATATTAATTTGGTTTTCATTCCCCTCAATTACGAATGTATACATTGACACATTTCAGGCTTTGTTTGGTTAGAGCTACATCAAACTTTGGCTCCTCCGTGCACTGTAGCTACATTGTAGCGATGAGCCATTTATCTGTTTTTTCTCAAAATAAATTTGAAACCTATAATTTTTTTTAACTCAATTCATTGTCTCTATTTTCTCGGTGCATCCTAGAAAAGCCAGAGCCAAATAAAGCCACGCTAAAAACCCTAGTCGTAAGTATGACGGCACAGGCAAACTATAGCTACTTAATTCAATGTATGTACATAATGATTAACACCTGATTAAAAAAACCTCGACCCACGAGGTAAGATAGCCCCGGGCATTGTGCTTAAGAAGAAGACCTTCTCACGCCGGCACGTGCTCTCCCTTGCCGTCGCACTCGCGCCGTCGTTGCCCTCGCCGAACGAACGGGACCTTGCCGAACGGACGAGCCCCCGCGACCGTGATCCCAGCACGCCGCCATCAGGAGAAGCCAAGCCTGAACGTCGACGCCTCCTCTCCCTCCCCGTCGCACCCGCGCCGTTGTCGCCCTCGCCGTCGCACTCCCGCCGTCGTCGCCCTCGCCGAATGCATGAGCCCCCGCGATCCCAGCGCCGCCATCGGGAGAAGCCAAGCCTGAACGCCGCCACCTCCTCTCCCTTCTCACCGCCTCTTCTCCCTCGCTCGGGGCAGGAAGATAACCCAGGCCCTCGGATCTAGAGCTCTACGTGCTGCTAGGTGAGCAGGATGACCCGGAGGCGCTCCTCGATGGAGTCGCCATGGCCGGCCTCGTCGGCGTCCTCCGCCGGCTCGGGGATCTCACAGAGTGGTGTTGCTTGAATGTTTGCTATCCGATTTTGTTTGTCTTTTTTTAGCATGCACTCTATGTTGGATTTTTTTAGAGATGATTTGCAGGGAGTGCCACTTGGATTTCTGCACAAAGTGGGACTACGAATAGAATCTACATCCACTTCAACCTTAACTATAGAAACACATTGATCAAAATAGCTCGCTTCATATTACTGTAAATATCTTGTCTAATTAACTGGCGAGCATTCTTTCATTCTGCTTTTCTAAATTTTTGACAGGGGGAAGAATGAAGAAGAATGTGGCACATCCAAGGTGAAGGTTGAAGCAGCCGAATGCTCTGCATGCTTTGCTTTTCTGAATTTGGGACATGAATGTGTCTATGGATTGGCTGGCCATGTTGCAAAAAGGTAATAAATGGGCAAGAATGAGATGCTGATCATTCTGATTTCTGGTAGGCAGATTAGTTGTCCATATCATTGTGCAAATTTTGTTGTTCAGCAAACCTCGTTAATATTGGGGCATCTATTCAATTGATTCACAGCAATAGTACACCTAGCTGTGCTAAATCTACTTTGCACCTGATGAGCACAGTGCAGTGTAGCTCATCGTGCCACTGTCAGCAAAGCCCTCTTGCAATAACCAACGGCAAAATGTCTCGTGGCCTAGCGTGTGCCGGAACGGGTAGCCGCATCATCTTGCTAGCAGTCAGCTCATCGGTATGAAGGAACATGTGGGGTTGATGACTAGCATGGAGAATCTTGAGAAGTAGGTACATAAACCTGAATACCTGATGCAGGGAGGACATCACCGTCCATTATTGGATTTAGGGGTCATCGATATATTTGACTTCGGACAACTGTTATTGTGACCCAAAATTATGACCATGACATAGTCCTCAAAAGTATGCTGAATCAAGTCATGCCAGAAGACAGAGGTCATGAGTAGCATGGCACTGGGAAAGAAAACTTGGAGGAGGAGAACCTAGCGGCACAGATTAGAAGCACATTGAAGCGAGTTATGCACTTGTGCCTTGTGCCATTGACCAAAGTCTACAGTCAAGGTAATTATAGGAATTCTTATAGAAAACAAATCATGACAGAAACAATGGACCATGATCAACTCGTTGAAGAACTGAAATGGTGCCTGGTTGAAAGGTGGTAGATTAGAATTATTTCATTGCTTATTCGATAATTGATTACTTAATCCTTCACAGATGCCATTGAAGTGGAATTTCTGTGCCCTTTTGTTATTTGTTTGTCGATTTAGTCAATAACGCCTACGCAGTAAAAATACATGATAGATTCATTGTAAGATCAACAATGCAATAAAATAACCGACATTTTTTATCTGAACAAAAAGACATACTAGACAACCTTGCACTTGACATCTTATTTTCTCTATTTGGTGTTTAATCTCGGGGCGACCATTCAAGTGTCTCATCAAAAATTTGATCTTGAGTTCAGACTGCATGTTGCTGCTGCCACACTGCTGATTTAATAGTAGTAAAAAGTTTGAATTTTGGAAGAAGGGGATATTGCAGCAGACAGCAATAAAAAGGTAACTTTCTGAAACTTTTAACAGAATGGTAGTGTGGCAATTCGGCGCTAACTCTGCGTCAATTCGGTGCTTTGTGTTACACCTTAACATGTGTTATCTTTGCAGCTTGACAGGCTTGGTGTACATCTGCACTCTATCAGGTTGCTTGGTCATTTATATTTAGCGTTACCACACTGTTCTTGATCCTTCAACTACCTGTGGAGTACTTTCTTTATGTACAGCCAAAGGCCCCAAGTGGAGAGCTACTCATGTACATGAGTCACATGGAGGTAATGTTGTCATATCAACATAGGTGATCAAATTTACTTAGTGTCTCAATGTCTTCCTTCAGTATGAATGGTGATTGTATTATCAAGGTCTTACCAAGTACAGATCCTACATGTTTTTCTACATGACCATGGTGTGATTGTATTATCAAGGTTTCCTTGGTTGCTCCCAGCAAAATCAATCATATCTAGGGCATAATTAGTATACTGCCATCCTGAATCAATCACATTTTTCTACATGACCATGGTGTGATAGTTTCCCTCTGTTAGGTTACCGAAATTCTCCTTTCTGTTAGTCGTCTACCGTTTTCCCTGTTGTTGGTGACTATGCTAACATATGTTGGCTGCCAATCTTTGTTTCACTGATAGATTGCTTGATGGTCCTGATTTTGGGAAGATTGTTATAGTTCCATTTTCATCGTATTTGCTTCGCATATAGTGCAGCCACCTCTGTTCAAGATGTTTTGGATGTTGTTCGCCTCATAATGTGGGATCTCACTGTGTCCTGTTTCAGGCACTTTATTTTTGTCTTCCTTTCCGTGATCTATTGCTGGAGCACTATGCAAACAATAAAAACATTGGAGATCTTGAACAGAGCATGCTAACCTCCCTGGCTGATCTGTTTTCTCATGTACTACTACAACTATTGGTTCTGATTGTTATTCCTGTTCTCAACTTCTTGGATACCCTGCAATGTGTAGCGACCAATAATAGAACATGTTGATCTAGATTTTACCTCGCCCCATTATGCTTCTCTATAAGGAATTGCATTACAGATAAAGTAGAAAGAAAAATACAGAAGCCGAGCTACAACGATGTGTTTGTGAATTTATGGTTACTGATCTCCTTCCTATAATTCTGTATTTCTTATCACTTTTAACTCAACAGTCTTGCTGATTGAAACATAGAGGTGGGACTTACTTTGAGCACCTCTCAAATCTGGATAGCGTCATCAAATTTCTGGTCTTCACACTCCGTAAAGGCTTAACAATGTGTATGTGACATACATTACGATGTTGCTTTGTGCCGGACCCCTCTTTTAGTCTTCTTTTCGATTGACCAATTTTTTTAATTCTTGCTTCGAATAATAGTGTATATGACATGCCATTTCGAGCCAAACATTTATATCATATCTATTTTGCATTGAGCTGAGGTCTCTTCTGACATGGTATAATTGAGATATATTACTGCGGTATGCCAGACCCCTCCTGCTCTTCGATTCCATTGACGCTTGGAAGAGTGCTGCATATGACATGCTGTTTCAACCAAACAATTCATATGATATTGGCTCCGTTCGCGTGCTCTTAAATCTGGTTTGATCCGCTTCTTTTTTCATCCGGAACATTGTTTTCCTCTCACAGATTTCACCAGAATTCCTCCGAACCATCCAAATTTCTCTAGAACCATACCATCCGAACGAGGCCATTGGCTTCGCATAGTAGTTCATCATATGTCACATATTCCCTATATAGTGCAAATATTTATAATGAATCCCTAATGCTTATGTCGAAGCTCATCATAAAGGAATACTTTGCTCGAATCCTCATATGGAATTGTCCAAATTTGGTTTCATCCTTCCTTTAAGATTAAAATAGTGCCATACTGGGATCAATTTATTTTAGCACCTATTTAAGGTGTAGCCTTTCTTCTTTATATACTTATAATAGGTAGTTAACCTAAAGTCTTCATATATGCTTTTAAAGTCTTCATATATGTACAGCAAAATCATGTATTCAACCAATCACTATCTTTTGTTGACCCGTGCCAATGCGTGGGGTATTGTCCAACTTTGATTTTTTTGATTAAATGTCAGTTTAATGTTGATATTTAATTTCACAGTATTATTATCTTATGATAAGATCCAAATATTTTTAGAACAAAAGTTTAGTCAGATAATTCTGTCTTTTTCTCTTCTCTCTCGTGTATCGTCGGCTTTAAACGGACACAAGGGCTAAAACCCTCTCCACCATCCGTCCACCTCACCCCATATCCGCTTCCTTCCTCTCGAGCATCTCGTCCTCGCTCCTCAACTCGCCATGGGTACTTCCTCGCTCCTCCCGGATCCCGCGTCGGGTTTCTCGGTTTCTCCATCTAGTTGCTGCTGCTCCCTCCTGCTCCGTGCTGAGATCTGACCAAAGGGGTTTTGCTGACTTTTTTTTTTATTTTTGCTGGATGGATTTCTGGACGCAGGCAAGATCAAGATCGGAATCAACGGTGAGTTTCTACCCGAATCTAGTTCTTCCTGCTCGGTTTGTCGGGTTTGGAGTCTTCTGACTGGTTCTCCCTGCGTCTGCGTGTGTGATTTTGCTCAGGTTTCGGAAGGATCGGCAGGCTCGTGGCCAGGGTCGCGCTCCAGAGCGAGGATGTCGAGCTGGTCGCCGTCAACGACCCCTTCATCACCACAGACTACATGGTTACGCCTCTATCTGTTGCGTTTGTTCCGTGCCATGAGTAGATCTGGTGGTTTACAAGGTTTTAGGTTGGGTTTAGCACCGATCCGTCAGCCAGCATGCTCGATTCAGTTAATCGTGGCGTTCGGAGTCGTTTAGCTTCAATTCTTTACTGGGCCTCTCCGTAGATCTGGGGCTTCTATTGGTTCTGTTGCTCTATTACAACATATTATACTGTCACTCTGTCAGTATAAGTATCAGCTTGAGGTGTCGTAGATTTGGTGCTTACTTCACTTTCTGAATTTTGAAAATCTGTGTGCTGTGCTCATGGTTTATGTGCTCCCCATCTTGCGTAGACCTACATGTTCAAGTATGACACCGTGCACGGCCACTGGAAGCACAGTGACATCACCGTCAAGGACTCCAAGACCCTCCTCTTCGGTCAGAAGCCGGTCACCGTCTTTGGTATCAGGTACTCCCCTCTCCTGCTTCTCTCATGGATGGGTTGAGTTTGTCTTCAAGCTGTGAGCTAATGTTTGAACTGCTGCGATTCTACAGGAACCCTGAGGAGATCCCGTGGGGTGAGGCTGGTGCCGACTATGTCGTGGAGTCCACTGGTGTCTTCACTGACAAGGATAAGGCTGCGGCTCACTTGAAGGTATAATTGCTGCTTCATGATCCTATGGCTGTTTCAGAATGTTTGCAGGTTGTCTGCGTATCATTTTATTCCCAATTCCTGACTTTATGCATTTGTGTGGTCATGTACGTGCGGTGGACAAATTGAGTGATGGCTACCTAGTATTTGGGTTTAGCAAATCGTGTCCTAATTTTCACCAGAAAACTTTCTTATTAGTACAGCTTGCAAACTCACAACCTGCATCCAGGCAGAGCTTGGATGTACACTACCTTCAGTATAATTCAATTGGTGTATGCTTCTGATAAGCTGTAACAACCTGAGGTTTTGGTTTTGCATAGTAGTTGTCTAGGGCCTGATTGGTTGGCTACCAATTTTTGCCCAACCAAAATCATGGCTAGCCTCGGTTTTTCCCTTCCCCAGACCCCACTCATGAAGTTAGGGCAAAAAGCATAGGTGTGCATTTGGTTGACTGCCAAAATCAAGGCTTGCCAATTTTTCTCTTTTATATGCAGTTTAAGAACTTTCTAGAGATTTGCCAAAACTTTGGCCATAAACATTGGTGTGCCAATTCTTTGGCAATGAACCAATTGATGACTACAAATTTTGGCATGCCATGACTTTGGCTAGGCAAGAATTGGAAGCCAACCAATCAGGCCCCTAATGTTAGTTTTGTTGTTATAATAAGAGTTACTGGAGTCTTTATAGAGAATCTAGAAATTGACAGACAAGATGATTTAGTGTTATGACTAGGATCTAATACACCCATGTACTCTATACTTTGCTGCCTTACTTGTCAGATCGCCTTGAGCCTTGTAAATTTCCCTGTTAATTTGGATGTTTCTGACAGCTGTATTTTCCTTTTTTTTTTAATTATTATATAGGGTGGTGCCAAGAAGGTTGTTATTTCTGCCCCAAGCAAAGATGCACCCATGTTCGTTGTTGGTGTCAATGAGGACCAGTACACCTCAGCTATTAACATTGTTTCCAATGCTAGCTGCACAACAAACTGCCTTGCTCCCCTTGCCAAGGTGTGTGACACCCGCCCCCCTCCCCTTTATTTGGGTGATCTTTTCAGTTGTCTGCTCTTCTGATGTACTTTGATTTACTAATGGTGTGTAATGTTATTAATTAGGTCATCCATGACAACTTTGGTATCATCGAGGGCCTGATGACAACTGTTCATTCCATCACTGGTAAGTTTTCTTTGGCTGTCGAGCTATCTCCCCTCCCAGGATTATTGAGAAGATACATTTAGTTGGCTGTATAATGACAGTGTGGTACTTATCTGTCAGCCACCCAGAAGACTGTTGATGGACCCTCAGCCAAGGACTGGAGAGGTGGCAGGGCTGCTAGCTTTAACATCATCCCCAGCAGCACTGGTGCTGCCAAGGTATATAATAAATTCAGCAATTCACAATGTTGGATGGAGTGAGCTAATATTTGTTCTTTTTGTAAGTGTTGGTCATTTATTCAGACTGACTTGGCCTGCTGATTGTGTTAAATTATTGTTCTGCTGTGTTTTGGTTTCATGTAGCTTCATGAATAATCCATATGTATGTGCAATTCATGTAGCTTCCTGTTGCTACATGAGTTATTATATGGCTAATTTACGTAGCCATATGAGCATAGACAATAGCTAAATGAGCATTAAGCATTATCCTGGTTGATTGCCATCCTAGTTCAAACTGAACCTATACTTCCTCTATAGTTTGGGTCGTTGTTCACCTCATTTTTCTTTTTAGTGTAAAGTCGATATCCATTCTATTCTGATGATTATAGATGGATTGCTGTATATTGACTTTCAATATTTATGAATTGCAGGCTGTCGGTAAGGTTCTTCCTGATTTGAATGGCAAGCTCACTGGTATGTCCTTCCGGGTTCCCACCGTGGATGTGTCAGTTGTTGACCTCACTGTCAGAATCGAGAAGGGTGCCTCCTATGAGGATATCAAGAAAGCTATTAAGTAAGTGATTAGTCCATTTAATTTTTAATATTCAGTCAATGTGAGTGTATTGTTCTTTTTAAACCAATGCCTATGAATGTAATAACCCACCTTGTTGGATTTATCTCTACTATCACATTTGATGTTCACTTTTTATGTTTCCTGCATCTATCTTGATCTTATAGTAGTTTATCCATCTATTTTGGTAAGGATTGATGACAGCATTTACTTAATTGCTATTGCTTTACAGGACTGCTTCTGAGGGCCCACTCAAAGGTATCATGGGCTATGTGGAGGAGGATTTGGTTTCCACCGACTTTGTTGGTGACAGCAGGTATGCCTTTGCTTTGTATCATTTAGGAGCCAGACATAACTGATTTTTATGGCACAGTTATGTCAAATTCTGATGGTGTTCTCTGTTCATCTGTTGGTTTGTGTAATCTCCATATTCATTTGTCATTTTGCTGCTTCTACTTAGGTCGAGCATCTTCGATGCCAAGGCTGGTATCGCCCTGAACGATAACTTCATCAAGCTTGTCTCGTGGTACGACAACGAGTGGGGCTACAGCAACCGTGTCGTTGACCTGATCCGCCACATGTTCAAGACCCAGTAGAGACTTTTCTGCTTTCCATCGCATCCCATGGCCTTGGTCGCTGTCCATCCAGCTGCTTGTCTATGCTGAGAATAAATGTGAATGGTGCCTCTGGACGCCCGATTCATGCTGAGTTTGGACATGTTTTGTGTTTCCATTTCTGCTGCCATCCTGTAATGAATTCGCTAATATGGGACCTGAGTTTAGTTTTTGCTTATGAAGAATATAGACAGTGGGATTGCAATTTTGCTGTGCTTAGCTGGTTTGGTTGCATAGATGAGCTGGTCCTTGGGAATAATAGTTTCTTGTTTCGTCATGTTTCTGTGTCCTTAAATCCTTTGTGTTCAATGTTATTTGCCGTGTATTCTCATTTAAGTTATCAATTGGTCTTTTTTTTTGTACCTTTGGTGGTTCCATTTGTGTGGTAAGCGAGATGTGAAATGGTGGCCAACGAAGCCGGGCACACTACGGTCTTCTGCTGGTTGGAACTTGGAAGAATGAGATTCCTTGAGTTCTTTTTTTTTTTTGATTGATGTGTCTGCGTTGTGCTTTGATTGATGTGTCTGCATGTGACCGGCTGATTGCAGTGGACCTGTGGTGCTCATTTTGCTGCAGATTCAGGCACTCAGCAAACTCGTCGATTACACAGGTATACACAGGCTATTAGATTCATTGGCTTTCATGGCAAACACTTTCAAGCAGGAAGGAGAAAGGGGCCCTGGGTTATTGTGACCTTCATCTATTCAGCTTGGCAATGCTAGGATTGAGTACACGGAGTCGCTCTGTGCTCGCCTTCTGCGTTCCAAGTCTTGGCTGAATGGTGAATTAACAGCAGCGAGAGAACCTGGGATATCCTATTAGCTTGAACCTGGGATATCTCCCATATCCATGGATCCCTGCTGGTATCACCCGTAGACCGAGAACACCGAAAGGGATCACGAACTAGTCAAGGACATTTTTTTTGGGAAGAAGATGCGACTAATATTCTTGCTATACCTATCAGTCCAAATAGAGAAGATTTGATTGCCTGGCACTTTGATTCAAAAGGGGTCTTCTCTGTGAAATCGGCATACCACGTTCTTGAAAGCTTGGATGAGCAAGGAAGACAAGTACAACAAGGTGAGTCTTCCAGCCGTGCTGCCAAGAATCCACATGATGAAATATGGATGAAGATCTGGAAGCTGCCATGTCCCCCAAAGATTAAGCAATTTGTTTGGAGGGTCG
This sequence comes from Miscanthus lutarioriparius, assembly GCA_904845875.1. Lineage (NCBI taxonomy): Eukaryota > Viridiplantae > Streptophyta > Magnoliopsida > Poales > Poaceae > Miscanthus > Miscanthus lutarioriparius. Next base: position 4,159,698 of record CAJGYO010000018.1, read on the forward strand.
CACATAAAAGCTTGGCTATGAAAATGAACATCAAAAGGCGCCAAGTTAAGCTTGATACGTGTCGGGGACTGATACTAGGGTACCCGAAGATGAGCTAATAGTCATCAACATTGATTCATCCGAGCAGTCAAGAGCGCGATTACAGCTCCAACCGACCCCTAGGTGCGCGGGCTCCGCCTCGCCCGACCTCTGGGGGCGGGCTCCGCCTCGCCCGACCCCTTGGGTGCGGGCTCCATCTCGCCTGATCCCAAGGCCGCGGGGGTCTCACCCAAAGCCACGGGCTCCGCCTCGCCCGACCCCAAGGATGCGGTTTCCGCCTCGCCCGACCCCTCGAGTGCGGGCTCCGTCTCGCCCGACATTGAGGCCGCGGTTTCCGCCTCGCCCGCCCCCTCGGGTGCGGGCTCCGTCTCGCCCGACCCTAAGGATGCGATTTCCGCCTCGCCCGACCCCTCGCGTGCGGGCTCCTTCTCTCAAGGATGCGGTTTTCGCCTCGCCCGACCCCTCGAGTGCGGGCTCCGTCTCGCCCGACATTGAGGCCGCGGTTTCCGCCTCGCCCGCCCCCTCGGGTGCGGGCTCCGTCTCGCCCGACCCTAAGGATGCGATTTCCGCCTCGCCCGACCCCTCGCGTGCGGGCTCCTTCTTGCCTGACCCCGAGGCCGCGGGCTCCGTCTCGCTCGACCCCTTGGGTTCGTGCTCCGTTTCGCCCAGACCGCGGTAAGCTCCGGATGCTTCTCCGCCACCGCTACTCCTCCGTTAGCGCGTAGGCCCGCCGGACCAGTTGCGCCGCCACGCGGATTCCCCGTCGACGTGGGTAGGTGAAATTAGTGCACAGTTGGACGTGCTACCGATTTCTACTGCCGCGCGCAGGTCCGGATGTCTCGATCGGCTTCACAGGCGAGTAGATGGGGGTCTCTGTACGCTGGCATGGGCGTGCAGTGCCGGTCGGAGTTGCGTCGGCGTGCGTGGGCGCAGCGGGGACCCGGTCGTTGCGAAGACGGTATTTCCCGGGGTGTTTTGTGCAAAAGTCGAGACTAATGGAACAGTGTAGCACGACGTAGTTGAATTCGTGAGAGTATGAGCCCTCTTTTGCAAATGTGTTGATGCTGCTGCTGGCTTCCTCCGTGGGCGTTAGCTAGGCTTGCTGTTATGCAGCATGTCGCCCATCATGCCCGTCTGCGCGTGGGTTGTTGGCTAGAATTGCATTGCCACCCTTTTCGTTTTCTAAGCCTTTTTCCAATTTAGTCTCTAGAGTAAATTTGTAAGTTCAATATAAATTTGTGTAGAGATTCAAAAATTGTGAAACTAATTTTGTTAGAATCCTAAATCATGATCTATCTGCTAGTATATCTTATTCACATAGTTTCGTGATATTCCCAGGAGTTAACTAATTAATTTGAAATACTTAATATTATTAAATATGAACTTGTAGGAATTGTTGTAAAGAATTGGTGATAGTGTTGACCCTAAAAATTTCACCGTAAGTTCCTCGTATTATTAGATGCTCGTTGTAATTTTTGTAGCTTTTGAATAATTAGTTTGCTGAGGTAACTAATGAGCCTTAGTTTATACATATAGTAAATAAAAGGAAATAAAGAGACACCTAGGAATTTTATAACTAAAATATTGTGGGAAATTAACGTATAGTTCGACAACGTGGATACGTGGCCTAGTACGTTAGTCGTCAGAGCTAGCCCGTTAGCCTAGCGGTGTAATCGTATTTTAAGCGTTGCGGTTGCCGTTGATTAATTACGTTTTCCGCGTGTATCCACAAATGACATAACAAGAACAACGATGGATCTAGAGTTGACCAGAGTAGCAGAAGAGATGGTTCCTTATTGATCATGCCGCCATGATGGAATGCTAATATTTGGTTATATCTTACCCAGGCAAGCCTCGGTGCATAACCCTTATTATTCTGCACTTTATTTTATGCTTGTGTATTAAGTTTAAGGAGTTGAATGAAACCCACTTGCATATATATATCCTTATCCTATGAGTCTTAATAGTATGACAGGATCGTGTAGATTGTATGCTACAGGACTCCGGTAGAAGTCGAATGATTGCCCGTCACTCGCGAGAGATAGGAAAGATATTATTGTCGTTATTATATTACTATCACTTGGAATATATATAAATGATAATTGGAGACCGGGCTGAATGGTATTTTAGATCTAAACTTGGTTAGGCATTCGAGCGAGGCTCAGATTGCACTTGTTCTGCCTTTTCAAGAAAATAAAATCACTTATCTATGGTTCCAACTCACTTGACAAATGGATTGCAAACTTTGGTAAATTGTTCGTCCGATTTTTAGTGTCAAACGATATACTGTACATACATTTTTAGTGTCAAACGATATACTGTACATACGTACATGGACACGTGTCCATTCGAATGGTTCATTTTCGATTAGCTAATGCTCTCGTGAGGGCATCTGGAGGGTGACGGATACGGCTTCCCCGCTCGCTACCGTCGTCCGCTTGCTCCCGTCCGCGCCCCTTAAAAAAATAATCTCTCTACCGTGCTTCTTCTCCGCCGCGCCACTCGCTTGCGCATCCGCCTCAACCATGCTGCTTGCTCGCCGCGGCCGCCTCGGTCGAGCTGGCGAGCCTCCACGACAGATGCTCCACCAAGCAGGCGAGGGGAGGAGCTTCTTGTGACGTCGCCCCGCCAACGAGTTGCACGTGCCGCTGTCGCACCGGTTTGCTCCATGCACCACCGCCGACCTCCGCAACGACGGACTTCCATTCGTACTCCGAGCAGCAATGTGACATTGCGCTGAAAAGCACATGTTGCAAGAGTATATTTCAAATGAGGCCCCGTTCGGCTTACCCCATATTCGGCTTGTTCGACTTCTTTTTTCAACCGAAACAGTGTTTTTCTCTCACAACAATTCAGTCAGAACAGTGTTTTTCAGCCAGTTTTAGCCAAAATTCAGCAAGCCGAACAGGGCATCAGAGTTATGTTGCAATGGATGTTGCAAAAATAGATTAAGACGTTGCAATAGCTATACACGTTTATTGCAAATGTATGTTCCAAATCATTCATATGTTTTCCAGACGTATGTCGTTTGCAAGTGTTTTATCTTGATGTTGTATATATTTTACACATATGATGCAATTGTTTTTATCTATATGCTGCATATGTTTGCAATGACTTTTCAAGTGTTTTTAGGTGTTTTTGAAGTGTTTCAGATGCATGTTTCAAATGTTTCATCTATATTAAGACGTACGTTGTAAACGTTTTATTTGGATATTTCAAAAGTAAATTAAGTGTTTGTACATGTTGCGATAGTCCCGGTAGCTGGCTGCCCACCACCATTCCCTTAGTCCACGAACTCTCTGACCAGTGCCACAACCTTGTCGTGGGTCACTAGCAGCTCCGGCGCCCAGCCTCCTAGGACGACGCAGTCAAAGGGATGGCGGCGCGGCCTCCCGAGACGATGTAGTCGAGGGGGATTGCGGCGCGGACTTCCCGAGATGACGCAGTCGAGGGGGATGGCGGCGCGTGTACGGAAGCGGAGGGGCCGCGAGTGTCCGAACGGGAGACGGATAGGGCGTGGGTTCGCGTGAAACGGAGGAGCAGGCGCCGCTGGCTGGACGCGGACGTCCATCTGGGGGAGATCTAATTATTTGCCACTCTTACGGTGGCTGCCTCTCCGTTTGCCAACTTTATCGTGCCAATTACAAAATTGCCCGAGAAAACAGTAACCAGACTAATATTTTGCCATTTTCGCTGACGTGTCATGCCAGATCAGCGCGCCAGCGTGGAAGTTAACGCCTCCGTCTCCGCTGACCAATGGCGCCCGCAACTGTTCGTCATTCCGATAACCTGCGCCATTTTAGTATTCCTGTTCGCGCTCCAGCACTACGGCACCCACCGCGTAGGGTTCCTCTTCGCGCCGATCATCCTCGCCTGGCTGCTCTGCATGAGCACGATCGGCCTGTACAACATCATCCGCTGGAACCCCCAGGTCTACAGGGCACTCAATCCCTCCTACTGATGAAGTCTGTCGTTTTTTTCAGCTTGCTTTCACTTCTTTGGTGTACACTTCACTGATCCTGGGATACATGGGCCAAGCTGCTTATTTGTCCCAGCACCATAACCTTGACGCAAGCTACCAAATTGGATTCTACATTGCAGTTCCTGGTACGCCACACTACTACATGGCTGGTTTATTCTCACATCACACTACGCTTTCAGAGTTTCAGACATTCACAGGCTTTTGCCTCTGTGATGAATGCAGAGAGTGTAAGATGGCCAGTGCTAGTGCTGGCGATCTTGGCGTCGGTGGTCGGCAGCCAGGTCATCATCAGCGGCACGTTCTCCATCATCAGCCAGAGCCAGTCACTGAGCTGCTTCCCCAGGGTGAAAGTCGTGCACACGCCTGACAAAGTTCATGGCCAGATATACATCCCTGAGGTCAACTGGATCCTCATGGTCCTCTGCATTGCTGTCACTGTTGGTTTCCGTAACACCAAGCACATGGGAAACGCGTCTGGTGAGTATAGTATCTTGCTTTCCTGGCACTGATGATCATGTGCAGAAAACTGATCCAACCATATACCTGAACTTTTGCTTCTGAATTGTTGTGCAGGCTTGGCCGTGATCACGGTGATGCTGGTGACGACGTGCCTCATGTCCCTGGTGATCATGCTGTGCTGGGACCGGTCTCCATGGCTGGCCCTCGCCTTCTTCCTCTTCTTCGGCTCCATCGAGGCGCTCTACTTCTCGGCATCGCTGATCAAGTTCCTGGAAGGCGCGTGGCTGCCGATCCTCCTGGCGCTCATCCTGCTCGCCGTCATGTTCGTGTGGCACCACACGACGATCAAGAAGTACGAGTACGACATGCACAACAAGGTAACCCTGGAGTGTCTGCTGGCGCTGGGCGACAAGCTGGGCATGGTGCGCGTCCCGGGCATCGGCCTCGTCTACACCGACCTCACCTCCGGCGTGCCAGCCAACTTCTCCCGCTTCGTGACCAACCTGCCGGCGTTCCATCGGGTGCTGGTCTTCGTCTGCGTTAAGTCCGTGACGGTGCCGCACGTGCTCCCCGCCGAGCGCTACCTCGTCGGCCGCGTCGGCCCGCCGGGCCACCGCTCCTACCGCTACATCGTGCGCTACGGCTACCGCGACGTGCACCAGGACGTGGACTCCTTCGAGACGGAGCTCGTCGAGAGCCTCGCCACGTTCAGCAACCCGCTGCGGCGGCGACCAGTGGGACAGCAGCTACTACGAGCGCGAGAACGCGCTAACAGTCATCGGCAGCAACCCGCTGCGGCGCCACATGAGCCTGGGCTACGACGAATCCCACTCCCACGACGGCGCGTCGTCTGGCTCTGACCGCGTGGACGGCATAGAGCTCGCCGCGGCGCCGGTGGTCGTGAAGAAGCAGGTGAGATTCGCGGTGGCGCCGCCCAGGAGCCCCGGCGTGGACGAGAGCGTGCTGGAGGAGCTGCACGAGCTGTGCGAGGCGCGGGAAGCTGGCACGGCGTTCATCCTGGGGCACTCGCACGTGAAGACCAAGCCCGTGTCGTCGCTGCTCAAGAGGCTAGCAGTCGCAGTCGGCGTCGGCTACAACTTCCTGCGCCGGAACTGCCGCGGCCCGGACGTGGCGCTGCGCGTGCCGCCGGCGTCGCTGCTCGAGGTGGGCATGGTGTACGTGCTGTAACAGAACGTGGCGGGGATGGGTGACTGCGATCTGTAACAGAACAGACGGAGAGCTGACGAACAGTTGCGGGCGCCGTTGGTCAGCGGAGACGGAGGCGTTAACTTCCACGCTGGCGTGCTGATCTGGCATGACACGTCAGCGAAAATGACAAAATATTAGTCTGGTTACTGTTTTCTCGGACAATTTTGTAATTGACACGATAAAATTGGTAAACGGAGAGGCAGCCACCGTAAGAGTGGCAAATAGTTAGATCTCCCTCCATCTGGAGGTCCGAACGCTAGGCTCACCGTTTTCCATATACCGTGTCGTGAATCGGATGGACACGTCCTCCTCCCACGTCCTCGCTCGACGAACGCACGGCCACAGCCCACAGCAGGATGGGGACAGGGGAGGCCGAGAATCTTGCCTTGGGCCATGGGCCGCAAACGTGAACCGCGTGGCCCGCGCCCGGCTGGTCTGGTCGTCTGGATGCCACCGCCCACCGCGACGCAATCCAAACCCGATCTCTATCCAGCGAATCCATCGGCCGGCGTCTGGTGGGTGGTGTGGGCTGGTGGCTGTGATTGCCTGCAACTGCCAGATTGGAACGGTCGCGTCGGGTCGGCTTCCCAGCGTGGACCAGGCTGGGGACTCACATCGCCGCGGCGGCGGGCGGTTGGGACTTGGTGTGGGTTGGTTCGTTCGTGTGTGCGCCCAGAGCAAAGCCGAGGCCCAGACCAAAACCCAGAGATATTTGAATGTTTCGTTTGCATCAACTCCCTTTTCTTCTGCTTCTTTGCATCTGGTTGTAAATTACAAATATATTTTATAAATAAAAAAACAAAAGATAGTACATTATCCACGTCGCAAGTGCCTGGTACTGAATTCTCTACCTAACCGTGACCGTGATTCATTCTCTTTGATCGCTCGAGCTACTTTTCAGTTATAAAACAGTGTTTTTCTCTCACAATATTTTAGCATAAGCATCAGCATAAATCAAATTTCAATATAAACGAATATGGTGATTGATTGTACAAGTATACACGGTTACTTGGCCTCAGAACTGAAGAAATTACACTCGATCCCGTGTACCTACTGCCTACTGGCCCCATACTACTAGGGGCTTGTTTAGATTGCCTCAAAGTTCCAAGTTTTTTCACTCTCTCTTCATCACATCAATTTTTAGACGTATGTATGGAGTGTTAAATGTAGGTAAAAAAAGTAACTAATTGTACAGTTTGGTTGTAAATCACGAGACGAATCTTTTAAGCTTAGTTAGTCTATGATCGGACAAAGTTTATCAAATACAAACGAAACATGCTACAGTGTTCAGATCGTAAAAAATTACGATCTAAACCAGGCCTAGTGTATGAATGAAAAAACCCAATGAACTTTGAAACGGGAGAGTGAACAAGCAAAAGCCCCCGCCCTCCACCCCGCGCGGCAAAGGGGGATTAGGGGAATCCATTTTCCAAATTTATTTTTTCAAGTCCAAATCCAAATCCAAAATTATCCAAAGAGAAAAGAAAACCGTCGCCCTTTTCTTCCTCTACCCTTGCTTCGCGTCTTCTTCCTCCCCAAGGCTTCTGCCCTCGCCTACACGCCTCCGCATATAGGCAGAGTCGCCCTCTCGCCGCCCCCCCTCGCCTTTCCCAAATTAGCGCCACCGCCACCTCCACCTCCGCCGATCCCGCCGCCACCGCCCCTCCCGGGAACGAAGCCGAGCCTCCCGAATCTCCCACCACCCACCCGCCAAACCTTATAGGCCGGCCCCGGACCGCTCCCCACCGGCTCGCGCCTCCGCCTCCGCCGCCGCCTCCCGGTCCGCCGCCGCGTCGCGTGGGGGGAGGAGGAGGAGATGGCCGCCGCCGCCGTCGCCTGCAGGCGCGCGCTGCTCCTGCACGGCCACCAGCAGTGGCCGCAGCGGTGGGCGGCGGCCGCGCCCTGCCCCCGCACCATCTCGCAGCTCGTCAAGACCAACGGCCGCCGCGCCTTCCTCGTCGACACCCTCGCCCTGGTAAGCCTAGCCTCCGGGTTCTCCTCTTACCATACTGCCGTTCCGTTTCGGCTTCCGCCAATGCTGGGCGTGCCCGAGAGGTGTTCGGGGGAATGCTCCGGATAGTTGCTGACGCGTGTGCGCCTTTTCGCCGGGATGATCGTGTCGCTCGCAGGTCAGGAAGCTGGAGTCGCAGGGCGTGCCCACCAAGCAGGCGGAGGCGATCACCTCCGCCATCACGGAGGTCCTCAACGACAGCCTCGAAAGCATCTCCGAGTCCTTCGTCTCCAAAGCCGAGATGCAGAAGGTAAACGCTTTTGACATTGTGCTGCGGATTTCTTCCTAGTGTTGGTTATTTGTCTTCCTCATTTGCTGGTCTTGCTTGGCCTTTTGCAGAGTGAGATGCTGCAGGAGTCCAATATCTCCAAGTTCAAGTCGCAAGTGCAGAGCTCGCAGGTATGGTTCAAAGCGAAAATGTTAGATCATGAGAATTAGCTGTCCCTGGATTTTCATTGAACTTAATGTGGGAGCTTGTACAGGTTCCACATAAACTGTTGCTGGCTTAAAATTGAACTTGATTGCCTAGCTCGTACTATTATAGGCCCCGTTTAGCATTTTCTGGGGTGAAGCACTTAGCATTGCTTCCTCTTTGGCTTGTTTTAGATTGTTCATTTGAGCAGTACAGGGGTGATTGGATGAAGGTTTGTACAGCCTGATTTAGATCTGCTGCTCATTAACATGATCGGGTTATTAGTTTGTGGAATAGATGTGTGTGAATGGAGATTACGGATTGAGATCACCCATTTGAAACAACCATTTATCTGTGCCTCAGATTATGTTGGGTATTATACTATTATGTCTTGGCCATTTTGATCATCTTAAATTGCAATGAGACTGGTACATTTTGCTCACATGTCTTAGCACTTGGCCTTTTATTTTGAGTTAACGTCAGTGGTCTGAGCTTGCCATGTAGAAGTTATTCACAAATCATCAAGTTACATTAGTTCAGGCTCATCAGATGTACTGTTTGCCTTGGATCCATTACAGCACCCTTTCTCAAATCAACTTACATCATGAAATGTTAGTGTGGTACCCACAATAAGTGATGGACGTATGGTAGCTCTCTGAGCCTTTGGTGAAATCTCTTATCTCTGATACCCTGGGTATGCCAGCAGTAAAGCTGGGGAGGAATAAAATTATTTTCCTTTTCAAAAACTATTATTAGTACTGCAACACAGACATGTGCGTTTGAATTAGCTAAGATTGTTATGCATCGCACCATTTTTTTTTATTTTCAACAATTAGTTTCAAGCTTGCAGCCTGTTGGTTTCATACAGGTTCCAGAAGCTAGTGCCTGCATTTTTGGAGTTTCCTAATATGTCGTTATACACTCCATAGAATGTCTTTGCTACGCAAAAGAGAATTCTGTTCTCATACATTCTATTCTTATAGAATAAAATATTTATTGGTACTTTCAAATAGGTCTAGTGTCAGGTATAAGTGAATAACAAATGCTTAGCTATTGGAACACAATAGAATCTTCAGTTTTTAGCCACAGGCATTGCGAAATTGTTTACTGTTTTTATTAATGTTTTGGAAAATATCTTGAGAATAAATAGTGTGTTGGGTTAAGTTAATCCCTACTCCCCATCCAGTTGATAGCTGATATTTTGATATTTTATTTCCCTCTGAACTTCAAGATGCCTTGCTGATTGTGCTCATTGGCTCAACTTGTTATTTAATGTTTTCTTCATCTCATCATCCATTATTGTTGATGTAGACTGAGACTTGTCTTTTTGGGGTTCTTGATCTCCTAGATGTATAGGAGGATTATTTTGTTCTGCTGATCCACAACCATATAGAACTACTAATTCTCATTGTTTCAGCTACATGTCTTGTTTGCACTGAACTATCCATTATCTAGTTTGGAGGACCATTCTGATGCATTATTCGATAGAACCTACTCATAACTCTTTCAGAGAGTGGGGTTACAGAAATTCTGTCTACGATTTAAGAGCCAGGAGCTACATATCTAATACTCTGGTTTGTATGCATGATGCGGATTGTTCTCACTGTGATCCCAGTTTGGGAGTTGGGACTAAAAGGCATCGTTGTTGTTATGTGCTCTGCAATGTTTTAGCTGAACCTAATACTACAGAACTGCAGATTTCAATTTGGCAGTTGAAACCGCTAACCTAAAAATAGTTCTTCTGTGCACTGTGTTTGCATGGATTGCACTTCACATGTCTTCGTCTTGCTGCTTTTCTCTTTACATTTTCAATATTCAAAACTGTTGTCTTGAGTACCTCGTCATGCACTTATTCTTATTTGTAATGATTATTACAAGGGTTAATCGTTTAAAAGGGTCCTTTTCATTTCTGTAGGAAAACCATTTCTCTTTGTTACAGCGGGAGACTGAGAAACTTCGTGGAGATATTGATAAGATGAGGAGTGAACTGAAGTCAGTATTAAGTTCAAGAGCTGTTTATATCAGGAATATGAATGAACATACTCAGTCTAATTGTTGATGATGTGAAACAGGTATGAGATTGACAAGGTCACTGCAGGGCAGCGGTTGGATCTGAACCTTGAAAGAGGGTAAGATCATTTGTCTCTATGTAGATATGCTCTCTATGCTGTTCAGTTCTTTTCCCAGTATCTGGCTTCCATCTGCACTTGATCACTAAAACATAAGAACCAATACTTTCTACAAATTTGTGTATGGAACAATCAGAACAAAGAATGATTAACTTGCTCATTATAGAGAAAGCTATAGTGAGTTTGTGACCTTGGCTACGATTCTGGTTACCAGGTCTTTGGCTTGGCCTGCTTATTTTAGTTATCATTGCTCACCTTTCATATGAAAAGGCATTCATGTTCAGGTTTTAAGGTTTGTGGACCTATCTACAATTCTGATGTTTTCGAATTCAATTTGGTGGTTTGGCCATATGCCTTTGGTTGAGATGCTCATAGTTCTCTCTTAGATGCAACCATCTGTTGGTCAGCAGTATACAGAATGTTTAGATCATGAACAACAATGACAGGTTCACATGTGTGCTATATTTTCTAGTGGTGTCTTGCACATGGTCTTAATGTAACTGAAAAACTCACTTTCATAGAACATTTCCAGATGAATGACGCTACTAACTGGCAGAATGTCCATGCCTTTTGAAGGGATCTTTATAGAATCCAATCTCCCTTAAGCCTTTTGAAGGAATCTTTATAGTCTCTTCTGATGAGTTGCACTTTCCACTAGTGTCATAGTTCTGAATGACTGAACAGCGATAGATGTTTTCTTTAGTATTATGCCTTTTGGTGCTAAAACTGTCATGTGTGTGATTATGACACCTGATTGAAACAATGCTCCAGGCGCATACGTGATGAACTTGCCAAGCAGAACGAGGAAACTACTGAGCTTACCACAAAGCTTGACAAGGTGAGTGGCAGTAAACTAAGGCTGCATGTCTGTGCTTTCCGCATCACATCAGAGACCAACCTTAATATTTTGCTACCGTACGCAGGAAATCCACTCGCTGAAGGCCCAGTTGGAGGCAGCAAAGTACGATGTCATCAAGTACTGCATAGGTACCATTGTTTCGATCTCAGCCGTCGGCCTCGCCGTCCTCCGCATCGTGATGTGAAGGCAGCACAGCAAGCAAATACGTTCTTTCGTTTACCCATATTCGTCGTCCGTGGAAACCCGCTAGAAGAGGATTAGGTTCTGATTCTGTTCCTAGTTTTTAGAGGGGACAAGACGTGCTCAGGGGGGGGAAATGTTGTAACACCTGGTAGTAGGGAGATGTTGCTCAAACTTGTAAAATAGATGACTCGTGGAAGAAATGCATCCGAAATGATTCTTTACCTGTGATCAGGCGTACCTTAACGTGCTGCTTTTCCTGGCCTGCTGAAGCCACTTTTACTGCGGGACTCAACTGTGTAGACTCGTCTTGTATTGGAGCCATAAATTTGGGCTCTACCATCTGGCCGTTGTCAGTTCAGCCCAGACGTTTGATTTGATTGATGCTTCTGTTGTTAGCAGTTACTCGCTCTGTTTCAAAATAAGTGCATTTCTAGAACTTAAAGTAAAGATAACAATGTTAGCGAGAAATTATAAAAATACCCTAGATAGAAAGATGCAACCATTATACTTTGGGAAAAGAGAAAGTAGAAAAAGACAAATAGAGTTATGTTGTCTTATACGTAGATGTGCACTTATTTTGGGAAATAAATTGAACTCTAGAAGTACACTTATTATGAGATGGAGGGATTAGCTGTATTGTATGTGGTGGTCATCTTGCAGTTGCACTGACATGACATGAAGCAGCATCCAAGGCCTGGTTTTGGCCCAACTCCAGCCATCCATAATAATCCATTATTAGTGTAGTTTCTTTCTCCATGGCTGCAATTTTTGTTCTGAAAGTTTCTTCCAGTCGTCGACGGCGACGTGTATCTTCCGAAGATCAATGGGTGAAATGTACAACAGTACAAGCAGCAGCACTCCCGAAGCCGAAAGCTGGAAAGACGCTATCAGACTATTTGCCCAATATCCATCCAGATCCAGATCCAGAGCCACTCCATGCCTATTTGCCCGCAAGCGTCTAGATATTATTATGCACGCAGCGGTCGATGTCGATGCAACAAACTAACCGTAGATATTATACACGCAGCTGTCGATGTCTACACAACAGTTGGCCTCGTTCGGTTTGCTGAAACTTGGTTGAAATTGGCAGAAAAACACCGTTCTGGCTGAAATGTTGTGAGAGAAAAATACCGTTCCGGCTGAAAAAAAGAAGCCGAACAAGCCGGATTTAAGGTAAGCCGAACAGGCTTAGGTAGCCATTTTTTTGCAGTTGATGTAGCAGCTGCGGCTGTAGCTCTCTCTTACGTATTACCGTAGCAGCAGCTGCTGATGAACAGGGCCATTGTTTTTATACCCAAAAGAAAAAAGAAAGACTTGCTGTAAAATCTTGGTCCGGTTCAGTTCTGGACTTGTCGTCGTATACATGGCAAGTTGTCACCGAGTAGTTCCTGGTTGAAAGCAACGAGAAGTCATCACCTGAAGCCGACGTTGTTTTTCGTTGGCCGCCAGCTGCGTGCTTTTTGGGGGTAGTAGGAGTGCGTGGGGTGTGCGTCTCTCTCTACAGGTAAGATTTTGTTTAGATCTGATGGTCTATAAATTTATTAACTAAATTTTAGACCATTTTTAACTCTTGCGGCTCTAAATAGGTGGTTTATAATATTATCTAAAATTTAGCTAACTTTAGAAAAAAAAGGTCCGATCCGATAATTTATTGGGCCACACAAGCAAGTTAGAGAAAAACAGTCCTATAATTGATAAGCCGGACTGATAAGTTCAAGCCAACGGGACGAAAACAAACACGTACGCAGCAGCTGTTTAGCAAGTTTGGCTTAGTTTGGCTTCTTGAGTTGTTTAATTTGACTTTTGCAGCGGTTTAGCTAGTTTGGTGTAAGTATATAAAAAAAAGTACTTGCTTGAAATAAAACCTACAGTATGATAGATGAAGCTGTCCTGCAGGACGACGACGTATCGTACGCATACGTCTCGCAGGTTCTCGGCAAGTCTAGAGACGACGGAGCATGGCATGACATGGCATTATGCATGCATTGCATGCGTGCATGTATGGCCGTGATGGATGGACGCGTCGTTGTGGGTAGTACAGACGTTGCCGGTCGGTGCCCATATCCTGATGGATGTCTCTAGCTAGCTAGGCCAGGAATGTGCAGCGAGCGAGCCGGCGAGGGATGGATGGAGGAGTGTACGTACGTGGGCCAACGCCCAACGACACTACTCCCGATCGAGTCCCGGCCATCATGATGCATTGCCCCGACCCGACCCCGATCATCATCCATCCAATAATGCAGCTAGTCCATCGATCATTCGATCTCCGTCTCCCGCGACGAAGAGGGAACGAAAGCGACGGCGGCGTGCGTGCATGCATGGACCGCGGGCGGCGGCCCGCCGCCCCTTTCCCATGCAACACGCCGACGTCGCGCGCGCCGCCCGGCCGGCCGGGGCTGGCCTCGATCTCTCTCCCACTTCCAGTGTCCCACATGCATGCATACCACCGCTGCCCGCTGGTCCCGCGGGCAGCGAACGACCGCGCGTCGATCGATCGACTTGCCGATACGCACGGAGGCACGTGGGTTCGCCGCGGGCTGGCTCTATATCTCATCGTATCTCTACCTAACCTAATGCAAACGAATTAGAGTATAGCAAGCTAGCTGTAACTGTAAGTATGTGCTGCTAGCTACACTGTTATTAGGCTGGATGTCAAGTTGTAAGTATAGTATATATGTACTAGTACTGCTATATAAGTATATTCGTATATATTAGTAGTATGTACGTATATGATCTCTATCAACGTCGGGGAGTTAATGGCACCCAGGAAAACCCATGCGCGCAAGGACGGACGGACGGGCGGGACGCCATCCATCCAATCCATCGGGAATTCAAGAGCCAAAGGTGGCTTCGCTGAAAGATCGAGTACTGCTGAGAACGACTGCACGCGAACCGTGGAGATATGTCCATTCTCACAGTTTGGTTGGTGGTAACTCCCGTTCTTCCCCCGAGCGCTCCTCAAAGGCGACTCGGGGCGACCTCGCCGGAGCCTACTACAGGAATGGTTTCTAGGGACGGCTGATGAGGCTTCGTAGAACGACTCGGCCAGCCGCCCCTACCATACCGTCTCTATAAATCATGTATTTGTATAGGCGGTTCCCAGACCGCTCTTATAAATTGATTTGTAGGGACAGTTGGTACCAGCCGTCTCTACAAAATCGATTGGTAGGGGCGGCCGTAGTACCAGCCGCCCCTATAATACCTGTTTGTAGGGGGCGGTTCAGTCTAGAACCGTCTCTACGGTACATTTTTCCGCGCAAAAAAATTTAAATTTACAATTTAAATTCGACCAGAACATATATTTCGTGCTTGCCGCATTATGTGTGAAGGGGAGGAAAAAGGATGGCCAGGACAAAACCAACAACAAGAAGATGGTGGGTGTTGACCTGGACAAGAAAAGACGATTACATCGAATGACTACAGTAAGGTTGAGGGTAAGAAAAAGGTCAACACCGCATCCCTTGAGAAGGAGAGGAAGAAAAAACTTCCCAATGCCAGCACAGGGAAGAATACGCGAAGGGATGATGGCGAGGGAGGGAGGATTATGAGTAACTCTGATACTAAGGTGAAGAGCAAGAAAGTGTCCACCACATTATCTGAGAAGGAGAAGAATAAGGAAAAGCTGAACAAAACACACAGAGAGAAGAAGATGCAGGCTGCTGACAGCAAAATGAGGAATCATGACAGTGGAGTGAACAAGAAGAAGGCGTCCACGATATTTTGTGATAAAGAAAAGAAAAGGAAAAGGCCAAACAATACCAACAGTGAGAAGGAGACTCCGCCAATCACATCTGCTGTTAAACAACCTGGTCGTTTGGATGTGGCTTGTCGTAAACGATCGTAAATTTCCAGCCAGAACAGTATTTTTCTCTCACACAAATCAGTCAGTAGTACTTCTTCATAAACCAACAACGAAACGAACCAGTCAACCGAACAGGCTGAAAGAGAAGAAAATGAGGACCACTGAGAGCATGGAGATTAAGATGAGACATGACCGACAGAATAGGAGAAATGTGTCACTTGATGTATCCAACGACAATAGGAGAATTGGAGCTAGCTTGACAACATTTTGCATAAAAGCTTAAGTAACATAACTTGGAGATTTTATATCTTTAACATCAAATTGAATACCTATTCAATTAAGCACATCTAGATTAGCACCTGTACTACAGCAATCACTTGATTAAGCTAACAAGCATTAGTAACCATATCCGGTATAATAATTTGAGCATCATCATAACCATCAAGTTCCATCAATTAATGCTATGTTGCCGCTGCTCAGTCAAGTTCTTACTATCCGGGAGAGACAACGACTCGAATCGATTCCAACCAGCTGGGGAGTTATTCCTAACACAAACCCATACTTCCCCGTCGGGGTCGCGTCGGATCACCTTTGGTACAATTCAGGTACAGTCGCGGGTCCGAGTAGTGCCGCACCCTTAGGGATTCTACCAGTCTGCCAGGAAGTTCAGGCCCGGCCTGCCCTTGGACTCACGCCACTGGCTCCCCGCACATCCTTACTGCCTCATCAACCATGTAGTTAGTCATTGCTTGTGCTGTTTCATGACCCAATGATCTGAACGACCATTTCTCTCTGCCATAATGATAGCCAAGTGTTCATAAATGTATGGTTGCATCAGTTGTGTACTCAGCAAGACACTGTAATGCGTCCGACTCACTTCTTTGTCATCATGGTCGATAAACACTTTTCTACCACTGGTGCCCTTCCCTACCAGCCTACCCTTGTGACAAGAATCAGGTTTATCAATCCCTTTCTGTACTTTTAGGTACTCTTGACAACACTCGATGACTTCTTCAGTACTGTAACCCTCTATCATGAAGCCCTCTGGGTATGCTCGATTATGCACGTATCAGCTTAGAACCGACATGAACCGCTCGTATGACCACATTTCATGCAAGTAGCAAGGGCTCAGCGTCTGTATCTGATGAACCATGTGAATCATGAGATGTTGCATTATATAAAAAAGCAGGAGGTAAACACATCTCTAGTTGGTTTTATATCTCCATCATAAATTCATGTAGGTCACTTAGCTCTTTCTTGCCAATCGTCTTCTGTGAGATATTCGAAAAGAAGTAGCACATGCGGGTGATGGCCATTTTTAAGAACTCTAGCTTTATAGCCCTGATTGCAATAGGTAGAAACACTGTCAGCATCACATGACAATCGTGAGCCTTGTAGTGTGTTATTGACAAGTCCTTCATCGACACTAGCTTCTTCACATTCGCTGAAAACCCAGTCGGGACTTTGACCCCCCTCAGGAAAGTGCATATAGCTCTCTTCTCTTCTGGTGTTAGGTTGAAGCACGCCGTGAGCAGAGTATATTTTCCATTAGCCTCTGATACCGGGTGAAGCTGTGGCATCATGTTTAGTTGCAACATATCTTTTCATGATTTCAGACCATCCTTTGACTTGTCTGTGTCCATCAAGATAGCAATGAGACTCTCAAAGACATTCTTCTGCACGTTCATAGCATCAATGGCTTGGGGGACCTCCAAGTCTGGCCAATAAGGCAGATACTGAAAGAAGATCGATTGTTTCTTGAAAGGTACGCCTTCGACAGGAGGTGTGCTTCTATCTCTGTTCGTCCCATCTGGATTCTTCTTTCCATAGACGACGAGTATGTTTTCACCATTCTGTACACATGTTCTCTGTTATGACGTCTCTTCAGAGGGGATTCAATCTCCGGGGTGTTGTCATAAAATCTAAAGAACAATTTGCTGCGGTACTTGTGACTTGTCTTTAAGAAGCGTCGGTTCCTTAGGTAAACTATCTTTTTGGATGCATCCAGGAACACCCATGTAGTACCATCCAAGCAAACTAAGCATCCCGTCTTCCCTTTGATCTGTCCAGACAAAGCAAACAACGCGGGGTAATCATTGGTAGTAACAAATATTATTGCTCTACATATGAAGTCCTCCTTTCAGAACACATCGTACATCAGCTCCCCATGCCTCCATAGCCTCTCCATTTCTTGCATCAAAGGCTCGAGGAACACGTCTATATCAATGCCTGGTTGTTTAGGGTCAAAAATAAGAATAGTGAGGAGAAGTTACTTTCTCTTCTGACACAACCACGTTGGGATGTTGTACATGGTCAAGATCACTGGCCAAGTGCTGTGGTTGCTCATCCTCTCATTGAAGGGATTCATTCCATCGGCGCTCAAGCCAAACCGTACATTCCTTGGGTTATCGCTTAATTCTTTGTGTTTCTCATTGATCCTTTGCCACTGACTACAATCAACCGGTTGTGCAATCTTATCATCATCCACCTTACCCTCATCATCCCACCATGTCATGAGTGCGCCTTCTTTAGGGTTTAGGAAGATACGTCTCAAGCGGTCGGTCACTGGTAGGTACCACATTACCAAGGTAGAAATTCTTCTCTGCTTTGCATCGTTGCCTAATGGAGTGTAACACCTCTGATGTTACGAGCTCGCTAAGCACTGAGATTACGGTCGGAGAAATAGATCTATTAATATAGTGAGTTAGTTACTTAAATGTGCTAATGAAATCTTAACAAGAAAATACGAGAAGCGGTTTACTTGTTGGCACGAAAAAGAATTTTTATAAACAAAAATAAAATATAACTTGTAATTGGTACTTAAATAAAATTTGAAGTGCAAGTTTAGTAGATGGAAATGCAACATCGACTTTTGGAAAATAGATGTTGTTAACTAGTGTTGTGAGAGCTCAAAAATTAAATTAGAAATTAAAATTAGCCCTTTTCGTTGAATCGGCAAAATTTTGAAGTTGTGTTGAAAGTACACTTTTTGGTGATTTATAAAATGCAAAATAGTTAAATAACGCCCTGAAGTTTTGGTTCTATTGTTTGGTATAAAGTGTGTGATATGTCGTGAAATGGTTGTTGGTGAAGTTTGGTAAAGTTTTGACCGTTTAAAAATTCAACCAAAAGTGCTTAGGAACATTAGTTCTAACTGAAACCTTGAATTCTTTTAAGTATGAAACGATAGTAGACAATGCCATTTTGACATTCGATTTCCAACAAAAATGGTTAAGCACTACATCTATGTTTTCGCATGATCGGTTGCAGTTAGGTGTATACTAGGACGTGGTGCAGGTCGTGGTTACGTTAGAGTTACGATGCTCACGCAAAAATTGACCGAACTTCGCTAGAACGCGTTGAGGGCATGTCGTTGGCGCTCTGTTCGTGAACCGACAACTGTAGCGAGCGATCTCAGCCGCTCACCTCAACTACCTTGGCCCGCTCGATCTCAGCCGTTCATCCCACCTACTCGAGCTGCTGTTGCCGTGTACTGCCTTCGCCCTGCTTTTTCTCTTTCTCGCTCTGCTCCTGTCTGTGTCCTTGCCATGTTGCCTGTCTGCTGCCTCGTGCGCCATTAAGCCAAGACCGAGCTGATATCCTCTCCTCTGCTCTCCCTCACTCTCTCGGTCTCTGCCTCTACTTGCCTACCTCTGCTTGCCTCTGCCGAGCCGAGCACCCGCCGTGGCTGTGCTGCCGTCGCCCGGCCCTTCATGTGTGCGCGTGAGCGCGCGCGAGCCCCATGGCCCGTGCTGGACCGCAGCCCCTCAGCGCAGCCCCTCCCAAGTGCCTCAACCGCTGACCCCACCGTCGTTCGCGCCAGGTCGCCCTGCTGCTGATGCCCGCCGTGGAGCTCCGCCTCCACGCGCCGCCCCCGGGTGTAGGGTCGAGA
Source organism: Miscanthus lutarioriparius (assembly GCA_904845875.1). Taxonomy (NCBI): domain Eukaryota; kingdom Viridiplantae; phylum Streptophyta; class Magnoliopsida; order Poales; family Poaceae; genus Miscanthus; species Miscanthus lutarioriparius. Next base: position 4,178,675 of record CAJGYO010000018.1, read on the forward strand.
TGGCGGACTAGAGGGGGGGGGGTGAATAGTCCTTTCTAAAATTAATCATGTCGGCTAACCGAAACAAGTGCGGAATTAAAACTATCGGTCTAGCCAATACTACGTCCCCCTATCTATGTTCTCTAGCACCTTCCAAAGATACAAATTATGCAACAAAGGTGCAAAGCTAGTTAGAGCTCACCTAATCAATTCTAGAAGCAATGTTACACAAACCTATGCCACTAGTACTTCAATCAACAAGGGAGCTCCTACACATGCTAGTAAGCAAAAGCACAAAGCCACCTAATGCTCACTAACAATGCTCAATAACAAGGCAACCAATGCCAAATTAGAGAGCGTAAATACTTAGCTACACAAACTAAGCAATGTGACTAACAAAGTTACACAAACCAAATTAGCCACGCAAGGGAGCTACTTCTATGCTACACAAGCAAGAAGGTAACTAGTGAGCTACATAAGCTAACTAATTTCAAGAGCAACTACACAAGCACAATGTATATAAAAGTAATCACAAGCTTGTGTAAAGGGATTGCAAACCAACGGGAAGAACAAGATTGACACGGTGATTTTCTCCCGAGGTTCACGTGCTTGCCAACACGCTATATCCCCGTTGTGTCGATCGCTCACTTGGTGGTTCGGCGGCTAATTGGCATCACCCGCCAAGCCCGCACGTCGGGCACCGCAAGAACCTACCCCGAAAGTGAGGGTAGCTCAATGACACGCTCAACTAGAGTTGCTCTTCGTGGCTCCCGCGGGGCGAGCATAATGCCCCTCACAAAGCTCTTCTCCGGAGCACCGCACAAGCTTCTTACGGGCTTCGACGGAGACCACCACCAAGTCATCTAGGAGGTGGCAACCTCTAAGAGTAACAAGCACCATTGGCTTGCAACTCGATCACCTAGTGCCACTCGATGCATCCTCACGATGCAATCGCACTAGAATCGCTCTCTCACATAGTCGGATGATCACTACGAAGCATATGTGAGATGGAGGGCTCCCAAGCACTCTCAAGCATAGACACAAAGTCCCTTGAGGTGCTCCACCCCAGCCATGGCCGAGACCACCTTCTATTTATAGCTCCACGGGCTAAACTAGCCGTTACCCCTTCACTGGGCAAAACTCAGGACGACCGGACGCAGGACCACAGCGTCCGGTCAACGGATGCTTGCCACATGTCGCCTCCGTTCAACCTCAGTCGCTTGATCTCAACAGTCAAGTGATGACCGAATGCAGTTGCTCAAAGTGATCGGACGCAGCAACCCCAGCGCCCGGTCATTTCTAGTAAGGTACCAGTAGTGACCGGATGCGTCCGATCGGTCATGATCGGACGCAACATCAGCGTCCGGTCCTTCTCCAACCTTTCTATGTCGCCTATGTCACCGTTCGTCAGCCTGACTGGACACACCTTGCTAGCGTCCGGTCACTTTTAGCGCCAGCGTTCGGTCGAAGACCGATGCCTGCACGCTCTCAGCCGCCACTGACCGAACGCAGGACCCTAGTGTCCGGTCACCACGTGACCAGTGTCCGGTCCACTCTGAGACCCTATCTTTTCTGTATAGGGCGTCGGTGGAGTTTCTAACCCTTCTCGCCTCCGTTTCATCGCCGAGTTGATTCACATCAACTCCAACTTCATCTCCTTTATAAATGTGCCAACACCACCATGTGTATGTGTGTTAGCATTTTCACAATCATTCTCCAAAGGATTAGCCACTCAACTTGCCACGCCACTCAATCCTAGCGATGATGCAAAGTTAGATCACTCGAGTGGCACTAGATGACCGATATACAAACAAGTTTGCCCCTCTTGATAGTACGGCCATCTATCCTAAACCCGGTCATCAACTTCTCTACACACCTATGACCGATGAAATGAAATGCCCTAGGTTATACCTTTGCCTTGCGCATTACATTCAATCTCCTCAAATGTTGATGCAACACATGCACCAACATGATCAACAATGATATGATCCACTTCATATCATCACGTGATCATATTGGTTCATCGATCTTGACTTCACTTGCTTTTCACCGTTGCCTTCGTCCATCGGCGCCAAGTCTTGCTTAAGCTTCACCGCCACACGGTCCATTGCTCCAAAGCCTCCAACTTGCCCTTCATGCTTGCAACCGGTCCATCAAACCAAGTCTTGTCTTGATCTTCTCCACCTTGATCACATGACTCAATGTCATGTGTCATGTGCAATAAGCTCCTTCATCATCACATGTGTGAGCTTTGCAACATCTCCAAGCCATTTTCACCTTCATGGCATATGTTGCTCATACACATGTACCTATGGACTAATCACCTGTGTATCTTACATAAACACAATTAGTCCACCTAGGTTGTCACTCAATTACCAAAACCACACAAGGACCTTTCACCGGGCCATGATTCGACCCCCACTAGCATGGCCGAGCATGGCCGTGCTCCGTGCATCACTGGCATCACCGCCGTGGCCGCCCCGGCCGGAGACTTGCTGGTGACGGCTTCCCCCACCACGGCCTCTGCACGCCGCCGTGCGTGTGGCCAGCCCACTACAAGTACCTACGGCCCCTCCCATCGCCAGCCACCACGCGTGCGAGCACGCCCGAGCCCCACGTTGCCCCGCGCCACTTCACCTCCGCTGTCGTGCCCCGTAACACCCCCGCCTTGGCCACGCCATCGCCACCGATGTGGCTGCCCGTGTGCGTGCGTGGCCAGGGTGCCTTGGGCTGCCCCTGGTCATGCCACCAATGCCCACAGGAGCGGCAGGCACCCTCGCTGCCCCTACGCACCACCTCCGTCGTCGCTGGCCACCCCCCGTGCCGAATCGGCCGTTGGCCGGTTCCCCTGCCATACTCTGTTTGTGAGGAGGAAGAGGAGGACCGTGAGGTAAGAATAGAATTTTACCAGGGTCCCCAATGTGAATCTCTTGACTCAAGTAAATAGTGCTGAATGGTGTCTTTGAACCGCACGTGGAAATAGTAAGAAGTATAGGGGCCTCGGCGCAAATTGGTGCCACCGCCACTGGGCTACCCACCGTGGGCTAGCTTGCTGGGCCGCCGTCTGCCCTGTGGGCCGCTCACGCCCGCCCCGCTTGGGCCGGCCTTGTGCCGCCCTCACGCCTGGGCCGTGTGCGCGTGCTGTGCGCCTGGGCCGCGCGGCCGCGTGGGCCGCCGCGGCTGCGGGCTGGCCGCATAGCCCAGTGTCTGGGGGAATTGCATTTTCCTTTTTCTTATTTGCAGAAACTTTATAAATCCACCAAAAATTGTAGAAAAATCACAAAAATGCCAAATCAATTTGTTAGGCTCCTAAAAGCATGATCTATCTATTAGCGTATTTGGTTCATCTAGTTTTAAAATGTTTCCAAGGTTGCTCTAATTATTCTAAAATGTTTATTATTGTTAAAATGTGAACTCGTAGGAATTTCCATGATAAATCGGTGATAGTATTAACTCTAAAAATTTTATGGTAGGTTCATCATATGGTTAGGTGTCCACTGTAATTTTTATAGCTGCAGAGTAATTAAATTGCTAAGATAGCAAATGAGGCCTAGTTTGAATATATAGTAAATCAAATAAATGAAATAAAGAAACACCTTGGAATTGTATAACTAAAACACTTGTTGGGAAATGACATCTTTCTCATTGATGTTGATATGTAGATTAGTACGTTAGTCATTAGAGCTAGCTTGGTAGTTCATAGTATATGCTCTGTTCCAAGAGTTGTTGTTGCCTTGTTAATTATCTGTTGCAACATCTCTGCATCGCATTGCATATCATAATAGGGACATTGATGGATCGTGGAGTCATCGGGAGTTGCTGGAGAAATGGTACTTTTGGAGATCGTGTCGCCATGATGGAAAGCTAACTTCTGATTAAATCTTACTCAGGCAAGCCCCGGTGCATAACCCCTACTTTTCTGTACTTTATATTATGTTTGTGCATTAAGTTTTAAGGAGTTGAATGAAACCCACTTGCATATATATATATATATATCTTTATCCTATGAGTCTTACTAGTATGACATGATCGTGTAGATTGCTATGCTACAGGACTCCGGTAGAAGTCAAGTGATTGCCTATCACTCGCGAGAGATAGGAAATATATTATTGATGTTACTATATTATTATCACCTGGAATATATATGAATGATAATTGGAGACCGGACAGATTTGTACTTTGGATCTAGACTTGGTTTGGCATTCGAGCGAGGCTCGGGTTGCACTTGTTTCGCCTGTGTCGGTTAAGGACCGGCCGTTGCATTGAGTTCTAGGCAGGTCACAGACTTTTTATCTTGAACAAATACTTGTGTATGGGCACGGGAAGACTCATTGTTCTCTTGTCATGGGTCCCGGCTCTTTTCGGACCGACTGATTGGAGGCAGGGATGGTGGAGGTCTAAGCACCGCACTGAGTCCGGGACTCAGGAGCGGGGGCTTGGAGTCCAAGTTTGGACGGGGACCTAGACCTCGTGACAGGAGGGTAGTGGGTTGGTCTTGCTTGTGCCTAGGGTACAAGCAGGGTGTGTGTTTCAGGGTACCCAGCTGGGCACATTGATTCATGAATCGCCGGGCGATCCGGTACGACTTGTCTACAATATAGTATCGTAGTAAGAACATGGAAGATGAAAGATGGTAAAATGATTATGATTGCTTACCACCTGCTTGAAAGTAGCACAGGTGCTTACATAGAATGGTTAGTTAATGAACTAATGATGACTGCTAATAAAATTGAATATAAGGATGCACGTTTAGTAATGCTCCTACAGATGTATTAAACCCACAAGCAAAATAGCCTTGCATATCTTTGGAGTCTTTTCTTTCCTCCTGTCGAGTAAGTCTTGCTGAGTACAATTGAGTACTCAGAGTTTTAGTTCCCCCTGTTGCAGGTGACAGGCGGATGCTAGAGCTGACTCTTGGCTATGGATTCCTCCTAGTGGGCTTAGAGAGGATTCCTTTATGCTGCGATCATAGTTTTATTTATAACTCTCACCAAATGTTTTATAAATAGAAGTTTTATAATCTGTCATCATAATTTATATATCAATGCTTCATCATGTCATGAATAGATATTTATTTCCGCTGTAACTCTAATCACATGTTTATATTCTGCTGTTAAATTAAATTGTTCATAACTCTGATAACATGATCATATTCCGCTATTATAAACAATAAATATTATACTCTGATGTTGCATTGAAAGTGATGTAAGAAATGGTTAATAATGATGTAAGCTTTATTCTCTCATTTGTGATCCTGATGGAAAAATGTGGATTTTCAGGTTCTCCCATGGGGTGTGCTCGACGGAACTGCGTAATTTAGTGTCCTCCCTTAAGTACTTAGTGTCTAATGGAAGACAAGTACTCTTGGGAGGCATTAGATTAGGCGGTTCTACCACATGGAGTGTCCTCTAGGGGCTGAGATTCTTGTACCACCTTTTCGTACCCTTCTTATTCCTCTTTTCCCCGTGGAGGCTTCGTCCCACCGTAAAGGTTATTGTTCTTCTACCGGTTGACCCAACACCGGGGACATTTATCTAGTGACTTGAGCGTTTTGCCACAAAAAAGGATACAGTGGTTGGGGCATGCATGGATTTTTTTCAACCCCCATCATCAATGGACTTATGACCTTCTTCGCTTGGTATGTGTTGGCAGGAACTGAGTTTGGTTGTGGCAGCACCCATGATAGGAGACGCAATAGATCATTGAAACTATAGTCTGACCAGCCATACTTAGCTTTTAGGATGAGTAGCTCAAGCACAAAACGTAGCAATGTCCAATGTGTCGGACAGCCCTTTTCAACACCATTCACAATCTCCTTCGATGCTTTTGTCACCCTTTTCAAATTTTCTAGATCTTTCAAGCTCTTTAGTAAAATCTCTGGTCCAAGGGCTCGAATCATGTCCTCCAAATCATCTTCATCCCCGACACGTGCTCCGCCATCATTATTGGCACCACCTTCGTCGTTACCATCCCAACCATCAGCATCACCACCTTGTTCATTGCCAAACTCGAGATCCATTCGTGCATCAAGCTCTACTGAATATTGGGACAGGGATTCTAGAGTTTCGTCATCGTATTCCTCCTCATCCTTGTCGTTAACAATAAACGTTTCATCATGATGAATCCACACTGTGTAATCCTCAACAAATCCTCGCATAATCAAATGTGATATGATGATAGTCACATCTGTCCATGCCATACAGTTCTTGCAATCCTTACAGGGACAAATAATTGTATCCTTATTCTCTATCAACGTTGTTGCATGCTTCTCTACGGCTTCAATAAATTTATCCACCTCCTCACGGAAACCTGCCTTGAACCTTAACGAACCATACATCCAAGAGTTCGTGTACTCCATCTTTTACAACAACAACAAAACATTAAATGACTACTTATTCAGATATATATAAAAATAAATCAAATTAATAATTACTTGAGAATAATTGTATATACTTCAGATATATATGAATATAAATCAAATATAATTACATGAAGCATACAAACATACCATGGTAGAGAAAAATTAATTAATGGCATATTTATTCAAAAATAATTAAAATATATATTTGTTCATTACAATAAACAATTTCAAAGACAACAATTAGCAACAATTAATATTTTACCCAATATCTTTCATGCAAACCATAGTCCAATTTCATCAAACATAAATTTACAAAAACAAAATTAATAAAAAAACCAAACCCTAGATCTAGATCTACATGCACATGAAACATACATAAAACTAACTAATTATTCACTAAAATCAAGAAATATAAACCAAATAAGGGTATGATCTTGTTCCCCTACCTAATTTACCCTAGTACATTCAAAACTTCTGTCTAATTTGCTTCATAAGTAGCTCAAGCACCATAGAAGAGAGAGAAAGGCAAAACTCTAATTACCCACTAACTAACCATTTAAACTTCAAAAAAGTGTGGAATAGTATTTTCTTACCTTCTACAACCTCTCCATCAAAGGATTTGAGACCAAAACATCCCCCCTTAGTAGAGCATTTTTTGGGAGGTGCCCAAGGCCTCCTAAGCCTTTTTTCTCAGGTAAGAGTGAGTGACCCGCGGAGGAAGAAGGGGGCTGCAGTCTTTTGTACGTGTACATTTATAGGCGCGGCTGGTGATTGAGCCACGACTGGTGAGTGAGCCGCCCCTACAAATTAATCCATTTGTAGGGGCGGCTCAAATCACCAGCCGCCCCTACTGTACCATTTGTAGGGGCGGCTGGTCTCGTGGGTCCCGAGCATGCCCACTATAGGGGCACTTCCATCACTAGTCGCCCCTACAAAAAAATTGAGCCGTTGCTATAAACATTTTTTGTAGTAGTGGCCGCAGGGCATCCCCCACCCTGCCTCCCCCTCCGGCCACCGTCGCCGCCCTCCAACATGCGGCCACGGCGGCCCGCGGCGGTCCCAAAAGAAGGGCTCCATCCGCAGCCACCCTCCACCCTCTTCGGCTCCGGTGACATCGGGCGGCCGGCTGGCCGGATCCATGCCACCAAAGGCCAGATCTGGCGTTTGCTGCCCGCACGTGACTTTTTGCCTCGGTCGGTGGTGGGCAGGTCTGGGCGGATGCTAGTCGACGATAGGCGGTCCGCGGGCTTCGAGAGACCCGCGGGCGGCTCCAGCGGGCGGCCGGCCGGCCGGATCCAGGCTCCCAAGGTCGGACCTGTGGCGGCCAGATCCGGGCGGCCGGCGCCCTCCTGGTAGGCCACCGGGGCGCTGCGGCCTGGCATGCCCGCGTGCCTGCCCATGACGTCAGGCGCCCGGCGCCCGGGGCCATGGCCAGCTCCTGCCGAACGGTGGCTTGCGGCTAGAGGTCTTGCTGGCCACGTGTTTGCCCACACGGTGGATGGTGGCTGAGGCCATATTCGGAGCCTGCCCACGGCGGCCACTGCGGCGGTGGTCAAACATTCTCTGGGTGAAAACCCTGCCCGATGTCTTGTGTCGGGCTAGCGGTGAAGGCAAACCGTATGCCATCTACCTTCTTGGTGGTGTCGTCGAAGGTTTTATTCGCTGCGTGTGCTGTTGGCTGCGGCTCTAGGACGAAAGTCCATCTGGTGCACTCCTTCCAACGTCGTTGGCGTCTGTGGATGTCATCCCCTCCTTGGAGGCTTTGTTGGGGCACTTTTGTTGTCGCTTTGCTACTCTCGTCGGAGTTGCTCCTCGCTGTGTTGTATCTATGTGTGCTTCAGCTTATCTTCGCTTCGGTCTGTCCAGCTTGGTGATTGGTGTTGCCACAGTCATTTGGTTCTTCACAACGGATACTTTGTCGTTTGTGATCGGGCGGATACTTTGCCATCATTGTCGCTTTGGGCTCCCCCCTCATGCAGATGTTGCTGAGTGTGTGTTGGACCGCCCCCCTCTTATGGATACTTTGCCGCATTGTCTCGGGCGGATGCTTTGCCACCGTGGTTGCTTGGGCGGATGCTTTGCCGCCGTGGTTCTTGCTCGGACGGATGCTTTGCCGCCGTACTCTCATCTCTTCTCGGTGGATGCTTTGCCACCGCGGCTTCATCTCCTATGTTGGCAGCCTTTGTGGAAGAAGCACCTAATCTAATACCTCCTAGGAGTACTTGTCTTCCATTAGATATTAATTACTCAAGAGAGGACACTAAACTACGTAGTTTCGTCAAGCACACCCCAAGAGAGAACTCGAAAATCCATATTTTTTTATCAGGATCATAAATGAGAGAGTAAAGCTTACAACATTCTTAAGCCATTTCTTACATCACTTTATTACAGTAACCGAATTTTACCTCAATTGATTATAACAGTGGAATATAACAATGTTATCAGAGTCACAGAGAAAGCAAAGATTAATTTAATGACATGGTGGAGCATTAACATAGTGGATATTTTTATACAAGAGATGCTAGCAGATTTTACATCTTTTTTTATAAAAACCTTTAGTGAGGGTTATAAATAAACACTACGGTCGTAGCGTGAAAGGAATCCTCTCTGAGCCCACTAGGAGGTTTCCACACACAAGAGTTAGCTCTAAGTATCCTTCGCTCACCTGCAACAGGGAAAATAAAACCCTGAGTACTCGATTGTACTCAGCAAGATTTACCCGACAGGAGGAAAATAAAAGACTCCAAGGATATGCAAGGCTTATTTGTCTTGTGGGTTATTACCTCTACGAAAGCATTACTAAACATGCATTCTTATATTAAATTTTATTAGCAGTCATCATTAGTTCATTAACTATACATTCTATATAAACTCTTATGCTACTTTCAAGCAGGTGGTGAGCAATTAAAATCATTTTACCATCTTTCATATTTCAGTTCTTACTGTGGTGCTAGACCATAGTCAAGTCGTACCGTCTTACAGAAACAACGATTCACGAATCAATGTATCCCAGCTGGGTATCCCGAAACACACGCCCCATTTGTACCCCAGGCACAAACAAGACCAACCCATTCCACTCCTGTCGAGGGGTCCAGGTCCCCGTCCAAACTCAAATTCTAAGCCCCCACACTTGAGACTCGGTCTCAACATGGTGCTTAGACCTCCATCTTTCCCTGCCTCTAATCAGTCGGTCCAGAAAGAGCCGAAACCCACGACAAGAGCGTAACGAGCCTTCCCGCTCCCATAAGCAAGTATGTGCTTAGGATAATAAGTCTATGACCTGACTACCATCCACAGCAATGGACGGTCCTTAATCGATGCATGCGGAACAAATGCAATCCGACCCTCGCTCGGTTGCCTAACCAAGTCCAAATCCAAAACACAGTCCCGCCCGGTCTCCAATTATCCTTCATATATATTCCATGTGATAGTAATATAATAATAACAATAATATCTTTCCTATCTCTCGCGAGTGACAGGTAATCACTTGACTTCTATCGGATCCTATAGCATAGCAATCTACACGATCCTGACATACTAATAGGACTCATAGGATAAGGATATATATATATATATATATATATATTTGCAGGTGGGTTTCATTCAACTCCTCAAAACTTAATGCACAAGCATAAAATAAAGTGCAGAATACTAAAGGTTATGCACCAGGGCTTGCATGCGTAAGATATAACCAAAAGTTAGCATTCCATCATGGTGATACAATCATCAAGCACCTTCTTTTCTGCTACTTTGGTCGACTCCATGATCCATCGTTGTTCCTATTATGATGTACGTAGATGCAATGCAGAGATATAAATAATCAACGGCAATAGCAACTCTAAAATACGATTACATTCCACAAGCTAACGAGCTAGCTTTAATGACTAACATACTAGTCTACGTATCACGTTGTCAAGTAAGGCTTTATCTCTAGAAAAATGTTTTAGTCCTACAATCCCAAGGTGTTTTGCCTTCTTATTGATTAAATTTATATATTCGAACTAGAGCTCATTTAGCTACCCTAGCAAACTAATTATTATGGAGCTAGAAAAATTACAGTGAGCACCTAATAATATTAGGAATTTACTGTGAAAGTTTCAGAGCCAACACTATCACCAATTTATCATAACAATTCCTACAAGTTTATATCTTACAATATTAAGCATCTCAAATTAATTAGATAATTCCTGAAAATATTATAAAACTATGTAAACAAAATATACTAGCAGATAGATCATGATTTTAGAAACCTAACAAAATTGGTTTCATAATTTTCGGTTAACTACACAATTTTATATTAAATTTACAAGTTTACCTTAGAAACTAAATTAGAAAATGCTTTAGAAAACAAAAAGGGCCGGTGGCAAGCATTCGACCCAGCAGACCCGGTGGCCCAGCGTGGGACGCGGCCCACGCGCAAGACGACCCACGACGGGGAGCCCGCGTTGGCACTTTAGCAAATGAGCCATCAGACTTTTCCCGAACCCCGACTAGGTCCTAATACTATTTCTTCCTTTCTCTGACGAATTCAATTAACCCCCTGGATTTTTCCAAATTTCCCCGCGCGCACCCCCGGCCATCCCGTGCATGGCGGCAAGGCGAGCGACGGCACTAGGCTCCATGCCGGCCACCAGAGGCCTGCGCGGACCCATTTAGCGGGTCGGTCACCATCTACGGCTAAACACGCAAGGATGGACGGTGGTTGGGAGCTTAACGGTGCACTACCGAAGTCTAGCCTCGACGACAGGTAGAAATGTGCGGTGGCACGACTGTTCCGGTGGCCTAAGGCACTATTGGGGTGGTGGAGATAGCGGGTAAGCACCAGTAGCTCATCAGGATTCACGCTGCGGTGGCAGTTGAGGCGGAGGAGTGCTAGGTGGCCTGGCCACGTGCGTGCAGTGATATCAGCGGCGCTCCAAGGTTGACACCGACGCATCAGGTCCTGACTCGCGTTGTTCCTGGTCAAACGAAGATGAGCAACAACACGAGGGGACCAAGGTGAGCTCATAGGAACAACTAGTTGAACCCCTACCGTGGGGTAGGGCCTTAGCCCCAAGTCATGCTCTGTTTTGAAGGCGTGATGACCGGCGGCCATGGAAACACTAAATTCCACGGCCATGGAACCCCTACCTGTTTTCAAGGCGTGATGACCGCGAACACAATCCGAACGGCTGTCCTAGGTGACATGCACGCATTTTAATGCGTAGCAAAAGTTACTAACGATCACAATTGCGGTTCAACTAACTCCCCTATCGTAAAGTCCACATTGCCAACGACCTAGCAACGCCATCACCATGACCAGAGAGCAACAAGGGAAGGAGATAGATGGATGCCAATATGAGCTCGTCGCGCTGAACGCCAGTTCACGAACAGAGCACCCACAACATGATTTCATGCGTTTTAACGACGTTTTTGCAATTTTAAAGGAGGCAGCGCGACGTACAACACAACTTTGACCTACACCATGCTCAAGTGCTTACTTAGAAGCAACCAATAGTACAAAAACATGGATCTAATGTTTAAATATTTTAGTTAGAATTTAAATGCCAAAATGGCATTGTCTACTACCCTTCCATACTTAGAAAAGCTAAGGATTTTAGTTCGAACTAACAGCCATTAACACTTTTGTTATAATTTTTAAAAGGCCTAAACCCTATTAACTGCTACCGACAAGTATTTCATACAATAGTCCATACCTTATACTAACCCATAGGAGCAAAATATTTAAGCACTATTTAACTATTTTGCTCAATATAATTCGTCAAAACTGGTATTTTAAACAATAGTTCTAAGTGTTGGCCGACTTAACGAAAAGAGCTTATCTTACGTCAAATTTGATTTTTGAGCTCCCAAGAGCACTAGTTAACACTATTTATTTTGATTTTTCCCAACCACAAAAGTGAGTCACATAGAATTTGTTTATCATTTGACGTGCGTTATAATTTTTTTTAAACCCGAAAACTTGTTTGGCTAATCCCGTTCGTACCTAAATCTCGGTGCTAAGCAAGCTTGTAACACCAGGGATGTTACAACCTTGCGTTGATGTATTTTTCCTTGCAGGTCCAGTCGGTTAGGTTTGTGGTGGAAGGTCTCTCCTTGTCGCCTTTCTTGCTGTTCTATTGTCGTTCGGTTTTCTTACCACTTTATTTGTGGTTCTGTAACCTACACTATGGGATCTCTCGGGATCCAATAGCTGCATTGTGTAAGCCGTTCTTTTGGCTCTTCTTCTTAATGAAATATGCGTGAAGTCATGATAGGAAAAAAAACGTGGAGATGGAAACAAAAACAACTCTCCCTCGGAATCGTCACCGATGACTGCTGCGTAGCGTAGATCTCCTCTCCCAAACCTTTTTAAAGTCAAACAACTCATCAGCCTCAGCTAGCTCCATAAACTCCTACTTAAAAGAACATGTGAATCTAGAGGGCAAAATTAAAGGTGCTCCCTCTGAAACACCTTTTTTTCTGACCTACCGTACTCCTGGATGGAGGTGATGGATACATATACACACATATAGGTAGCTAGCTGATCGACGACAACCAAGCGATCAGGACGTACGGAGTACGCGCGACATATATACGAGCTGAATAGCTACCTGATCAGATCTGATCGACCTGACACCTGACTACCGAGGTTTCACTAGTCACTTCATCGCCCAAGCCACACGATGTGCGTTTCCAACCAACTACGTACTGTACCGTGATCCTCTTTTTGCTTCTCTGAGCGTACTCTTTTGCTTCTTGGACAGCGAAGCTATGCTCTGAGGTATCCTTCCCGGTGCTCTGCATGCATTGCTGAAACTGCTCTGGAGCAGTCTGAATGTCTGATCGACTCGGCGGCAACCATCGGTCCCCGATCGACACCAGACTGTACGCAAAAAACACTAATCCATTACGATCTCTAGCAATAATCCCAACATCACCTCCACCATCCTGGCGGTGGGGTATGGTGGACCTGCCTCAGCGTGGCCCATTCCAGAACGCCGTTCTGGTAGCCAGGCCTCGTGGTTGCGATCAGCATTTTCCTTTACCCTTACCATCGTTTCCTACTCCCTGTTGTCGGATTTCATTCAGAGATAACCAAATTTGATCTTTTCTGACAGGGCGACGACGGACTGATGGATTAAGGATGAATATCGTTGACACAGGCATCCCGACCTGACCTGTCTATAAAAATCTGACTTAACTTGACACGATCCGAACAATGCATCAGATGGGCTCAAAATTTTCAACCTAACCCAAAAAAGACCGACCTATACGAAAAATAACTTTTAAAAAAGAGAGAAATAAAATAACCTGGCCTGGTCCATCATATCGGTCAGGTGGGCGTGAACTAAAATTTTTCGCCCGATAATTTTTCCTGGTCTGATATTTAATAAACAGGTGTTGCTCAAAAAAAAAAATCATCAGGTCCGAATGTCCAATATTCCATCAGGTTTAAGTGTCTAACTAACTGAGGTACCAGTGACCTCAAAAGGGTAAGCATGCAAGCGACTTAAAGTTCAGTATACTTCAATAATGCTTGCAGCTACATACAGATTGATCGGTAGGACCTCGGCGGCCTGGGCCTGCCGGACCTGAGGGTGCTCGGCTTTGCTCTGCGGCTTCGTTGATCCCAGCCGGACACGGTTTGGTCGCTGTTGCCGTCGAAGCCGGAACGCAAGGTCGACCATATGTTCCGGGCGTCGGTGTCCGTCCAGGTCGGCGACGACGCCTCGGCCCATTTCTGGACGGACTCTTGGCTGCCGAACGGGCCTATCTGCCGCTCGGCCCCAATCCTTTTCAGGGCAGTAGCATGCCGCCGTCGCAACCGCACCGTCAAGGACGCCCTCGACGGCCGGCAATGGACCAGGGACATCACTGGCGCGCCCACCGCTGCGGTACTCTGCGAGTATATCCATCTTTGGGACACGCTGGAGACGTTCCAGCTATCACCGCACACCTCCGACCGCTTCATCTGGAAGTGGACTGCCAGCGGCACCTACACCGCGTCGTCGGCGTACAGGCGTTTTTCATCGGTATGACTTCTCTGCTGGGCGCCAAGTTCGTTTGGAGGGCGGCCGTGCCGCCAAAGGTCAAATTCTTTTTCTAGCTCGCTCTGCATGGCCGCCTCTGGACAGCGGACCGTCGCAAACGACATGGACTGCAGCCGGAAGCTACGTGCGCGCTCTGTGATCAAGATGGCGAGACGACCGACCACCTGCTGGCCTCTTGCCCGTTCACGCGTGAGGTCTGGGCACGCCTGCTCGCCTCGGCGGGGCACCAGCACCTTGCACCGGGCAACGACTCCACACTCGCCGACTGTTGGCTGCTGACACGCGACGAAATCCCGGGAACCTTCAGACGGGCCTTCGACTCACTCGTCCTCCTAGTCGCCTGGATCATCTGGAAAGAACGGAACAACAGGACCTTAGCAACGTTGCCATGACGACGACACAGGTGCTCGCCGTGGTCACCGAAGAGCTGGACGCCTACATCGGCGCCGGGTACAGGCGTCTGGCGTCGTTCTTCATGGCTGGCGGTTACAGCGCGCTCCCACCTCCTTCGGTCGTAACATTTGTTTATAAACGTTTAGTACAACGATTTAGCACCGCCGTTAAAGCCGGCGATCCTTGTTAGTGTGCGTGGTTTGTATATCATGGCAACTCGCCATGGTGTGCAACCATTGTGTATTCGGAAAAAAAGTAGTAGCTGGGCGATCGATCCATGGTCGACACATATGTTTAAGAGGAGCAAGAAGAAGTCGTAACCACATCGCTGTGCTGGTTAGTTAATTGTTACTTAGCTTACTTGTAGGTAGGTACTCTTGGTTGACCAATGGGAGCAACAATAATAAGCCGGCCCGGCCGGCCGGATTAGCAACAGTTGAGACTTGAGATCGATGGGAGCAGAAATAATGAAACGATCGATGAACAACTAACGCGCACATCACGCAGATCAAGCACGCTACACAGAGTGCCACGTACAGTGGTGGTCCACGCGTCCATTAATTGGGCCCCGTACGTACGTACACATCCAGAACATGCCATGTGTATTTTTTTTTGCACATGGACCGGTGGCCCCGTTCGCTTTCATTGAAAAAAATGCAATGAAACACACTTGCTCCTACCGATTTGTTAGAGAAAAAACATGCTCGTTCTGAAAAACAAGCTGGAAAAGACAAATTATAAGAGAGATGAATAGGACACTGTGTGTGCAGTACAGTGCAGGGAGAGAGATTTTTAGAGTGCAAACAAGCGAGCTCAATTATCTATGGCATTGGAATCAAGGTTGCGTTCCGTTTTGGGCTGGTTCCCTATTGAGGTCTCAAGGGGAAATTTCCACGACTGGCGAGTCGCTCGCCCTAGCGCCGCCGCCACCATCGCCTCCGCATCCACCACCGTTGGTCTCCCTCCTTTCTCCCTCCGGCATCTCGTCGGAGGCCGAAGGGAGTGGGGATCCATCGTTTTTTATTAGTTTTCTAGTAGATTGAGTCATCTAGGGTTAGAGTCTCTCCATGCCAAGTTTCTTGGTACTGAAAATTTAGCTCCTCCTCCTCTCTGGCAACAACGAGGGGGCAGTGTGGATTGATTTTCTCCATGACGGCTCTGTTGAAGATGAGGGCGACATCAGCGTCAACAACTTTATCGGTTTGACGACATGGAGACTTGGCTTTCGGATGATTTACATCAAGGCGGAGATGATGTCACCGTCATGGAATAATTTTCTCCGGTTTCTTCTCCATTTTGTTGTGGTTAGATCTGGCCACAATGAAGGACTAGAGAGAATAAGTTTCAGATCAATCTTTCTTATTCTTTGGTGGTAAAAGAAGAAGGAAGACACAAGAAAGAAGAAGTTTCTCCACTTCGCTGCAGGAATGTTGGTACGTCGTTCGTTGGGCATATGTTCTCGTGCCCTTTGCCGAGTGTTTTGATCTGTCTTGATCGTCTATCTGAATCATCATACAAGTTGTTGGAGTTGAGATTTTGTGCTATACAGAGGCGTGGTACAATTTAGATGATCTGGATATACGCTAGTGTGCTTGTAACGTGATGATGTACTCAGCTGTGATCTAATATAATTCTTCTTTCGTCTAAAAAAATTATCTATGGCATTGGCATGCATGTAGATGGGATTATATCCTCTAACGAGATTTTACTCATTTTTGTGAATGTCGAAATATTTTTTATTATGATGTTGTAGCCTTCTATCAATGGTATACTCTCTTTGTCCTGTCCTAAAATATAAAGGATTCAGTTTATCCTTAGTCAAACTATAGTAGTAACTTTGACTAAGTTTATAAAAAAGAAAAATATATATAGAACTTGAATTAGCTTAATTAAATACATTATAAAATATATATCTATAATATACCTCTTTGAAGTTATAGATGTTGATATTCTTCTCTATAAATTTGGTCAAACTTAGCGTAGTTTGACTTAGGATAAACTTGGGCCCCTTATATTTCGGATTTGAGGAAATAACTTTTGCACAATAATAGCAACTAATGTAGGGCATATTATTATAGATGCAAATGCTTGCATACTTGTACCCATACTTTTATGAATGAACGTATGCAAGTTCTAACTCATAAATTTGTTTGCAAAAAAAAGTTCTAACTCATAAACATTTCTGAGAGACTTCGCTGGTAGGTTTGAGATTGAAAAATTACCGGTATATGGCCACGATAGCTAAACTCACTTTTACCCCTCGAAGAATAAGGAAGAAGTTTATTTTTTACAATTGAGTTATCGTTTCGAGTCTGATTGTGGCCGTCAAGGTCCAAAGACAATCAAACTACTTTGGCCATTGAACTACTAAACTAGACAACTTTAGCCCTCAACTAGTTTTAAAGTTGGTTTTGCCTACATATGTATTTTCAAAAAAAATATAAAAATATGTTTACATCTCTAAAACATATAACTAATTTAGTTTAAATAAAATACAAATGTTGTACCATTTTTCTACAAACAATATCTATTGGTGGTTAATTTAGAGTTATTTGGACATACTTGTTCCTGTTGGTAGTGTTTTATTGCTCATAATCTTGATCATTATTTATTTAATATAATATTAGTGTACATACTTAGTTAGACTCCAATTTGACTCAGCAAGTTCCACATCAAGGAAGCTAATTGGGCAACCGTATGTAGGAGGTTGCTTAGCCTCTAGCATATTCTTGAGTGAATGCTACGACTCCATAAGTGGCCTATCATGTCTGTGTTGGGAGTCGTGATCCCTTGTCGCATGCCAAAATGGCTTAACACTAGTCAAAATTGTACTCAGGAGATAGATCAAGGATCAATACTACATCTATATAGTAAAAATTACAATAATCCAACTACACAAAGATGTACATGGCTCTTATAGTCTTATATATGCCTCCTATGCATGTGAATAGAACTAATATTATTATGCGAAGTGGAGGCTATCATTTGTTTCACCTAAATGGATACCCAATTGGACTTTAGAAACTCCTCGCAACTTTTACAAAAATGTTGGAAGGAACAACAACAATAACCATCAACCACTTGCATTGCAAAAGTACAAATATCTTGCAGGCATATGCATGTAATAAAGTAAGCAAAGCTATCAAGTAAAGTTGGGCAAAATCTATCTGGTTGATTCTATGTAGGTCTTATTTATGGCTAATTACTCAGAGTCTGTTTGGACCGACTAAGACTAATTGTTTGTCATAGCTAAAAATTAGTTGATTATTAACCGGTGTATATTTGTATTCCTCGTAAAAATTTACATAGTTCTCTAGCAATGAACTATTAGTTTGGCTTTTGTTAGCTAGTTGTGTTTGACTAATGGACTAACAACTACTAGCGATTAAAAATCGTTAGCCTTTCTTTGAATGGAGTAGAGCTAATTTTTGGCTTCGATATGTTAGACCGTGAGCTCAAAATATCAAATAGACCTTAATCTAGCTTTTGAGAGAAGAGCCATGCAGTAAGCCGTGAATTGAATCCAAAGAAGCACAAAACCAGGTGGCCAACTTGGCTTGGCCCTCGTCTCCTCTCCTCTCTTCCCCAAACAAGATCTCGCCTCTCCCTGTCATGGCGGATAATTTAATTTAATCTCACTAGCCCTCCTGCTCTGTTTTATTATCAGAAAGGCTAATGATCAACCGGTTGATTTGCCGGTTGTTATCAACCGTTTTTTTGGTCGTGCGATGCGGAAACGTCGGCCTCTCCTCGCCTATGATCATGCTGGCGCGTGCGATGCGTCCCTGTGCGTGCGTCCGCTCGGCTTCAGCGTCAAGCAAGCAATCATGCCGGTGCCTGTGTCCCTACCTGACACACGAACGTGAGCACGGAACACCCTGCGATAATCTCTCCTCTTTCACCTCCTTGTGTGGATTTTGTTTTTTTTAATTTCTGAAGAATTTGTGAATAATTTGATATATATTTCTCTTATGTCTGAAATTTATAGAAATAATTTGTAAATCTTTTTGAAAATTTTGGCATATATTTGTGTTATTCCCAAATTACATCACTCTTTTCAATAAATTACACTGAAGAAATCATTGTAAATATAGTAATAAGACAGTGTAAATATAGCTATAAGACAATGTAAGTGTATGTGAAAAATTTAGTTGATAAGAGAGGCTAAAATAATCGATTGTTGAGTAGACATTTCTTTTATTATCGCTTCCTCCTCGCTGCACCCATCCCGCATGTCCTCTCCCCTGTCTCTCTCCAGCCTCCTTTTTTCGACCTTTGACGCTGTAGCTTGAGAGCAAGCTTAGGCTCTGTTCGGCTGGTCTATAAGCCGCTTGTGTTGATTTATACGGTTGATTTGTTGGAAGGAGAAAAATACTATCAGCTTGTTCGTTTGGTCGTATTCGGCTTATCAGTCAACGAACAGTATTTTTCTCTCACATCAAATCAGCCAATAATACTTTCAGCCATAACTTATAAGTCAAGCAAACCCAAACCCAAACGAACAGGACGTATACCATGAGTGATAAGCGGGATTACAAGTCAGACTCCTGAGCGGCTGAGCGCTAGCTGGTCTCCGATAGGCTTGCCATGCAGGTGCGCTGCGACGTCTGCGGCGCCGCGCCGGCCGCCGTGGTCTGCTGCGCCGACGAGGCCGCGCTCTGCTCCGCCTGCGACCGCCGCGTCCACCGCGCCAACAAGCTCGCCCACAAGCACCGCCGCATACCGCTCCTCCAGCCCGCCTCCGGCAACGACGACTACGACGCTGCCGCAAACGCCGCCGCGCTGCTCTGCGACGTCTGCAAGGTCCGGTGCATGCTTCGGCCGGAGAGGGAGAGGATCGGATTCGGAGCTGCTGCTGCTGCTGACATGGTTGGTGCGCCTTGCAGGAGCGGAGGGGCCTCGTGTTCTGCGTGGAAGACCGCGCCATCCTGTGCCCTGACTGCGACGACCCCATCCACAGCGCCAACGACCTAACCGCCAAGCACACCCGCTTCCTCCTCGTCGGGGCCAAGCTCTCCGCCGCGCTCGTCGACCAGGTGCCCCCCTCCCCTGACGACGACGACTGCGGCCGCGGCAACGGCGCCGCCTGCGAGCCCGACGCTGTGCCCGCCCTCGGCGCGCAGGGCTCCTGCGCGGCCAAGGCCTCGGCTCTTGAGTCCGGCGGCGTAGGCGGCGGCAGCAGCATCTCCGACTACCTCACCAACATCTGCCCCGGCTGGCGCGTCTACGACCTCCTCTTCGACGACCCCGCGTTCTCAGCGGCATCGGTACGTGCCCAGCCATCGTCGCCGCGCTCTGTTCTATTCTATCCGCAACCGGATCACGCTAGCTAACAGATCGACCTCGCGGTGGTTCGTTCTTGGAAGCAGAAGGCCGGCTACAGCGACGACGGCCACGAGCAGGTGCCGTCCCTGGACGCCGACCTCTTCGACGTGGTGGCCGGCGGCCGGCCGGGGAAGCGCGGAGGCGCCTGGTCCGGCGGCGGACCGCTGTGCTTCGACAAGGTGCCGGCCTCCGTCGTGGTCCTTCCGACGGCGGCCAAGCAGCAGCAGGGGTGCGTGAGGGAGAGGAGCTGGAACTCCGACAGCGACAGCGACGTGTTCGCGGTGCCGGAGTTCCCGCAGCCGCCGCCGCCCAAGAAGGCGCGGTAGGCACCGGCGCCGACTTTCTGGTGCTTCTGAGCTGTACTGTATGAGCGAGCTTGTTGGTGCTGGCTTTTTACCCTGTACTGTTGTTACTGCATATATATACTTACCACTACTGGCTAGCAGTGCTCAATCCCAGTTAATTAAGTTTGCTGCAGTTTATATTACGGTTTGATCATGAGGTAATATTGTTGTTACCGTATTGTAAACTTTTGTTGTGTCATGTATGTGTGCCACCTCCTTGATCTTGAGCAGGGGCGGATCCAGGGCCCGGGCTGTCCGGGCTGCAGCTCGGGGCGAGTCCATGTAGCCCCTTTAACATATGTGGTGTTTAGCCTAAAAAACTATTATCTTAATTAGACAAAAGGAATTCTAAGAAGTAAGATCAGACTATTTTGAACGTGAATCAGCAGCTCAGTCCGGGGTGCAGCCCCGTTCTGGATCCGCCCCTGATCTTGAGGTAGCAAAAAGATTTTAATCACCAATCTCAAGTTGACTTTGATATGAACCTCGTCAACAATTATGGTGCCTTGCTGCCTTTCAATCTTGTTCTTGATTGTATAGTGTGCCTGCCTTGGTAGATCGATCGCTGCATGAGCTAATTTTTTAGCAGTAATATGATAGCTGCAACTGATTGACATGAGAATACTGCTCCCTCCCATACTAATACTATCCTGGTAGAATAGAAATAGAAAACCAAATCGTATACATTTGCCAGCACACCCAGGTAGCTGGATTGCGAGATTCTTTTCTTGTTGGTTGAACACAAATCAGGGGCCGGTTCAGTTACAGTACAACCAGCCCAGGAATTACTCCAACTGAAGAATCTTATACAAATTTAGCTAGCATTCCAGCCTGGAATTTTTTCAGGTGGCCATCCCATGCGAAATGTACGAGGCCTTAAGGAGTTTGGATATGTCCTCCCCTTTTTCGAAGTGTCTTGTCTCAAAACCTGTTTGCACCTGTATTTGACCTTTCACCAATTTACTTATTATTATTACTTTCCGAACACAATGCAAATGGCCGGTCTTGGGGGAAAAAATCTCACATGCTTCTGTATACGTGAAACTGATATATCTAGTCTTGGCAGAGCAAAGTCAGACATGCTAACTGTTATATTGTAGAAGAAGTGGCCATTCATTAATGGAAATGCCACCGTCCTATGCCGTTTGGTTCAAACGACTGTTAGATTGTGTAGAGATACCAAAGTGAGGTTGCCTCGGTCTCCAACTTGTGCAAGAACGTGTCCTGACAGAGTAAGGCCACTTTGGATGATTGTAAGAATTTGGGGTCTATTTGATTGTAGTAATAAAATAAAATAATGTCTAGGTGATTCAGACATTCTATATTATGGGTTAGATTAAAATACCACCAACATATTATTGCAATCCTATAATCCATCTCAAATCTACTAATCGGGTAGATGGATGGACAATAATCCAACACCTATAATTTAGGGATCTAAACAGCCCAAATTATTACTCCAGACTCTAATAATCCAAAAGTAATCCAAATAGGCCCTTTACATAGCCACTATAGAATCTTAGGGGGATGTTGGGTTGGCCCTTTACACCTATAATGTTGGGTTGTTTTTTCTTTTAATGTCTTAGGGGGGATTGCTCCCCACCCGGCACTATCGGAAGCAGCAGATTTGCCGAGTGCATTTCATCGGACACTCGGCAAAAAAGTTGTTTGCCGAGTGCTTCAAAAACCACACTCGGTAAAATAACGGCACTCGGCATACCAATATCTTTACCGAGTGCTGAAAAAAGACCACTCGGCAAACTAGGTAAAAAACACTTGGCAAAACAGAGACACTCGGCAAAAAACCGCCACGTAGACATCCGTTAGTTAGTGTGCCGGCCGTTAGGAGTTTGTCGAGTGTCCGTTACTGGCACTCGGCAAAGAAGTAAGTTTGCCGAATGTTTTTCTTTAGCACTCGGCAAAGAAATAATTTTGCCGAGTGTTTTTTTTTGGCACTCGGCAAATAAATAAGTTTTTTTTTCTCTTCTGACCTTGAAACTTTTTCTACTGTCCAAATACAACATGTGGTACTTCATGTTAAGATTTTGTATATTTCTAGATCTGTTTGCTATATTTAATTAATTTATTGCATTTCAAGGAATTTTTTGGTATAAGTCAAATTTGAACTGCAAGTGATTCAAATAATAGAATAAAATGAGTAGAAAAATGATATTCATGTTATTGAGTCCGGTGTGAGGCCTTACCCAAGAAATGAATAGAAATTTCGTACATCTTATTCAGAAAACACGACCACGAACGTGTGGCCGAATGGTTTTTAAATTCTAAAAAAAGCAAACAAAGTCTTAAAATCATGAGATTTGTCAAGATCTCGTGAGATCATACGTGGAGGCCGTGGTACAAAATTGAGAAGGTTTTGCATAATCTGTCACGTACGATGTTTACAAACCGAAGTATCTCAGAAGAAGAATCGTAGCGTTGAGAAGGATTCGGTAAGATTTAGAGTCAAAGTGACGGTTGAATTGGGGTTTGACTTCAAAACTTTTTGTATAGCCAATAGAGAACATAGATTGATTCATGTGTAATTTTGGTAATTTTTTGGATCCGTTTAATAATTTTAATTTATTAAGTGCAATTATAGAATTTTAATTGATATACATTGAATTTGAGCTACAACTGCAAGAAATAATAAGTTTTTTTCACTTTTAGCCTTAAAACTTTTTCTACTGTCCACATACAACATGTGGTACTCCATGTTAAGATTTGGTATATTTCTGGATCTGTTTGCTATATTTAATTAATTTATTGTATTTCAAGGATTTTTTTGGTATAAGTCAAATTTGAACTGCAAGTGATTCAAATAATAGAATAAAATGAGTGTTTACACTAAAATTTAGAAGAAAAATCGTAGGGACTCGAAAGCTCCCAAGATCATGTCATCAAGAAATCAATTGCGTGCAGGTCAGTATCGGCTGATTCGAATGCAACACTGAAATCGGCTTTCTTTAGATAGCGCCGGCAGATAACGACAAATGCTACGATCGGTGCCGGGACAAGGCATGTTGGACTCTGCAAAAAGAGAAAGATTAGAGTCCAAGTTTTTCTTAATTTTGGAATGTTTTTTCTAGGGACAAAAATTATGATGAGTCGTGCTTAGGTAGGAATCGTGCGTATGTTCCGGGTATAAATATTGGACCCCAGCTTTTGTAAAGGACACATAATCAATCAAATACAAGTTACTTACTTTTTTAGCTCCGGCCACCCCTTAGGAGTAGAAGTAGAGTAGATCTCGGCGAGTTCTTCAGCAAGTACGGCTGCATCGATCCGGTCGACCTCCACTGCTCGAACTAGATTAAAGTCAAGTTATTGGCTCTATCTAAGGGTGGCATTGCTTCGGGTAGATTCATTAAGTTACCGATATTGCTTATTGCTTCCATTATTTATTTAATTATAGCAATATCACTTTGCTTGATTGAGATTGATCTAGATCGGCCTTATATATTTCTTAACCCATCGTTTGTTAATCTGAATTTGATCTAATCTGCATCTTGAACGATGAGTTATGTTTTATCGGTCGTTTTATGTCAATCTTGATCACGCATAGTGTGTCGTTAAGGCATGTTTTGTCTTGAGTAGACCTGTTGGCTAGCGAGAACCGTTCCATGGTCTGTTATCACGGCCTGTGTGATTCTGCCTCACACCCCACTGTTAGCACTATGGAGTGGGGATCGTTATTTGGTAGATCTGTTCCTGATAGGGCATGACCTTAACTGTGCGCTATGCCTGAATCGGCTGTTTTTAGCCGATATCGAGTGCTTTCATGAACAGTTCACGTCATGAGACCGTTGAAGTAAAAATAGATTAAAAGATGTGTTAGCCCCATGAACTTATTATTGTATTACGGCCTGCATGATTCTGCCTCACACCCCACTGATATTAGTAATAAGTTAGGGTCGTCGAATTTATTGTTGTTTCTATGGCCTGCATGATTCTGCCTCATGCCCCACTGGTCATAGCGGTAGATGAGATCAAATATGTTCATTAGATTTATCTTTTTTAAATGGTTAAATGATGATGAGCTGTTTCTTTTATATGAAAAGGGATTCGGTTACTTACAGTCATTGGCTTAGCATAAATTAATCATTGTTGACATCCTTTTGCCATTGACTAATGTTTGTCTAAATAACAAGATCTATCCTGAGCGATAAACGATTTATCTTCCATGATTCCATGAGCTTTAATTGATTTATTCTTATGAGTATGCTGGAATCGACTATTTAGTCGATTTCCTTCAGAGAAAAGCTAATCAGTAATTTAAGGCAGAACATGCAGGTGTTGCCAGACAGTCCCGAATGTGCGGCCGAAGCTAGGCGGATCTCCAGCTCCATCGAGCGGACTCTTTCGGCTTGCTCGTGTGCCCTCGGCAGGGGACGAAATTTTGCGCCAACACACATTCTTGGCACGCCCGATGGGACCCCACAATCATCATGGCGGTTCACAACAACAACGACATCCTTATGGTACATTATGAAGATCTACCTGATAGAGATAAAGATGTCATCGGCAAAGCTATAGAAGAATTTCAGAACAAGTGTTTGTTGTCCTACACCAAAACACGTGACAAAACAATTGTTCAGAAATATCCACTACTAAGAGTTCTATTACACGGGCAGACAGATATAGTTGAAGCTGAAGACATGTGTTTCTTTATGGAAATTGTAAACAAATCTGTTCGTGATGCCATATCAAGCCATAGTGAAGCTTTCTTGGACACATTCCACAACGCCATGAAAGAGGCGGTTCATGGGTTCCCAGTTGGTCAAGTTGGGCTAGCTTATTACAACATTCCACATCCGTCAACCCAAGGGACTAATCAAGTCGATACCAGTTATCAAGAAGCGGCACCAGCTGGTAATGATGATGTCTAGGCAGTTCAGAGTCCATCTAAGCAAGCTTAAGGTACTACTACGAATCAGACACAGTATAATCCTAGATCGTTAGTGCAGCATGTGCAACAGCCGATGAAGCAAGGTCGTAACCAGGTGGTTAATTTTGGCACATCAGGCCACATACCGTCGTCGGCTCAAAAAATAGCACCATCAATTCAAAGGATCCATAGAGATATAGATCCTCATGTCTACAATCAGAGATTCCAAGTAGCAAACTAGCAAATGACCTAACAGATAGAGATTCCACAAGGGTATCATTATGGCACATATTATAACACCCTTCACATGATTCTGAATCCATAGTATCAAGGTACACAGGATTTCAATCCACAGATGGGTCAACAGGTGCAGAGAAATCCAAATTCGCATACTGACAAGTTGTTGCTAAAGGTAACCGAGATGATGAAGAATCAGTTCGGCCTGAAGCCAAAAGGGCTGATCTTTTCGTACAAACGTCCATACCCAGAATGGTATGATTTGGTCGTTCTTTCTATAAATTACAGGCTTCTGGAGTTTGCTAAGTTCACTAGCCAACACAGTACAAGCACAATAGAACATGTCAGTCAGTATCTTACACAATTAGGCGAGGCATCAGTTGAGGAGGCCCTTCGAGTTTGTTTCTTCTCCTTGTCCCTATCAGGGCCAGCCTTCACTTGGTTTTCATCATTGCCGGTCAACTCCATTACCAATTGGGCTGATCTAGAAAAAAAAAATTATACATATTTTTATACTTGGACTAGAGAAAAGAAGATTACCGATTTGACAACTATAAGACAGAAGACTAATGAATCGGACACTGAGTTTCTTCAGAGGTTTCGAGAGACTAGAAACTTATGCTTTTCATTAAACTTGGCTGATGATCAGCTAGCTGCTTTAGCCATTCAAGGAATGCTGCCAATGTAGAAAGAAAAGCTACTGGGGCAAGAACTGACAACTTGGGTCAATTGGCTCAACGAGTGGCAGCGCTCAATAGCCAATTCCAGAGCATGCGTAGGGATACTCGATTCTAGAAGGGTACCACAGTGGCCGAAGCTTATAATCCATACTCAGTTGATGACGGCTATGAAGATGAAGAAGAAGAGGTTGCTGCGGCTGAATGGAATTGGGGCAAAAAGATGATAATGGTGCCAAATTCTTGGGTAAGAGGAGTTGAAGAAAGCTATGACTTTGATGTCACCAAATCAGACAAGTTCTTCGATTTCTTGCTTGAGAGGGGACAGATCAAGTTGCCCGATAATCATGTTATGTTGTCCCCTGATCAGTTGAAGAATAAGAAGTTCTGTAAGTTTCATAACGCTACTTCTCATTCCACTAATGAATGCAGAATTTTCCGGCAGCATATACAGAGGGCTATTCAGCAAGGAAGGCTCAAATTTGATACGCCTCGGAAAATGAAAGTTGATGATAATCCTTTCCTAGGAGATCAAAACATGGTCGATGCTAGGCTGCTCAAAGGAAAGACTAAGGTCCTAACATCAACCAAATCAAAGGAAGCTAGAACGTTCGATCCCGAGAGACAAATATCGGTCGGTGAATACAGTGAAATTAAAAGGTGTCGCGACAAGCAAAAGAGCCGATATGAGCAGGGAGGAACATCAAAGGAAGGGGTGACAAAGCCGTGAGTTATATCTTGAATTCTGTTGAATAAATGATAGCGGCAGAAGGAAAAGGATTATCAACGTTGGTTGAAAAAGCAAGAGTACCAGCGTCAATAGGAAAAAGAGAGGTATGAAAGAAAGCAGACTGAATTTCATTAGAATTGTCCTTTCTTCAGACATTGCTGGAACGAAGGTTTGAAGTTGCCTACCAGGAGTAACTGTCCAGAGTGCAGCGATCAGTATTGGGAGTTTAGACAATCTCAGGCCAACCACCGATCTATCCATGCTCAAGATGCATATCACCATAATAACATGGATCGGCGCTTAAAAATGGAAGTATTCATAATTGGCTGGGAAAAAGAGTTGTCGATCAAGATTGGGCTGATTATGAAGAAGAAGGCAACGAGAGAGAATATGTTTGGCAGGAAGACCAACGGTGTCCAGGAGGTTTAACAAGAAGCCAGAAGAGAAGGGTGCAATGCCTAAGGAATAAAGAGTTGGAACAGGCTTAGGCATCTGGTAAACCTCAAGTATGGCGTGCTAAGCAAACAGCCGATAGAAAGCAACCATCGGCTAATATTCAAATGACTTTTCTGTTGCCATCAGAGTTCAGAGCTCCGACAAATCAAGAAGTTTATTCGGATTTTGATGAATCAGAGTATGAGGAGATGGTTGCCATGTTAACGGTTATACAACAAGTAATATTTGATAAACCAGTTAAGCATCGGCACCTAAAGGCTTTATATATAAAAGGTTTGGTTGATGGGAAGCCAATGAATAAGATGTTGGTTGATGGAGGCGCTTCTGTTAATCTCATGCCTTACACCACTTTTCGTAAAGTTGGCAAGGGACCAGGAGATCTGAGTAAGACTGACATGATGCTTAAGGACTTTGAAGGTAATGTGTCTAAGACCCGGGGGTAATAAATATCGAATTAAGAATCAGAAGTAAGACTCTGCTCACCACATTCTTCGTCATTGATGAAAAAGGGTCATATAGTTTGCTCCTTGGTCATGATTGGATTCATGCGAACTATTATGTACCATCGACCATGCATCAGTGTTTGATTCAATGGCATGGAGATGATGTCGAGCTGGTTCACGCTGATGAATCTGTGAGCATCACAACAGCCGATCCAGTCTTTTGGGAACTAGGAGATTTTGAATGGTTTTCTGGCAAGTTATGGGAAGGAGGCTTCATTAGAATCAACGATAAAAGCCAACATGCGATCCAAGCAGTCGGCTTTGAAAATTTGTCTTAATAGATAATCTAATAGATGGTATAGATGGCAAACTAGGATATGGTTTCACGTCGGCCGATGAATTAAAAGAAGTAGATATTGGTTCTGGAGATAGACCTAGGCCGACGTATGTAAGTGCCAAGTTAGACCCTGAGTATAAACGAGAGTTAGTTGATTTGTTATAGGAATTTAAAGACTGTTTTGCTTGGGAGTACTATAAGATGCCTGGTCTAGACCGGTTAATTGTCGAACATCGGTTGTCAATCAAACCTAGATATCAGCCATTTAAATAGGCTCCAAGGAGATTTAACCCGAACGTGCTTGATGATATCCAAAAGGAGACTGAAAGGTTACTGGAGGTGAAGTTTATCCGACCGTGCCGATATGCAGAGTGGATATTGAATGTTGTCCCTGTATATAAGAAGAATGGAAAATTAAGAGTTTGCATCGATTTCTGGGATCTGAACAAAGCCACACCCATGGATGGTTATCCGATGCCGATAGCTGATATGTTAGTAGATGCAGCAGCCGGGCACAAGGTTATTAGCTTCATGGACGGTAATGTAGGATACAACCAAATTTTTATGGCTGAGGAAGACATAGCAAAGACCGCTTTTAGGTGCCCCGGCGTAATTAGTTTGTTCGAGTGGGTTATGATGACCTTTGGTCTGAAGAAAGCCGGTGCAACTTATCAAAGGGCGATGAATTATATTTTTCATAAGTTAATCGGTAGGATTGTTGAAATCTACATCGATGATGTGATGATAAAATCCAAAGGGTACAAAGAGCACCTAACTGATTTATGAGAGACTCTGCAATGCACAAGAAAATATAGTCTAAAGATGAATCCTAATAAGTGTGCTTTTGGAGTGTCAGCTGGACAATTCTTCGGATTTATGGTCCACGAGAGAGGAATCAAAGTTGGTCAGAAAAGCGTAAAAGCAATTGATGAGGCAGTTCTCCCAACTACTAAGACAGAGTTACAATCTCTACTTGGTAAGATTAATTTTATCAGAAGATTCATTTTAAATTTGTCGAAAAGGATCCTGCCGTTTTCTCCCTTATTGAAGTTGAAAATGATCAAGAATTCAAGTGGGGTGACATACAACAAAAAGGGTTTGAAGAAATAAAAGAATACATGAAATGTCCACCTGTCCTGGTTCCTCCTCAGCAAGGTAAGCCTTTTAAATTGTACATATCGGCTGATGACAAGACAATTGGATCGGCCTTGATGCAAGAATTTGAAGGAAAAGAGAGAGTTGTTTTCTATCTAAGTAGAAGACTATTGGATCCAGAGACAAGATATTCTCCCACTGAAAAGTTATGCTTGTGCTTATATTTCTCTTGCACTAAGTTGTGACACTACTTATTATCGACCGAGTGTACGGTTGTTTCCAAGGCTGATGTGATTAAGCACATGTTATCAATGCCAATACTGAATGGGAGAGTGGGAAAGTGGATTCTTGCATTATCGGAATTTGACTTGAAGTACGAATCGGCTAAAGCAGTCAAAGGACAAGTAATGGCCAATTTTATCACCCAGCATCATAAGCCAAGCATTGGTTATGTAGAGCCGATGCCTTAGACGTTATTCTTTGATGGATCATCATGCAAGCATGGTGGTGGCATTGGTATTGTTATTATTTTGCCTTGGGGGGCAAGTTTTGAGTTTGCTCTTCCAACTGAACCAATGATTACTAACAATCAAGCGGAGTATAAAGCTATTCTTAAGGGACTTCAACTTCTTCACGAAGTAAAGGCTGAAGCAATTGAAGTATTTGGAGATTCATAGTTAATTATTAATCAGTTGATCGGCCTATATGAGTGCAAAAGAAGATACTTTGAAAGGATACTATGACGAGTGTCAAAAGTTGCTCAAAGAATTTCTTCATGTCTCTTTCCAACATATTTCGAGAGCACAAAACCAAGAGGCTAATCTGTAGCTCAAAGTGCATCATGATATCAAGTGTCTCAAGAAGTCTTGAGTAGTGAAGCCTCGAATGATGATTGGAGAGTCAAAATAGCCGACTACCTTAGAAATCCATCACAGAAAGTTACCAAAAAGCTAAGGTATAAATCAGCCAAGTATGTTTTACTAAATGATCAGCTATATTACAAAACAGTCGATGGAGTATTACTCAAATGCCTAAATCGAGAAGAAGCTAAGATGTTGATGGGCGAGGTGCATGAAGGGATATGTAGAGCTCATCAATCGGCTTATAAGATGAAGTGGATTATTCGCAGAACTGGATATTTCTGGCTAACAATATTAGAAGACTATTTTGAATATTACAAAGGGTGCCAGGATTGTCAACGTTTTGGTAATATCCAGAAATCGCCTGCATCGGCCATAAATCCAATAATCAAGCCATGGGCGTTTCGAGGTTGGGGAATTGATTTAATTGGCCAGATTTTTCTACCCTCAAGCAAAGGACATAAGTTCATATTGGTAGCAACAGATTACTTCACTAAATGGGTTGAGGCAATTCCTTTGAAGATGATAACCTCAAAGAACATGGTTGATTTTGTCAAGGAGCACATTGTGTATTGTTTTGGGATTCCTCAAACTATAACTACCGATCAGGGGACAATATTCACATCAGAGGAGTTCGAAGATTTTGCTGCCAGTATGGGAATCAAGCTACTAAATTCTTCTCCTTACTATGCTTAGGCTAATGGCCAGGAAGAAGCGTCCAATCAGATTATGATTAAGCTGATCAAGAAAAAGATTGAAGAACAGCCAAGGAAATGGCATTCAACGCTTAATGAGGCACTATGGCCATATAGGATGGCCTATCATGGATCAATTAAAACGTCGCCTTATGAACTTGTGTATGGCCATAATGCAGTTCTTTCTTGGGAAGTACAGATTGGATCAAGGCGTGTTACATTGCAAAATGATTTGTTAGCCGAAGTCTATGAGAATCTTATGATAGATAACTTAGAGGACTTGAATATCCTTCGGCTGCGTGCTCTTAAAAATATCGAAGCCAATAAACTGAGGATTGCAAAATATTACAATAAAAAGGTCAAGATTAAGCAATTTTCTGAAGGAGACTTGGTCTGGAAAGTAAAATTATCGATCGGGTCGAAGGATAGTAAATTCAGCAAATGGTCACCTAACTGGGAAGGACCTTATCGGATCAAACGTTGTGCGCCTGATAATGCTTATATTTTGAAAACACTAAGAGGAGAGGAAGAATTTGACCAAGCAATCAATGGGAAATATCTAAAGAGATATTACCCTAGCGTTTGTATTAATACTTAATATCTGATTTGTTCGGTCGTCAGCCCTAATAGCCGATATCAGAAAGGTATCGCCTGAAAGCTCTAGTTTGGTTTTGATGAATTGATGAAACCCTAAGTGCTAACCTAGTTGATCAAGTGATCATGAGATAGGTAGTACATTCCAAGTGGTGAAGCAAATGAAGATCATAACATGATGACGGTGATGCCATGGTGATGATCAAGTGCTTGGACTTTTAAAACAAGAAAGAGAAAAACAAGAGGCTCAAGGCAAAGGTATAAATGGTAGGAGCTATTTTGTTTTGGTGATCAAGACACTTAGAGAGTGTGATCACATTTAGTATCGATAGTTGTACTATTAAGAGGGGTGAAACTCGTATCAGAATGCGGTTATCAAAGTGCCACTAGATGCTCTAACTCATTGCATATGCATTTAGGATCTAGTGGAGTGCTAACACCCTTAAAAACATTTGTGAAAATATGCTAACACATGTGCACAAGGTGATACACTTGGTGGTTGGCACATTTGAGCAAGGGTTAGGAACTTCACAGGCGGAGTGTCACCGGCACCCTAAAACAGAAAAAACGGAAGTCACTGTAACAGACCGGACGCTGGTCTCGATAGGACCAGCGCGTCTGGTTAGGCAGAGCATGAAGACGCTGGCGTCAGTCTTTGACCGGACGTTGAAAGGGTGCGTCTGGTCTAGCTGACGTGGCAGCGCACAGGGGAGTCACCGTGTGACCGAATGCTGGGTGTGTCCGGTCGAGCATGAAAAGTCATCTCTAGATGCTTACTGGAAACGACCGGACACTGGGGTTCAGCGTCCGGTGACTTTGAGCTGCTGCGTCTGGTCATCTCTTGACCGTTGAGATCAGACGATCAACATTTGAAGAGAGGGGACACGTGGCACGCATCGCG
Source organism: Miscanthus lutarioriparius (assembly GCA_904845875.1). Lineage (NCBI taxonomy): Eukaryota > Viridiplantae > Streptophyta > Magnoliopsida > Poales > Poaceae > Miscanthus > Miscanthus lutarioriparius. Next base: position 4,211,020 of record CAJGYO010000018.1, read on the forward strand.
TGACCGGACGCTGAGGTCCAGCGTCCGGTCAATATGACCGGAGCATCCGGTCACCCCGTGTTGTGCCCAGTGAAGGGGTACAACGGCTCTATTTCGTGGGGGCTTCTATTTAAGCCCCATGGCTGGCTCAAGCTCACCCTCTTGGCCATTTGCACTGACATAGCAACCTTATAAGCTTAGCCAAAGCCCTCCTACTCATCTCCATCATTGATTCATCATCTTTGTGGGATTGGGAGAGAATCCAAGTGCATTGCTTGAGTGTTTGCATCTAGAGGCACTTGGTGTTCGTGTTTCGCTGCGGGATTCACTTGTTACTCTTGGTGGTTGCCGCCACCTAAATGGCTTGGAGTAGCGAGGATCGTCGAGTGGAGGTTGGTGATTGTCCCCGGCTCCGATCGTGGTGATTGTGAGGGGTTCTTGACCTTTCCCCGGTGGAGAGCCAAAAGGTACTCTAGTGAATTGCTCGTGGCTTGTGTGATCCTGATCTTGTGTTGGTTGTGCGGCACCCTATTGAGGGTTTGGCGTGTGATGCCAATTAGCGCGTGAACCTCTAAGTGAGTGAATCGCCACAACGAGGACTAGCTTACCGGCAAGCAAGTGATCCTCGATAAAAAATCATTGTGTTCATCATTTGATTCCGAGGTGATTTGTCTTCATTGGTATTCATTCTTGCAATTGATTGGCTCCTCCTTCGACATGGCGGTATAAACAAATTGCTCACTCTCTTTACATTACCGCAAACTAGTTGTCAAGCTCTTTAGTATAGCTAGTTGTGAGAGCTTGTTAGTTTGGTTAGTGTGGCTCTTTAGTTAGCTTTTGAGAGCACACTAACTTAGTGTAGTGTCATAGCTATTGTGTGGATAGAAACTATATAAACGAGAATTGTGGTAGGTGGCTTACTATTTTAGTAGGCTAGCGCAACACTTGCTTCGTCTCATAATTGTCTAACCGGTTTGTTAAGTGTTGTTGTAGAAATTTTTAATAGGCTATTCACCCCCCCCTCCAGTCATTAGGACCTTTCATCGCCTCTAGTGCAAAAATAGACCCGAAGGGGTAAAAGCCGGTACGATGTGTATCGCTTATAGGAGCAAAGCAAACACGGATGAAGTGATGCATATAATACGAAATAAAGGAAAATCACTCAAGACGATGAAATTATTTGCTAAATATCACCTATTACAAGCTACGGGCCGGAAAACACTTTGCTTACTATATCATCGGCCAAGTTGTTGAAGGCTACAGAGTTGGCAGCGCTAAAGAAGTCCTCGACCAAGCGCTCATGATCCCCAGGGTGCACCGTGTCTGGAAAACCATGGGGAAGAAACCAAAGATTGTGGCCAAAGTGGGCTTGTGCAGCGGCCAATGCCACGGCAGCATCATGATGAACGCCATGAAGAGCGACCTCCCTGACACGGTTCGGGATGTCATGCAAGCGAACCAACGGAACGGCGCCCCTGGCATTGGCAAATCCCGTCGTGTGATCCGCAGCTGATCGAAGGCTTTCCAACTGAGCAGTTAGATCTAAAAGATTTAAGGAAAGAAAGATCAGAAATCTTGAAGGCAAAGTTAAGAAGAAGCTAGAAAGATTATGGTAGACGTCTCACCTATGATTCTGGCTTCAGCCCTAGCCAACCTTTCCCCCCACTGGGCTAGCCTCAGAGGGTGATCGGCCTTGAATCATGGCCAAAGCCGATTCTACAAGGGAGAGGCAGCTGGCTAGATTTTGGTCAGTCCGATCGATGGAGGCAAGCAGATCGTCATTGAGGGCCTCCTCAGTAGACCTCTTGCTGTTCTCTATGATCTCAAACAAACGGAAAAGTAGGAACTATACTAAAGACGCAGAAGGTTTGAGACGAAGCGGGTTGTTTTTCGATCCACAGCCGTGGCCCGTATATATAGCCCGGGAGGGGCGAGAAGATAGATTTCGCCGGCAGTTTGAAATTGAAATCAGATACAGAAACGGATCGACACTCTAGAAATTCAGGGGACAGATAATGAAGAAATAACAGATTCAGACTTATTGCTTCTCCAAATTACAAAATATCATGGGATGGATACGAAGAATTTACATTGACCAGAGATCAACCAACCAAGGCTTCTTTGGATTGAAGGGAGTCCGGGTCCCCACAAGGCCGAAGGTCATCATGAACCAAGTCACATCGGCTCGTTGATAAAATTATGCTAGGAGAAAGGGAAAGGTCACCCGCCTAACAGATGCCTAGCTGATTTCTCGGTAACTAGGAACTGTGGGAAAGAAGCCTGTGGCTTTCTCGGTGGGCGTTTGGTGGAGCAAATAAGGGGAAGGTGTCCACACATTTTAGCCCTTACAAACACTAGAACAACTTTGTGAGCATGGAGAGAAGACTTAGGTGATATCACAAAAATTCTTCTAACCACAGTGCCTGATCCTCTTGCTCGACAAGGCGCTAGAATGAGCGACATAATCACCCTATACAAAGAATTCTTTTAACCGCTCAAGATCTTCATAGCAAAAGGATAGACCATGTAGGGTTCGGTGGAGTCAGAAGCACTCGAGTGGGCAGATGGAAGAGAAACATAGCTGAATTATTGAGTTGCTCTCACCAGGGTCGGATAGACATTTTATAGCTAGCCTAGAAAGATGAATCCAAGTGTCCGTGAAGCAATGATGCTCTCATAAAAGTTTTGAAGCATGGGCTCATGAACTGACATAGATGGCGACAAACAGTAGACCCCCGGTCAAGATTCTCTACCCGTGACTGCGGACCTATCGGGGATACAGACGTGATAATTTTGGAATAAAATTTCTTTTATCCCAAAATTGGGGGGCATGTGTCTACACCAAAATTTGGAAGAAGAATCGCAGGGACTCGAAAGCTCCCAAGATCATGTCATCAAGGAATCAATTGCGTGCAGGTTAGAATCGGCTGATTCGAATGCAACACTAGAATTAACTTTCTTCAGATAGCGCTGGCAGATAACGACAAAGGCTACGATCGGCACCGGGACAAGGCATGTTGGACTCTGCAAAAATGGAAAGATTAGAGTTCAAGTTATCTTAATTTCGGAATGTTTTCTCTAGGGCCAAAAATTATGATGAGTCGTGCTTAGGTAGGAATCATGCGTAGGTTTCGGGTATAAATATTGGACCCCGGCTTTTGTATAAGACATACAATCAATCAAATACAAGTTTCTTACTTTTTTGGCTCTGGCCACCCCTTAGGAGTAGGAGTAGAGTAGATCTCGATGAGTTCTTCAACAAGTACGGCTGCATCGATCTGGTCGACCTCCACTACTTGTTTGTAAGTATTGTCATGGTTTATACTTTTGTTCGTACGGCTGCATCGATCCTATCGACCTCCACTGCTACTCTGATATAAGCTAGTTATCGACTCTTGTCTAGTTCAAGTACGGCTGCATCGATCTGGATGACCTCCACTACTCGAACTAGATTAAGGTCAAGTTATCGGCTCTATCTAAGGGTGGCGTTCCATCGGATAGATTCATTAAGTTATCGATATTGTTTATTGCTTCCATTATTTATTTAATTACAGCAATATCACTTCGTACGATTGAGATTGATCTAGATCTAGATCGGCCTTATATCCTTCTTAACCCATCGTTTGTTAATCTAAATTTGATCTAATCTGCATCTTGAACGATGAGTTATGTTTTATTGGTCGTTTTATGTCAATCTTGATCGCGCATAGTGTGCGGTTAAGGCATGTTTTGCCTTGAGTAGATCTGTTGGCTAGCGAGAACCGTTCCATGGCCCGTTATTATAGCCTGTGTGATTCTGCCTCATACCCCACTGTTAGCACTATGGAGTGAGGATCGTTATTTGATAGATCTGTTCCTGATAGGGCATGACCTTAATTGTGCGCTATGCCTGAATCAGTTGTTTTTAGCCGATATCGAGTGCTTTCACGAATAGTTCACGTCACGAGACCGTTGAAGTAAAGATAAGTTGAAAGATGTGTTAGTCCCATGATCTTATTATTGTATTACGACCTACATGATTCTGCCTCATGCTCCACTGATATTAGTAATAAGTTAGGGTCGTCGAATCTATTGTTGTTTCTACGGCCTACATGATTCTGCCTCATGCCCCACTGGCCATAGCGGTAGATGAGATCTAATATGTTCATTAGATTTATCTTTATTAAATGGTTAAATGATGATGAGCTATTTCTTTTATATAGAAAGGGATTCGGTTACTTACAATCATTGGCTTAGCATGAATTAATCATTGTTGACATCCTTTTGCTACTGACTAATGTTTGTCTAAATAACGAGATCTATCCTGAGCGATAACTGATTTACCTTCCATGATTACATGAGCTTCAATTCATTTATTGTTATGAGTATGCTGGAATCGACTATTTAGTCGATTTCCTTCCATATCGGCTCTCAGAGCCGTACATTTGGGACTGTCTGGCAACAGCAGCATGTTCTACCTTAAATTACTGATTAGCTTTTCTCTCCTTGTCCATTGTAGGGTCAAAGTGACTGGCACATCTCAGGATGAGTGCACAGGATCGACCATCCCTGCGCTGAAGCTAGGCGGATCTCTAGCTCCATCAAGCAGAGTCTTCCGGCTTGCTCGTGTGTCCTTGGCATGGGATGAAATTTCGTGCCAACACACGTTCTTGGCATGCCCAATGGGACCCCACAATCGTAATGGCGGTTCACAACAACAACGACATCCTTATGGTATATTATAAAGATCTACCTAATGGAGATAAAGATGTCATCGGTAAAGCTATAGAAGAATTTCAGAACAAGTATTTATTGTCCTACACCAAAACACGTAACAACGCAATTGTTCAAAAATATCCACTACCAAGAGTTCTATTATACGGGCAAACAGATACAATTGAAGCTGAAGAAATTTCATGCCAACAATGAGTAAAAAAATAATATTCATGTTATTGAGTACGGTGTGAGGCCTTACCCAGGAAATGAAAAGAAATTTCGAACATCTTGTTTAGGAAACACGATCATGAACATGTGGCCGAATGGTTTTTAAATTCTAAAAAAAGTAAACGAAGTCTGAAAATCGTGACATTTGTCAAGATCTCGTGATATCATACGTGGAGGCCATGGTAAAAAATTGAGAAGGTTTTGCACAATCTGTCACGTACGATGTTTACAAACCGAAGTATCTCAAAAGAACAATCGTAGCGTTGAGAAGGATTCGGTAAGATTCAGAGTCAAAGTGATGGTCGAATTGGGGTTTGACTTCAAAACTTTTTGTATAGGCAATACAGAACATAGATTGATTCATGTGTAATTTTGGTAATTTTTGGGATCCGTTTGATAATTTTAATTTATTAAGTGCAATTATAAAATTTTAATTGATATACATTAAATTTAAGCTATAACTGCATGAAATAATAAGTTTTTTTCACTTCTGACCTTGAAACTTTTTCTACTATGCACATAAAACATGTGGTATTCCATGTTAAGATTTGGTTTATTTCTATATCCTTTTGCTATATTTCAGTAATTTATTGCATTTCAAGGAATTTTTTGGTATAAGTCAAATTTGAACTGCAAGTGATTCAAATAATAGAATAAAATAAGTAGAAAAATGATATTCATGTTATTGAGTCTGGTGTGAGGCTTTACCCAGGAAATGAAAAGAAATTTCGAACATGTTGTTCAGGAAACACGACCACGAACGTGTGGCCAAATGGTTTTTAAATTCTAAAAAAAGCAAACGAAGTCTGAAAATCATGAGATTTGTCAAGATCACATGATATCATATGTGGACGCCATGGTAAAAAATTGAGAAGGTTTCACTCAATCTGTCACGTACGATGTTTACAAACCGAAATATCTCAGAAGAAGAATCGTAGCGTTGAGAACGATTCGGTAAGATTTAGAGTCAAAGGGATGATTGAATTGGGGTTTGACTTCAAAACTTTTTGTATAGGCAACAGAGAACATAGATTGAATCATGTGTAATTTTGATAATTTTTTGGACCCGTTTGATAATTTTAATTTATTAAGTGCAATTATCGAATTTTAATTGATATACATTGAAATTGAGCTACAACTGCATGAAATAATAAGTTTTTTCACTTCCGGCCTTAAAACTTTTTATACTCTCCACATACAACATGTGGTACTCCATATTAAGATTTGGTATATTTCTGGATCCGTTTGCTATATTTAATTAATTTATTGCTTTTCAAGGAATTTTTCGGTATAAGTTAAATTTGAACTGCTATTGATTCAAATAATAGAATAAAATGAGTAGAAAAATGATATTCATGTTATTGAGTCTAGTGTGAGGCCTTACCCTAGAAATGAAAAGAAATTTCGAACATCTTGTTTAGAAAACACGACCACGAACGTGTGGCCGAATGGTTTTTAAATTCTAAAAAAAGCAAACGAAGTTTGAAAATCATGAGATTTGTCAAGATCTCATGATATCATACGTGGAGGCCGTGATAAAAAATTGAGAAGGTTTCGCATAATGTGTCATGTACGATGTTTACAAACTGAAGCATCTCTAGAGAAGAATCGTAGCGTTGAGAAGGATTCGATAAGATTTGGAGTCAAAGTGACGGTCAAATTAGGGTTTGGCTTTAAAACTTTTTGTATAGACAACAGAGAACATAGATTATTTCATGTGAAATTTTGGTAATTTTTTTTGATCCGTTTGATAATTTTAATTTATTAAGTGTAATAATGCAATTTTAATTGATAGAAATTGAATTTGAGTTATAATTGCACAAAATAATGGAATAATATTCGTAGAAAAATCAAATATATATTGTTGAGTGAATTTGATAAGGTATTTTCAAAGTTCATCGGAACAAATTTAGAAAAACACGGTGTGGAAAAGAAGAAAAAGAAGAAAAATAAAAAAGTTGGGATTTGCTGAGTGTCAGGTCAGGGGCACTCGGCAAACCCCCCTCATATCCACCCCACCCGGGCCAGCCATACGCACACATGCACGCACACACATAGCCAGCCTCGCTCGCGCGCCAGCGCCGCCTACTCCATGCCCGCCGCCTGCCTCACCCTCACCGCCTGCCCCACCCCCGCCGCCTGCCCCGTGCCTCATGGACACAGGAACGAACTCAAGGCACCTCTTCATCACCAAGCCGGAAGCCACCGCCCAGGACCTACTCCACCATAGCCACAACGCCTCTCGGAGCCCTAGACCTGCCTTGAGCCTTCGCCACCACGGACCACGGCGCCGTGTCCAACGCTCGGTGTCCAGAACCCCACGCGCGACCTCTCGGAGCCACCTCGTCGTCACCACGAACGTCGGCACGCGCACCTCTGCACCGGCCCTGCCTGCACCGACCCCGACCGGCGTCACGCGATCCGCTTTCACCTAGCCCGCCGGTGAGCAACCCGACCCAAAGCTCCACCTTTTGGCCTTGACAACACCGTGGCCTGCTTATAATGCACCTAAATTAGGGATACTAACATAATGCACTTAAATGGAGACTGAATGTGGATTGCGTTGTTTGACATACCTACGGATGGACTGATTGCTTGCTAGCTGCCATGACTCTGCACTATTATTAAGTCATGGCCTTGTATTTGTATTTCTATTCCCTCTAAACAGTATATGGACTTTAGAAAAATTCTAGAACCAAGGGGGGGGGCCATGGCCCACTATGGCCCCCATGTAGCTCCGTCGTTGCTTGTATTTTTCCTACAAATCATCAGAATTCAATTTAAGATAGTATGAAAGTGGAATCAGGAATAGTAGGATAGTTTTCTTCCATTCAATCTGACATGAGAATGGAAACTGCAGTTGACAAATGTTTCTATTTTTCCAAGACCAAACACTTAGGCCATGCACAGAACAATTGCAAGGTAGCACAGTGCATGCTGTAGAAGGAAGTGCTCACCATGGAGTGGTGGAACCACATTTTCTTGCTCAACTACTTCAGAAGATGGCCAAGTACTAGATGGACTCTGTATGCTACTTGAACAGTTATTTGTTGCAACAGCACCTGCACCACCAATATGTGAAAAGTTATAATTGTCTCCACAAGTATCTATTTCTGTATGTAGGTCATAATGATTACATAGACCTTGAACATGACCAGCACTAAAAGGTTGAGCAAGAGTATTGTCCCAAGAAGACACTGCCACATTTGCATTTGTGTTTCTCACAGTAGCAGTATCCATAGGCATGACAGAACCTTGCTCCCTCTGGGTAGGTTGTTGTTGTGATAAAATAGCTTGAGAAACTGCAGGATCTAAATAAATCTAGTCATCACTCATTAACTAGAAAAAAAATCATGTCAAATAGCTATAGGTCCTTGAATAATACAAACCATGTTTAGATGCCTTCTGTGGATATGGATGAGCTGCCTTTCATTTTGGCCTGGGTGGGGGCAGATGCTCGCCTATACCATTCTTCTGAACCTTCAAGAAGTACTTCTGTGCATGGCTCCTTATCTATCAAAGGAACATTTTTTATAGATTGAGGCCATTATAAAGCTTAGATTTATTACAAAGTAATATTACCGAATGTCTGTAGCTAAAGATCACAGGCACTTTGAGAGCTATCGTTAAGGACTTAGGGCGGCAATGCATACCTGTATAAACATTTATGCAGTTTCCTATAAATTGTAATCAACTAGCAGCATAGTAGCATGCTTTGAAGGGAACAATCACAGACAGTGAATCATCAAGATTAGCAAACCTAATCCAGAGACCGGCGCATAGCACATCCAGCTAGCCATATCTTAATTAACAGACAATTCCAGTACAAGCGAGTGGCAAATAAACAAGAATTGAGGGATGGTCGCTTGATTACTTACACGAGTACATACGGGCAGCCTGATCTAGAAAGTACCTGGTGAATATATTGTGTTATGTTAGTATCCATGCATGTTTAGCATAGTCCCTTCTGAAAAGAAACAGAAATTATGTGACATGTTGCTTAACTAAGTCTAATAGTTCGTTTGTTGTAGGAGAGGCTATTACAAGGATCATTCCACACTGTCCTCGACTCGTCACTTTATAGGACAGCAAGGTGAGGCATCCTACACCCCTCTTTTCATATCATGTTCGTATATCACGTAACCTAGCTAGGCATCTCCCGTTCGAAAGAGATACGGTTGGAAATATGCAAATCTTTGCATATCTATAACCGTATCTATTTCGAATTATCCACGTTTTTTTAATAGCCCAAGGATGTGTAGATGGAGTTAGTTTCCATGCTCTACTCGAATCCAAGACAGAGTTTCAGCAGCATCTCCCTGTTGTTCTCCGGATACACAATCTCCCTGCCAGGACGTGTATTTGGAGAACAGCGGGGAGGTGCTACCGAAATTCTATCTCGGATAGGAGTAGAGCATAGAAACTAACCCCATCTACACATCCTCGGGTGGGATTAGGACCTATCTTCACCTATTAGATAGTATAGGAACCTATAGATGCAATTGATTTTTATATTACTTGCTGATATATTAGAGGATGGATGACCGTGAGTGGATGTACATGGGCCGCTCTAGTCAGGGTTCGTTGACCGATGAATGGATTGAGAAGACCGATGCTTTCTTGGAACTAGCATTTGCAAGGGTTAAAGGAGCGCGTGCCACTTGGTGTCCCTGCAGCATTTGTGCAAACATGTGTCGACAAACAAAGATGGTCATGGGTAAATATCTTTACAAAAATAGATTTACGGCGGACTATACCCGGTGGATCTACCATGGTGAATCTGGTCGTGTGAGAAACGAGGTCGTGAGACAACGCATCGAGGATTATGGTGCTGATGCTGGGGTAGGAGACATGTTAAATGACTATCATGAAGCACACTTCGATGAAGTACGTAAGGAGGAGGAGCCAGAGCCAACCACAAAGGCGTATTATGATATGTTGTCTGCGGCACAGCAACCCCTTCATGGGCATGCCAAGGTTTCTCAACTGGATGCTATTGCATGCCTAATGGCCGTAAAGTCCCAATTTAGCTTGAGTCGAGAAGCCTTCGATGCTATGCTGACAGTTGTTGGTACCCTACTCCTGGATGGTCACATCCTGCCAAAGAGCATGTATGAGGCACAGAAACTCCTTTGTGCACTTAAGATGCCATATGAGTATATACATGCTTGTTCGAAGGGATGCATCTTATTTAGGAAAGAACATGCGGAAGCAAAGTACTGTGTGAAGTGTAAATCGTCTAGGTTCCTGGAGGTAGAATCTGGTGATGGTCAGAAGAGGCAGCTCACCGTCCCCGTGAAGATCCTATGGTACCTTCCATTCATACCGAGGATCCAACGGCTTTATATGACTGAGGAATCCATGAAATAGATGACATGGCATAAATACGGATGTCGATACAATCCTGAGAAGCTAGTGCATCCATTCGATGGTGAAGCATGGACAAGGTTTGATATGATTCATCGTGAGAAAGCTCTAGAGGCTCGTAATGTACGTGTTGTGCTGGCAGCAGATGGGTTCAATCCTTATGAAATGGCGGCTGCCTCATACACTTGTTGGCCCATGTTCGTTATCCCTCTCAATCTCCCCCTGGCGTCCTCTTTCAATGATAGAACATATTCTTATCGTTGATAATTCATGAACACCCAGGGAATAATATGAATGTGTACATGGAGCCTCTGATTGATGATTTGGTCTGTGCTTGGGAGAAAGGGGTATGGACATACGACCGAGCTACAAAGACAAACTTCAAAATTCATGTTTGGTACCAGTACTCCCTGCATGACTTTTTGACGTATGGAATATTCTGCGGCTGGTGTGTTCACGAAAAGTTCTCATGCCCAGTATGCAAGGCGTCTCTGATGTTCATTTGGTTGACAAAGGGTGGCAAGTTTTCTTCGTTCGACAAACATCGACAATTCCTCCCTCTTGACCATCCATTCTGACGAGACATCAAGAACTTTACGAAAAATATAGTAGTTGAAGGCCCTACACCCTAGATGATGATTGGTGCTGCGGTTCATGCTCAGTTAGATGCTCTCGAGGTCAATGACCAAGGAGATCGTTTTCTAGGATATGGTGAGCAACATGCATGGACTCACAAGTCGTGCTTATGGAACCTTCATATATATTCCATGTGATAGTAATATAATAACAATAATAATATCTTTTCTATCTCTCGCGAGTGACAGGTAATCACTTGACTTCTACCGGATCCTATAGCATAGCAATCTACATGATCCTGACATACCAATAGGACTCATAGGATAAGGATATATATATATGCAAGTGGGTTTCATTCAACTCCTCAAAACTTAATGCACAAGCATAAAATAAAGTGCAGAATATTAGAGGTTATGCACCGGGGCTTGCCTGGGTAAGATATAACAAAAAGTTAGCATTCCATCATGGCGACACAATCATCAGGCACCATCTTTTCTGCTACTTTGGTCGACTCCATGATCCATCGTTGTTCCTATTATGATGTACGTGGATGCAACGTAGAGACGTAAATAATCAACGGCAACTGCAACTCTAAAATAGGATTACGTTCCGCAAGCTAATGAGCTGGCTTTAATGACTAACGTACTAGTCTACGTATCACGTTGTCAAGTAAGGCTTTGTCTCTAGAAAAATGTTTTAGTCCTACAATCCCAAAGTGTTTTGCCTTCTTATTGATTAAATTTATATATTCGAACTAGAGCTCATTTAGCTACCCTAGCAAACTAATTATTATGGAGCTACAAAAATTACCGTGAGCACCTAATAATGTTAGAAATTTACTGTGAAAGTTTCAGAGCCAACACTATCACTAATTTATCACAACAATTCCTACAAGTTTATATCTTATAATATTAAGCATCTCAAATTAATTAGATAACTCCTAAAAATATTATAAAACTATGTGAATAAAATATACTAACAGATAGATCATGATTTTAGGAACCTAACAAAATTGGTTTCACAATTTTCGGTTAACTACACAATTTTATATTGAATTTACAAGTTTACCTTAGAAACTAAATTAGAAAATGCTTTAGAAAACAAAAAGGGCTGGTGGCAAGCATTCGGCCTAGCAGACCCGGTGGCCCAACGTGGGATGCAACCCACGCGCAAGACGGCCCACGACGGGGAGCCCGTGCTAGCACTTTAGCAAATGAGCCATCAGACTTTTTCTAAACCACGACTAGGTCCTAATACTATTTCTTCCTTTCTCCGACGAATTCACTTAACCCCTGGATTTTTCCAAATTTCCCCGCGTGCACCCCCATCCATCCCGTGCATGGCGGTGCGGCGAGCGGCGGCACTGGCATCCACGCCGGCCACCAGAGGCCTATGCGGACCCATTTAGCGGGTCGGTCACCATCTATGGCTAAACACGTAAGGATGGACGGCGGTTGGGAGCTTAACGATGCACTACCGAAGCCTGACCTCGACGACGGGTATAACCATGCGGCGGTGCGACTGTTCTGGTGGCCTAAGGCACTATTGGGGTGGTAGAGATAGCGGGTAAGCACCAGTAGCTCATCAGGATTCACGCTGCGGTGCGGTTGAGGCGGAGGAGTGCCGAGGTGGCCTAGCCATGTGCGCGTAGTGATATCGGTGGCGCTCCAAGGTTCACACCGACGCGTCATGTCTTGACTCGCGTCATTCCTGGTCAAACAAAGATGAGCAACAACACGAGGGGACCAAGGTGAGCTCATAGGAACAACTAGTTGAACCCCTACCGAGGGGTAGGGACTTACCCCCAAGTCATGCTCTATTTTAGAGGCGTGATGACCGGTGGCCATGGAAACACTAAATCCGTCCACGCCGAGGCACAGCAAACCCTCGATAGGGGTCGCCTAGCTAGTCGACTCCCTAGGCCACTTGCTGGTGTAAGGAATTGAACCGTAAAGCTCCGAGCTAAGCTAATCGAGAGGCAGAGCGCGCGGTGCCCCCGTTGTGGTCATGTCGTGGAGAGGCACATGAGTGAGCATGAGTGGATTAAGACGGCGGCTTCGATCGATAGCTGTAGTATGACCATGTGCACACATGTGATAAGACCGGGGAGGGCTTGGCATGACGCGCTTGAATTGGAGCAGCCAAACCCGAGCAGGTCACATCGGCGTTGCCTAGCGGGGCGGGACAGGGCAACGTCTCATCAACATGGTGACCGGGGACATCGACCTAGACGCGGCAGCAGCGCCACATGCCTAGAGGTTCGACGCGGTAGGTAGTACAAAGGGTGGGGCGAGCGCCACGTCATCAAGGTGGCGAGCGCCGCAGCTCCGCCATGACCCCGTGCATGGCTCGGTGGCTGGACGTTGGCGTGCGCAGACCGCGGCAGTGGGACCAGACCACCGCCAGCCGGGTCGGGCCACGCAAGGCCTGGGCACAGTGTGGCATTGGCCTAGCGCACACGCGGGCTGACGGCCATGGCTTGGTTGCGACGTGACCCCACCGCCAACCGCGCTATGCCCACGGTGACCGCGAACACAATCCGAACGGCTGCCCTAGGTGACATGCACACATTTTAAAGCGTAGCAAAAGTTACTAACGATCACAGTTGAGGTTCAACTAACTCCCCTATCGTAAAGTCCACATTGCCAACGACCTAGCAACGCCATCGCCATGACCAGAGAGCAACAAGGGAAGGAGATAGATGGATGCCAATATGAGCTCGTCGCGCTGAACGCCAGTTCACGAACATAGCGCCCACAACATGATTTCACTCGTTTTAACGACGTTTTTGCAATTTTAAAGGAGGCAGCGCGACGTACAACACAACTTCGACCTACACCATGCTCAAGTGCTTACTTAGAAGCAACCAATAGTAAAAAAACATGAATCTACTGTTTAAATATTTTAGTTAGAATTTAAATGCCAAAATGGCATTGTCTACTACCCTTCCATACTTAGAAAAGTTAAGGATTTTAGTTCGAACTAACAGCCATTAACACTTTTGTTATAATTTTTAAAAGGCCTAAACCCTATTAACTGCTACCGACAAGTATTTCATGCAATAGTCCATACCTTATACTAACCCATAGGAGCAAAATATTTAAGCACTATTTAACTATTTTGCTCAATATAATTCGCCAAAACTGGTATTTTAAACAATAGTTCTAAGTGTTCGCCGACTTAACGAAAAGAGCTTATCTTACGTCAAATTTGATTTTTGAACTCCCAAGAGCACTAGTTAACACTATTTATTTTGATTTTTTCCAACCACAAAAGTGAGTCACGTAGAATTTGTTTATCATTTGACGTGCGTTATAATTTTTTTTTAAACCTGAAAACTTGTTTGGCTAATCCCTTTCGTACCTAAATCTCGGTGCTAAGCAAGCTTGTAACACCAGGGATGTTACAACCTTGCGTTGATGTATTTTTCCTTGCAGGTCCAGTCGGTTAGGTTTGTGGTGGAGGGTCTCTCCTTGTCGCCTTTCTTGCTGTTCTATTGTCGTTCGGTTTTCTTACCACTTTATCTGTGGTTCTGTAACTTACACTATGGGATCTCTCGGGATCCGGTAGCTGCGTTGTGTAAGCCGTTCTTTCGGATCTTCTTCTTAATGAAATATGCGTGAAGTCATGGTAGGAAAAAAAACGTGGAGATGGAAACAAAAACAACTCTCCCTCGGAATCGTCACCGATGACTGCTGCGTAGCGTAGATCTCCTCTCCCAAACCTTTTTAAAGTCAAACAACTCATCAGCCTCAGCTAGCTCCATGAACTCCTACTTAAAAGAACATGCGAATCTAGAGGGCAAAATTAAAGGTGCTCCCTCTGAAACACTTTTTTTTCTGACCTACCGTACTCCTGGATGGAGGTGATGGATACATATACACACATATAGGTAGCTAGCTGATCGACGACAACCAAAGCGATCAGGACGTACGGAGTACGCGCGACATATATACGAGCTGAATAGCTACCTGATCAGATCTGATCGACCTGACACCTGACTACCGAGGTTTCACTAGTCACTTCATCGCCCAAGCCACACGATGTGCGTTTCCAACCAACTACGTACTGTACCGTGATCCTCTTTTTGCTTCTCTGAGCGTACTCTTTTGCTTCTTGGACAGCGAAGCTATGCTCTGAGGTATCCTTCCCGGCGCTCTGCATGCATTGCTGAAACTGCTCTGGAGCAGTCTGAATGTCTGATCGACTCGGCGGCAACCATCGGTCCCCGATCGACACCAGACTGTACGCAAAAATCACTAATCCATTACGATCTCTAGCAATAATCCCAACATCACCTCCACCATCCTGGCGGTGGGGTATGGTGGACCTGCCTCAGCGTGGCCCATTCCAGAACGCCGTTCTGGTAGCCAGGCCTCGTGGTTCCGATCAGCATTTTCCTTTACCCTTACCATCGTTTCCTACTCCCTGTTGTCGGATTTCATTCAGAGATAACCAAATTTGATCTTTTCTGACAGGGCGACGACGGACTGATGGATTAAGGATGAATATCGTTGACACAGGCATCCCGACCTTACCTGTCTATAAAAATCTGACTTAACTTGACACGATCCGAACAATGCATCAGATGGGCTCAAAATTTTCAACCTAACCCAAAAAAGACCGACCTATACGAAAAATAACTTTTAAAAAAGAGAGAAATAAAATAACCTGGCCTGGTCCATCATATCGGTCAGGTGGGCGTGAACTAAAATTTTTCGCCCGATAATTTTTCCTGGTCTGATATTTAATAAACAGGTGTTGCTCAAAAAAAATCATCAGGTCCGAATGTCCAATATTCCATCAGGTTTAAGTGTCTAACTAACTGAGGTACCAGTGACCTCAAAAGGGTAAGCATGCAAGCGACTTAAAGTTCAGTATACTTCAATAATGCTTGCAGCTACATACAGATTGATCGGTAGGACCTCGGCGGCCTGGGCCTGCCGGACCTGAGGGTGCTCGGCTTTGCTCTGCGGCTTCGTTGGGAGTGGCTGCGTTGATCCCAGCCGGACACGGTTTGGTCGCTGTTGCCGTCGAAGCCGGAACGCAAGGTCGACCATATGTTCCGGGCGTCGGTGTCCGTCCAGGTCGGCGACGACGCCTCGGCCCGTTTCTGGACGGACTCTTGGCTGCCGAACGGGCCTATCTGCCGCTCGGCCCCAATCCTTTTCAGGGCAGTAGCATGCCGCCGTCGCAACCGCACCGTCAAGGACGCCCTCGACGGCCGGCAATGGACCAGGGACATCACTGGCGCGCCCACCGCTGCGGTACTCTGCGAGTATATCCATCTTTGGGACACCCTGGAGACGTTCCAGCTATCACCGCACACCTCCGACCGCTTCATCTGGAAGTGGACTGCCAGCGGCACCTACACCGCGTCGTCGGCGTACAGGCGTTTTTCATCGGTATGACTTCTCTGCTGGGCGCCAAGTTCGTTTGGAGGGCGGCCGTGCCGCCAAAGGTCAAATTCTTTTTCTAGCTCGCTCTGCATGGCCGCCTCTGGACAGCGGACCGTTGCAAACGACATGGACTGCAGCCGGAAGCTACGTGCGCGCTCTGTGATCAAGATGGCGAGACGACCGACCACCTGCTGGCCTCTTGCCCGTTCACGCGTGAGGTCTGGGCACGCCTGCTCGCCTCGGCGGGGCACCAGCACCTTGCACCGGGCAACGACTCCACACTCGCCGACTGGTGGCTGCTGACACGCGACGAAGTCCCGGGAACCTTCAGACGGGCCTTCGACTCACTCGTCCTCCTAGTCGCCTGGATCATGTGGAAAGAACGGAACAACAGGACCTTTAGCAACGTTGCCATGACGACGACACAGGTGCTCGCCGTGGTCACCGAAGAGCTGGACGCCTACATCGGCGCCGGGTGCAGGTGTCTGGCGTCGTTCTTCATGGCTGGCGGTTACAGCGCGCACCCACCTCCTTCGGTCGTAAGAGCATCTCCAAGTGTTTGCTATCTCAATTTGGCATCCATATAATTTTAGCAAAATAAGAAAAAATAGCCTCCAATAGTTTGGCAAAATAACTTGGCATCAATAGCAACTTGGCAAATCTTCCCTCCGCGCGCGCAAATATACGCGCGCGTATACGGCTTGGCATCCAGGGCTCTTCGTTTCTTAGCGGGGCTCTTCGTTCGCTTAGCGGGGCTCTTCGTTTTGTTAACGGGTTTTTTTTATTTTACCAAGTCAAAAATGCCAAACTCTTGAAAATAGATTGTTTTTTTACTTGCCATATAATTTTGGGAGTTGACAAATCACAAGATTTGTCAAGTAAAATTTGACAAACTCTTGGAAATGCTCTAACATTTGTTTAAACGTTTAGTACAACGATTTAGCACCGCCGTTAAAGCCGGCGATCCTTGTTAGTGTGCGTGGTTTGTATATCATGGCAACTCGCCATGGTGTGCAACCATTGTGTAACGAAAACTCTTTCTTCTCTTAATGAAGCAGTGCAGCGCACGCTTTCGGAAAAAAAAGTAGTAGCTGGGCGATCGATCCATGGTCGACACATATGTTTAAGAGGAGCAAGAAGAAGTCGTCGCCATGGCAACCACATCGCTGTGCTTGTTAGTTAATTGTTACTTAGCTTACTTGTAGGTAGGTACTCTTGGTTGACCAATGGGAGCAACAATAATAAGCCGACCCGGCACTGGCGGAGCTATAGGGTGGACAGGTTGGGCCACGGACCACCTTATAGATTTGGCCTAAAGTGTAGTACCCCTCACTCCCTCAGTATTCGGCTGTGGACTCTGCTGGGCTAGCCTATGTGCTTCTGCTGCCGAATTTGGATCGAGCCTGAAAGCGAAGTCCAAGCGACGTCCGCGTCTCCGCGACATGCACCTTGGTCTTCTGAGTTCTGACTCCAACCGTCCAAACTCGTACTCGGGGTCTTGACGATCTGTATTTACAGCAGCCGCGTAGCCACCGGCCGCCCTGCCGCCGGTCGGCCAGACGTCGGAGTCAGAGGCAAGGCTAGCAACGCACGACCTGTACGTTGATCATGATATCCTTTCTTCTTTACTCGAACTCTGTATGCTCTTTTTTTTAATTGTGTTTTGTAATTCATATACTTGTGCACCGACATATTAAGTGGGTGTTTGGATCCGGTGACTAAAATTTAGGAGATATCACGTGAGGGTGTCGCATGTGGTGTTCGGATACTAATAAAAAAACAAATTACAGAACCCGTTAGTACTCCACGAGACGAATTTATTAAGCATAATTAATCCGTTATCAGCACACGTTACTGTAGCACTACATTATCAAATCATAGACTAATTAGGTTTTAAAGATTCGTCTCGCAAATTAGTCGCAAGTTGTGCAATTAGTTTTGTAATTAGTCTATATTTAATACTCCATACATGTGTCCAAATATCTGATGGGACAACGACTAAAGTTTAGAGGAGAAACCATAAATTTATAGCGGCTAAAAAAATTTTTAGACAATAGACTACCGTAGCTACGAATCCTAGCTACGCCACTGCCGCCCGGCCGGCCGGATTAGCAACAGTTGAGACTTGAGATCGATGGGAGCAGAAATAATGAAACGATCGATGAACAACTAACGCGCACATCACGCAGATCAAGCACGCTACACAGAGTGCCACGTACAGTGGTGGTCCACGCGTCCATTAATTGGGCCCCGTACGTACGTACACATCCAGAACATGCCATGTGTATTTTTTTTTTTGCACATGGACCGGTGGCCCCGTTCGCTTCGCTGAAAAAACAAGCCGAAACACTGTTCCGGCTGATTTGTTGTGAGAGAAAAACACCGCTCGTTGAAAAAAACAAGTTTGAAAAAGACAGATTATAAGAGAGACAAATAGGACACTGTGTGTGCAGTACAGTGCAGGGAGAGAGATTTTTAGAGTGCAAACAAGCGAGCTCAATTATCTATGGCATTGGAATCAAGGTTGCGTTCCGTTTGGGCTGGTTCCTATCGAGGTCTCAAGGGAAATTTCCACGATTGGCGAGTCGCTCGCCTAGCGCCGCCACACCATCGCCTCCGCATCCACCACCGTTGGTCTCCTCCTTTCTCCCTCCGGCATCTCGTCAGAGGCCGAAGGGAGTGAGGATCCATCGTTTTTTATTAGTTTTCTAGTAGATTGAGTCATCTAGGGTTAGAGTCTCTCCATGCCAAGTTTCTTGGTACTGAAAATTTATCTCCTCCTCCTCTCTGGCAACAACGAGGGGGCAGTGTGGATTGATTTTCTCCATGACGGCTCTGTTGAAGATGAGGGCGACATCAGCGTCAACAACTTTATCGGTTTGACGACATGGAGACTTGGCTTTACGGATGACGACATCAAAGGCGGAGATGATGTCACCGTCATGGAATAATTTTCTCCGGTTTCTTCTCCATTTTGTTGTGGTTAGATCTGGCCACAATGAAGGACTAGAGAGAATAAGTTTCAGATCAATCTTTCTTATTCTTTGGTGGTAAAAAGAAGAAGGAAGACACAAGAAAGAAGAAGTTTCTCCACTTCGCCTACAGGAATGTTGGCTGTCGTTCGTTGGGCATATGTTCTCAGGCCCTTTGCCGAGTGTTTGACTGTGCGGTCGTCTATACGAATCATCATACAGGTTGGGAGTTGAGATTTTGTGCTATACAGAGCGTGGTACAATTTAGATGATCTGGATATACGCTAGTGTGCTTGTAACGTGATGATGTACTCAGCTGTGATCTAATATAATTCTTCTTTCGTCTAAAAAAATTATCTATGGCATTGGCATGCATGTAGATGGGATTATATCCTCTAACGAGATTTTACTCATTTTTTGTGAATGTCAGAAATATTTTTTATTATGATGTTGTAGCCTTCTATCAATGGTATACTCTCTTTGTCCTGTCCTAAAATATAAAGGATTCAGTTTATCCTTAGTCAAACTATAGTAGTAACTTTGACTAAGTTTATAAAAAAAAGAAAATATATATAGAACTTCGAATTAGCTTAATTAAATACATTATAAAATATATATCTATAATATACCTCTTTGAAGTTATAGATGTTGATATTCTTCTCTATAAATTTGGTCAAACTTAGCGTAGTTTGACTTAGGATAAACTTGGGCCCCTTATATTTCAGGACGGAGGGAATAACTTTTGCACAATAATAGCAACTAATGTAGGGCATATTATTATAGATGCAAATGCTTGCATACTTGTACCCATACTTACTTTTATGAATGAACGTATGCAAGTTCTAACTCATAAATTTGTTTGCAAAAAAAAGTTCTAACTCATAAACATTTCTGAGAGACTTCGCTGGTAGGTTTGAGATTGAAAAATTACCGGTATATGGCCACGATAGCTAAACTCACTTTTACCCCTCGAAGAATAAGGAAGAAGTTTATTTTTTACAATTGAGTTATCGTTTCGAGTCTGATTGTGGCCGTCAAGGTCCAAAGACAATCAAACTACTTTGGCCATTGAACTACTAAACTAGACAACTTTAGCCCTCAACTAGTTTTAAAGTTGGTTTTGCCTACATATGTATTTTCAAAAAAAATATAAAAATATGTTTACATCTCTAAAACATATAACTAATTTAGTTTAAATAAAATACAAATGTTGTACCATTTTTCTACAAACAATATCTATTGGTGGTTAATTTAGAGTTATTTGGACATACTTGTTCCTGTTGGTAGTGTTTTATTGCTCATAATCTTGATCATTATTTATTTAATATAATATTAGTGTACATACTTAGTTAGACTCCAATTTGACTCAGCAAGTTCCACGTCAAGGAAGCTAATTGGGCAACCGTATGTAGGAGGTTGCTTAGCCTCTAGCATATTCTTGAGTGAATGCTACGACTCCATAAGTGGCCTATCATGTCTGTGTTGGGAGTCGTGATCCCTTGTCGCATGCCAAAATGGCTTAACACTAGTCAAAATTGTACTCAGGAGATAGATCAAGGATCAATACTACATCTATATAGTAAAAATTACAATAATCCAACTACACAAAGATGTACATGGCTCTTATAGTCTTATATATGCCTCCTATGCATGTGAATAGAACTAATATTATTGCGAAGTGGAGGCTATCATTTGTTTCACCTAAATGGATACCCAATTGGACTTTAGAAACTCCTCGCAACTTTTACAAAAATGTTGGAAGGAACAACAACAATAACCATCAACCACTTGCATTGCAAAAAGTACAAATATCTTGCAGGCATATGCATGTAATAAAGTAAGCAAATCTATCAAGTAAAGTTGGGCAAAATCTATCTGGTTGATTCCATGTAGGTCTTATTTATGGCTAGTTACTCAGAGTCTGTTTAGACCGACTAAGACTAATTGTTTGTCATAGCTAAAAATTAGTTGATTATTAACCGGTGTATATTTGTATTCCTCGTAAAAATTTACATACATCTCTAGCAATGAACTATTAGTTTGGCTTTTGTTAGCTAGTTGTGTTTGACTAATGGACTAACAACTACTGGCGATTAAAAATCGTTAGCCTTTCTTTGAATGGAGTAGAGCTAATTTTTGGCTTCGATATGTTACACCGTGAGCTCAAAATATCAAATAGACCTTAATCTAGCTTTTGAGAGAAGAGCTACGCAGTAAGCCGTGAATTCAATCCGAAGAAGCACAAAAACAGGTGGCCAACTTGGCTTGGCCCCCCATCTCCTCTCCTCTCTTCCCCAAACAAGATCTCGCCTCTCCCTGTCATGGAGGATAATTTAATTTAATCTCACGACCCCTCCTGCTCTGCTTTATTATCAGAAAGGCTAATGATCAACCGGTTGATTTGCCGGTTGTTATCAACCGTTTTTTGGGTCGTGAGTTGCGGAAACGTCGGCCTCTCCTCGCCTACGATCATGCTGGCGCGTGCGATGCGTCCCTGTGCGTGCGTCCGCTCGGCTTCAGCGTCAAGCAAGCAATCATGCCGGTGCCTGTGTCCCTACCTGACACACGAACGTGAGCACGGAACACCCTGCGACAATCTCTCCTCTTTCACCTCCTTGTGTGGATTTTGTTTTTTTTAATTTCTGAAGAATTTATGAATAATTTGATATATATTTCTCTTATGTTTGAAATTTATAGAAATAATTTGTAAATCTTTTTGAAAATTTTGGCATATATTTGTGTTATTCCCAAATTACATCACTCTTTTCAATAAATTACACTTAAGAAATCATTATAAATATAGTAATAAGACAGTGTAAATATAGCTATAAGACAATGTAAATGTATGTAAAAAATTTGGTTGATAAGAGAGGCTAAAATAATCGATTGTTGAGTAGACATTTCTTTTATTATCGCTTCCTCCTCGCTGCACCCATCCCACATGTCCTCTCCCCTGTCTCTCTCCAGCCTCCTTTTTTCGACCTTTGACGCTGTAGCTTGAGAGCAAGCTTAGGCTCTGTTCGGCTGGTCTATAAGCCGCTTGTGTTGATTTATACGGTTGATTTGTTGGAAGGAGAAAAATACTATCAGCCTGTTCGTTTGGTCGTATTCGGCTTATCAGTCAACAAACAGTATTTTTCTCTCACATCAAATCAGCCAACAATACTTTCAGCCATGACTTATAAGTCAAACAAACCCAAACGAAAAGGCTTATACCATGATTGATCAGCGGGATTACAAGTCAGACTTCTAACGGCAGCCGAACATAGTGCCTACTCCTGAGCGGCTGAGCGCTAGCTGGTCTCCGATAGGCTTGCCATGCAGGTGCGCTGCGACGTCTGCGGCGCCGCGCCGGCCGCCGTGGTCTGCTGCGCCGACGAGGCCGCGCTCTGCTCCGCCTGCGACCGCCGCGTCCACCGCGCCAACAAGCTCGCCCACAAGCACCGCCGCATACCGCTCCTCCAGCCCGCCTCCGGCAACGACGACTACGACGCTGCCGCAAACGCCGCCGCGCTGCTCTGCGACGTCTGCAAGGTCCGGTGCATGCTTCGGCCGGAGAGGGAGAGGATCGGATTCGGAGCTGCTGCTGCTGCTGACATGGTTGGTGCGCCTTGCAGGAGCGGAGGGGCCTCGTGTTCTGCGTGGAAGACCGCGCCATCCTGTGCCCTGACTGCGACGACCCCATCCACAGCGCCAACGACCTAACCGCCAAGCACACCCGCTTCCTCCTCGTCGGGGCCAAGCTCTCCGCCGCGCTCGTCGACCAGGTGCCCCCCCCCTGACGACGACGACTGCGGCCGCGGCAACGGCGCCGCCTGCGAGCCCGACGCTGTGCCCGCCCTCGGCGCGCAGGGCTCCTGCGCGGCCAAGGCCTCGGCTCTTGAGTCCGGCGGCGTAGGCGGCGGCAGCAGCATCTCCGACTACCTCACCAACATCTGCCCCGGCTGGCGCGTCTACGACCTCCTCTTCGACGACCCCGCGTTCTCAGCGGCATCGGTACGTGCCCAGCCGTCGTCGCCGCGCTCTGTTCTATTCTATCCGCAACCGGATCACGCTAGCTAACAGATCGACCTCGCGGTGGTTCGTTCTTGGAAGCAGAAGGCCGGCTACAGCGACGACGGCCACGAGCAGGTGCCGTCCCTGGACGCCGACCTCTTCGACGTGGTGGCCGGCGGCCGGCCGGGGAAGCGCGGAGGCGCCTGGTCCGGCGGCGGACCGCTGTGCTTCGACAAGGTGCCGGCCTCCGTCGTGGTCCTTCCGACGGCGGCCAAGCAGCAGCAGGGGTGCGTGAGGGAGAGGAGCTGGAACTCCGACAGCGACAGCGACGTGTTCGCGGTGCCGGAGTTCCCGCAGCCGCCGCCGCCCAAGAAGGCGCGGCAGGCACCGGCGCCGACTTTCTGGTGCTAATGAGCTGTACTGTATGAGCGAGCTTGTTGGTGCTGGCTTTTTACCCTGTACTGTTGTTGCTGCATATATATACTTACCACTACTGGCTAGCAGTGCTCAATCCCAGTTAATTAAGTTTGCTGCAGTTTATATTACGGTTTGATCATGAGGTAATATTGTTGTTACCGTATTGTAAACTTTTGTTGTGTCATGTATGTGTGCCACCTCCTTGATCTTGAGCAGGGGCGGATCCAGGGCCCGGGCTGTCCGGGCTGCAGCCCGGGGCGAGTCCATGTAGCCCCTTTAACATATGTGGTGTTTAGCCTAAAAAACTATTATCTTAATTAGATAAAAGGAAGCCTAAGAAGTAAGATCAGACTGTTTTGAACGTGAATCAGCAGCTCAGCCCGGGGTGCAGCCCCGTTCTGGATCCGCCCCTGATCTTGAGGTAGCAAAAAGATTTTAATCACCAATCTCAAGTTGACTTTGATATGAACCTCGTCAACAATTATGGTGCCTTGCTGCCTTTCAATCTTGTTCTTGATTGTATAGTGTGCCTGCCTTGGTAGATCGATCGCTGCATGAGCTAATTTTTTAGCAGTAATATGATAGCTGCAACTGATTGACATGAGAATACTGCTCCCTCCCATACTAATACTATCCTGGTAGAATAGAAATAGAAAACCAAATCGTATACATTTGCCAGCACACCCAGGTAGCTGGATTGCGAGATTCTTTTCTTGTTGGTTGAACACAAATCAGGGGCCGGTTCAGTTACAGTACAACCAGCCCAGGAATTACTCCAACTGAAGAATCTTATACAAATTTAGCTAGCATTCCAGCCTGGAATTTTTGCAGGTGGCCATCCCATGCGAAATGTACGAGGCCTTAAGGAGTTTGGATATGTCCTCGCCTTTTTCGAAGTGTCTTGTCTCAAAACCTGTTTGCACCTGTATTTGACCTTTCACCAATTTACTTATTATTATTACTTTCCGAACACAATGCAAATGGCCGGTCTTGGGGGGAAAAATCTCACATGCTTCTGTATACGTGAAACTGATATATCTAGTCTTGGCAGAGCAAAGTCAGACATGCTAACTGTTATATTGTAGAAGAAGTGGCCATTCATTAATGGAAATGCCACCGTCCTATGCCGTTTGGTTCAAACGACTGTTAGATTGTGTAGAGATACCAAAGTGAGGTTGCCTCGGTCTCCAACTTGTGCAAGAACGTGTCCTGACAGAGTAAGGCCACTTTGGATGATTGTAAGAATTTGGGGTCTATTTGATTGTAGTAATAAAATAAAATAATGTCTAGGTGATTCAGACATTCTATATTATGGGTTAGATTAAAATACCACCAACATATTATTGCAATCCTATAATCCATCTCAAATCTACTAATCGGGTAGATGGATGGACAATAATCCAACACCTATAATTTAGGGATCTAAACAGCCCAAATTATTACTCCAGACTCTAATAATCCAAAAGTAATCCAAATAGGCCCTTTACATAGCCACTATAGAATCTTAGGGGGATGTTGGGTTGGCCCTTTACACCTATAATGTTGGGTTGTTTTTTCTTTTAATGTCTTAGGGGGGATTGCTCCCCACCCGGCACTATCGGAAGCAGCAGATTTGCCGAGTGCATTTCATCGGGCACTCGGCAAAAAAGTTATTTGCCGAGTGCTTCAAAAACCACACTCGGTAAAATAACGGCACTCGGCATACCAATATCTTTACCGAGTGCTGAAAAAAGACCACTCGGCAAACTAGGTAAAAAACACTTGGCAAAACAGAGACATTCGGCAAAAAACCGCCACGTAGACATCCGTTAGTTAGTGTGCCGGCCGTTAGGAGTTTGTCGAGTGTCCGTTACTGGCACTCGGCAAAGAAGTAAGTTTGCCGAATGTTTTTCTTTAGCACTCGGCAAAGAAATCATAGACTAATTAGGTTTTAAAGATTCGTCTCGCAAATTAGTCGCAAGTTGTGCAATTAGTTTTGTAATTAGTCTATATTTAATACTCCATACATGTGTCCAAATATCTGATGGGACAACGACTAAAATTTAGAGGAGAAACCAAATACCCCCTAAATTTATAGCGGCTAAAAAAAAATTTAGACAATAGACTACCGTAGCTACGAATCCTAGGGCTACGCCACTGCCGCCCGGCCGGCCGGATTAGCAACAGTTGAGACTTGAGATCGATGGGAGCAGAAATAATGAAACGATCGATGAACAACTAACGCGCACATCACGCAGATCAAGCACGCTACACAGAGTGCCACGTACAGTGGTGGTCCACGCGTCCATTAATTGGGCCCCGTACGTAAGTACACATCCAGAACATGCCATGCGTATTTTTTTTTGGCACATGGACAAGTGGTCCCGTTCGCTTCGTTGAAAAAAACAAACTGAAACACTGTTCCGGCTAATTTGCTGTGAGAGAAAAACACTGTTCTGGCTAAAAAAAATAACTGAAAAAGACGAATTATAAGAGAAGCGAACGGGGCACTGTGTGTGCAGTACAGTGCAGGGAGAGAGATTTTTAGGCTATGTTTAGTTCGTGAATTTTGGGAATTTGGCTACTGTAGCACTTTCGTTTTTATTTAGCAATTAGTGTTCAATCATGGACTAATTAGACTCAAAACGTTCGTCTCGCCATTTTCAACCAAACTGTGCAATTAGTTTTTTTTCGTCTACATTTAATGCTCCATGCACGTATCGCAAGATTCGATATGATGGCTACTGTAGTACTTTTTGAGAAACTTTTTGGGAACTAAACAAGCACTTAGAGTGCAAACAACCGAGCTCAATTATGGCTGGTTTCCTATCGAGGTCTCAAGGAGAAATTTCCGCGACTAGCAAGTCGCTCGCCCTAGCGCCGCCGCCGCCATCACCTCCGCATCCACCACCGTTGGTCTCCCTTCCTTCTCCCTCTGGCATCTCGCCGGAGGCCGGAGGGAGTGGGGATCCATCGTTTTTTATAAGTTTTCTAGTAGATCGAGTCATCTATGGTTAGAGTCTCTCCATACCAAGTTTCTTGGTACTGGAAATTTATCTCCTCCTCCTCCTCTCTGGCGACGGCGATGGGGCAGTGTGGATTCATTTTCTCCATGGCGGCTCTGTTGAAGATGAGGGCGGCACTGTTGAAGATGAGGGCGACATCAGCGTCAGCAACTTTATCGGCTTGACGACATGGAGACTTGGCTTTCTGGATGACGACATCAAGGCGGAGATGATGTCACTGTTATAGAATAATTTTCTCCGGTTTCTTCTCCGTTTTGTTGTGGTTAGATCTGGCCACAATGAAGGACCAGAAAGAATAAGTTTCAGATCAATCTTTCTTATTCTTTGGTGGTAAAAAGAAGGAAGACACAAGAAAGAAGAAGTTTCTCCACTTCGCCTGCAGGAATGTTGGCTGTCGTTCGTTGGGCATATGTTCTCAGGCCTTTTGCCTAGTGTTTGACTGTGCGGTCGTCTATACGAATCATCATACAGGTTTGGAGTTGAGATTTTGTGCTATACAGAGCGTGGTACAATTTAGATGATCTGGATATACGCTAGTGTGATTGTAACGTGATGATGTACTTAGCTGTGATCTAATATAATTCTTCTTTCATCTCAAAAAAATTATCCATGGCATTGGCATGCATGTAGATGGGATTATATCCTCTAAAAAGATTTTACTCATTTTTTGTGAATGTCAGAAATTTTTTTTATTATGATGTTGTAGCCTTCTATCAATGGTATACTCTCTTTGTCCTGTCCTAAAATATAAAGGATTCAGTTTATCCTTAGTCAAACTATAGTAGTAACTTTGACTAAGTTTATAAAAAAAGAAAAAATATATAGTACTTCGAATTAGCTCAATTAAATACATTATAAAATATATATCTATAATATACCTCTTTGAAGTTATAGATGTTGATATTCTTCTCTATAAATTTGGTCAAACTTAGCGTAGTTTGACTTAGGACAACCTTGTGGCCCTTATATTTAAGGACGGAGGGAATAACTTTTGCACAATAATATCAACTAATGTAGGGCATATTATTGTAGATGCAAATGCTTGCATACTTGTACCCATACTTACTTTTATGAATGAACGTATGCAAGTTCTAACTCATAAATTTGTTTGCAAAAAAAAGTTCTAACTCATAAACATTTCTGAGAGACTTCGCTGGTAGGTTTGAGATTAAAAAATTACCGGTATATGGCCACGATAGCTAAACTCACTTTTACCCCTCGAAGAATAAGGAAGAAGTTTATTTTTTACAATCGAGTTATCGTTTCGAGTCTGATTGTGGCCATCAAGGTCCAATGACAATCAAACTACTTTGGCCATTGAACTACTAAACTAGACAACTTTAGCCCTCAACTAGTTTTAAAGTTGGTTTTGCCTACATATGTATTTTCAAAAAAATATAAAAATATGTTTACACATCTAAAACATATAACTAATTTAGTTTCAATAAAATACAAATGTTGTACCATTTTTCTACAAACAATATCTATTGGTGGTTAATTTAGAGTTATTTGGACATACTTGTTCCTGTTGGTAGTGTTTTATTGCTCATAATCTTGATCATTATTTATTTAATATAATATTAGTGTACATATTTAGTTAGACTCCAATTTGACTCAGCAAGTTCCACATCAAGGAAGCTAATTGGGCAACCGTACGTAGGAGGTTGCTTAGCCTCTAGCATATTCTTGAGTGAATGCTAAGACTCCATCAGCCTGTTCGTTTATTGGTTTCAGCCAGCCTAAACCAGACAGTCAACAGTGTTTTCCTCTCACAAAAAATTAGCATCACCAAATTCAAACCAAAGACCAAAGACCACCCAAATGAACAGGCCCCATAAGTGGCCTATCATGTCTGTGTTGGGAGTCGTGATCCCTTGTCGCATGCCAAAATGGCTTAACACTAGTCAAAATTGTACTCAGGAGATAGATCAAGGATCAATACTACGTCTATATAGTAAAAATTACAATAATCCAACTACACAAAGATGTACATGGCTCTTATAGTCTTATATATGCCTCCTATGCATGTGAATAGAACTAATATTATTGCGAAGTGGAGGCTATCATTTGTTTCACCTAAATGGATACCCAATTGGACTTTAGAAACTCCTCGCAACTTTTACAAAAATGTTGGAAGGAACAACAACAATAACCATCAACCACTTGCATTGCAAAAAGTACAAATATCTTGCAGGCATATGCATGTAATAAAGTAAGCAAATCTATCAAGTAAAGTTGGGCAAAATCTATCTGGTTGATTCCATGTAGGTCTTATTTATGGCTAGTTACTCAGAGTCTGTTTAGACCGACTAAGACTAATTGTTTGTCATAGCTAAAAATTAGTTGATTATTAACCGGTGTATATTTGTATTCCTCGTAAAAATTTACATACATCTCTAGCAATGAACTATTAGTTTGGCTTTTGTTAGCTAGTTGTGTTTGACTAATGGACTAACAACTACTGGCGATTAAAAATCGTTAGCCTTTCTTTGAATGGAGTAGAGCTAATTTTTGGCTTCGATATGTTACACCGTGAGCTCAAAATATCAAATAGACCTTAATCTAGCTTTTGAGAGAAGAGCTACGCAGTAAGCCGTGAATTCAATCCGAAGAAGCACAAAAACAGGTGGCCAACTTGGCTTGGCCCCCATCTCCTCTCCTCTCTTCCCCAAACAAGATCTCGCCTCTCCCTGTCATGGAGGATAATTTAATTTAATCTCACTACCCCTCCTGCTCTGCTTTATTATTGCTTCCTCCTCGCTGCACCCATCCCGCCATGTCCTCTCCCCTGTCTCTCTCCAGCCTCCTTTTCTCAACCTTTGACGCTGTAGCTTGAGAGCAAGCTTAGTGCCTACCAGATTCTCCTCCTCCTGAGCGGCTGAGCGCTAGCTGGTCTCCGATAGGCTAGCCATGCAGGTGCGCTGCGACGTCTGCGGCGCCGCGCCGGCCGCCGTGCTCTGCTGCGCCGACGAGGCCGCGCTCTGCTCCGCCTGCGACCGCCGCGTCCACCGCGCCAACAAGCTCGCCCACAAGCACCGCCGCATACCGCTCCTCCAGCCCGCCTCCGGCAACGACGACTCCGACGCTGCCGCAAACGCCGCAGCGCCGCTCTGCGACGTCTGCAAGGTCCGGTGCATGCTTCGGCCGGAGACGGAGAGGATCGGATTCGGAGCTGCTGCTGCTGCTGACATGGTTGGTGCGCCTTGCAGGAGCGGAGGGGCCTCGTGTTCTGCGTGGAAGACCGCGCCATCCTGTGCCCCGACTGCGACGACCCCATCCACAGCGCCAACGACCTCACCGCCAAGCACACCCGCTTCCTCCTCGTCGGGGCCAAGCTCTCCGCCGCGCTCGTCGACCAGGTGCCCCCCTCCCCTGACGACGACGACTGCGGCCGCGGCAACGGCGCCGCCTGCGAGCCCGACGCTGTGCCCGTCCTCGGCGCGCAGGGCTCCTGCGCGGCCAAGGCCTCGGCTCTTGAGTCCGGCGGCGTAGGCGGCGGCAGCAGCATCTCCGACTACCTCACCAACATCTGCCCCGGCTGGCGCATCGACGACCTCCTCTTCGATGACCCCGCGTTCTCAGCGGCATCGGTACGTGCCCAGCCATCGTCGCCGCGCTCTGTTCTATTCTATCCGCAGCCGGATCACGCTAGCTAACAGATCGACCTCGTGGTGGCTCGTTCTTGGAAGCAGAAGGCCGGCTACAGCGACGACGGCCACGAGCAGGTGCCGTCCCTGGACGCCGACCTCTTCGACGTGGTGGCCGGCGGCCGGCCGGGGAAGCGCGGAGGCGCCTGGTCCGGCGGCGGACCGCTGTGCTTCGACAAGGTGCCGGCCTCCGTCGTGGTCCTTCCGACGGCGGCCAAGCAGCAGCAGGGGTGCGTGAGGGAGAGGAGCTGGAACTCCGACAGCGACAGCGACGTGTTCGCGGTGCCGGAGTTCCCGCAGCCGCCGCCGCCCAAGAAGGCGCGGCAGGCACCGGCGCCGACTTTCTGGTGCTTCTGAGCTGTACTGTATGAGCGAGCTTGTTGGTGCTGGCTTTTTACCCTGTACTGTTGTTACTGCATATATATACTTACCACTACTGGCTAGCAGTGCTCAATCCCAGTTAATTAAGTTTGCTGCAGTTTATATTACGGTTTGATCATGAGGTAATATTGTTGTTACCGTATTGTAAACTTTTGTTGTGTCATGTATGTGTGCCACCTCCTTGATCTTGAGCAGGGGCGGATCCAGGGCCCGGGCTGTCCGGGCTGCAGCCCGGGGCGAGTCCATGTAGCCCCTTTAACATATGTGGTGTTTAGTCTAAAAAACTATTATCTTAATTAGATAAAAGAAAGCCTAAGAAGCAAGATCAGACTGTTTTGAACGTGAATCAGCAGCTCAGCCCGGGGTGCAGCCCCGTTCTGGATCCGCCCCTGATCTTGAGGTAGCAAAAAGATTTTAATCACCAATCTCAAGTTGACTTTGATATGAACCTCGTCAACAATTATGGTGCCTTGCTGCCTTTCAATCTTGTTCTTGATTGTATAGTGTGCCTGCCTTGGTAGATCGATCGCTGCAAGAGCTAATTTTTTAGCAGTAATATGATAGCTGCAACTGCATTACCTGATCCTGATTGACATGAGAATACTACTCCCTCCCATACTAATACTATCCTGGTAGAATAGAAATAGAAAATCAAATCAGGGGCAGTTTGAGACTAATTAGGGCCCGTTCAGTTACAGTACAACCAGCCCAGGAAGAATCTTATATAAATTTAGCTAGCATTCCAGCCTGGAATTTTTGCAGGTGGCCATTCCATGCGAAATGTACGAGGCCTTAAGGAGTTTGGATATGTCCTCCCCTTTTTCGAAGTGTCTTTGTCTCAAAACCTGTTTGCACCTGTATTTGACCTTTCACCAATTTACTTATTATTATTACTTTCCGAACACAATGCAAATGGCCGGTCTTGGGGAAAAAATCTCACATGCTTCTGTATACGTGAAACTGACATATCTAGTCTTGGCAGAGCAAAGTCAGACATGCTAACTGTTATATTGTAGAAGAAGTGGCCATTCATTAATGGAAATGCCACCGTCCTATGCCGTTTGGTTCAAACGACTGTTAGATTGTGTAGAGATACCAAAGTGAGGTTGCCTCGGTCTCCAACTTGTGCAAGAACGTGTCCTGACAGAGTAAGGCCACTTTGGATGATTGTAAGAATTTAGGGTCTATTTGATTGTAGTAATCAAATAAAATAATGTCTAGGTGATTCAGACATTCTATATTATGGGTTAGATTAAAATACCACCAACATATTATTGCAATCCTATAATCCATCTCAAATCTACTAATAGGGTAGATGGATGGACAATAATCCAACACCTATAATTTAGGGATCTAAACATCCCAAATTATTACTCCAGATTCTAATAATCCAAAAGTAATCCAAATAGGCCCTTTACATAGCCACTATAGAATCTTAGGGGGATGTTGGGTTGGCCCTTTACACCTATAATGTTGGGTTGTTTTTTCTTTTAATGTCTTAGGGGGGATTGCTCCCCACCTGGTATATTATTTCAATACCATGTCAGTGACTCATGTGTCAGTGACACAGTATAAGATGTCATCCGTAATAATGGTAAATATGTAAATGCCCCCTAGATTGTAAGATGTTTGGTTGGTCAAATTCGTAAAACAGGAATATAGATGGTTGGATCTAATAAGGTATGATTGGTCGCTTTGCATTAGTTTTAGCCGCATTATATCTTATGCAGTACCATTCAAAACAATTTAAACGTACGCAATATCTTATTGTTTGGTTGGGCTGCACAGAGAAGTTGTGTTGGGTAAGTTTGTGTTTGGTTGCTCACGCATGTTCGAGTAGACGTCCAATGTTCTAGGAGCGGCGGAAGAGGTGAGAATATTTCGTTGTTTGTGGTATGCCCCATTAACATGTGTAAATATACCTTGCCTAACACGACCAAAACTAACGTACTAGTTAACATTGTATTGGACTTGGTTTGAGCACCATGCAAGTCTACACATATAAGAGCTAAACTATATATATAAGAGCTTTGGGACTAATAAACAAACGTAAAGTGCATTGCACAAGTCTAGACACATGCTAATGCAACAAACCAAAAATATGCCCAAAATAATCTATCCCCTCCATCCCAAAAAAGAATGAAAGTCACACTTTCTCAAAGAGTAAAAAAACTAAATTTAATAAGTATCACTAGATTAATTATGGAATACATTTTCACAATAAAATTATTTGAAGATATAAATATAGATACTATTTCCTACAAAATTATTGAAACTTAGGATTGTTGACTCATTAAAAAAATGAGATTTTTTTTTTCTAGTTTTGGACCGTGGGAGTACACAAGGATATGAAGAATTGGATCCTGTGAGATTTTTTATAGCATATTCCTATAATTCCTACGAGATCCAAAGTTCCAAACCACTACTGACGTTTGCAAGAAATTTGAACTCTGGTTGCTAAAAAGAAACTTTCGGTATGAGCTGTACTTCACCATGCAACCACTAAAAATATCTAAATCGCGTGAATCTTTTGGCAACAAGTGAAATTAAGAGGGTCGTTTGCAGTACTTGAAATTAATATCTCCAAGGATAGTTGGTGTTGTTCCCTTCAACATCGAAGAAGATCCTGGACTGCACGTTTTCTTGCATTAAGAGGAAGCTCCATGGATCCTTGAAGAAAGCTCTTCTCGAACACACCTGAACTGCTACGTGCGCCGACCGTGTAAACATGCACACGGTCGCAGCTGCAGTACACGCTATTTTCATTACCCGGAATGCATGTTTACCTCCAAACAGAATTCCATGCTTATGTCTGCTCACTCCATCCCGGAAAAAAACAATTTAAAATTTAGGACAAGCTAAAATTTTAGTGAAAATAATATTAATATTTATGTCTCAACATAATTTTAATGTGAATGTATTCTATAATTAAAAAACTTAAAAATATTAGACTTCATGAGAATTGCGGGCAGTAGCCACACTGTAGACCATACCTGAACACACAACATATACTACATCCGTATCAATATAAGTCCCCACGTCATATTTTGAGGAGTTAATCAATCTCAACTTTAACTAAATTTATAGAAAATAGTATAAAAAACGTATCTCTAATGCTCGTAAAAAAATTATATCTCTAAATAGGCTTGCTAAGAAAATAGATGATATGATTAATTTAATAATATTTATCATATCATAAACATTAGTTTTTTTTTAATATTCA
Source organism: Miscanthus lutarioriparius (assembly GCA_904845875.1). NCBI lineage: Eukaryota > Viridiplantae > Streptophyta > Magnoliopsida > Poales > Poaceae > Miscanthus > Miscanthus lutarioriparius. The sequence continues at coordinate 4,244,905 of CAJGYO010000018.1, forward strand.
ATCAAAGTCGCGATTGAGACAAGGACTTATTTCGGGAGAGGGGAAGTAATACATCGATATCAAATCTAGGCGCTGCCAAACCTCCGCAGAGGAGCTAACTGGATGCCAATCCAAGACTGTTGCGTGCATGCTCATGCGGAGGAGGGATGCATGCAACGATGGCTGCGATGCGATGCATTGGTCCATGCACGTCGCGAACTCAACAAAATCAGGCATGCAGCTGGCTTGGTGCACAGCACGCAACAAAGCACGCATCGTCACCGACTCGTCGTCCCTCTCCACTGCCCAACAGCCCAAGTTGGAGTGGTTGCAGTTGCAATGCGTGCACCCAGAGTGATCCATGGCGTCCTTCCATCCGAACCACTTCTCGCTGGCGCCGCTGGCGGCTGCACGAACGAACAGAGACGGCAGACCCGGCCAGCCGTGAGCCGTCAAGTTTAATTAACTAGATATATTTTCTCTGTTAATAACAAAAGAGTCAAACAATTTTAAGTTAGACTATATCCATAAAAAATATTATCAATATTTATATCTTTAAATAGGTTTATTATAAAAATATATTTCATGTTTAATCTAGTGATGCTTAATAATTATTAGTAATATTTTTTTATAAATCTTTGGTCAAATCTAGGAATGTTTGACTCTTTGGAAATTGAGATTTATACTTTTAAGAAGGAGGAAGTATTGAAAATAGTATATCAACATTTGTATCACTAAAAAATTTATTATGAATATATATATTGAAAACATTATCAACATTTGTATTTGAAAGGATAAACAAAGACGGGCGAGTGGTCTTTAAAAAAGGACTTTTCCTTCCTAAAAAGTAATAAAAAATATCCATAAAAATACCCAAGTTGCAAATAAAAAATGAAGTAAGAAATATATTTTAGCGTCAAAACAGATATCTTTTATTCTCTTCGATCTTATTTCTAACGATAATGATTAGACCCATGTGTCCTCCGGGGCGGACCAACCCGCTCCCACCGCTCGCCTGCATCGCAAAAAAAAGGAAATAAATCGACCGCTCCATACCCGCTATCGCCGCAGGCAACACCACCGCTCCCACCCCCACCCGTCGACGCCACTGGCTCAGCACCGTCCCCGTCTCCGCCGTCCCCATCCTCTCTCTCTCCCTCTCTCTCTCTCGATGTGGCGCAAAGCGCAGCCACCCCTGCGTGCTGTGCACGACCGGCCCGGTGGTGCCCCAGCAGTGTGGCGTAGCCCCCTGGCGGGGTGGCCGCTCGCCCACATCGTGAGGACAGAGATGCACATGGCCGCGGCAGCTAGGTCGCCGCCGTCGAAAGCACATGTGTCGACCGGAGGAGCAACCATCGCTGGCCTGTAGCGGTAATAACATGACATGACATGATCCACGGGTAGCCCAGTCGGTCCCGCCGCCAGCGTCGCCACCCGCTGGCCAGCGTGTTTCATGTCAAGGAAAGACACTCTAGGATGTGGCGCTGCTTCATTACGATCAAGTAGAATGTAGCACCCGGTTTTAAGAACAAAACTAGATACGCACCATATGTGAACCCAGAAAGTCAAATCTCACATATAGCTACAAATAAGGGTAATATCAAAAGACAATGCTCAATATATAAGGTACTTAGTATAAAGAATATAACCTTAGACAATAAATAGCGAAAAGACAACTCTGGTCTTTGGGTGAAGACTCCAATCTACAGGGACAACTGACTGGTTGATCACAAGCATAACTCCTCCAGACTAGCAATCTGGTACCCATTCGGGATTTTTCCAAATAATTGAAAAGTAAAGCAAGCGTAACTACATGTCGCACTCAACAAATATAACATGGGGTTCATGAGGCTCAAAAGGCTGACACTGGTTTAACTGCGATTAGCTTTTAATGAATCATGATTTTAGCAATTGAGTATCAACAAGTTTATCACAAGCCCATGTAAACACATGATCAGGTAAACATGAAAAATAAATAGCAACAACAATTAACCATTAATGAGCATCTTTATTATCCGTATCATCAGTGTTCATCATCTATTCCATAAGGGTTTCAAGGCCGCTCGTGACCGTGAGCACGGCTGATATACCAGTTTTACACTCTGCAGAGGTTGTACACTTTTACTATGAGTCGTGATTTACACTTTCACCCGAGGTGATCAGCCTCTTGACCCACTACCTAGGAAGGTTGATAGGGTTCACTATGAAGCCTTTCAAAGGTTCGTTTAATAAGTTACGGCCATTAGATTCACTTGGCAAACAGATGTAGAGCCTCCCTTTCCGATGGCACAATGACGCACAGCCTATACACAAGGGGATTGAGGCCGCACTATACTCGATTCATCAAATCATTCTTATGCCAATAAAGGTAACCACTAACAAGCTAGAAAATGTTCTCATATTGAGCTAAAGTTAGAGCCATGTAGCCTTCATAGTTGTACTGTAAGTCTCGGATGTTCGCTTACAGATAAGTGCTTAGGGAGAGGAATCTAGAGCACCATATAATAGTCCAATGCTCTAGCTCCCTGATTCTATATTGCTAAAAAACATCTTTTAGTGTTTATTGCATATACCATTAGTCAAGTTACAAGGTAATGGCTTTAGTTGAGCACTAGCATCATACTACCAAATGCAATAGCCCATATGTAACAAGGAATCCAGGATGTTAAATAGCTAGGAAACTTACTACGGTTGTCAAGGTAGACACATGCATATGATTAACTTATTAAAGTGAATAGGACCACAAGAAAGATCCCATGCTATACTTGCCTTAAACTAAGATCCTTCTTCTAGTCCAAACCTTCCATAGAACTCCTTCTTGATCAACACGTAAAGCTCACCGACTGGACATGATCATAAAGCACCACACAAGCATCCATGCAATCATACACGAAGCAAATAATAGAACTAAATTAGAACAGTACACTAAACATATAAAACAACAAGTAAAAAGGTTTTAAAAATGTTCTACACGTCGCTATGAACACATAGACACGAAAAACACGCTAATCGGAACTACGGTTGTAAAGAAACGACTACAAGGTTTTATATTATAAAAGAAAAGAGAAGACTATAAGCTTGATTTATGTTAATTAGGAAAAACTATATGAGTAGCATTAATTTAGATTAAACAAATCATATTTATATTTAAAAACTAAGTTGAAACTAATCATATTTTATTTATAAATATTTTGATATCATTTATGCCAATTCAACTTTAACTTACAAATACAAACTAACATGTGAGGACATCTAATCAAATTTGATATGTGTGTTTAGACTAAACATATTATAATTTAAACACATGTTTATGTTAGCAACTAGTCATGTTAAAACTTATTTGCAAAAGAGCATTGTATATAATTATGTTACTTTTATTTATAAAAACTAGTTGAATGCATATTAATCAAATTAATATTTAAGCATATATATAAGTCACTTGACATGAAAAACGATGATACTAGCATGTAGATCACATCGATACGAATCTAACACAATTGGAACGACTCGAAACGGACTTAAAACGAATATACAACGACGATATTACGAACTGATGATAATTTCGTAATTACCTCGTCTTCATCCTTTGGCCTCCCGTACAGCCACCACACGGCCATGGCAACAGCAGCTATGCAGGGGTGGGCTCGACTTGTTACATGAAGGAGAGGATGGTCGGGCTGGGCAGCGCGGCGACGACGACGACGGTGAGAGGAGGAGAAAAATCTAATTTACTATACGAGGGATTTTCTAAACTAGGGGCTCCCCTTATAGTAGTTTTGATGTGCTTTGCTCAAGGGGTTGATACATATTTATAAGAAGAAAAACTACCCACATCTACATTAACTAGCAATATGGTACTAATTGATATTGCACCATCCACATTTACTAATGGATCTAAATAATCATTAAAGCCCATTAGTAAATAAATGCATGGGTCTTTAAGATTTATTAGGATTATTGCACATGGACTTTGAGAGTTGGTTAAAAATGAAATATATTATTTATTTTTGGAATTAATTAATTTTGTGAATAAAATAATTTTAGAAAACTCCAGAATTGATATTTAAGCCACGAAAAATACTTCTGAGACCTCCGAAAATTTGGAGAAAATTCTCAAAGACACTTTGGAACATGATGAACCCAAATAAAGTATTCGGAGCACATGAAAAGATTGTTGGAAACTTGGAACATAAAGATTAAGGTGAAGGACGTAGGAATTAAATTCCATAAATAAGTTCGAAAATTCCTAGAGATAGATATTCGTCTCCTAAACGTATTTTAAAAAAACACATTTTGCACATACAAACACAAGGTGCGACCAGCATGAATGCAACAAACACGTTTCTACCTTAAGATAAATTTTAATCTAATGAAAATTTATTGTTTTCCCATGTTTTCATGAGCAAAAAAATACAAAATTAAATCATTTTAGCTCTATTTCAAGATAAGCAAATTTTAGGGTTGTGGGGTTCATAAACCCGGGGTCCCTCATGGACCGGCTTCCTAACAAAGGATCGGTCCAGCAAACAACACTGTGAACGACGCGCAACTCCTGGGCTGGCTCAAATACCTAAACGATAGGCCAGAAGGGCCATCCAATCTCCGACCAGAAGGCCTGGCCGAGGAGGAACGGCGCCCGCTTCCGACTTCAGCCCGCCTCTCCGACTGGAAGGCCTCACTAAAGAGGAATAGCGCTCACTTCTGACTCTAGCCCACATCTGGATGGCCTCTCCGACCGAAAGGCCTAGCCAAACACCACTTTGAACTCCGACCCTCCGACTGAGGATGCACCGAACCCTTGCTTATAGCTCTTCTCCGACTGGCGTAGTCGGAGCCGACTAGGACCAACCGACTGGGGACGCCCGCTCAGTGAGGACCAGGAAACGGACGAAGCAAGTAAGGCAGGGCACTCAAGTCAATCGCAATACCGAGGACCGTACCCTGTACACCTGTAGGACAGTACCGACAGGACATGTCAGAAGAGTGCCCTGCAACCTTCTAGACATGTCAAAACCCAAGCAGTGTTGTAGGCGCCGACATTTACCCTACAGTGTTGTGGACGCCCGCAAACTACCATACCAGACAAGCACAGTGTCGGATACCAGAAAATAGGGTACCCCAAGCAAAGATCGAAAAACTGCTTAGACCCTAAGAACGGAACCAACGGAATAAACAAACGAGGTCTCGGCCAAAATCTCCGATTCGCTCGAGACCCCGTCGCCGAGCCCCGGCGGAAGCAAACGATTCTCCCACTCGCCCGAGACCGCCTCGCCGAGGCCCCCTCGCCCGGGGCCTCGGAAGAAGTGCCGATTCTCCGATTCGCGCAAGGCCGGCTCAGCACCAGCCCCGTGACCGCCTCTTCGACCAAACTGCTCTGACCGAACGTCACATCCAAGCGCCCAACCACTCCGACAGACGCACGATGGCATAGTACAGCGAAGTGACCGACTACACGCTAGTCGCGTCAACCTCCTGCCATCTGCGACGGCATAGAGCAGGGGTTACCGACCACTGTGCTGCCTAACTCCTGCACCAAGGACATCACAACGTGGGGAGTCAGAACGGGTTCCTGTAGCCTCGGAATCAGTGGACCGACCGCTCCGTCTCGCCCGAGCCCCCTCGACAGGGCCTCGGATTCACTGATCTTACTCCGCCTCGCCCGTCCGCCTCGCCCGAGGCTAGGCTCGTCCCGCAACCTCGTCGCCTCCGCCTCAAAGGTCTCTCTGGCAGGCTGTCGCATCCGATTAATGCGCTCAGCTACACCCGCTACGTAAGCCATGATCGGCAGTGTGCTGCAACAGGAGCGACGGGACAATGGTCAGATCACCTTTCTACCATCCCTTACTGACAATACAGGTACCGTATCCTATAGGCGCACGTCTCGCACTATTCCGCCTGATGGCTGCTGAGACCCACATCTGCACCTGGGTCACTTCTCTGGCCTCGGTACGGCAGGCCTCGGCACAACAGGCCTCGGCACGACCGGCTACGATGGCCGCCGAGCCTCTGCAATCCACCAAGTCAACAAATGTGCAGCATGTTACTTGCAGTGGAGACCATACCGATTAGACATCTACGGAACTCCCACGACAATGCCATGTTGCTCCAGGAGTAAATACGTCATCGAATAGTCCGCTCCATGTGTAGCTCTCTTATGTACTCCTGGTTTCCTCCCTGCGGCTATAAAAGGAGGCGGCCAGGACCGTTTCTAGGGACGGTGGATAGAGTCACGAACACTGCATCGAATAACACGCCGCATTCTCAGAATTCATATCACCTCCCTCACGAGACTTGGGACGAACTCCCTCTCTCGCCTAGCTTGTAACCCCTACTACGAGCACCACAGTGCAAGGAATACAAGAACATCTTCTCAGACCGGACGTAGGGCATCCATTGCCCAACCAAGATAAACCTTGTGTCTCTTTGCATCACCATCCGGAATTGGGAGCACGCAGCACAAATTCACTAGTCGGTTAAGGACCCCGGTTCCGAACACCGGCGGGCTGGCGCTGCCAGTAGGGGAACTTCTGCGTGTCGCCTTAGTCATCCCACCGATTCGGATGGCGATCCCGTGCGATCGTTGCGTCTCGGGATGATCGTCTGGTTCGGGAGCATAGAATTCATGTCTCTAGGGCACGAGTATGACATGGTACTCCTCTCACCCAGAGCGCCATCAACCGACGACGACGTCATGCACCAAAGCCCATGCGCGAGACGGCGCCCGAGCCGCCGCCAGCCGTCAAGCTTCGCTAAGCGCCACATGTGGCGAAATCCACCCTAACATCACCGCGCAATCTGAGCGCCCGATCCGTGCTCCACCGGAATCCCATACCCCGCTGGCGGCATAGGGTCCTCAGACGGGACCTGTCCACTTAAGCCTCGGCAGGGAAAAGGGCCGGTGGCGCACAGCGACGCCCCATCATCAAGCTCTGTCCCGCCTCCTCCCGAGGAGCCAGCTCTGGCGGAGCCAAGCCTGGAGACGGCGCCATCCCCGTACCCTTTCGGGCTGACCAATGTCGCCGCCTCCTACGCCACCGCCCTCGTCTCCATTCATCAACGTCATACCCATAACCCCATAGTCACAACTCCAATCCACCCCCACTCAGACTCCTCGGTGGAGGACGAGGCGTGGGTTGGAGCAGACTTCTCCGGGATTCGCGACCCTGAGGCAATGCACCGCTTCATGATCGCGAGCGACTACTGCTTCGGCTACTCCGATTCCGACGGCGAGGACGCTTACGGCCCGACTCGTGAGTGTTTCCACATCGGACTCGGAATGCCGAGCATGGGCAACGATGGAGGAAGGGCAGCCAACGCCACACCACCACGCACGGGGTCCCCGGCAGTGGCGGCAGGTGTCCCCACCCCCGAGCAACTTCGACGCATAGACCTAGAGTAGCTCCGTGAGCTTCAAACCAAGGTCCAGCAAGATCGACTCCTCCTGCAGCAACTCCGAGCCACCCTCGAGCAAGAGCAATGGGCGCGCGCGATGGCGGAATGGCTCGGTTGGGGCTCGCGACGTCAACCGCCGCGTAACGCGATGATGAGGGGGCGAACCCCCTCTTCAATCGCGCTTAGCGAAACGTCGCCGCGGGCGGCGATCTTGGTCGGCGATGCCCGAGCCCTCTACCACGGAGGGGCGACGGTCCACGGCGAACTCCGGGGCCTTCTCGAGATCGCCAGGTGCAAGCAAAGGCGGAAAGCTCCGCGTCTCGGCGACGCGCTGGGGCGCTCTCAAACAGCCCTCGGTGCATGACCGCCTCAGGGCCCCCTCGGTGCACGACTGCCTCAGGGCCCCCTCGGTGCACGACCGCCTCGACGACCAATGCGAGGCGCAAAATGGCCACCACATGGGCAGCAGACGACGGCGCCACGACCACGATGGGGCTGCCCGGGGCTACCAATTGCACCGAGGCGGTCGCTATGACAGTGGGGAGGACCGCAGTCCTTCTCCTGGGCCGCCTGGCCCTAGAGTTTTTAGTAAGGCCGTCCGCAGCGCCCGCTTCCCAGCCCGGTGTCATCAGCCAGCGAATCTCTCAAAGTACAGCGGCGAGACCAACCCCGAGCTATGGTTGGCCGACTACCGTCTAGCTTGTCAGCTAGGCGGTGCGGACGATGACCAGCTCATCATCTGCAACCTCCCCCTATTTCTGTCAGACTCAACGCGAGCCTGGCTCGAACACCTTCCCCCTATGCAAATCCACGACTGGCGTGACTTGGTAAAGGTCTTCATCAGGAATTTCTAGGGCACCTACGCGCGCCCCGGGAACTCCTGGGACCTCAAGAGTTGCCGCCAGGGGCCGGACGAGTCTCTTCGAGACTTCATCCGACGTTTCTCCAAGCAATGCACCGAGTTGCCCAAATATGGCGACTCGAAAATCGTCCGAGCATTCCTCTCTGCACCACCATCGAGACCTGGTCCGAGAGTTAGGCCAGAGCGCGTCGACCACCACATCCACACTCCTCGACATCGCCACCAGCTTTCAGCCTCTAGCGAAGAGGCCATCGGGCCATCTTCCCCAACAACGACGACCCAAGGGAAGAGGCGTGATGAGACCCCTGGCCTCGGCGCCTCGCCCCCGAAAAAAGAAGAAGGGGCGCCAGGAAAACAGGAGGTTCTCGAGGCTAGGCTCGTCGCGGCCGTGGACCGCAAGAATCCCGAGGCCTGTGGCTCTTCGACAACATGCTTAAAAGACCACCCCATACCATCGTGGGCGGTAAAGCACACCCTCGAGGAGTGCACCATGCTCCGGCGATACTACGCCAAGCTCGGGCTCCCCAATGACGATGCCAAGAAGAGGGGCCAGGACGATGGAGACAACGATAAGGACGATGGGTTCCCTGAGGTACACAATGCCTTCATGATCTTCGGTTAAGGTGGCCACTCCCCAGTACCTTGACTGGTCTCGGGAGGCGATCACCTTCGATCGGGATGACCACCCCGATCATGTCCCAAACCCCGGCCAGTACCCGCTCGTCGTTGACTCGATCATCGGGAACACCCGACTCACCAAGGTGTTGATGGACGGAGGCAGCGGCCTCAACATCCCGTACACCAACACGCTGGGGCTCCTAGGGCTCGACCGGTCACAACTCCGAGGCGATGCCGCGCCCTTCCACGGCATCATGCCAGGGATGCGCGCGCGACCCCTCGGGCGCATAGACTTACCCGTCTGCTTCGGCACCCCCTCCAACTACCGCACAGAGACCCTCACCTTCGAGGTGGTGGGGTTCAAGGGGACTTATCACGCCATCCTGGGACGGCCGTGCTATGCCAAGTTCATGGCGGTCCCGAACTACACCTACCTCAAGCTCAAGATGCCGGGCCCCAACGGTGTCATCACTATTTACTCCACGTACGAGCATGCATACGACTGCGACGTCGAGTGCATCGAGTATGCCGAGGCTATAGTGGAGTCCGAGGCCCTCATCGCCAACCTCGACCAGCTCGGCAGCGAGGTGCCTGATTCGAAGCGTCGTGCCGGGACGTTCGAGCCCGTGGAGGTCTGCTGCTCGTCCCGGTCGACCCCACATGCTCAAATGACCGAGTCTTTGAGGTCGGCCACGACCCTCGGCAGCAAATAGGGGGCCGTGCTCGTCGACTTTCTTCGCGCGAACACCGACATATTCACGTGGAGTCCCTTGGACATGCCGGGCATACCGAGGGAGGTCGCCGAGCACGCCCTCGACATCCAGGCCGGCTCCAGACCAGTGAAGCAACGCCTGCGCCGATTCGATGAGGAGAAGCGCAGGGCCATCGGCGAGGAGGTACAGAAGCTTTTGGCGGCCGGATTCGTCAAGGAAGTGTCCCATCCGGAGTGGTTAGCTAATCCTGTATTAGTTAAGAAGAAAAATGGAAAATGGAGAATGTGTGTGGACTACACCGGTCTGAACAAGGCATGCCCAAAAGTCCCGTTTCCATTACCTCGAATCGATCAAATCATTGACTCCACTACGGGATGCGAGACCCTGTCCTTCCTTGATGCATATTCCGGCTACCATCAAATCAAAATGAAGTAGTCTGACCAGCTCGCAACTTCTTTCATCACCCCATTTGGCCTATACTGCTGTACGACTATGCCGTTTGGCCTCCAAAACGCGGGGCCACGCATCACGGTGTATGACCTAGGTCTTTAAGCGAGCACATCGGGTGAACCATCAAGGCCTCACGTGGGACGACGTCGTTGTCAAATCCAAGCGGGCCAATGACCTCGTCAATGACCTAGAGGTAGCCTTCAAATGCCTCGTGGAGAAGGGCGTCAAGCTCAACCCCGAAAAGTGTGTGTTCGGGGTCCCCGAGGCATGCTCACTGGATTCATAGTCTCGAGAAGCGCGCATCGAGGCCAACCCAGAAGGTCTCTCGCCATGACCAATATGGGGCCGATCCGAGACCTCAAGGGAGTCTGAAGGTTATGGGATGCCTAGCGCCCCCTGAGCCACTTCATCTCGTGCCTCGGCGAAAAAAGGCTTACCTCTGCATCGTCTCTTGAGAAAATCTGGCGCTTTTCCCGGACCCCAAGGCCGAGGAAGCACTCACCAAACTCAAAAGCGCCTCTTCCAACCCCCGCTCGGTACCACCGATCGAAGACGAGGCCCTCTTGCTCTCACGTCACCATAACGACCCAAGTGGTCGGTAGCCGGTGTGGTCGAGAGGTAGGAAGAGGGCACGCTCTACTCGTCCAATGACCTGTCTACTTCATCGGCCGAGGTGCTTTCGATACCAAGACACGCTACCCCCACGTCCGTAAACTAATCTACGCCATAATCTTGGCTCGACGCAAGTCAAGTTACACTTTTGAGTCCCACCCAAAGTGACCATGGTGTCATCTTTCCCTTGGGAGAGATAATCCATAACCGGGAGGCCTCGAAGGATTTCAAATGGGCCGTGGAACTCATGGGGAAGCCCCATCTTCTTTCGCACCCCAAAAAGCCATTAAGTCTCGTGTGTTGGCGATTTTGTGGCGTAATGGACCGATACCCAACTACCACCTATTCATGTCCAGGTAGTCTTGGACCATGTACTTACTCGACGGGTCTCTGATGAAGACCGGCGGCGCTGGTCTCGCTTTCTTCATCTCACCCCTCGAGTCCATATGCGCTACGTAATCCGACTCTACTTCACCGCCTCCAACAATGTGGCCGAATACGAGGCCCTCGTCAACGGCCTGTAGATCACCATTGAACTTGGGGTATGGCATCTCGATGTTCGAGGCGATTCACAGCTTGTCATCAACCAAGTGATGAAGGAATCAAACTGCCACGACCTCAAGATGGAGGCATACTGCACGATGGTATGCCGCCTAGAGGACAAGTTCGATGGCCTCGAACTCAATCACATCGCGCGAAAGTTCAATGAGGCCGCGGACGAACTGGCAAAGATGGCGTCGGCATGGACCCCGGTCCCCCCGAACGTCTTCGCTAGAGACCTCCACAAGCCATCCGTCGACTATGACTCGGCGACGGTAGAGGGCCCATCGGTCGAGCCCACCACAGGGCCTGAGGCCCCCTTTGCCACCGAGACCCCGCCGCCCGAGCCTGAGGCCATGGCAATTGACACAGAGCCTCCCGAGGCCGACCGAGGAATGGACTAGCGAGTCCCTTTTCTTGATCGCCTCGCGCGAGGAGAGCTTCCCGCGGACAGGACCGAGGCCCGACGGCTTGCGCGACGAGCCAAGACTTACGTCCTCTACAACGGCGAGTTGTATAGGTGTAGCCCGTCTGATATTCTCCAACGGTGCATCACCACCGAGGCTGGTCAATCACTACTCCGGGACTTGCATGCGGGAGCCTGCGGGCACCACGCAGCGCCTCGGGCGCTAGTGGGAAATGCCTTTCGCCAAGGTTTCTACTGGCCAACAGCGGTGGCTGATGCCACGGGGCTAGTACGCTCTGCTGGCGATGCCGCATGACTACGCCCGACAGACGCGCCCTCCCGGCCCAAGCCCTCCAAACCATCCCTATCACATGGCCATTCGCCGTGTGAAAATTTGGATATGGTTGGGCCTCTGCGCAGAAGGCACCCGGGGCTATACCCATCCGCTCAGTAGCCATCGACAAATTCTCCAAATGGATCGAGGCTCGTCCAATCACCCAAATCAAATCCGAGCAAGCAAGGTCTTTTTCTTTGGGATATCATCCACAGGTTCGAAATCCCAAATACCATCATCACCGACAACGGGGCGCAATTCACCGACCACAAGTTCCTCGACGATCTCGACAACCACCACATCCGTGTGGTCCGGTCGACCGTGGGACACCCTAGGACAAACGGCCAAGTAGAACGTGCCAACGGCATGATCCTACAAGGCCTCAAGCCAAGAATCTACAACTGGTTGAAAAAGTTCGGCAAGAAATGGCTTGCCGAACTCCCCTCGGTCATTTGGAGCCTGAGGAATACACCGAGCCGAGCCACGGGATTCATACCATTCTTCTTGGTCTATGGGGCCGAGGCCATCCTCCCCACTGACTTGGAGTACGGCTCCCCGAGACTACAGGCCTACAACGAGCAAAGCAACCGCACTGCCCGCGAGGACGCCCTCGACCAACTTGAGGAAGCCCGAGATGTTGCCCTGCTACACTCGGCCAAATACCAGCAAGCCCTACGACGCTACCAAGCCCGGCACATTCGGAGCCGAGACCTGAAGGTGGGCGACCTGGTGCTGAGGCTAAGGCAGAGCAGCAAGGGCCGCCACAAGCTAACCCCGCCATGGGAAGGGCCGTACATCGTCGCCCAAGTACTGAAGCCTGGAACCTACAAGCTGGCCAACGAGAAGGGTGAAATCTTCACCAACGCTTGGAACATAGAACAGCTACGTCGTTTCTACCCTTAAGTTTCCAAACGTTGTTTACATTGTTTCTCGGAATACAATAAAGAAGCGTTCTTTAGTTGTTACAATCTTTCGAGGACCCCCCTTAATAGGCAACTCGATTGTATGGAACCTAAGGACCAAAAGTTCGTCTCAAAGGCAAAAGACCGGTTGAGCCGTGAGAATGGCCTACGCCTCTGGGCTACGGTAGCTCCCTCGCCACCTTTTCGCCCAAGAGACAGCTTAGGCTCCGAGGAAGTTCTTTGCAAAGAGCTTGTCTATCGATAGGGGCTCGATGTCACAATAACGCTACAAGAGAGACTTGGCTCTGCCTCTGCAGAGCCGAGCCTCCCTTGGGGGCTAAAAAGGGGGGAACCCCCTAAGTCCCAGACGCTGTTTCTTAACCGCCTTTCGAAAATTTCCACGCCAAACTCTCTCGTGCTCCAGCAGGACCGTCGCAAGAAACCTAAGGACCAAAAGCGTGCCCTGAGGCCAAAGGGCCGGTCGAGCCGTGAGAACAAAGATACGCCCCGGCTCACAGCAACTCCTCGCCACCCTTCGCCAAGGGACGGCTTAGGCTCCGAGGAAGTTCTCTGCGGGTATCCAAGAATGAGACAGGGGGCACAGGCTCGGAAATGGAATAAGAAAGCGGTTAAAAAACGCACATACGCAAATACTTTAAAAGGCCTCGACGGCCACAAAACGTCACGATGTGATAATTAAACTAATCCGTTTACATGGCCCCTGTTGGCCTGTGTCAAAGCTCGAGGATCGGCCGGGCGCACGGAGGGACCACCTCTTCTTCTTCAAACAGTCGCCAGTGGCCGTGCAGGCGCCTCCACCACCTCCATCAGCTTCGCGACCTCTGCGTCGACCTCCTCGTCATCTTCCGGCAAGACATAGCCGTCGTTGACAGCCTCGAGGTTGACGGCATAGTGTGAGGAGACGATGGCCAGGGCGCGCTTGACACCCGTGTGCAACACCCCCCGGAGCCTCTCGTGGACGCGGCCGCTCAACGCAATCAGGCGGTTCCTAAGGGAGCTGGCTGATTGGACCCCCTCGACCTCTAGAGCCTCGCAGGCGGTACGGGCGGTGCTGCGTAGAGCCTCGTGCTCCTGGACCTCAACGTCCAGCGCCGCTTGCGCTGCGACGAAGGCCTCAGCCGCCTGGGAGGCCTCTTTCTCCAGACCTACACCACGACAAAGAGTCAAGGGTCGAACGCAAACCAGAGCAAACGGAACAAGGAGCGCGGTTCAGCGGAACTTACCCTTGGCTTTGTTCTTCCAGGCTAAAGCCTCGACTCGAGAGGCCTCGGCCTATGGTAGCCTCTCGCCAAAGCGACTTTCATCACCGATGTTCACTCTCGCTCTGCGCCCATGACTACTGGCGGTGGCCTTGGCGAGAGGCGTTGCTTCTTGGGCCGGGGCTTAAGGGAATCCTGCTCCTCCTCCAGCTCCTTGATCTTACGCCACCAAAGGCGCGATCGCTCCTTAGCCATGGCCACCTCGGCCTTGGTGTCGACCACAATGACGGAGGTCCTCCACTTCAGCACTCCGCACCGACAAGAGCTCCTGGGCATCGGCAAGCAGGCCCTTTTGCCGCCAGAGCTACTCCCAGACGCCCCTCTCCCTTCGTAGGAACAACGATTTCCCAAGGGATCAGGTCTTGAGCTCCTGAACAGGCAAAGACGTATGTCAAACACTGCAAGGGAGGCTCGGAGAAAAACAACGCGACACGAGAAAGGGAAATGCGCACTGGTAACACCGGCGGGTCCTTTGCATAATGTATATCATTTGTCTACATCGATCGCACCGCCAGATTCACGGTATTGCTCGAGGGTGTCCCAGCCCCCCCTGGTGATGTCCTCAAGGGCAAACACAGGCTCCCCCTCGTGGTCGGCCCGGTTTCCCCATACAACACGCTGGCTATCCACCACCATGGGCTCGGTCGGACCCGGACAGGACCGAATTCCCCTCGGCGGAGTCGGGACCGGCCGCTCATGAGTCTTTGGCCGCCTCGGCGTCCGCCGCCTCCTTCCCCAGAAGAATCTCGACGAGATCGTCTCAACCAGAAGCGGTGCCAGAAGCCTGCCCCGCCTCTGTCCCGACCGCCTCGGACTCAACGGAACCGGGGGCTCTGGCCTCTGCCATCTCTACCTCGGTGGCCCCGGCGTCCACCACCTTGGCCTCGGAAGCCTTGGGGGCTCTGGCCCCAAGACCCACGACCTCGCGAGGCATGGACTCGTCCTCCCCTGCTCTTTCCGTGGCCACCTCGGCGCCCTTTCCTTTAGCAGCCAGCTCCTCCAGGCCGACCCCGCCCGATGCCGCGCCATGCTGCACGGTAGCCTGCGCCTCCACCGCCCGATGAGCGGTGGAGCTGGTGCTCACCTTGAGCGCCTTATAGGGCGCCAAGGCAGGTTCCTCCACCCGGCGCTTCTAGCTAGGAACGAAGACGCTCCTAAAGGTCAGCATACGACCAGGGGGCAAGCAGGAAATACTACAAACTCCACCAAAAAATACACTCACCACGAACGAGGACACAACCGCTTCTGGACAGCGTCCCTCCTCTGCAACGGTAGTGGTGGCGGTGGCGGCACAGCCTCTGTATCCGCCGGTACCGGCTGGTCTCCGCCGGACCCCGGCACCCCCTCGACCATCCACGGAGACAGTTGAGCCGTCCCCGGCGTCGCTTGCTCCGCCTCCTCCGTCGAGCCCACCGGGCTGACAGCACGTGTCTCGGGCGTGTCGCCCTCGACAACAAGACGGACGTCTACCAGAGACACCCCGGTCGCCACCTCCCTAACGTCGGGGAGGTGGTCTAGGGTACCCTTCCCTTCCTCGACCTCGCCAACGTCGCCCGAGGAACCCGACACCGATAATGAGGGAGACGACTCCAATGGGAGACCGTCGAGCCTCTGTTGCCGGCGGCGTGCGTCCAGCTTTTCGCGCTCAAGGATCCTCTTCGTGCGCCTTGCCACCTTAGCGTCTTTCTTCTTCTGCTGCTCCTCGGCGTACGCCCTATTCATGGCTTCGCGCCAGAGGCATCCTCGAGAGCGGGCCGCGGGGAGCCGCCGTCCTTATCCCTGCGAGAAGCGACGAAATAAAGCAATGGGCGAAAAAAGCAATGAGCAAGAAGGCGCGAAGGCCTCGGCAACACCCAAC